>JAQFVV010000008.1:17873421-18546425 GCA_028023455.1 Epiperipatus broadwayi | reverse complement strand
GCAGCAGCAGCAGCAGCAGCAGCAGCAGCAGCAGCAGCAGCAGCAGCAGCAGCAGCAGCAGCAGCAGCAGCAGCAGCAGCAGCAGCAGCAGCAGCAGCAGCAGCAGCAGCAGCAGCAACAGCAGCAGCAGCAGCAGCAGCAGCAGCAGCAGCAGCAGCAGCAGCAGCAGCAGCAGCAACAGCAGCAGCAGCAGCAGCAGCAGCAGCAGCAACAGCAGCAGCAGCAGCAGCAGCAGCAGCAGCAGCAGCAGCAGCAGCAGCAGCAGCAGCAGCAGCAGCAGCAGCAACAGCAGCAGCAGCAGCAGCAGCAGCAACAGCAGCAGCAGCAGCAGCAGCAGCAGCAGCAGCAGCAGCAGCAGCAGCAGCAGCAGCAGCAGCAGCAGCAGCAACAGCAGCAGCAGCAGCAGCAGCAGCAGCAGCAGCAGCAGCAGCAGCAGCAGCAACAGCAGCAGCAGCAGCAGCACAGCAGCAGCAGCAGCAGCAGCAGCAGCAGCAGCAGCAGCAGCAGCAGCAGCAGCAGCAGCAGCAGCAGCAGCAGCAGCAGCAGCAGCAGCAGCAGCAGCAGCAGCAGCAGTAGTAGTAGTAGTAGTAGTAGTAGTAGTAGTAGTAGTAGTAGTAGTAATAATAATAATAATAATAATAATAAAAAAATTTACCTTATTTGATGAAGTATCTCCATTTTCTGTCTTAGAAACTTCTGAGATATTGGGACTACTATCCGAGGTTTTAATCTTCATTTCTTGAAAAGACTATCATTAATTCAATACACACAAAACATAAAACAATTTTATTATAAAATAAAAACACTATTTATGAATTTAAAAAAAATCAACAACTAAGCTTAAAACTTATTAAAAAATATGATTGAAATTTGTCGAATAGCTCTCCATTAATATAATACAAATTTTTTGTTTTTTAATTAAACATTTAAATATGATTTTATATTTAAATCAGAATGGATATATTCACAATTAAAAATTGGGAAATGAAAAAAACATATGCTTTTTAATTAGTCCAAGCTGATTACATGCTGTTTAATAAATGAAATGCTAAAACATATTGAATATATTTTGGTTATAAGACAAAATGAAATAATTCTTTCAAAAACTTTTGCTGAATGCTTATTATCCTGATATGTGTACAAAATTCAGTTTACATTTTCAACCAAAGAATAACATAATCCATTCAATCAATTTTTTCTCATATTTTAAAGATACTTATTAGTTTTTACAAATTCCTTATGTCACATAATTTGAAATTTCACAAGCATATTACTTTACTTGGAATATGAAGATACATTTAGGTAATTGCCATAAAACAAAACCAAAATTATTATTTCATCAGGATATTTTGGAAAAGCTAAGAACACTGTTTTCATCAATTTACAAAAATAAAACTGTAAATAATTTTATTAATAAATTATAAGTTTTAGCCTTGATTCAGATCTTAATCAACAAAAATCATGATGAGAGTAATAGAAGATTAAAATTAAAAAAAAAAAAGCTTGAATTACTGTCTGGCTTTAAAATCATTAAGCATGATATTATATCAATCAGGAGTTCAATGTTTTTTTAGCACAAAAGTTATTGATTTAAGGGTTTTTCCATTTAAATCAAATACTCATTAAAATTCAAAGTACATAAAAAGAATAATATTTAATCATAAAGAAATAATGTGTTAAATGCAGCAATAATGATTGTAAAGTTGTATATCATGATTAAATTGCTGCAAATGTGAACTAGTGCATTTCAAACCACATTTATCAATATTCAACTGTTTTATAATTCAGTATTAAATAAGTAAGAAAATAAAACTAATATTATTCTGTTCCAACACTTTGAGTATAATTTGTGAGGAGTATAATAAGAAAAGAGTGAAATCAAAAAAGCATGAAATATATAAACTAATTACAAACAAGAAGCCAAAAAGTGAATAACATTCAATTTAGTACTCTGTCTTTTATTGAATAGTACTTTTATTTGCCCAGAAGATGGTACTTAATTACTCAAACATGCTTGACAATATTATTATATTCACTTTTCAAATATGTATCTCTAATAAATTATTGTTTTGCTCATTAAAATATTTTAGAATTGTTAATGACTTATTAAATATAGGTTCAATACCTTTAAACTGGAACTCAAAGTTTTTAAGTCTTTCTAGACTGGCAATATTGCCGAGTTAAAAATTCAGCGCTCACTTATTATAAATATTTTGGGTCTTTAATGTACCCATTAGCAAATAGAAACTTAAACAGATATTAAATAT
Source organism: Epiperipatus broadwayi (assembly GCA_028023455.1). Lineage (NCBI taxonomy): Eukaryota > Metazoa > Onychophora > Udeonychophora > Euonychophora > Peripatidae > Epiperipatus > Epiperipatus broadwayi. Next base: position 18,544,158 of record JAQFVV010000008.1, on the reverse strand, counting down.
ATTAATATCTGTTGATTGTAATGTATACTGGATATACATATATTCTGTACATTTACTTTTATATACCCAAAAAATAAAAAAATAAAAATTTTCTGATTAGTTCTCTCACCCTTTTTTTCTTCACAGAAATCTATTATTAAAAACTTATTAGAATATTTCAAACTTCATATTCCCACTTTTTCTCTATTTAAACTCTTTTTTTTTTAGAAGTACTTATTTAAATATATTTTTAATTAGATTTTATTTTTTAATATGCATACATAATTGATTTATTTATGGTATTGGGCTTAGATTAAAGGAGCATTGTAAATGAGTAATTTATAATTCGTCCAATATTTTTTCTGATTCTGAAAATTTCCTATATATTATATTTAGGAGGTATGTCAACAATGTATTCATTTGTGGATATAAGAAGAAAAATTGATAGATATGTAAAGGATTATATAAGATCTCAAACTTAAAATGCACTACAGAAAAGAAAGATATCCAGTGCTTAACTTAGACTTTATTAATAAATGATTTATCATTAGTTTTCCACTTATATCTTTTGAATGTTGGTTGTAACAAATACTATGCTTACTTTTTTGCAGTCCTTTTCATAATGAACTTAAATCACAAAGATTAAACTCTTTTCATATAATTATGTAATACTCAAAGAACTTGAATTAGCAAGTTAATATGAAAAGGTATGAATCTTAATACTATTAATCTAATTTTGTTTTTGGCATATCTTTTCATATTAATTTGCTAATTTAAGTTATTTGAGTGTAATGAACTTAAAAATATTCTTCAGTATTTCTAATTTATCCAATAAAGAAAAAAAGAACTTCTGTGCAATCTTGTTTAATGCAGTCAATTATAACCTTTTATTGAGATCTCACGTAATAAATGTCCATTGCTCCTACTAGATAATTTAATTTTTCTCACAATCAGATATCTATACTTTTTTAAAATTTTAGATCCATTTTAAAGTTTTATTATTCAAACTTTAGTCAATTTAATTCAAAAATTAAAATAACTTTGTATTTGGAGATTGAGAGTGGGAGGGTATTTTTATTCAATATGGAATTGTTGTGATTTCATATGATATACATTTCTAAAATGTAAAAGAAAATTTTTTGTGACATCAACTTGTAATGGACAATATTTAAAAATTATCACATTTTATGTGCATGCTTTGAACTCATGATTACTAGATTATTCTTATTAAAAGGAATGATGGCTTTTACAATAAAGATGAGAAAAATCTATTTATATGATCAACATGCCCATTAAATACTTATGCTTTATCGTAATCAATAGAATGCTACATGACATTTGCCTTCTTGCTTATTAAATTAATATATAATAAGTACAAACTGTAAAATTTCCAATTGGAAAATGTAAAATTGTTGTTGATAGTAATTAAAGAGAAGGAAAAATCTGATTCCATTTTTTGTGATATAAACCAGATTTTATGTTGCAAAGATTTGAAAGCAACATGATTTTTGTTTAGAAAATTTATATGTATGTTAAATGTAAAAACATTTGATCACTACCATTACATGATCAATGATGATTGTCAAGAGATATTAGAAAGCAAGTTAGAGATTTTTTATATCTGTGTACAGAATTTCCAAAAAATTAGACATAAAAAATATTATATAGATTACATTCAACAAAAGTACATTGGTAGGGATATAAATTGCTTAAGCACCTATAAACCAATTGAAAGACCTTTTTTATTTAATGCTAAAAGTAATAATAATAGTAGTACTTAAAAAATTAATTATATTTAAAAAATTACATGCCTTATAAGATGTACTGCTACTTTTTTTCATAGAAGTATTTTCATAAGAATAATTACTATCTGACTTCTGAATTTTGACATCTTGAAAAACTTGTGTCAGTAACATTATCATTAAAACATTTCGAGCTTCTAAACATTCAGAACTTCTAAAAAAAAAAATAGATAACTAATTCTTAAAAGATATATTTAAAGCCCATATAGTAAAAAAACAGCTATAAATAAAATCATTTTAAATAAATATTTAATACTGAGAATTTTCAATGAAAATATAAACATACATTTTTAAAAGTAAAATTAAATTTTAAGATGGAATTAATTGGGAAAAGTGCCTATGTTACAATATTGGAAAACCAGAACAAACATAACTATCTCATTTTACAAATAAGGCCTGTTTTATCAACATTTAGCAATGAAAATAATTTTATGTATTATAAACATTTAAACAATGTAATTTAGACTATTAATTATTAAACAGCTTGGACTTTAAATTAGTGTTCATTAAGCCTTATCTTATATTAGATGTCTGAATAAAATAATAATTACAACTAAATTAGAAAGTATAAAAACTGTTATTTTGTCTGTGTATTATTTGATGATTTTCAGAGCTGGTTAATTCTAAACTTAAATTATCAGAAACTTTTATTTCATGAAATCTTAATATATTTCTTATAGAATTAGCAGCAGCCTGTCATAAATGAATACAGCTATTCCAGATCCAAAATATATATATATATGTTGTGCCCATTTCAGTTTAGCCAGTGGCTAAATTTGTAGTCATGTGCATGAAAGGAAATATGGAACAAAAATCATCATCACATTTTTATATAGGAAAGGAAGCTGTAGGGCATTCAAGTTTAAACCCTACAGGATCAAGTCCCAAAAGCCTAAGACAGAAAGAGAGTGGGGGAAACAGTTATGTTCTTTATTTGTTTGTGTGTTAACAAAACTCAAAAAGAGTAGTACACACCTTTTAATTATTGAATAGTTCTTTTTACAAGTAAGATTATAACACATATAGGCAGTTGTCTGTGGACAAGCTATTTAGTTTGTCATTTTCATATTTCAAATATTAACTTTTTTCAAAATTAATCTACACTTGCTAAATTCTGCTATTTTATTCTCTATTTCTATTTTGTTTTCTATGATTATAATTTGGGTTTAAAAGTTCTAAGGATTTAATTTTAAATATTAAAAGTATAGTTTCTAAGAAGCATTCAGATTATTTTAATAGGCCAGTTTTTATAAATGATTTGAATGACAGAATGTGTGTGAATATATTGCATAAATAAATCTACAGTTACACATATTGGAAGAAAAACAATTCTGTTAATTTTTTTTTTTCAAAGGTTTTGTTGTTATAAAGACTTCTTGTTTATATCGGTGTTTGTTAAACTCACAAGGTGAGAAGTCCAGCTGAAAATCTTCACATCAGAGAGATCAAAGAAAAGAGATAAAATTTTATGGTGCTAAATTTGTCATAAGGGTGGAAAGAAAACCATTAAGATAATGTTCCTTCAAAACAGAGTAATTTATCCAGAAATCATGTTATTATGAATTTATTATTTTTTTTTTTACCAGCAGTTAAAGAAAAACACGTGATCAATTTAATTAGATGAGTTGACTGAAAATAAAAATATAAAAGAGCCTGGAAAGTCAATTAGATTAGATTTTAAATATTGAAACTGGGGAAAAGAAAAGCTTTAAATTCTGCAAGATATCAATTTGAAATTATTTTTTTTTATATAAAATTTTTTTTTTTAAGATTTACATAAGCTAAATGGCAAGTTAAAATCTATATATATTTCATCTGGCTATCCAACCAGCCATACAGCCAACACATCATATAAAAAAAATGTCTGAATCAAAAGTATTCTACACCTTATGACTGATTCGGAGAAATAAGATTGTAGTGACTGACTGCTCATTCATGTTTTAAATAGAAAAACATTCACCTGCATTTGAAAGCTGAATGAAAATAAATAATCTGCTGATAAGTATTAAACCATGCTAGTTCAGTTATTCCAGTGACTGAGTTTAAACCCCAGCAAAAATTATAAATATGAGAACAACAGATACCCTCCATCTATTAAAAGAATTATGCTGAACAGGAAAAGAAGAAACAGTTCCAGTGCCAAATGGTTCCTACTGAAGCAAGTAACTTCATCATCATCATCACCATAAAAGAATTACAAGCCTCAAGTCAAAAAGAGACTGTTCCAGTGAACTGTGGAAATTGGTCATATACACATAGTACAGATTAGTATGTGTTTGCTACAAAATGTATAGACATCTGGCAACCTGAGTTTGAACTCTTGGAAGCCTCAAGAAAATAAAAGGGACTTGTAATATGAATTTTTATTATATATTTTTCTTTTTATGATATCAGGGACTATTAGTAAAATTTTAATAATAGTTTTATCTTTTCTTATCTCTTAAACTTTAAAAACCAAAATCGAGTAAAACCAAGAATTTCTTCAGTAATAATAGCTATAAGCTTGATTAATGATTTTATGTATGCTAAAATTATTATACCCACTTATTGATGAATTTTGTTTTCTAAAGGGTATTATTGTATATTAATCTAAATTTATGAAATGTTGTTAATATGTAAAATATTTTTTTTTTATTATTATTTGTTTTTAAATAATATTCCATTCCTAATGGGGATCAACACACACATACACAGTAATATAATAATACTTGCCACATGTATATACTTGCATATGAATGTGAGAATAATAAACATATAGCATTAAAGATATTAGTTTATGTTGTTTTTTTTTTAGTTAATGAGTAGCAATCTCAATAGCGTAGAGGGGGAGATAAGTAATTCAAAACTTGTTTTTGGAAATCTTTTTCTTTTCGATTTGACTAACACTTTTTCTAATTAATCATTCTACTTTATAGTTAAGTTTAAGATGTATAAGGATATAAAAGTATGTATGCACAAAGAGTATTTATTTTTTTTATGAAATATTTTTCTTATGGATAGAAAATTTTAGCAATTTGTTATCCAAATTGATATACATTATACTATGATAAACGTTGGATATTGTCATTAATGGGAAAGAGGGAAGAATTTAATATTAATCTTATGATTTCAATATAATAACTTATAATTATTAGTCATATAAATTTCCATTTCTATCTTTAAATTGTATGTATATGTTAGTAATGCAATAATAAATGTTAATTTGTTTTATTAAACGAGGCGTATATTTTCATTAAGAGTATTCTTTATTAATTGTGATCATTCATCATCATGGGTGAACATAAACTGTTTAAGTTCAAATTTAGATATACTAAAATTAACCAAATAGTTATGAATTTCTAAAAACTAAATTTTATGTTAGGCTTAGTTCTAAAGCTGTGGCTGGAAGTACCAGCATATCATCATCATCATATTTTTCAATTAATGAGCTAGATAAATGTTTAAAGGCCATAGATAAATAATGATTGCATAGTATTTGGTTGTCATTTGTGAGTCATTATAATAACCATCATTCCATCATCTACATCATTCAAGGATGAATGAATTGCCACCCTAAATTAATAGTGTAATACACGAGCTAGTAAAACTTATGAAAGTATTAAAACGCATTTATCATATTAAAATCTAAGGGATAATTTCTCTCTGATGAATTTTATATGCTCCACTACAGCTTAAGGATGATTTGTGTTTCCCTTAATGTTAGTGCATACGGTGATATGGGTCTAAAATCCAAAATCCTACATTTTGTTAGAAATAAGGTACCAAAGGGATTCAAACCTGGTACATTTGAAAAAGTTATAGAATATAACTTTGTCTAGATTCAGATACCCTAGTGGCGCCCTGCTAGACCATATTCACTTATTATTCACTTAGATATTCACTTAATATAAAACCAAGAGATAAAAATGGGTAAAATTTACTGTTGGATTTATGGAGGAAATATTTTTATTGGGTTACCAATCTACTCTCCCACTTGATATTATTTCAGGAATTATAATGTCTTAATAGTTTATTTAAGTTACAATGTGTTCCTACTTGTTTATTGAGGATACCATGGCTGCCTAACTAGGGTTTGAAATAGGCTAGATACCAGATAACTGAAGTGACTAGTTTCTAATCATTATTATTATATTATTTTGCCATCTTGTAGTTGATTTATATCTATCTCATCATCACTTTTCTCCCTCAAGACCCAGACATTATATATATTGTGAGAATATTAAGTGGATATGATATTTTAACTACAATGTATTAAAAATCTTAAGTAGAAATTAATTTAAGTTACAATGCCTTTTGATTGATAATTAATATTTTGGTTACAATGTATTTTAGTTACAACGGCTGCCCAACTGGGGCTTGAAATGATTGCCACATACCCAAGATGGGAAGTCAGAGTGAACTCAGGTCCCATTGGGTTTGCAACATTTTAAGGACAAATTGTTTGAATTATTTTAGTTACAATATATATATAAAAGACCAGTTTTCCAACAGTTATATACACCCATTTCAAAACACAAATATGTCACAAGTAGAACATACTGATCCATTATTCTGTTTATTTGATATTTTGCTATACTGTCTTTTAACTATTTCAGCAGCAGACTTTTTTTCTGAAAGTGTTTCAACATTTTGTCTAATTGTAACTCTCTATTGTATTCTATTTTCAGCTATATCTTTTTAATGAAAGCAATTAATACTGCCTTTTTTTTAGAATGTCTCTGAAATAATTTTTATCATATAAACTGAATCTAGGAGTTTTTACTATAAAAATTATCTCAAAGACATTCTAAAAAAGTATGATATTGATTGTTTTCATTAGAAAGATGTAGATGAGAATAGGATACAATGGAGAGTTACAATTAGACAAAATGCTTAACACTTTCAGAAAAAAAAGTCCACTGCAAAAGAAGTTAAAAGAAAGTATTGCAGAATATCAAATAAACAGAATGGATCAATATGTTCTATGTATGACATGGTTGGGGTTTAGGGATGGTTTATATAACCATTGCAAATTTTATCTTTAATATATATATACAGTGATGATATCCCAAATTTCCAAGAACTAGTTCTCTAAAAGTAGGTTCTATTTAAGAACCTATTCTGTTTATTTTTCTTTTTTCTAAGCATGGAAGCAAATCACTTCTTGGTTTCATACCTAAAAAATTTTGGCAACTTCTCAGAAATTTTGCATGTCCCTCCCCCATACACAAAAAAGTGCTGCAGTACACATGTGCACTATGATGTACTTTGCAATCTCACTTATGGAATTAAAAAAGAATTAAGCCCTTTTTATAATTGGAAAAAAAACTTATTTATTTGGCAAGATATTTCATATTGATATTCTAGTCACATCATATGTTTCTTCAGGTTGATGATGCTTTTTGACTATAGCATTATCAACTGTATTGCGATTTCTTAGACAAACTTGAACTGAAACATTGCAATCCCAGTGATCTAATGAAAGACCTATCCAATTTATTACTAGAAGAATTTGCCACATTTTTCACTTCAAGGTGATTTCTTTTATCTGAATAAATTGTGTTCTCCACAGAAAACCTTCATTCAGCCTTGGTTTTAATTATATTTTTATCTCTTTGGATAGTTTCATGTACAACATGTTTCTGCTGATTTCTCAAAACATTTTCAACATAATCACAGAAATCATTAACTGAAATCTCATGGTGAAATGCTTTGTAAAAATCTGATAATTTCTCTTCAAATTCTTTCCAGAGAACTACAGCTTCTTCCAGATTCCAAGCATCTGGGTTCACAATTTTAACTAATGATGGATTTTATGATTTCTATCTTGAATATTATTACTTATGCTATTACAATCCATTAATCTTAATTCCATATTTGTTATCACTACATTCAGTAATTTTTGATGGGGAAGACTCACTCATTTGTTGTCTTCAACAAAATTAATATGCAGGAATTCCTTAGAAGAGATAGTTTCATTTATTATTTTTTCATAACTACCACTCTTCTTTCTGAGATATTCAAATGCTTTAATTGTTTTCTTAATCAATTGTTCAGCATGCAATATATTTACACTTCTTCCTTGAATAGCATCTGCCAACAAAGCAATTTCTTCTAGAATATCGATTCTTAAAGCTAGATCTCATAAAATATTTGTTGGCAAGATGTTTAGCCATTTCAGAAAATTTTTTATTAGTAGAAAAAAAATCATATAGTGCTGGATAGGCTCACCATGTTGCAACTGCTGTTCTATGATTGCATGCTGCCCATCTTGGGTCAAAAACTCTACAATTTTTAGAATTTCCAATTCCCAAATTGGTTAAAATTTTATTCAATGCCATTTGGTTTTTATTAGACTGAAGGAAGATTTTACATATTTCATTAATAAATGCTGTAAAGTGATTCATTTGCTTTATGTCTTTGATAAAATCCTCCAGCACAAGCTGAAGGTTATGACTCAAACAATGCCAAATAATAATCTCAGGATAGTGGTTTTTTATTTTAACATTCACTTCTGACCACCTTCCCAGGATCACAATCACTCCATCTGAACAAAATCCAATCAGATTATTTTTCAAATATGGATTATCAAATCCTACTGATTGCAGACTTTGTAGTAGAGCAGTGTAAATGGTTTCAGCATCTTTGTTTTGTAATTCCACTAAATCTACAAAAATTGTTGGTGAGAAATCTGCATCTTTAACCTTAATAAAAATGATAAGGACTGGTTTGCATAATATTGTTGATGCTTCATTAATTATAAACATATCTTTAAATTCTGATCTATTATTTTTCTAAACACTTTTCTTTTTAATGTATTTTTCAATGTGTTCGACAATTTTGACAGCCAGGAATTGAGAATGAAGTCCCACTCCCATATCTAATCCATTCTTTTTTTATAATTCTAGCAAATGTTCAATATCAGAAAATGGTCAGTTTCTTTGCTAAAGTGCAAATCGTACTGAAAATTTTACAGATGGAGCTCATAAACTTTTCATGAACTTTGTCTATGAATTTGAAAATTGCATTTTTTGCACTTTCTTTCAATTGCATCACACATATCTGGTATGCTTTTGATGAAAAGTGTTCTTTTATTTTTTTTGAAGAGAGGCTTGTTGAACCATTTTATTTTTTCCACTTGGAATAATATTACTTCTCCATTCTTTTGACACATGAGCTGCCTTCACTTTTATTGACTTGATTTTGATATAGTTATCACACTGAAGTTTTTTTCCAATAATAAGTAAACCACAATATTTTTATTTGAATTCATTGGCTTATTTCATATTCCAGCAATTAGGAAGATCACTATCTACATTTATTTTATATGCATCTTTTGTACTTTTGAAACTGGACAGCTTATTTGTGTTGTCAACATTATTTTCTATTGCATCAGAAGAAACAGAAAACAAAACTTGATTCAAAATATCATCCTTTACTATCGTTTTTGATTCTGTATCAGTTTTTGGATCTTTTATGAAGGAATTTGATATTGTTTGGCATTTTTGTTTCATTTCTTGTGAAGGGTTTATTTTTATTATATTCTTGTATTACATTCACCTTAGAAAAAAACATTTAATTAATTGATTTTTAATACAAATGAGTTGTAACAAATCATAAAACTGAAATAAAATATTAAAATTAAAAAAAAAAAAAAAAATTTGAAAACAAGTCATGCTACTTGATGAGCCAAAGTTATTGTTATATTTATCATCTTTCCAAGTTATTCTAGAAAAAATATGTTGAATTTATTGTTAAAAAAAGTCACACTGTTACATCAGATATAGCAAACTAAATGAAAATAATGTACTATAAACTTACTACAGCTGATCATCCATTAAATTTACTAATCAAATAAAAACAAATCTTGCATGATAAATATGTAAGTGAAGAAATAAAGTATTTAAATAAAAAATAAAAGTTAAATAAATATTTAAAACAACGTCGGCATAACAAAATCATTTGAACAATGGTTTTATGTTATTGTTTGTTTTCGCAATGATAGGTCCTTTTGAATGAAGTTATTTTATCTTTAAAGTAAAATAATTTCAGCAAGAGTAAATTTCATTAAAAAAATTATGGTAATACATAAATACATTTGTGCCGAATTTATTTCTAATTTTTAATTTTAATAACGCCTTTGTTAAATGTAAGTAAACTAAGTTAATTAATTTCTTACTTACTTTGTGTAAAAATTAAATATGGGTTCCTTTATCACTAATAAAATAACACTTTTTATTTGTATACTTTTAAAGAAACTAATTTGAAATGCGATAAATAATGGATTTAATTACTTTAAACAAAACTGTTGTGAATTATTTCTTGCAGAATAATTCTTAATCACTCAAATTTCATCGCGCATATTACACGTTCCAAGTGCAATATCGTATAGTCGAATTATTCTGGGGAAAGCATTTTGAACCCAATCTATTCAAAAAGAATCATTGTTACATTAGATATAACAAAAAAAAAAAAAAAATACAAATAATGTTCTAGATTATTGTTGGAAATAATTAAGTAATTTGTTAATTCAACTCTTTTTTAGGATAATAATAAAATTTATTTTCGGATAATTTAACTACCAGTTCACTAATTTTTTTTAATTTTAAGAACCAGTTCGCGCGAACTGGTGCGAACCGGTTGGATATCATCACTGTATATATATATATTCTTTAGCAGTTGGGATAACTGTATTCATTTGTGACAGGCTGTTGCAGTTGCCAATTCTATAAGAAATATGTTGAGATTTTATGAAACAAAAATTTCTGATAATATGAGTTTAGATACAAAGCAAAATTAGACATAATCAACTCTGAAAGTCATCAAGGGTAAATATTATGTATTTAGTTATAAATTACATATTAAGTTCTATCCTCACTACCTGACATTTGGCTAAACTAGTAAGTATTATCTTCTTCATAACTTCCTCTGTAGGACTCCAGGGAGTCATGTGTTCTGCAATGAACTACTTGAAAACTATTTTATATGAGTGTATTCATACATGTATGTATCCAGATAAGTTTTAATTTCATAAAAAAATTAAGGTCTAATTTTAAAAATATAACTTACTTGGAGTATAAAGCTAGCTGTTTGTTATTAACCAACAGCATCATGTGACTAATCTCATCTTCAAAGGCCTTTTGCATTTTATGACCAACTTCTTCTAACAGGCTAACACAGTGCTTCTTCATTTTGCTGTTTACTTGTAATTGTTCAATAGCCTACCATATGATATTAAAAAAGTTAAAATCTGAAAATATTATATGTATACATGAATTTATATTTCAAAGTTTCTATTATATTAACCTTTCTTCTTTTTTTTTAAGACTATGAAACTTCTAATCTTTCTCAAAGCTGATCCTAATTAAAAAGTTAGTTTTACTTTTGATCCCTTATAAAATTCAAAAAATGAAAAATTCTCTCTAAGTTTGTAAGATTTCATAAAAACAATTATGCATCTGTTACAATATATATATAATCATAATTGAAATAATAAATTTAACGGTTTACAAACTATTATAAACAATTCTTAAATCCGCAGAAGTACTTTTGGTTAATTTCTTAAACCTACCTCAACTGCCATTAAATTAAAAAAAAAACTTTTTTCTTTTTTTTTTTAAATTTAATGGCAATTGAGGCAGGTTTAAGAAATTAACAGTAAGTACTTCTGCGGATTTAAGAATTGTTTATAATAGTTTGTAAACTGTTAAATTTATTATTGCAATTATAATTACAATTTTGTTTTAATTAATGGACATTTTATTTATATTATATATATATAAAAGATGAATAAATAGAAATGTAATATATATATATATTATCTTAGTTTAATTAATTTAAGAAACAATTTTAAAAAGTTTAATATTTCGGAGAAAAATATCTATTTTAATTTTATATACTCTTATAATTCACTTTAAAAATGTCAGATTGGAGATCAGCTAAATTATACATATTCTAAAAACAAATACTATAATGTTGCTATAAATCTATATTATTATTTCTAAACTACAGGGTTATTTTACTTAATTCATAAATGTAAACTCCACATGATTTATTAATGGAAAAATAGTTCAAAACACTACTTTCACTTTTCAAACTCAAATATGATTATCATTCGCGGGCATAACTAATATTTTCCACTTTTTGAAAAAAAATAAAAAAACTCACTGTAAATCTTACAAATTGCAATATTTTTAGTTTACCAAAACAAAATTTATAATAAAAAGAAAACTTTACTGACCAAGTCAACATAAAAATCATGAAAATATTCAACATAACAAAGTAAGAAAAAAAAATATCATTTCATCTTTTGCAGACCTTTTCAATATCTTTCAGAATTCCTCTAACTTTAAACGTACATCCAACAGTTTCTTTTCTTAATTTACTCAATTTGTTTTCTTTTATTCATTTTGGAATCTTATCCTCCAACTTATCCACCAAATTCACATCTTTAGACTTAGAATATTTTCTCCTTTTCTTACTTGTCCAAGATATTCAAATATTTGCTCCATATAAAGCAATACTTAAAAAAAAAAATTATAATAAATATTTTTTAATATTTTTATCTCCAAAATTAATGAAATAATCTGTAAGCTTATTGAATGAATATTGTTTAACTACTTTTCATTTCTTTTCTTTTTTGTCCTGAATGATTTAATTCAGTAGTAATGTGTCAGACTGTGGAGTGTAAGGTCCTCGAATTGACTCCAATAGTGGCATTTCCATTGCTTAAAATTTTTATGACCTCCTGGGCAATAAAGCCATTTGAATATATATTTCATTTTAGTTTATTTATCATTACAGTTATCAGCAGATTATCAAATTGTTAAATATTTAAAGACTTAATTTCTTCTATAAATTTCTTATCAATTATTATTTTAATGTTTTATTATTTCAATCTACTTTTATTGTTTAGTTTTAATTGCATTTACTGTATTCTTATTTCTTGTTTGCTTCAAATTCTATCAATCCTATTTAGAGACTGTTAAGTTCATTACCAAATCTGATACAAAGACTATTCCTTGCTCAATATTCACTTAACAGCCCATCTAAATAAGTATTTTAAAAAATAGGGGGGCAAATCACATTTTTATTTTTTACATCTTATATAAACTTTTTTTGAAAGAAAATCATTTAACCGTAAAAAATATCCCTAGGTTATATAGTATTCACTATTAAGAGCTAAAGAGCTTGTTAACATTCAGACACTAGAAATATAGAATGGCAGACTCTAGAAAACAACAACCACTGATTGTAGTTTAAGTTCTGTCACTTCTAGTGTTCACCTTCTTATGAACTCCTGAGAAATAAAAGCATTTGAGTATCTTTAGAATAAATTCAATAACCAAAGTCACAAGCAATGACAAATTAACTTCATTAGTCTGTCACATGTTACTTTTAAAATATCTTTCTAATTATTATCTTTTATTCCAATATATATCTTCACATCAGAATAATACATTTCACCCTATCAAAAGCCTTTTCAAGTTATTAATCTCCCTCTCTCTACATAAATAAAAGATAAAAAAAGTCATGAATAGCCCACACTGATGGGGTAAAAAGTTACTTTCTAAAAAAAAAATGATAAAGAAAACATTATCACATTAATCAACTACTGATTGGTGAGAATTTTAGAAGATATTCCTTCTTTGTTTTACTCTCTACTTAATTACAATCAGAAATCCATTTACTGAAAAATAATTGATAGCAAGTTATGGGTGGACTATCCAATTAAAAAATTCTAAACTTATCTGGAAATTCTCAGTCATCGGGGGGGGGGGGGGAATTCCAAATTCTAATTTGAAACCTAGACTGTAAATGTAGAAAAAGAATGTATCAACCACTAACATGATACTTTTATTTTCTATATATTTTTTCAATTGCATTTCTCAATAATACTTTAGCGCCATATGAAAGTAATCTACAATCTTGCCACTTTACTGCATTAAACCTTTTCTTTTAAAAAAAATTATAATAATTGAAAGAAAATCTATTGGTCATTCATCTGAATCATACATTAGAATAGAAACATCAATTAACTCTTTCAAACCCTTTCTCTCATGAAGCTTTAGCAATCCAACTGAAAATGCACCAATTCCCTTGGTTTTCTTGAGCATTTTTACAACTTCTGCCAGATTTTTTTTTGCATACAGCATAAAGATTTGTTATCTCTATTATATAACTCATCTATCTATGTATGTGTATTATTTTTCAGGATAACCATTTTCTCTTTAGTAACAATATATGACTTATCCTTTCTACAGCTGCAACTCTTTCTCATCCAAACTCTTTAATTCTATTATATATTAGTCAAATAAATAAATATCCAACAAAATAGTGCAATTTTCTTTATCAAAATACTTTTCAAACTTAATAAAATCTCCCTCCATCTTTCTGTCTACTTTTTGATACTTCTTTTCAATTTTTCTATTTCTCCAAATTTCCTTCTAATCAGTCTAGTATCATATACTTTGATCTATAATTGTATTTCTTAATTTTTTCGACGGTTACCTTATTAATATTTTCATTCTTTTTCCTGTCTATTATTTTATTAATCATATCATTACAAATCCAAGAGACTCATAATTTTATACTAATGCCATGGCTTTAATTTAAATTTTCTCTGAAAAATTTCTATATTCATTGGAATTAATTCCATTACTTAATCCTATATTTATTTCTTATCTAATAAGTTAAAAAATATCTCTTTAATCTCATCTTTCAATTCAATAGTCTCATTTCATTCTTAGCCTGAATATATTCTCTTGAATTATGATTTTAATTCTACCATAATTAAATTATAATTAGATTCTATATCAGCTCTGGAATGTTCATATGACCTTTTAATACTGTTTCTAAATCTACTTTAAATCAAAACTTAATCCAGTTTGAAATTTTTTTAGATCTCTTGGAAATTTTCCAAATATAAATTTTCTTCTTGTAATTCTTATACCATGCTATTAATATGCTATTTGCTCCACAAAATTTAGCAATTTCACAACCCTCATTTCTTATTCATATCCTGAAATCTTATAATTTTGCCACTCTTCCTTGTCTTACTATAACTCATTAGTCACTCATTATTAAGAAATAACTATTTTTATATTCTTTTCAGCTATTTTTTAAATTTCTTCCACACATGTTTTTTTAGAATTCATTATCATGAGCATTACTAATTACTAAGTTCATAAGAATAATCATTAAATCTCTTGGAAGTGCTTTCAGCTTAGCCATAAATAATCAATCATTTATAGCAATATGCTACTTATTAATTTCTCTTTTTTTCTTAAATCTACAAAATTACCTATTTTTATTGTGTTTGCTTCTATAATCTTAATTTTTTTTTTTATCTTTTATTAGAAAGCTATTCATTTTGCCTCTAAAATTCTGAAATTTCTAATGTTTTCCTCTACAATTCTAAAAATAAATTCACCATATTAATTGGATTATTCATATTCCTCATGTTCAAAAATACTTAATATACTTTAATTATAAAAAAAATATTTTTTTTTATGTTTTTCTATGTTTCCCTCTTAATAACATTATAAAGTAAAAATTGCTGTACTAGATATCTTTGTTTGGTTTTTATAATTTTGGGAGGAGGGGGGGTCCACTGTGAACAATATATAATATTTGATCAATAAATGATACATTAGAAGGTAATGCATTTATATAGCAAACATTTGAAAGTTTACCATTCCGATTACTATATATTATTAATGATTTACAACTTGATATTTCATATGTATAGATACATATATATCATTAACATATTGAATTTTAACTAAAAGCACAAATAATCTCAGTAAAATTATTTTATTTTGAATGTATGAGAATACAATTCATTGAAGAAAAAAAAACTTTAAGGCCTAGAAAGGCTAGAATACTACAAAATGAATGTAACAGTAAAAAATTTTAAGAGTTCAAGAAGAAAGAATGTGCTAAAAAATTTCATAGACTTAAAGATCAGAAGGTAAAATTGAAAACATTTAATTAAATCCATTTTTTTCCTATTGCTTTTGTATTTTTATACTATATCAAGCAGTTTGACATGCAAGATGATCACATGACTGTCACCATATTTAAATGACAGCTTTCCTTTATTGCCTGTGAAATTATAAGGAGTCACTTTTAAAAAAATGAGTAGTAAAAAATCCAAACTTCTGTTTTAATAATATAATAAAACAAACTTTTTTTACCAATTCATCATAACAGCAGATGAATCATTAAAAACGTTTTTAAAAAAAAAAATTTAAAAAGCAAAAGGTCATAATGACAATGACATAATGTAAAATAACTTCTTCTTAAATGAAGTATTCTGTCCATAAACTATATGTCCAGAAATCCTGTCAGCCAAGTTAAATATTCCATTCCTCTGAAATTGTTATATACTACTGAAAACCTATATACTTCCATCTGCTGACACCTTCCAATTTTCATCTATCAAATCATTCTCTCTGCATATTCTTTTCCTACTATTTGAATAAAAATTGTGCCATTAGTTTCAACATCCTATCTTCATATATATTATTCTCTTAGTTCTCAATTTCTATGCAATTTTCTCCATATTATAAAAATAAATGTTTAATATTCTTTCTTCTATTCCCACATAAATTATATCTAAATGCAAATTTTTATCTCATTTTTGTCTCCTTTCCTTAGTATCCAAAATGACTGTCTTTGCACTAAGTAACAATATAATCTCTATCATTGTAATATAACTTTTTGTATTTTATATTTTTTTTTTCTTATACAACTATTCTACTCATATTCATTTTTTGAAACTATTTCTTTCTCTCTAACCAACTTGTCTACCTCTTTTTTCACGCTCATAATTATATAAATTTAATCAATTTAATAATTATTATCAAATCATTTGAACACTAATTTTCTGTTACTATCTGTAACTCCCATTGCAAGTTGAACATTTATTGATAAAATTTAAAATTAACATTTATACAACAATATTATTGAAGCAGTCGGATCTGAGTTCGATCCCAACTTCATGACATCTAGCCATAAGCCCACTTCAAACCCTAGTACTAACCTTAAATTTCCGATGCAGTGGGACTTTATACGTTCAATCCACGCTAATTTCCATAAAGAATAACTTATTTCATAAATGTGTATTAAAATTAATTAGTTTCAGATTTAAATTGATCAATTCTATTAATAAATTCATGATAGAATTATTCATGAATTTATATATTATAACTGCGTGGATTGTGCGTATATATTTGTAAATATTTAAATATATATAATTGTTTGAAAGTTTCATTGTGTCGGGAATGTTTGATTTTATTTTTAAATAATTTGTTAAAGTTTTAATGATTAAAAACTACATTCTTTCGATAAGCTTTCAGATTTTCCCTTTCCAAAAACAATAGTTAAAGTTTTATTAATTAGAAAAAGATAAGGATTTCCTAATTAAAATCATTTTCTGATTTTAAGAATTCATTTTCTAATTAGAAAATGAATTCAAGTTAATGAGTTTGAAAGCCTTATCGAAGGAATGTATCTAAAAACAACCAGTAAATCTAAAAACATTGATAATGAAAGAAGCGCTAGCCTGAAGGCATTAGAAGACAGTATATATAGCTCTGAAAAGTTTGGAGAGAGAAGCCATCTTTGTTGTAGAGAAGTGCAGTAAACTCTGTGCGTTTTAAATAGTGTTTTGATTATGGTAAGAGGCTAAATGTCAGGAATCTGGCTATCAGTTCCTGAAGTCCCCTGAAAATCTTCAATGGAGCTGCTAAATCCTTTCCGGACCAATCATGCTGCTAAAATTATGAAAAGCCGCTAAAATGCTGTCCAAGTAATCGACTAAATGAATGCCTACGTTTTTACCAACCCGGACGTGTAAACTAAGAGCCAGCCCCGGAAGAAATGGGTAATATGTTTCCATAATGAACCTTAAACTTTCTGGCCAGTTTCGAACTTTACTTTACACTCCCTTTTAGAGCTCTTTTATTCTTTAATGTAATAATCTATATAAAACCTTTTATTCATGCTACTGTAAATTTACATAGTAATTCTCTCAACCTCTAGTCTTTAACTTTCCTTTCTCACGATGGCGGTTCATTTATTTTATTATGTATATTTATTGAGTAAGTTTATTAATGTTATTTTTAATTATATGCCAATAATCCTTCGACTCGATGATCTCCTTTGTTTCTTTTGCCTTGTGCAAATAATAATATATTAATTCTAATAGTAATTCTAGCCCATTATTTACCGTTCTATCAATTATCGAGTCGAAAGAAATTATTAAATGTGTGTTATTTTTATAATTGGCTAATAATAAATTATTAGCTCCGTTTTTAATCTATGCCCCAGCTATTTTTTGTATTCACCAATATGTATTTATTCATATATAATCTTAAAATGTTTTTATTGCAAAAGGGCCGATAAAGGATCAAATACATTCTAATTCAACTTTGTTATTTAAGATTCAGGAAGGGCACGATGATTGTGGCATAATTAATATGATTTACAAATACTTTAAAATAATTTTAGTTAAAAGCTTGTTTGACTTTAATTAAATTGATCAAGTCATCACGTAGAGCATGCTATATGGGTTTTAGCATTCAAATGATGACTATCAAGTCATCATCTTTGAACGTTGCTGACGTAGGGAAATCTTCCGCTCCGTTAGGCTGGTCGGTGATAATATTTCTGTTATTTTAAATTATCGAGGAAGAAAGCACTTCCTCTCCTGTTCATATTAGTCAAAGGGCATAAGACTTGTCAGATGCAAGCCGCCATAGGACTTCGATTATCGACTAGCTATCGTCTTTCAATTTCACTTTATAGCTCATAATTCGTCAGCACCGTTACCTCTTTGTTCCAGTAAAGCCCGCTCTGATGCTCGTAATTCGTGATGAAGTGATTTCAATTAAAGTGGAACAAATTCTCAGTTATATCCAAGTAAATAAGTTTTCTACTAAAGATTAAAGTTATGCCCTAAAATACGTATCTTGCTCTTCATGAAGGGATTTTCGAATGTGAAAATAAATCTCACATTCTGTCGTAATAAAATTAGAGTAATAATTTCCTTTACTAATGAATACCTTTATCTGCCTTTATTTTCTTGTCGGGGGGCATAGACAGATAGACTTTCAAATATTGCGTAATACTTGTTGGCATATAATAAGGACTGCCACTCTTATTATTATTATAAATTCTGTTAAAGGCTAGAGGTAATTAATATAATCATTATTTAAAATTCAAACAAAACAAATTATTATTATTAAATATTTTCTAAACACACTTGGTTTCTTAGTTCTTAATTCTTTTATAATTATTTTAAAGTTAATACTCGCTGTCTGTGCTGGCAACCTGAACATATACATATGATTCGATTTAAAATTATCTTAGTTAATTGATTATCCAATATTAGTGTCAGTTCAGGGGTCTCTGATCCTCACCAACCGTTGAGCTAGTTTCTTGGCGCATAGCACTGTGCCGTCGATTTTTACTAATCTGAGCTGGTGAGTTGGGTTTGAATTCAGTTTTGGTTCAGCTGAGTTTGGATCCGACTTGCAGTTTTTTTGGTGGGTTTTTCGACTGGTACACTATATCATCATGAAATGTAAAAATACTTAAATAAACATTCATCATCATCTTCAACCATTACCAATCCACTGCAGAAAGAAGGTCTCTCCAAGTTCAATCCATCTCCTCCAATCTTTAGCTTCTCTTCTCCATATCACCCCTGCACACTTTCTTATTTCATCCATCCATCTCATATGGGGTCTCTTTCTGGGTCTTTTACAATCTCTTGGAATCCAGTTTAAAATTACAATTGTCCATCTATTATCATCTCTTCTAGCAATATGTCCAGCCCAACTCCACTTCAATCTTTTAATTTTTTCAATGAGGTCAGTAACACCTGTTTGTTCTCTTACCCATACATTGTGTTTATGATCTCTTCTTGTTACTCCCAACATACATCTCTCCATACTTCTTTGAGTGGTCTGAAGTCTCTGTATTGCTCTTCTATTAAGTGTCCAAGTCTCAGATCCATAAAGTAAGAACTGGTAAAACACATTTGTTAAAAACCTTCCTTTTCAAACACATAGGCATATTTCCTTTTAGTATCAAGTTATTTCTACCAAAAGCACTCCAACCAAGTTTAATTCTATGATTAATTTCCTCCATTATGTTTCCATCTGTATTAATAATCTGACCAAGGTATTTGTAACTGTTAACTTCTTCTAATTCATCATAATCAATCTTTATTTTCATATTTTGAGCAAATCGATTAAACATTACTTTAGTCTTTTTAACATTTATCTTTAGTCCTACTTTCCTACTTTCATCTGATAACTCCTGCAACATTTCCTGCAGCTCTGAAGCATTATTTGCAAAAACAACTACATCATCTGCAAAATCTAAATGACTTAAATAATCTCCATTTACTTTCACTCCTTTAGTTTCCCATTTTAATCCACAAAATACTTCTTGCAGCACTGCTGTAAAAAGTTTTGGAGATATGGAGTCACCTTGTCTTACACCTTTCTCAATGTTGACTTTCCCAGTATCATTATGTAATCTAATTGTTGCTGTTGCATTTTTATAAATATTCTTTAAAATATGACAATATCCTGGATCTATACCTTGATGATCCAATGCTTTAATCACTGAAGAAATGTTTATAGAATCAAATGCCTTTTCATAATCTACAAATCCAAAACATAATGACAACTCATATTCATTTGTCCTTTCTATAACTTCTCTCAATATCTGGATATGATCTACTGTACTAAAACCACTTTTAAATCCAGCTTGTTCTCTTGGTTGGTGGAAATCCAATGTTCTCTGTAGACGAGTTGTAATTATCTTGGTAAAAATTTTTATATAAAACTGATAAAAGGCTGATAGGTCTGTAATTTCTAATATCTTCTTTATTACCTTTTTTAAATATTAATATTATTACTGCATTCTTCCAATCATCCGGTACATCTTTATCATTTAGACATTTGGTATATAACTTTGCTAAAATTATTTCTATTTCTTCACCTGCTTCTTTTAATATATCAATTATAATTCCATCATTACCTGGAGCCTTTCCTTTCTTCATACATTTAATTGCATGTCTCACTTCTTCATTTAAAATTCTGGGCAATTTGGAAGATGTAATAGATATAGGAGGTACTTGTTCTTTATTACTATATAATTCTTGATAAAAATCTTCTACCCATTTCATAATGTCATTTCTCTTTTTAGTAATAATTCCATCTTTTTTTTTTATTGCAAGATATAAATTTCCTACCAATACCAAAATGTTGTTTTACATTCTTGAGACTTTTATTTTCTTCTACAGCTTTCCTTGCTAGTTCACAGTTATACTTTCTTATATCATTTTCAACTCTTTTCCGCACCATTTTACAAAATTCGAGATATTCAATTCTTTTTAATGCATCATTTTTGTATATCTTCATATTCCTTCTTTTCTTCATAAATTCTCTAGTCTCAGTAGAAATTTTATTGGTCAATTGCTGGTTTTTTCTACCAGCTATCTTTGTTGCAGTTTTTAAAAGTGTATCAGTTATTTTCATATTAATTTCATTCAAATCTGAATCATGTTCAAAATCTACTAATACTTGAAACCGATTTGTAAGTTCTAATTTAAATTCATTAGAATGTTTCTGAAGATTAGGAATATCAACTGTAAATATTGTTTTTCTTAATAATTTTTGTCTCTCTAGTTTTACATTAACACGTATCTTACACCTTACTAATCGATGATCACTTCCTGTGTTAAATTTATTAAGAACATTACAATCTTGAAATATGTATTTCCTGTTAGTCAAAATATAATCCAATTCTGCTGTACCTTCATTTGGATGCTTCCATGTCCATTTCCTTTTAACATTTTTCTCAAAAAAAAGAATTCATAATATAAAGTTTTTCTTTTTCTGCAAACTCCACAAGTCTATGCCCTCTCTCATTTCTATTACCATAACCAAAATTACCTACAGCACTTTCATCTTTCATTTGTTTACCAATTCTAGCATTAAAGTCTCCCATAACAATTTTAAAATGTTGTTTACTCTGATCAAAAGCCTTTTGTACATCCATATAAAAATCTTCTACTACTTCATCACTATGAGAACTTGTTGGGGCATAAACCTGAATTATCTGCATTTGGTATCTGCTATTAAGTTGTATAACTAATCTTGCCACTCTGTCCAATACACCATCAATCTCCACAATATTGTTCTTCCACTTTTTATTTATAATGAATCCTACTCCACTTGTATTTCCAATATTTGTGCCTTTATAATAGAGTATATGTCCACTTTTTAAATCAATTGTCTCTTCACCTTTTCTTCTAACTTCACAAAGTCCAATAATGTCCCATTTAATATAAGACAGTTCTTCTAATTCTTGCAATCTTCCTTCACTTGAAAGTGATCTGCAGTTGTAAGTACCTAAATAAAAAGTCGTCATCAAATGGCAGCCTGGGTCTGCAATCAGGGGATTCTTAGCACCCTCCGCCTTCGGCCACCAACCGCTGCCTTGGTTGGTGACTTTACAGCCTCCTGGGAATAAGGGCCATGCTTTATTTTTGTCTGTCATAATTGTATATATGTATTGGAAAAATATTTATCATTTACACAAACATTCATTCTGCCTTATCAGGCACTGAGAAGAAAGACCATGGTGTTTCTTGATCTTAAACTCAGAGGTAAAAAGCCAATAAACTCACCATGCTGGCTAATGCGTGTTGGTGAGCAGCCCATCCATGTTTGTATACTATATGAATAATCACATAGTAATAACAGCTGCAACGACAAGAACGTATGGAGTGGACATTAGGAATTTGCCCTGCTCAGTTCTTTTAAGGCCTCCAAGAGGAATCGAAGGGTCTCCTTTCAGCTAATAGCAAAGTCCTTTTTGCATTATTAACAATTAGTAAAATATAATAAAATGTAAATTCATATAATGTATATACATTAATAATATATTTTTTTATATTATTTTATTAAACACATATTTCCAACATATAAAGTCTTAAATATAATTTATAATCATGCTATATATATTTACAAACCTTAATAATCAAATATATTAAAATATGCATCCAAATAATAATGACAATATTTTATCTAAAAACCATTTTCCATATAAAGGTGATATTAAAACATTTTTGTATACTTGCTTTGATATATAATGGTTCATATTTTCTTACTATTTTATTTTTATATATAATTGGTTTTATATTATTCTCTCAGTGTATTTTACTTCTTCTATAAATAAAATACATAAATGATGATTTGTATCATATCACCATACAAATAGTCAAGTTATATTCTTTTCCTGTTTCTTCCATTGATTTTGCCATATTAATAATATATATTTTTCCATATTTTGTACATTCATTTTTATATATTATACTAATTCCTATTTGTTATTATAATTTTTCTATTTGCCCATACAATTCTACAATCTTTTTATTCCATTTCTTCTTTTATTACATATTTATTCAAAATATAATATTTTAATCCATTTCATCTTCCTGTCATTATTTCTATATTTTAATCATTACATTATATATTAATTTTGCATTATATCTTTGATATATGTAATTATTGCAGTTTTTTTTATTTTATTAAATAATTACCATTTAAATCTTATATTATTATATACATATTTTGTTAAGTTTTTAATTATAGCCATTTTAATTTAATAATTTATAGTGAATTAATTTTTCTAATACTTCTTATATTAACACTTTTTAAAATTATGTTTTACAACTATAAATTTATTGTGATTCATGTAAATATTACCATATCTAAAAAATTTATTAAATTGTTAAATTCTTCTTTAGTAAATTTAATATCACAATTATTATTACTGAATTCTATAAAAATAATAATAATCATTCTTTTATTTTCACCTATTGTTATATCATTAATATATCTATTATATATAAAAATACCCTTCTTATTTATATACTTGTTGATTAAATGTTTCCATATTATTTACAAATGTTATATATAGAGCTTGCAAAATACAAGCTTTATTAAATTAAGTCATGTTACATCTGACTTAATTTTTTATCATTCACCATATTATTTACATACAAGCACAACCTATGATTTACTTACTCTTCATTAATTTTTCAACATATATCTCAATATCTAATATATTAACTCTTAACAATTAACCATAAACATTTTTATATTAATAATACACTTATATTTTTCTCTTTTTTTTTTTTTCTATAACATTTTAATTATTATATTAAAAAGATTTATATTTTATTGTAATTTTATTGATTGTTAGTATTGTTTATTTATGTATTTTTACATTTTAAAGATAATATAATATTGATATATAAATATTTAAATTTTATCAATAGAGGATTCTGCAATATTAAAAAAATATATATTTCTGATAAGAATTGTAGACAATAACAAAAAACTATAATTTATATGATTTGATAATAATTACTAAATTGACTAAATTTAAACCGCTGATTTATTGTTTGACATTTATGAATTTATTATAAAAGCAGAATAGTGTAAAATTTTTAAAATTTTCATTTAAAAACTGATCAATAATTTCATAATTATATATCTATAATATTCTCTACATATTTAATCCACTTCTTATATTAATATTAAAACTAAAACTTCTATTACTTTTGCATATTGTAGAATCTTTCTAACTCACCATGAGATATAATATAAAATGGCTTCTATTAGGTCAAGTCAAAAGTTTCAGTGTTAGTCAAATTAAAATTCTGAAATTGTTAATATCACAATAAACTCATCTATTTTTTATTATCAAATCATTTTTTCAATCCTGATTCATTGCAATGTGCAAAAATTTTAGATCCTGACCTCTGGTGATGAGATTATAAAAATGTATCACTTTTTTGTGTTGTTTTTGAGAATAAACTAAAAAAAAATTTTTTTTTTACCATTTAAAATGTGATGCGATTTTCTAGAAATAATTATTCTGCATTCTTTAACACTTCACATTCTTTAACACTTTTTGCATTTGTTTTAAAATTCTAAATACATTTGCAATAGGTTTACAGAATTTTTCCAATTTTAAAACTGCAGAAACAATTATACATTTTAATAATAATGTTAACGTTATTATTAAAATACTGTGAAGCAAAAATCAAGATACTGAACTTACTCCTGTTTCAATATTCAGAAAGTATTTAAAGATTGCCTTGATTTTATTGTTATTAAAAAAAATAATTGTTGTATTTTTTTTCAATAAGCAATACAGTATTAATTTATTATGTTTAAATTATTTCTTAATCTCAAATAAAACAACAAGCGATTTAAATACAAGTTATAGAAATTTCCATTTTTTAAAAAAACATATTAAAAATTAATTGATTAATAGCAACTATGCAGCTTAATA
The DNA here is from genome assembly GCA_028023455.1 of Epiperipatus broadwayi. Taxonomy (NCBI): domain Eukaryota; kingdom Metazoa; phylum Onychophora; class Udeonychophora; order Euonychophora; family Peripatidae; genus Epiperipatus; species Epiperipatus broadwayi. The sequence continues at coordinate 18,519,007 of JAQFVV010000008.1, read as the reverse complement.
GAAGAGTGAGTGGTAAACTCAAGAACTAAAGGTTTCTAGAAAATTAACAGCTGCAAAATGTAAAAAAAAAAAAAAGTTGCTGACTGACAAGGGTTGATGTGCTTATCCTATCAATTTTGGTGTTCAAACATTGCTCGGCCTTCCAAGCAATTGCCTATAAAATTATTTTATGTAATAGAAATTTTTTTTAATAATGAATCCAAATAGATTTCTTTAATTGAAATTGATCAATAAAATAAAATACCAACAAGTAGCTAACTATTCCAATTCTGTGGTACTTACTTCAATAAGAAATGTTTGTTCTTGTGACCGCAAATATGACCATTTATTTAAAATATTTGAGAGAAAATGCCATCTTGAATCTTGTTCACTCTGTGGATGAAGTCGTAATCTACGGCAAAAAAAAAAAAAAAAAAGTCATATTTCAGGAAGTAAATGTTTAAATGATACACACAAACACTCAATAGTATCTACTAAATACACATGCATTTATCTGAAGATTTGTGATGATAGCATTTTATTTATAGTTATATGTCGGCCTATTTCCATCAACAATTGCCTGTCAAATGTTTTAAGAAAAATTCAAACTTTGTTTATACTTTTCCAAAATACATTAATTATTATTACTAAAACAAGTTATTATATATATATATAAGAACACACATGGGTAGCTAATATTTATATATATATTGAAGATTTTTATAGGCAACAAATACAAAAGACACATTATTCTTTTTATAAATACAAAATTGATAGACATTTAAATTGGATCATATCTACCATTACTTGGGTAATGAATGTTATTTTAAAAAACATTGTAGAGATGATGCATCAATGAATATAATTAAGATTAAAGATCTACCCATTAAAAACTAAAATTCATAAAATAAAATAGGGAATGTGATAAAAGTAACTGAGAAAATTGATATAAAATCAACAGGTATTCTGAATAATAAGTTTTATTTTTATTTTTTTCAAATGGGCCATAATCTACAAGTATTATCACATTTGTGATACAAATCAGGTTTCTTAAAAATTTCAGTGGCTTCTCTGAATTTTTTTGATGGTGTCACATCTGGATAGGATACAAGTGTTTGAAAAATCTATAATATGATCAATACCCATAACATGCAATGAATACTAATGATAATGAACTGTTTTATTGCATGTGATAATTACTTATAACCACATAACAAATTTAACATGCCATATGGGATTTCATAAATTCCCTGAGCTTCAAGGAAGATCAAGCTTTAGATTTGATAGAATGTTATCAATTTTTTGATCAATAGTATATGTTGTTCTTATATTATAAGGTTCCAGATATATCCAATACTGTCTGTAGTTCCTTAGTAATACAAGCTCAAATGATCATTGGTTTTTTCTATTGGTTTTTTTAATAGCACTATTTTGGAAGTAAATTAAAATTCTATGAATGATTTATTTTTCCCTCTAAATAAAATTTAACAAGAAGGTTAAGTGCTCTAGTAAAGAGAGCTTTTGATACAGAAAAATATCTGATTCAGATGAAATGAAAATCTTGATCATTTTATCTGAATACACTTTTTTTTTTCTTGAAAATAGAAAATGACAAAAAATCATTCTGTTTTTTTGGTTATCAAAGAAATGAAATTTGCCATCAGTCTTTGTTTCTACTGCGAATTTAATATGAAGATGGATACTGTTTATGTATAAAAAAAATCATATTTTACTATGTTGTCAGGCAACAAATGTATCATTTATATATCAGAGACAAATGATTCTAAAGCACAAATTTCTCTGTACACTATAAACAAATCAACAAGCCTCCTGAGATGGGAGAGTGCAATGAAGTACTGAAAATTTGTTTAGAAAACTGTCTATTGTATACAAAATAAGTATTCAATATTAATGTTTACATAAGACAATAATATGGTCTGGCAGATTACAATGCTGTATAATTACATTTAAAGCTTCAACAATTGGGATATTGTAAACAAAGAAATAATGTATGAGTAATCATCACAGCAGTGCTTGGAAAGATTAACATGCAAATATAATAATGGAACATTCATCAACATCAGCACTCTCAATGCATTTTACAGATATACTGGTCATAAAACAGATTTTTCAAATACCAGGATCTTATCCAGATGTGATATTCCCCACCAAAAAAAAAATCAAAGACATAATTAAGTTCCTTGAGAAACTAGATTGTATCAACAAATGTAATGAAACAAAATAAATTACTTGTCATTTGAAAAAAAAATTTAAAACTCATTAATCAGAATACCTGTTGATTTTATATTGACTTTCTCAACTAATATCACATATCCTTACCATTTTCATATTTTAAAGAATTTCTTTTTTTTTTATGTCCTGTTGCTTGCAACATTTCTAGAATATTTTTTTTTTAAAAAATAACATTGATGCAAGTGTAATCCAGTTCATTGGTACAATAATATCATTAAATATACATGGATAAACATAAACAATATATTTTTAATATGTATCAAAACTAATCATATAGTCTTAGTTTATCATTGAACTACAATATATTGTGATAGCTTCTCTCAATTCTATTCTAAAACTATTTATGCAAGTATTGAGTAAGTTAATAAAAACAGTAGATCAAGAAGATTTCTAAAACTAGTATTTGATTATTTGGTTTTCTTCTAAAAAGAGCTGAAGTGAACTGATTCACAATGGTTTGAATTAGTTCAATGATAAATTTGCAAGAATTTTGCTATTTGTTCCTAAAAGATGAATTATAAAAGCTTGTAATTAAATAAATTATATTACCTTTATTGTGATTATTAGAATTTATTGTACCTTTAATTGTAAACCAACAATAATTATAAATGTAAAACAGCATATGCTTCAAGGATATTTCCAAGAAAATATAATTTAACAAAAAAATTAAAAACAGAAATAATAATAAACCTATTTAAATTATTTTGATTTATTAGAAATATATACTAGAACATATGATGAACTGACTTCACAAAAAAAATGTTAACTAAATTTTTAAATAGACATGAATGAATTTCAGAATTTTAGAAATAATAAGCTAGAATTAAAAAATGTTGTAATTCCTAAATTAGTCAAAAAACTACAGAGATAGTTAGAATATTGCAATTAAGTGTGGAAACTGACAGCTTTCAGTTTAATATATTCAATTTGTATAAATAAAAAATGATTTATGATGATCGTTTAGAAATAAGCAAATTGAATGAAATGCAGATATATAATATTTATGGACACAAAAGCTCTGTAAATAAACTATTGTAAAAATCAATTGATTGCATGACAAAAAAAAATTGTTATTTTTACATTCAAATTTTTATAAAATTGTTAAAGTTATAATAAGTAGACACATGAAATGGCTGATAACTTGTTCACAGTAAATACATATACTCAATATCTGCATGATTGGTTTTTAGATTGGAGTTAGATAATGAGAATAATGTATATAGATAAAATCACCTTTAAATAGCCCACTAGTAGACAAAAATTTCTCATAGTTCCCTTCAAAAATAATGAATAGTAATCTAACTTCTCATCTTTAAATAATTATAATACTACTATTAGAATTACTACTAAAATGTTTCAATTGCAATTGGTCAATTATACTGTCCAAAATAGTTATTTTAATACAGAATGAAAAACAGAAGTAATTTAAAAACAAAGAATATTATTCAATAATTATATAAGTCAGAATTATAAAATGAAATATCCTAAAAATAATAAAAGTATAATACTTTTTTTATTTACTGCAAGTTCTGAATATTGTTATTAAATTACACAATTATTTATGCATTAAAATAATCATATGTAAGTTGGAAATACTGATTATTAAAAATATAATTTTCTGAAATAAAATGAAATTTGAATTCGTAACTATGTTTGTTATTAACTTCATAATCTAATTGTAATAAAAAATAACTATATAGATATAAAATATTCAGATTAAAAGCAATTTCTCTGAATATTAGTTTATTACAGTGGTAGAGAGATTCTGGAGCTTAAGATCCATAGATGCATTCAATTCTGCTATTTTCAGCCTTGAACTTCTTATGAACTTCCAAGCAATAATGCTATTTGACTATTTTACTGAATATTTATTAAAAATGTTCTCCCTTTCCCCAATCTTGAGTTTATAATTGTCTTAAGTTTAATAACTTTGATTTTTTTTTTTTTTACAAGCAATCTTCTATTCATACAGTACTTCAAAAATATTTTCATTATTAATTCTACATTTCAGTATTATATGCATAACAATATATTAACAATTAATTTTAAATATTTTCAGCATCCTAATAATAGTTATAATAGTTATATATATATGTGTGTACACATATTAAAGTTTCATTCACACAAATATATTATACTACATACAATATATATATAAATAAGTATTTGACAGTTTATTGATGTTGAATAATCATACTTTTTAGGAACAAAAATAAATAAACTTGTAGAAAAGTTTATATGTTCTTTATTGATTTCTCTAAAGTCTTTGATCTTGATAAATTAAGGAATGCTGTCAGAAAAATAAGTTTAGTAGAATATTTTATCCTTCTTATAATAAATGTCTAAATGCAATAATTAATACAGATTATGGAAAACAAGCTAGTTTCATATTGGCTAATAATTAGATGGATATGAATATTTTTAAATTTATACATTGAATGTATAAAACCGGGTGAGAAGAAGGCAAATATGAATATAGACTGTTTAAAAAAAATCAATAAGTCTTATGAGAAAAAAAGAATTGACTGAAAAAAATAAATAAATGATATTATGTGTAAAAATAATTGATTTTAAAAGGAATAGAAGTTAAAATAGCTTTCAACTTCTTGAAACAACAAACATATAGCAGCCAAAGGATTCAATAAAGACTTCAAATTTAGATAATATTTTGTTTAAATCGCATGTTGTTATTAAATTAGTAATGACTGGAAGGTTGCTATTCTTCCACATGCACCTTACAATTACTTTCAGACAATCTCTGTCATGTGTCTAGGCCTGATCGCTTCTCAGACCGCTGTTTTAACAGCTATTGGCTGTCTGAAAGTAATTGTAAGGTGCATGTGGAAGAATAGCAACCTTCCAGTCATTACTTCAAATTTAGGAAATTGCAATAAAAGATCTAAAAAAGATTCTCAAATATAAAAAACTATTTCTAAAAAAATGACAAAAAAACAAACAAACCAATAGCTACTAAATTAATAATATTTTCTGAGATACTTCATAAATATACATAAAGTTGGCTAACAGAAAAATAAAATTTTAAAAAAATATTGTAAAAAAGTATTGAAGTTTTTGAACTACAGTTTTAAGCATTTAACAATGTTACAGCCAACAAAAAAAAAAAAAAACAGAAAAACAAGTATATTCTTAAATCAAGTTTCACTTGAATAAAAAATTATACTGAAATTATTATTATTTTAATTATATTATGAGATCATATTCAATGAAACATATATGATTCAGAAAAGTTGAAGCTAAAAAAAAAAAATAATTTTAATAATAACAATACTATAGAGAAATCTGAATAATATATCAAATGATAGTATTTTAGAAAATATCATTTACACTATTTCAGGAATCAACAATTACCTTTGCAATATATAAACTAAATAATTTCTTGCTCAAATGAAAATGTTTAACATGATTACAAAAGATCTTGAAAAAATGAAACTACTAAAATTGAATACAGAAGTCTTCTTCCAGTCAATAATTTTTTTTGTGCTTATCAAAAGCCAATATTTGATGAGAATTTATCATTCATCCATTTTTGTTCAAATTTCTTTCAAAGCTTTGATTATTTTCTTGTGACATAGATTTATAGAGAGATGCTAAACTGTTTATTAACTTGCATGTACACAAGAGTGCACCTTAATATACCATTGTATCAAATGAGCTATATAACATCTACAGTGATAATATATCACGAAGAACATAATGATAAATTGCTCCTTTATCTCAGCATGTTTATATCACAGATTACTGATTATGATCCTAATATGCAATTTCAAAAAGAAAATAATTGTAAGTAATAAATATCCTTTTAGATTAGTGATTTTCTCTTGGTGAACAAAATATTTATCAATCTAATTTTTGAAATATTAATGCAGAAATATATCAAGTAGTATCCATTATATTATCTTTTTTTTAAAGACATGTTTAACTTATTCATTTTACAAATACAAAGATTATATGACTATGTATGCTACCATTTTCTAAACTATATAGCTTTGCCAATTATAATTTTTTAAATTAATTTCAAGGAAATGATTTCATATGTCTGAATTTTAACTACTAGTCTTCTCTGACGATGGTTCTGATTTTAATTACGATCACCATATATAAATATATGCAAGCAATTTTCAATCCTTCACTTCTCTCGCTGATATTATTTCTGTTTTTTAATTATTTTTATTTATTTATTTTTATTATTGATATAATGATGAGCATATTCTTTTTTCTTTATTTTTCCCTTTACTGTTCAATTTTACTTGCTATTTTTCTTAAATTCATATCTTAATACATTCAATATTAATTAAATAAATATAATATTCAGTACTTTGCTTTTCTTGCTTGTATTATAACAAATAAGATTGAACAATAAAGAAAAATCAAGATGTATAGTTCATTTTAATTTATATTTTAAACAATAAAAAGATTTTATAATACCTGCACTTACTCTTCTAAAATTGGTCCATATAAAAATTGTAATAAACTATGAAAGACTGCTAATTTTCGATTCAATTCTAATTCACTTTCATCTTTTTCTCGACTTCCAGCTAAAAACATGTAGCCAGAATACTGCAATAATAGTCAATATAATAAAATCAATACTCAAATTTAAATAAACTGCAAAACACACACACACACACACAAACATTAAATTATATGTAAATAAACATTTATTTTAGCGCTGTTTCTAATTGTAATACATTTAAAATCAGCCATTTAAGCTATTGTGTGCTTTTACGAGTGTTAAATAATAAATGAATACTTTCCTCCCAACACAAGATATAGTATTTAGGAAAGAACAAAATGAATCACTTCTTCTTTTCAACCCAAATGCTTATATATGGGCAAATCTTAAAAGTACACAATAGCTTGAATGGCTGATTTTAAATGTATTAAATTATATGGTAACTGTAAATATATATATATATTAAATTTTATAAAGCAAGGATTTACATCATCATAGAGAAAATAAATAAAATGGGCTGAATTTATAAATAATATTAACTTGTATTGGTTATAAAAAACGTTGATTTTATTCTATCACATTTAATCTCTTCATGGGCTTATAGCTAATAAATATATTGATTTAGCAAATTCACTATGCCAAAGCAACCTTATATTTCCCATCTTCAACTGAAATCTTAATTTCTTTTTTTTTTCTTCTCTAACAATCTTCAATTTAAAAAAAACATATATTTTTTCATTAATTTTATTGTTTATTTTTATTCTGATTCTCTTTTTATTTCTTCTAATTTTTCATTATTAATATTTATTTTGATCATATATTGAGATAATCTAATTCATTAAAAAGTATACACTGTCTAGAAAGGTTGATAAAAAAAATATAACATTGAGGTGTATGAATTCCAAATATCACAGTAACAAAAAGTGCCTTTGAGCAGCTTCTGAGCAATATAATGAAGAGTTCATATTGATTTGGCAGTGCCTAAAAATAATACTAACAATTTTTTTTTTTAAAAAAAATCCAAAAAAAAATAAATGGTCATTAATTAATCAAATTTATAAGATGGTTCTATTAATAAATGAAATTATTTAATATATATATTATGATGACAAAATTTCTCTTAAAATTTTGCTACTTTATAAATCTAAATCATTACTAATTCACAAATGATACTGCTTATTTTTTTGTAATAATGCTTGACAAATCAAGAATTCTAAATTAAAATTAGTTAATCTAAAGGTAAACTTGACAGAAGAATTTGATAAAATTAATGTTTAATTCGATTATTTTTTCTAAAAAGATTGTAATGAATGGAAATAATATCACGTTTATTGTGATATATATTTATTAAAAAAATAACTATATACAATGTGATGTTTTAGTTAATAAATATTAAAATTTTAATCTTATTTTAATTTACTTAATTTCAGTATTATGAACATATATTTATTACTACTAATAATAATTAAATGGTTTTATTGCTCAAGAGTTCACAAAAAGTTTAAGCACAAGAAATGATAAAGCTATTGATAGTTTTTTTGAGTCCCAGAGTCCGCCATTTTATAATTGCATTGCAGGACGTATTTCCTCAAACAATTACATAATTACTGCATATTACAATTACTGTACATCCTATGGAATTACAGTGGAGTTGCAAACCACACTGTATCCAACTATGCAATTCCAATTATATGCTATCCAAAGTAAAATATAAACAAACAAACAAAAGTATAAATAAATCAACAAAAAAAATAAATTAAAATTTGCGAATTTTAATATTTGGCAGCCATTTTACTTTCCCTGAGCTAAGCATGTACAAATTACATATCTTAATAAAATATCTTCAGTTTATGTTGAAAGCACATATATTTTAATCCTCCTTTATTATCCTTTCTGAATTAGATGTACAGTATTTTGCTTAACAAAATATTTTCTATAAGTAAAAGTTTTACAAGATTTCAGAATATTCATTAAATATTAATATAATTGGGGAGATAGTAATTTTTTGAAAAAGAGATGAGTCTATTGTTTTATAAAAGAAAAAAGTTACAGGAAAAAAAAAAGAATATTGTCCAGAGTTATTTTGCTATAAATATAGTTCGTTTTTTTTTAATTTTTATTGCTTCAATCAGTGATGAGTGAACACACCTTCTGTAAAATAAAATAAATATCCCCTCCACTTATTATTAATAATTATATTACTATTTGTTTAAAATTTTGTTTACACTATAATTTAAATTTATATACATATAAAGTTTCTGTATTATATAAATGTGTTTTAAAAAGTATTAGTATAGTTTGCAGCTCAACTGTATTATAGTCAATTTTATCAAAGAAGATAGGTTTCGGAGCTTACTTCATTAATAAAAATAATGTAATGTAAATAGAATACAGCCTTCATTGGAAAACGTTACCTATTATTTAAAATATGTGTATTTAATTAAGTAAAGTATACACAATATTATTTTAAAAACTTACTAAGTGTCAAATATACAACAACATTTAATGATATTAGTATAAAAAATTAATATGTAAGTGATTTAAATTTTGTTTTTAAGTATATATTTTTTCTAGCATATGCATAATTAACAAATGGCATAAAATTTTCAATTTGTTTTTTAAATAATAATAGCAGAGTGATTTAAAGTTTATTTTAAAAATACTACTTGATTTATTTTTTCCATTTGTGCTATATATAGAATTTAAAAGTATTTGTTTTAAAAAATATCACAAAACTGATTAAAAGTTTGTTTTTCTTATTTGTTCCTGACTATTATATAATTAATGACTTTATAAAATAGTTTAACAAATTGCACAGAACTTGCTTCATTTTTTTTTTTTTTAAATGCAACCAAATTGTCAAACTTTTATTCATTTATTTTTTTATGTGTTGTAATTAATAGTTAAATAGCATTTAAAATAATATCTGAAATATTTAAGGATTAGTGTGAATAATCCTTAAGTACCATAATCTGTTTTTTTTTTTAAAATAGCACAAAATTAATTTAATTTTTTATTAAATTAAAAATATATTATATTTATTTTTGTTTTTTAATCAATTGAGACTTAATAATATTATAATATTTAAAACATAAAAATGATTTGAACATTTCATTGAATAAAGCAACTTTTTAATGCCAAAAAAATTTCTAGGGAAATTCCCAACTTAGAGTTTGTGCTGCCTTGTGATTGCAGTCTCATAAGTAATTAATTTTTTAAATGACATTTGTTGATTACAAATATTAATGAATTTAATATTGCCTTGTGCATGTTAGTGTGGTGATAAAATAAGAGTCAAGAACTAAAAGTTCTAGTTGTGTCACTTCTGTACACAAATGGCGCATGATCTCCCAAGCAACTAATCATTTGATTATTAATATTCCTTTATAAAACCATTGCAAAATATTTCCTAAAAATATAAATGCATCATTAAGATAATGTCAATTGACTAAATTAATAAAATATTTTAGTATTAAATTTAAGTTATGAAAATGTTTAATAACTTGATTATCTTTGAAAACAACTTTTTCAGTACATAATGACTATTTCTAAGTTCTCATATGTACTATACCTTGAAAGTACCATATTCAAAAGTATTTGTTAATTCAAATGTTAGAATTTATCAATTTTTGTTTAAAATATTAATTGTAGCAACAGTGGATACCTGGAATAGAAAACATATCTAAGTCCAATAAAAAGCAAAAATAATAGCAATTGCCTTATTTTAGACATACTTGACAGTTATGTATATCTAATAGACCCTTATCTGGCAGGAGTAAAAAAAATAATTATTAAATATATTTTTCACTGCTTCTAAATATATTCTGGGGAAAAAAAATTTCATGGGAACAAATACTCATTAATTAAAAAATCATTATAATTAAACTTCTCCATACTCATGGAATGGCTGTTGTGCTTTGCCTTCTCCATTACTTCAAAGCATTTTTTTTTTTTGTAGCTATACTTGATCATACTGCTAAAAGCCTATATTAATACTTGCAAATTCTATGTAATTGATCACTATTGTGATTTATTTATTAAGAAAGTTTGACTATTGTGACGATAAATCAAATTTTAGTCTAATAATTACCGAATATAGAGGAAAATCTAGTGTAATAATTATCATTTTTGTTATGTTGATGAATATTATAACTTTTAGTAAAATGCATGTACAAATTCATGTCAAGAAAATCTTGTGTCCCTTGGATGAAATGCACATAACAGACAAGTGGACATAAAAAAAAACATTATCTCAGATGAACTTTTTTATATTCTTATATACTTATTAATTATATAAATAATATAAAAACTCTGTCAGATAATGAAAATTATTCTACACGAATAAAGCGTGATAAACAGAGCACAAAAACATTAATTATAAACAATAATTAGCCAAGCGCTTTCGGTACTGTATTCCAGAATCATGGCGACATACTGGAACTGAACGGTTAATATTCCAGTGCATGCTCAGTGGAACACTAGTGTTACGCTGATTAATAACGTTTTTAGACTTTGCAATAAACCAAGTCTCTTTCAATTTCCTTTTCCGATCATTTGACACATTGCACACAATAGTAATATTTTGAGGATAAAACTCGTGACCATAATTACTTTCATGATTTGAAAAAACAGAATTAACCTGCAAATCCCTTTTAGATTTTTTGTACTGATAAATATGCTGTTGCAAACGCATTAAAACATTGGCTTTCATTTCCCCAAAATAAATAGCATTACAATCAATTTTTTTGCAAGTAATGGAATAAACCATTTCATACTTATTCATTTCTTCCACATTATCCTTTGAATCGTTTATTAATCTATTCAAACACAAAGGGGAACGGAATCCTACATTATAATCTTCACTGACAATATTTTTTAATTTCTTACTTACAGGTGGCACATAAGCTAAAGAAAACCACTTTTTGACTGCTTTATTATTTATATCCACTTTATGTTTGAACTTTAAATTCAGATAAAACAAACACAATTGTCTGTGTAATATAGTCTTTTTATATCCCATCCCTATCAAATCATCCATATATTTATCAATATTATCTTTCTTATCTGCCTCAAATTTACAAAGATGCAAATTACGATATAAAAAACATTTAAATCCAGCCATTTTATAATTTAAAGGAACATTCGATGACGGATGTATAAAACCCCTTACATTCAATGGTTTAACAAACATTTTATACCCAAACATATTACAGCATTTATATACATTTACATCTAAATACCTTAAGATACCATCATTTTCAAACTCAATAGTCCATGACAAACCAGAACTTTCATTTAATTCATTGAACATATTCGTGTAGAATAATTTTTATTAATTATATATATAGTATATAGTTCACTCATCTATATCACAAACTGTAAAAAAAAATTTCTAAACTACCTTAGTGATGATTTTTATATTTTGCAAACAAATTTTTTGAGGTTATAAAATCAACTTATCATATATTCTCCAATGACATAACTTGTTACTATGTTAATAAAGTTTCAAAAACTTCTGCTATTCCGTTTGCAGGTAAAGAGGTAATCCTGCTAAATAAAATCTACTAGTGAATGAAATCGCTCCTACTATTCAAAACCACTACATCACTCACATATGATATAATTTGACAAGAAAACAGAAACTTGTTCCATCCATATAAGAAAAATTCTTGAAAAAAATTGTACATGCTATTTTCAATTACTTTATTATTAAAGTCTTTAAAGCATCTGAAAAAATGCCTTAATTATTTAATAAGCAAGATATTCTAGAGTAAAATTTTCAATTGCCCACAAATCTTAAGACACATATGTCAGACTGCCTACAGAAACTGAGGAATTTCTGACCTCTTGAAATTTCAACCAAAACAAATATCCTATATGTAAAATAGGACTTCAATATATTATTACTAATTTGAAGCTAATTGTGAATGGCAAATTTGATCCCACATGAAATTGAAATGTTGATATTCTTCTTAAACCAAGAAAGTATATGTAACAATTAATCTACAATACAAAAAATATAAAATGGCATCAAAAGATTCAGTGTTCCTTATATTATACGATTAAAAAAATATGTAATGATTATTCAGACCAAATCAAATATCATGGAAATTTTAATTTTTATGAATTTGATAGCCAACTAAAAGATTATATCACTTCTCTAATGAAAATCAATTACAATGTTTATAGTAAATTTGACTTTCATGTAAATGGTTGTCAGTCCAGTTTATATATACTTGTTGATGCTATAAAACTAAAGGAATATTTGTTTGATTTAATTATGTCACAAGCTCACATAAATTACTTTTTTCATTTAAAATAAAAATTTAACCAGCCATATTTGATATTCTTAAATGACTTGCAACTTTGAATGAGTTATTGTAGACCTTAGCACTGCTTTATAAAACTTCATTCACGTAAAAAGCACTAAACCATCTCCACTCAATTTCAAAAAGATAATGAAAAAAGTGATGCATTCAAAACCAGGGTCACACAGAAATCATTACAACCATAGACAAATCCAAATGTTATGGATATTCTCAATGCAAAATAATTTGCAAACTTCTTGACCTAGGAGCTTAAATGTTTTTACTAACTTAGCATAAAGTTCTCCCCTTTTCTCTAATGCTATTTCTCTTAGCTTATCTTTGGTATTTTAATGGTATAAAGACTTAAAATTTATGATCTAGTATAAATATAGAGATGACAGAATAATTGGATTAAAAAAAATTGCAAGTAATGGCAAAGGTTGTTACCAATAATGATCAAGTATTATCGATTGGATATATTTATTGCCTAGTTACACCAACTGATTTTAAAGAATGTAACACATAACTTTCATATCTAATCATGTCCTTCTTACTGAAAAACAATGATGTTACTTTAACAAATTTCCAATTTTCTTATCCTTCATTCTTATGATCTGAAGTTGTGATTTTCATAAGTTTATATTTTTCCAAAAAGTTGCTATATATAAGTAATTTATTTTACATTTCTGCAATTTAGAATTCAAACAGAAAACTTTTTAAAAATATTCCTAGATTAATGTATCATTGTGTTCTTTCCTATGTTGTTTACTCATTTCCTGAAAATATTTCATTTTTCCAAGATCCTCATTAATCATCCTGTCACAGTAATTATTAACAAGTTTTGTTTACTACACTAGTATTTCCCTTTATTCTTCCAGACTAAATATATATCATAGCTTAGCAACAATAATTGATCATTTTCTTATAGAAAAAATTATCTAGCAGCTATTTTGAAAATCTAAATTAACAGGAAAATGACAGTTTGTTGGTGGGAAACATATTCATCATCAATTTGTACAAAGCATTCTTTGCTGTCAAGTTTCATTACAATTTCAACATGAATTGCAAATATTGCACTTCTAGTCTAAGTTTTCCCAATATCTAGTCATTTTATATTTAAACATTTAATTTTTCATAAAATGAGAGAAATCCTTTGAAATATCATATTCATCTCTTAACTAGTCATAATACCCAAAATCAATTTCAGCATATATTTTTCATTAAGAAATCTGTGGCTGATAACAATAAAACATCCATTCTCCCAATACAACCAAAGCATTTCAACAAGATACATATTCAAAATATGGTGCCTTTGGTTAAGGTAGCTAACAGATCAAAAGTCTCAATCAGTACATAGTCCAAAAATGTTGAATCAGGTGATCATCATAAAGAGAATCAAGTTTTTCAAAAAATATCCTAATTATCACAATCTATCCCATGAGCTGTGGAAATTGTTTTAGAACATACAATAGTTTACTTTTTCAAGGTTTTAAGCTAGTTCAATATTTGCCATTCACTAGGCATTTTGTTTATTCTTTCATTATTGATATGCTTTTTTCAAACTACATGTTTACTATCTAACATATGTAAATAACATTTGTCTAAATCGCATGTTGTTATTAAATTAGTAATAATTGAAAACTTGCTAGACTTTCACATGTGCTACAGTTGTTTCTCAGACAGCCAATCAGATTTTTAAACAGCTGTCTTTTACGAACGATCAGGCTTTTAACACATGACAGAGATTTTGACAAGAAAAGGATGACACCAACCTTCTCTCAACTTAACTTTTATATATATATGCCAGTCCTAAGCATCCTGGCATGAAAGCTTAAAATATAAACATATTCATTTATTACTCACTGAGTTTTTAATTTACGATATTACAGTGCGAAATCTTAGATTTACTACACCGCAATTTTCTAGATGTTAATATAATTTATCAGCAACGTATGTAAATAACATTTGTCTAAATCGCATGTTGTTATTAAATTAGTAATAACTGAAAGCTTGCTAGACTTTCACATGCGCTACAGTTGTGAAAGTCTAGCAAGCTTTCAATTATTACTAATTTAATAACAACATGCGATTTAGACAAATGTTATTTACATACATTGCTGATAAATTATATTAACATCTAGAAAATTGACGTGTAGTAAATCTAAGATTTCGCGCTGTAATATCGTAAATTAAAAACTCAGTGAGTAATAAATGAATATGTTTATATTTCAAGCTTTCAGGCCAAGATGCTTAGGACTGGCATATATATATATAAAAGTTAAGTTGAGAGAAGGTTGGTGTCATTCTTTTCTTGTCAAAATCTCGGTCGTGTGTCAAAAGCCTGATCGTTCTTAAAAGACAGCTGTTTAAAAATCTGATTGGTTGTCTAAGAAACAACTGTAGCGCATGTGAAAGTCTAGCAAGCTTTCAATTATTATCTAACATATGACAAATGTAATATTAATAGTTCAGACTATGGTTTCTTAGCCTTCCTGGATTTATGATTTTCCAAATCAAAAATAATTTAATGATACAATGTTTACAACTATCTCTCATTAAAAACTTTTGTGTCTTTAAAACACCTATACGTTTCTGGAAACATTTAACAAATATTAAATGCGAATAATAATGAATAATAAAATGTAATTGTAAGAAAATATATATTTACAGCATACTTATTTGAAAGTATATATACTATATAAATATATATATTAATGTATATCTATCTTGATATTATCAAATAAGTAAATAAAGATTTATTAATAAGTTCATCAACTCTTTTTGTTTCTTTGCTGAAATCTGTTTTTAAAAGTTGTTGTAAACTTCATATCAGTTAAATGTAATTCTTCTTTCCCTATTCATTCTGTTTCTAAAACTTTTCACCTTTTTTTTTTAATTAAGAACAAGTAAAATTGATTAAAAGATAAATTATAAATATGACATCCCATGTCAATTAAGCTTATTAATTTACAGCTATTTCTTAAAAGTGTTTTTTTCTTTAATTTTATTTTTAAATGTTCAGATGGTAAAAATTAAACAAGAAATATGTTTTAAATAAATCTTAATTCACACCAAAAGGATAAAATCAGGTAGTTGTGAAAACCTCCTTTTAAATTTATTCAAATAGTAGAAGTTTCCCAATGATAAATAGGCTGATTACATTACTTTATTAGAATGATCAAATGAACACTATTCAATTAATCTCTTAAGTTTCTTATGAGTTGACATAAGAAGTCATATTTAAGTCACACTTTTAAATAGTCAAAACTGCTTTCATTATTAAAAAAAACTCAACTTATCAATCTCAAAACTTTAAAAGACAAATAAATTAATTACATTATATTACATAATGGAAAACATTTCTGTGTTTGGAACATTATATTACATACAAACAAAACCATTAGAATGAAGAGAACAATTGAATAATGTCCTCAATAAGTAAATTTAAGTAGAATTTATTTTAGAATAAAAGACACAAACAAAAATTAAAAAGAAAAAAAAAACTAGAAGGAATAGACCACAATAAAGTGAACAACAATTGGTAAAAGTCACAACCCAAAGCTATCACATACCCTGAATTTTTTAAAAAAAATCATGAAATAAACAAACACACGTATTTATACTTTCAAAAAATATAATATATCCAATAACACTAGTAAAATTTCACCAATAAATTATATGAGATAATTATAGATAATTCACTTATTTAATGAATCTACACAAGTAGATTCTAAAAAATAAATTTGCTACTAACCAAAAAAGACCCCATGATTCCTCTTTGAGTTCTTAAAAAAACCAAACAAAAAAAATTTCTAATGTCCATTCCTCATATTCTTATTGCATAGTGAGTTTATAATTCCATTACACATTTTAACTTTACTTATACAATTTTAATTTGGATTATATAAATGAGATACATCAATGTTGCTTTTATCTGTGCTCTTGAGCCTCAAATCAATAATATAAAATACAAGATAGCATAAAAATCCTTATTGACCTGGAGCATCGAGCATTGAAAATGCCCTCAAAGGAATAAAATTCTTCAACTTGTATATTCAGTGGGCCAGCAACAAATTAAGCTACAAATTGATAATAAAACCCATCCAGATTAAAGGTATAACACAACCAGAATCCTTAACCATCAATTCAAATAAATTTGCAGGTCTCAAAAGAATTTCTACATAGAACCTTCAGTTTGTGCAAACTCGAATCAGATCGCAAATCTAATATTGATAATTATATCAAAGACTTAATGCCATTTTGGATATAAATATGGGATGCTCATTAATATTGCTAATATATTTTATACCAAAATCAAATCCAGATTTATTCCAAACGATGTTAAACACTGGATATCTCTACCCTACATTTCCAATGTATCCAGAACCCCCCCCCCCAACATATCCCCCAAATCGTATACAAGATTTCCTACAATTATGCTAATTGCAACACTGTCTGTTTTGGAGAATATTGTGTTATCCTGGCAACAAAAGCCCAGCACCAATATCTATATAAAAGAGTCAAGAACAAATCCAACCACAAATCCATATTTGTAGATCATGAAAACAAACTTGGCCATATCTTTCAACTTACATTGGCCAGTGTGGTATGTTTAGTATGGAATGATGCAAAATGTAAGGTAAAGGAGGTTTGGTATACTGCCAATAATGCTAACATTATAAATAAAAAAAAGGAATCTTGCTTCCCCTTTCTAAAAAGTGAATCTTATATCACACTATTTGCACATACTTTACAGCATATTGCTATGGTTATAATATCATTACAAAGATATCAAAAACATGCTCAGCATATTATATTAAGAGTATAAGAATTCCCTTTTAGACCATTCTTATTTCTCGCTTCGTCTAAAATTTCATTTTCAAGCTTTTCTTATTTTGTGCTTCCAAGCTTTAATCTGAATAGTAAGTTTATCAAAACAAATATCATGGCCATCACAAATTCCTGAATGTTATCAAATTATATTTTCTTGAATGCAAGTTGAATAAGTACATGTATGTGTGAAGGCTGATTCTCCTTTATATCTAAAATTATGGCATGCAAAAATAATTTATGGCCTTCATTTCTTGGAAACTGCAAAGCCATCAGCCAATGTAACAATTGGCAACTCAAAGCAGGTACTAAAAATCTCCTTGTTGAGTCTAGATTGCCATTCAATATTTTATTTAGCAATCTATGACTGTAAATCACATTCATATTATATGGAATACTGCAGATTTTATTAAGTTTGAAAAAGAAATGAAGAAATAATTGATTTCAAAAATGGATATGTATTTTACTATAAAGGCACAAGTACTGAAAGCACAAATGGAATAGGACTCTTTATAAATAAAAAATTGAAGAAAAACACTGTGGAGATTGATACAAAGTGAAACAATGTTAGTTATTCAATGGAAGATACCAAATTTAGATAAATCGAATTTATCACTGACAAAATCTCATTCTGATAAAGTAGAGAATTTTTATATTTGTAAATCAAAATATAATAATTTATTATTGATAAATATTGAAGATATGATAAGAATATATATGAGAGATTGTGACTTGGGTCAATTTATGAGTGCTAGTTCAGCATAAAATGCAACTAAGATATTACACATGGAAAAATAGAAATAAATTTGAATTACATCATGTGTGTGTGTTTAATTAAAAAAACAGATTAATCTTTAACTGAGGTTTAAGTTTATAGTGGGGTTACAGATAATCTCTAGTTTGATAAATGGTTAGTGATAATAATTACTGTATTTATCTAAAGTGGATCTTATCAAAGTTATGGGTAGAATAAATTTAAACACTTGTAAATCAAAATGTTCCAATTTACTATTGATAAATATTGAACATATGATAAGGATATATGTGAGAGATGGTGACCCGGGACAACTTATGAGTGTTAGTTCAGTATGAAATGCATCTTGGATAAACATTTGTCTTTTAAGATGTCTTAAGAATGCTTTTAATCAGATAAAATATTTTAAAGTCGTCATGAGAGATTTTAATTCTAAAATTGGGAAATAATTGAAAGATGAAAGTATGAGGGTAAATTTTAATAAACACACAAATGAGAGATGAAATAAA
Organism: Epiperipatus broadwayi; assembly: GCA_028023455.1. Classification (NCBI taxonomy): domain Eukaryota; kingdom Metazoa; phylum Onychophora; class Udeonychophora; order Euonychophora; family Peripatidae; genus Epiperipatus; species Epiperipatus broadwayi. Next base: position 18,499,900 of record JAQFVV010000008.1, on the reverse strand, counting down.
TAGACTTGAGGAATTTCTGAAAAAAAAAAATCTGTATACACTTGGGTCTCGTTTTATGTGGATTATTTTAATGCGATTTTGAAGTTATGTGATTCATGTTTTTTCTTAATATCTTTCATATTTCACTATATTTATTAGATATCAAGAAAATTTTAATAACTTATTTTGACTTGAAATACTTTTTTTTTTCTTTCAAAAATATAACGTTATATTAGCAGCTAATATGAATATGGCCTGAAGCAGTATTTATACTAATGACTAAATAATCATAATATGATGTATACTTACATATAAAAATATCACAATAAATATTCAAAAAATTAAAACTTTTAAAACGTATTTTGTTATATATAACAGAAATAAATAATCTTTTATATTTTTAAAATAAAAAACTAAGATTTTATAAACTGAAAATAATCTTTCTAATGATAATCTTTTTGTTTTGATTGCGATCTCATTTTTTAAATATAAAAACAGAAAACCATTAACACAGCAGAAGACTGAAAGTGGCGTACATCAATTTCTCTGGGCATAATTGCTGAGAGATTCTTGACTTCATTTAAGGAGAAGCCACAATATACCACATCACATCGAATCTGATTTCTTACCAGTTTACAAACGAACGCTAGCGTTAATGATCAAAATATGTATGAAAAATGTAAAATTAAATACTGTAGTTAATAAAAAAAGTTTGTCTTGTATTAATTTTTTTCAAATATTTGAAATTTTTTATTAGTCATACTTTATTTGCTTATTTTTTTAATGTGAATTTTAAAGTAATTTTTCCTTGTTGCTTTGCTTTTATGCGAATTCTGAAGCATACAGAACCTATCCCCCATTTTTCAAGGTAAGTTAAGTCTATTTTTGTGTGATTTTTTTTAATGCAGGTTTTCTGTAGAATCCATCTACTGCATAAAATGAGACCCAGGTGTATTATGATTTCGTTTTCCCCATTTTTCAAGATAAGTTAAGTCTATTTTTGTGTGATTTTTTTTAACCCTTAAACCGCTAATTTTATTATTGGTTGTATCAGATAAAAATCAAATCTTTTAATTGGCCAACTCACAAACTGAAGACAAAGCCTATTGTTAAAACATATTCGCCTATAATATTAAATTCAACTCAGATACGTTTATAAAAAGTTTTTTACTAATTTTTCAGGTTATGAAGAGAACGAAAGTTCTTTCAAAAATAAATTGCTATTTATTTATTCTAAAATATTCACTTTCGGCAACGTAAAAGCTATAATATAAACAAAAAGATCGACTTTTACGTTATAGAAAAGTAAATATTTCTTTTTACTAAATCTTCAACATTTTTACAAAAATCTTCGATATTTTTCGAAAATAATTTTGTTTTTTTAGTATATTTTTTAAAAAACTAGTTTAATTTCTTAAATTATATTTTTTTAATACTTAAAATTGGATTCGAAATGAAAATCTCAGCGTTTTTCTTTATTTTCTTTGATCAGGCAGTTTCTTTGTTCTTTCCAGCCAATCAGAATGTCTTTTTCGGCTGAGAGCTTGCTAAGAACCAATCACAAATAATGTTCTTTCTTTGTTTAGGTTTAAATGCGTTTTTTTTTCTATTTTTTACTTGTAAAATAAATCGGAAGATGGCACCATCGTACAGAACTTTTAAAAACGCATTCAATACGTCTTTAACAAAAATTTTCGTATGAAAACGGGCTGAGTTAGAGTGATTTCAGATGTCGACGAGGAGCCTCGTCGGACGCGGGAAAAGGGTTAATGCGGGTTTTCTGTAGAATCTATCTACTGCATAAAATGAGACCCAGGTGTATTATGATTTCGTTTTTTTCCAAAAAAAAAAAATCCAAAGCAGTAAGGGCATGGAAGCATCCAAATAAACATACAGCAGAGTTAGATAGTATTTTGACTAACAGAAAACAAATATTTCAAGACTTTGGTGTACATAAATAGATTTACCATAAGAAGCAGTCAATGCTTCATGAAATGTAAGATAGAGAAATAAAAGCTATTATAGTCTTAAGATCTGATATTTCGAATCTTCAAAAATATTCAAAAGAATTTAAGCCAGAATTTGAAAATCATTTTAAAATATTAGCAGACTATATTTTAAAATAAATCATTTAGAAGTGAATAACTGAAAATTTGTAAAATATGATAAAAAAAAATTGTTAATACTGAGTAGTTACATTTGGAAACCATCAGTAGAAAAATTGTTTAAGTAATAAAAAGAAAATATGTCATTATTGATAAAAAAAAAAAAAAAAGGGGGGGGTGAAAGGCTAGAATATTAAGGTGTGTAAATGAGTTCTACTAAAAACCAACCCTGCATGATTAGGCATACTTGGTAGAGCATCCGTTTTGGAATGGGGAGGTTCCAGGATCAATACTGGTGCTCGAACTTCTTATGAACTCCCGAGCAATAATGCTATATGCCTTATTGTCATGTGCATTACGGTGAAGTTGGTAGAGCATTTGATTTGGGATCAGGAAGTCCCAGAATTGATTCTGACACTTGCAAGTCTGGTGCTTGAACTTCTTATGAACTCTCGAGCAATAATGCCATATGCCTTTTTTTTTTTGACTAAGAACCATATAGCAATAAAGAGAGAAAAAAGTTTGCTATTATAATTTAGTAATATCTTTTGAAATTCCAAACATTTTAAATAGTGAGATAAGACATACAATGGAAAAGTCCCAGGAAATGATATCACAGGGATATTTTAAAAGCATGAGAAGAAATAGATAAATTTTTGGCAAAGCTAAAAAAAAATGTCTAAATGATAAAAGTATACTAAGTGGTTGAAAAATTAACGAGATATTGATACTTAAAAAAACTAAAAACAAAAATATTAGAAGAAAAAACTATAAGATTTGTATAACTCTACAGAAAACTGCAGACTCAAATCAATGAAAAGGACAAGCTGTATTTAAAAATGGTTATAACACATATCACATACAAATATTAAAAGAAATGAAAAAAATGATTAATAAATATGAATTGCCACTTTTTTTGGTTTTATTGATTATGAAAATGACATTTGACTATATAAGATTTTTCACTGACATTAAAGATGTGGAAGCATCAAGATATAAGCCTACCATATTATTAAATTCTGAAGATTATTTATCAAAATACAACTTTTTATAGCAATTTTTCAGGAAGTATAGCTAAGGAAATAAATAAAAATCTACCAAATCATGTATATTTGGCAAATAATGTGATTGTTTTAACAAATAATGCTTTAGAGCTTTGTGACTATAAAAATAAAAGCAGGAAAATAGAGTAAAGGTAAATACTAAAAAAGATTTAAGTTATGTTCAATAACACTCAAAAATAAAGAAAACAAAGGCTGGTAGTAATTAAATATTTTGATCAGATTATTAATACAAATGAAAGCTGAAATTAATCATAAGATTAAACTTGAATGAAATATTATTAAAAAAGAAAAAAAATCTATGTGCTTAAGAGGAAGATTTTAAATAAGAATGTTTTACCAGTATTTTCAAATGAATCTGAAACTCACTTTTAAAAAAGTAATAGACAATTGATACCACACAGTTAATTATAAAAAGATGTATATTGGAAGTAACCAGAATGGATCGAATTTAAATACATGTGTAACAAAACAGATATTAACATTATTGAAAACTTAAGAGACTAAAATTAAATTGAACTGGACATGTTATTAGAAGAGATAAAAATAAATGAATAATTGAAATATTAAACTGGATTGAAGAAGAGTATAAAATATCTAGAGAGGTCACATAAGAGATGGATGGATAAGAAAATTCTCTAAAATGATATGGAGAAAATTGCTATGGATTTGAAAAAAAAAGGATTAAATTTGGAAAGATCTTCATTTTATAATGGATTGATAATGGTGGGAAATGATAATGATTATGTCATGATTAGAAAAGCAAACAACAACAAAAAAATGAAATAAAATATAAAAAATTATAACAATAGCATAAATAATTAAATACATACCTCTTGGAGGACAAAAATAAGATCATTTTCCAAACGAAAAGTTCTGTAACCATCCCCTTTGTAGATTAATAGTCTATGAGAAGTAACAAGAGGAGAGAATACTTGTAATACCAAATTGTGATCCAATTTACCAAACATATGATTATCCTTAAAAAAAATAAAAAAATAAAAAGTCATTTCATTTTCAATAGCATGAGTGCTCGTACATTTGTGTGAATACATGCACGTGTGGACAAGTTTGATAAGAATTGCAAGCAAGCTTACAATTTTTTCCCAGATATCTAAACTATACTATAGAAATCAAAACAACCATCCAATTATTAGTTTCCACCATCCAATTATTAGTTTCTAAATAGATATCTAACTACAGCATTCTTATTTCATGTGTAAAAGAACTCTCATAACTTGTTAATTGGCTACCTTGATAAGTAATGCTTTCTCTACTAATTCCTCTTTAAAGGACTTTAAGAGGAATCTTTGTCCTGCAATTGATCTATTTAATGGCTGTTTTGTATTTTATTTATATACATTGCAATAAATAGGAATTAATACTTACATCAAAAATCACTTTGATATTTTTGATTTAAACAATAATAATAATAAACAATATTACATTACTCTATCAGATATTTACAAAAAAACCCATAACAGTATTTTAGTATTAGTGATGGTTTTAAATACTGATGCTTGAATCTAAATTTTGTTCCAATGCCACCAGAGAAATTTGCTTGGAAATAATAGTAACCTGTGTGACTTAACAGAATTTTTTACATTACTGCTGCAATTCAAATTTTTACAACTAAAAATTTATGGAATTTAAAATTAATTGCAATATTTCAGAATTTATTTTTCTAGGATAATGTTTCATTCCTAGTTAAATTTTTATGACTGCATTAATTTAAAGTTATACAAGTTTCTGACAAATACAAACAATACATCTCACAGAATCTGCTTAATGATCATATTTAAATTCATTAAAATATTATTTTTTTAAAAAAACACCCATAACACAATTAAAATCAGAATATAAAATTAATGAAGCTTGTATTTTGAAATAACTGATATCACAATTTCAGATAAATTATTCAATATTTTAATGAATTCACTTCACTGGTCTTATATTACTTAATTGGTTTCATTATATCCTCTCTGCTTTAACTAATTCAGTCCATTAACCTTATACCAGTTAACATCTGGGTTTTTTTTTAATTTGTAAACAGATTTCATGATATTCTTTCTAGTTTTATATAATTCACCTTGCTATTTTTATAACAGTTAACTTTTATCTTTTACAAACTTGTTAATTGTTTTTTGTGTGTGATATCGTCTCTAGTTTTAATATTATTTTATACAATATAATCAATAAAATCATAATTTCTATAAAGTGCAGTAATCAAAACAGATAATTATCAAAAATACCTGCAATAACTTTTTCTTTTTTTAAAACAACTCTATTCAACTTATTTCTCCATGAATTTTACTATTCGAAGAAACAATAAAATACTAATTGAATGGTTGGCTGGCTACTTGAGATTACATGATATTAATGATAATTTGAACTTCAATCCAGAAACCTTTAGTTATAATGCCCAAACTCTATTATTATGCTAACTATACAGTCCTCTTCACACTATTTTGGGCAAAAATAAATTAGTTCATATATATATTGTGTAACAATATATAAATATGTCGTTACATTTATTTAAAATAAAAACTTAAAAGTTCGCAAATAAAAGGAAAAAACTAAACGCTAAAATTAAAATATTGTTAAACGTATATATTCGCACAGATGCTAAACTTTAAAAATATTTTTTTTCATAAACAAAAAAAAAAAGTATTTGAACGTATTTTTTTTAATAAAAAAATATAAGGTTGAAATATAAAAATATTTTAATAAAAAAATAGCGTAAGTTAAAATAAAAACAGGTATTAATTAATTCCTGTAATCTGTAAATGGAAATGATTGTTTATTAATTATCTAAAAGCTGTTTAATTAAAAAGTCAGATGAAAAGTTAGATAAGAGAAGAAAGAGATTTTAGCTTGACCAATGGAAGCAAATAAAGGCCCGGACCGTAACGAAAAAACAGAACAGTGACGTTTTTGTTCATGGAATCCATAGGAGGACTATAAAAAGAAAAAATATTGAGTTCCAGCGTTGTGTGTTTGAGAGATGTGGTATGACGCACATACCGCACTCTCTATAAAAAAAAAAAAATGAAAAGACGGTGATACCTTGAACCAGCTATTGCCATCTCCAGAACATTACCTTCCAACGGAGGCATCGCGGGAATTGAAAGCAGAGGCCTGGATTCTTATACCATAAGCTATATGAAATTAACAATTATTAAAATCAATTACGAACTTTCGTCAAGTTTTATAAATTCATAAACAAGCCAACTTAAATGTTAAAAAACGGACTCTTATCTGACTTTTGTAAGTTTTTAAATCAAATTAATAATGTTTAATTTTATATGTTTTCCGATTGATAAACATCATTTCCATTTTTTTTTTTTTCTTATTGTAAAGATTAGTTAAATGTATGAAATTTAAGTTGTTTATAGACGCTTGCATGGATTCGTTTGCGGTTAATTATATTTTGGTTTTCATATTTGATCAAAATATATAGACATTCGATAAATAATGATACCTTACGGTGAGTATCTAAAATGTATTTATTCGGATGTCTTTTAAGTTATTGGTGACAACGCAAGTATCTTATGGTGAATACTATTGGGTTACTTATAAGTTTCCCTCTGCGATTGTCGGTATCAATAATTTTGTATTTTGATCGTTTATGTTTATTTTGAAATGTTTTGACCGTGGAATCTATGTAATCGATCTATACCCAACATTTTTAAACAAATCTGTGCGAACGTATTTAAATGTTAAAATTAAGTCGGGTGTGAATGGCTATATAGTTTTGTAAAGTTGTATTAAGGGAGGGTAATCTTAGATTATTCATTTCGTAGTTGAATTGGTTCAATGGACTGGATATATTTGTGTAATTAGTAGATGTAGTATGAGGTCCGCTACGGGCAGGATTATAGATATACGCCACACACCCTCTGTTTGCCTATGGATGGGTTTGTAAGTCGGCAGAAGACCGCAGTCCATTCCTATGGAGTTTTTTGTTTATTGTTCTACTTTCCAACAGATGTCACATTCCTGTTGGTGGAGAGTCAATGTCTTCTCTATTTCTACTTATTGTTCAGATGTACATTCCTGACAATATAGTATTTTGTGTTGTCGTATCATGCTACATTGAATACATGAATGTATCAGATGGATTGGCGCCAATTTGGTCGCGAAATTTGTTGCCTAAGGTTAAATCAGGGAAGAATATTTTCTTTTCAAATGCAGATCTATGTAGTCTATTTATACTTGACTATCTAAATAATAATTAAACTCATTGAAACTTAGTTAAATGTAAAATTAAAAGTTAATATAAAAATCTAAAATGTTAAACTTATTCCTCAAAATTTAAATATTATTTTATATGTGCGTAAATAAATATTTTTATATGTTAATTTCTGGCAGTGGCTTTTACTCTTTGATATTTAAGATATAAATTAAGATATAGATTTTTATCTCTGCGTCTCCACTGAGCTAGTGACTTGGGCTAACGATCGAAATATTTAAATAAAGTGGAATCTTAACAGCGCGTATCTGCCTACTTTATAAATTTTTCTAGGCTCAAATGCCTAGATGGCGCCCTTGTAGTGCAGATATTGTTTTTGCGGTTAGATTCGATCTTCACTTTCATTCCGATTGGTACAATTGTAATGCTAGCGATATATATGTTTTAAAACATATATATATATCTGCGTTACATGTTTCATAATTTTAAAAAATATATGATTAAATTTATTTAAAGAAATAATTTGTTAAGCAGATTTTAAAACGTTAATTTGTAAAATAAAAAGATTGCATTATATTGGTCTTTTAAAACAGAATAAAACTACTGAGATTAGGTGGGGGGAAAGATCTAAAATAGAAAAGATTTAAAACTCTTCTCCTTTTTAAAAATAAGTAAATATGGAAAGTTAGAATAAAATTTGTTTGTTTGCAATTAGTTTAAAAGATTACTGATTCAATTAATTAAAAGAAAAACATGTAAACTATCTCATAAAAGCGATAGTAGACTAATCTAAGAAAAGATTGGATAACAAAAATGTAAAAATCAATTAGATTACCAAAATGTAAAATTTAAGTACTGTAATTAAAAACAGATTTAAGTTATGATCAAAATTAAAAATAATGATAAGAAATTAAAAGAATGAGAGAGGGTATAAAAATTGCAGCTGGCTACTGCTATCTATTCCGCTCTTGAGTCTGTGAATCAATTTGGTCTTCATTTTGTGATTGATTCATTATGTTATTCATTGCTCCAGAGATTCAGAAATCTAAGGACAAATAGAACCATTCATTACTGTTGCTGAAAATATTACTGCAGAAACTGCAGAACTAGCAATATGCGGTGTTAGATCATTTTAGAAGTGTTTGATTAGGCTTTAGGCCCCCAGGATCCTCTGATAAAGTTAACTGTCTTTGCTTGGAAACAATGCCTGAAACCAATGCTGAAATCATAAAATCGATGTTTCTGTTACTCTCTCCCCCCCTTTCCCATTGTCAAGACACAGAATGGAAAGATACTTCTGGTCTGATCGATGGAGACCAAAAAGTCAACTGGTTTGGAAGCTGACAATCATGAAAATCTAGGTAAAGATATTTTGATACTTGTCTATAGACACTTTATATTTATTTTAAATGAACGTTAATTAATGAAGGACTATTATAAAATTTAGCCTGAAATTAATCAATTATATTTCTTTATGTAAAATATTATATTGTTGTATTATATTAGATGTGTGTGCTTGAATAAATATTAATGTTTGCATGAGTTGGAGAGGTAGAGAACTAGTATGGAGAGTAAAAAAAGTTTAAATATATATAGAAAGAAACGGAATATTAAGTGAGAGATAATTTATGATAATAGGAAGGAAAGTAGTTTACTGTTTAAGGTTCTAACAGGATCTTTAGCAACAAAGGAATAAACATATAAATGGAAAAATTTGGGTGATTTAATCTGCAAGTTATGTAAGGAAGGCATAAAAAATATTAGGCATCTGTTAATTAAATATAAATGCCTAAAAGCAGAAAGGGTACAAATAATGAAGTTGTGGGAGAATAAATATAAACAAAAGTGATTATACAGAAAGTGGGTTATTGGTTTATAAGCTGGGTTTGGGAAAAGATAAGGGGGATTTAGATTATAAAGGCAATTGACAAAGATTATGTTGTGGAAATGGGATAGAGCAGGATAGAGAAGAATATGTAAACAGGTTATGGAAAGTGAAGGTAAAGTGGCTAATAGTTTCTCTGGGCATAGTGGCTGAGAGATTCCCAACTCCATATAAAAAGTCACAGTGCATCACATCACATCACCAGTTGGCCAACTGTTATCATTAAGAGCAATCATGTTGTGATCGAATAAAGGTTTTGTGTCTCATTTATTTGTCGATTTTTGTAACAACTGAAAAGTTGGAACAAAGTGAAATTGTTTTCTGTTAGGGAAAACAATTATAATGCCTGAAACAACTTAAAAGAAAGATGCTCTGAGTAAAATACAAGTTTATAAGTGACTTAATGAAAGTTTCAAATTCATCATGTGCCAAAAAAGCATAGCAAGTCCAATGTCAAGATTATGCCGATTTTTTTGAATGCAAACAGCACTGTTCACTCAGGATTCATATGTAATAATCAGACACTTTTCCTACAATTTCTGAAATGTTTGCATGATGTGGTAAAACAAAAACATTCTGATTTGTGACAAATGGGGAGCGCAAGCTTTGCCACAACATACCACTGCAAAAAGCTTTGAGTATGGCACAAGTTTTAATTAAAAATAGCATGACCCAGATTATCCATTAACTATAGTATATTCACCCAATCTTGTTCCACGCAACTTTTTTTTACTCCCCTGAATGAAAAAATGTCTCAGAAAAAAAAGTTTTACGGACTAGGAAGTGGAGGAAAAAAAAATGGTGGAGATATTAAAAGGCACTATTTTGCAAATTTCAGGACTACTGGAAAACTCATTTAGATGGATGTATTATATCAAATGGACAGTATTTTGAAGGAGATTCAATTTATAACACCTAAAATAAGTACACAATTTTTTATGATAAAATTTCTGGTTATTTTTAGATACTCCCTTTTAAATTCTTTTTCTACTATAGATGTACTAAATAACTTCTACTCTACCATACACTCTTGAAATATATGAATAAAGAATCACGAAAGGCAAATGACCCCAAAATATATTCCGTGTTGAACCAGAACTCATTAGTTGGCCCAGGTCACAATACTTCATGTATATCTTTATCATATGTTCAGTGTTTACCGATAGTAAATTATTATATTTTTGATTTATAGATGTCAAACTTACTCCACTCACAACTTTGATATATTACATTTTAGATAAATACATTAATAATTATCATTAATATATACTCATTAATATATTTATCTAGAATGAAATGTGTCAAAAGTTGTGGATGGAGTAAGTTTAATATTTGTAAATCAAAATGTAACAATTCTTCTATCCATTCACTTTTAATTTAATTTATTTTGCATCCATCTTCTTTGCTTCTTTTAATCTTTTTTCTTATTTTAGAATCCAATGCTATCTTTGAAGCAACATTTAAATTAATTAATTTCCATATTTTGAGTTTACTTTATCAATTAGACTAATTATTTATACTTGTTTCTTACCCAATTACTCTAAAAACAATTTTAATATCACTTTTTAATTTACAATTGCCCATTTTTTCCTTGGTTCTATGTTTTTTTTCTTTTAAAATTAATTTCAATTCTACCATTGATAGCAACCCAAATCTATATTATCTTCAAGATATGCATATATTTTCATAGTACTACTTGTAAATTTACTTTGAATCAAAATGTAATCTTTCATCTCTCTCATTTTTACCAACCATAGATATTCAACAATTTTATCAATCACATCTCTTTTGTTTTAGCTCACCATTCCAACCTGTTTACCCTTTCTTCACTCCTTTCTCTACAGCAGATCAACTGTCTCAGTGAATAAAATAATACCCAGCTTTTTAATATGTTCACTAACCTCTTCCAATATTCTTTCATAGAAGAAATATAATTTTTTAAATATCCAGTTGTTTTTTTTTACTTTTCATCTTGTTTATAAATTTATCATATTCTCTAGTCTGTTCATTATCCTAAAATTTTATGTTCAAATTGTTACAATGTTCTAATTCTAATGGCTTTAAATAATAATAAGACTGATAAAGTCAATCCCAAAAGCTTATACATCCACTGAAATAATTTTCCATTATCTTTAAATGATGTAATTAAACTTTTTCATAAAAAAATTGTTTAAATTTTAAACATGCAGCATTAAACATTTTATTTATTTATCAAATACTAATATCAATTTTTTCCTAAGACCCACATAAATAATAAAAGATATATAAATCCTAGGTATCCATAATTTATCTTCAGATCGGGATGCCTTTGACAAGAAAAAAAGCTATTCTTTCACAGTATTCCCTTGCAAGTAATTGGGTTATTTCATTTTTAATCAGTTAATCGTTTTTTGAATCAAATCACAAAGATAGAAATTATTCATTTATTTTAATTAATATATAAATATTATGATATGAGCTTAGCTAACTCTGGCATTACAAGCAACCTCAATTAATTAGACTTATATTGAGAGATAGATGAGAATTTTTAAATATAACAAAGAAAAGAAAAAATTTGATTCTCTTGATTGATGATATAATTATGATTACATAATTTAAATAAAGTAAAATTATCACATTTTATTCATAAAAATGATTTTGAAAGTTAAACATTTGTAAAATTGCTGTGTATCTTAAAAGTAGTAGCACTAGTTAGGAAGAAGTAATCTATAATCTCTTTCCATTGAATATTGAGAAAGTTATAAACAAATAATTTATAGTTGCCTAAAGGCCAGATGAAGGAGAATATGAGAGTATAATTAAATAATGTAGAAGGTAGAAATTAAATAATTTAAACTAAAGTTTCCAAAAGTCAGAAATGAATTTGGTTCTTAATATAAAATACATGTAATTGAACAAGTAATTAAAAATAATAATGGGAATTAATTTCAAAAAAAAAAAAAACAAAGAAAGAAAACAAGTTGAGATTTTAGGAAAAGTTGTCCTTTGGACAAAGACCCTGTAAATCGGAAAAAAAAGAAAAGAACATCTGTGGAGAGCCAAAATGCATGTCATCTGTGGAAAGCCAAAGTGCATGTCATCAGCATCGTATAGCTTGGCAAGATTTCAGTTCTAGCTTTGAGAGCATAATTAGAAATGTCAAAATTTATAGAAATAATGGGTTAAGCCAACCAATGATAAATAATGGATTAAATTAACCAATGTGTGCTGATGTGATGTGATGCACTACGACTTCTCTTTGTATGGAGTCAGGAATCTCTCAGCAACTACGCCCAGAGAAACCTGTTAGCCACGTTACTTTCCCTTTCCATTCCTCACCCTAAGTTTCCCCATATCCTGCTCCATCCCATTTCCACAACATAATCTTTGTCAACTCCATGGTCTTTATATCTAAATCCTTCTTATCTTTTCCCAAACCCAGCATAAAAATCAATAACCCATTTTCTGTATAATCACTTTCCTTATATTAATTCTTCCAAAATTTTATTATTTGTATCCTTTCTGCTTTTAGGCATTTACATTTAATTAACAAATGTCTAATATTTTCTATGCCTTCCTTATACAACTTGCTAGTCAGAGCTGACAATGTAGCTCTACCAACTTTAAAAAAAAACATCTACAAAAAGTCCAGAGGTAGAGAAGATATGAAATATAGCTAAAGGAAAACTGCTTCCCATCACCTGCACTTGTATAGACAACATACTTAAGCAGCATATTACCAAAACTAAGAAGAATCAAACTTGAATCAACCAACAGAAATTGATTTAATTTTATATGACACTTTAGACATGGATTTATCAATCTGTCTAGAAGCCATGATAAGGCTTTTTATATTTATACGCATATAGATAAGAAGCCTCCAAAATGTATAAGTTCTATACATAAATTTTATCATATGTATTTTTGGATATAAATAATGTCATATTTTTTAATGATAAATATCCCTAGTGTAAGCATAAATCAATACATATTTTATATAAACAAGGATATATATTTAAGTTGTATTTAATCTTTAATGTTATTATTTTTTATGTTTATTACTAAAGTAATAATGTCTAGTGTGATTTCCATACCTTAATCAAGATTATCTGAAACAAATACTATTTAAGTTACTTAGTTGTCTGTGCCTTTCTTCTCTCAATAGGTATCATCTCCAATGAGCATATAACAATCCTCCATCGATCCTGAGAGTTCATGTTCTGAACTTAAGTAAAACATGATTTGATTACCAAGATAACTGAGATGCTGCTTCCAAAGGATAATATATCCATAGATATCCTTTCTTAGATAAAAGTGGCATCTTAAATTAGTGGAGTTCAAACCCTGTATTTCAAGTAAACACTAATGAATGAATATTGAGGCCCTCTGAGATATGATTTGATATATGATGATTAGGAAATATAACCAAGATATCTTACATAAGTAGTTGTATGAGACAATGTTTGATCATCACCATCAATACCTGTTCTATGTAAATTTAATTGAAATTCAAATTAAGGTTAAAGTGATTTTTTTTAAAAAGTAATTTGATTATATGTTAGAAATATATATCTGCATCTTAAGGTATGTGCTTATATGAGTTGTCAGTGAAGGCACAATTACAATCAGCTTAGGGTTAAGTTCCAGGTAAAATATTAAAACACTTTAATATAAAAATAATTACTTTAACTACATTTTCCATAATGATAAATTTTAGTAAATCATTTAAATATAAAAAAATGTTATAATACTTTTTCTTTGGGTAAAAATCTTTTATCAGTGTTAAATCTACAATTCTATTGTTTCAGTAGAATAATAAAAACTAATAATTTTCATTAATCTTTATTGCAATTTAATTATGAAAAAAAAAAGACAATATTTACACCAGGAAAACTCTAAATCATGTTAAAAATTACAAAAATGAAAAGAATGCATACTTTCTTCTTAATTTAATTTAAAGTAGATATATAAAAAACAATTTATCAAAGACAATTTTTTAAAAAAAAAAGTTTATTTTTAGGGAAATAAATTAGTAAAAATTAATCATATTATTTGAAAAACAAAGAGATTTTGGAAGTCGTTTTGTTTGATATTCAACTATATCTCAGGAAAGGAAATATTTAAGAAGGGAATTCTCACAGAAAGAAAATGCTTGAAAGCAAAGATTATTGACTACAAAATCTACATTTGTTGAATTTTTCCTTCAAATACAGTGAAAACAAAGAATTGAGAATTGTGACCAAGGAACACTATTAGTGTATAAAAGTCTGATAAAACACATTAGTAGAAATTGCTAGAATGAGGGACTGCAGCCTTTATTACATAATTTTCTAACCAACACAAGGACCCAGTCAATTAACCTGAAAATGTAACAGCATATGTGTGACTTCAGGACTCCTAGATATAATGAAAGATATTTTTTGTTTAAGTTGATAAGTAAATCGAACAGAATAGCTTTCCTCTAGGATCTCTAGATATAATGATGAAAGGCACTTGTGATTGCTGAAGATTCAATAAAAATGAGATTATCTAAAATCATGTAACTCCAAAAAAAAAAAAAAAAAAATGTTTGGAATGAAATTTTCACAACCAAAGAGAAATTGTGTGCACACACATTATATCCAAATATTTAGGTGCAACTGCTGAAACTCTAGATGAAATCATTCAAATATTTTATATCTAAAGATGAAATATTATTTGTTTGATTAAAATATTTTTGGGCATATTTCAAAAATAATTTAATTAAAATTAACTTTCCAAAATTATAATATAGCTATAAGAATGTTTATATATATTAACATAAATATTTGGGGAATTTGGAATTGCAAGTTTGGAAAAGACTTTTTTGTTCTCTCTTCTTTGATTTCCTCGGCTCCCAAACTTTCAAATGCAATTTGGTAACCCATAATGCAGTATTTTGTTTATATTTTTGAAAGATATATATACATATCAGTGATGAAGCGTGACTTTTTTAGGAACAGAAACCCACTACATAATCTTTTTTTAAATAATATTTTTATTTTACTTGCCACAACAATTTTCACATATTTTTCATTCATAGTTTAAAATTTCATATAAAACAAATTAATATAAATAAAACAATATAATCACATCAAACAAAATCTGTTCATTGATTAATTAATTCAATATATTATCTTATAATTAAAATTTGAAATTATTAATTTTTATATTTTAATTCAATCCTCCATTCTTTCATAGCAAAATGATCTATTACTTTATCATAATAATCATTTTTATATTTAATATGTTGAAGCAATCCCTTCTCAATTGATATCAGAGTTAAATTTGATAGCCTTGATTATAATGCTTAAATTAATAACTATAGAGGTTTATTCCTACAAGCTACATATGAATTAAATTATGTTAACACTATTATACTTATATAATATAGTAACACAATCTGGCCTCATGGCATACAAAATAATAATAAGGCAATGGCCTACATTCCACTTTGGCACCTTCAGTGATGGAGATAGCTGGGTCATGAAGGTCCATCTAGAAGTACAGAGTATTTTTATATTACTTGTCACAACAATTTTTACATAATAGATAATATATATATATTATGTACATCTAGAAAAATCTGTAACTCTTTTATCGGTTAATCAGACTGTGATTAGTTTAAATATAGATAATACATTATCAATATATTTTTATATTGCAAATGTTTTTAACATTCTTAAGTTTTAACTGTAAACTAGATTTTAGCATTATGTAAATTTCTTATAATCAACCAATAATGCATTGATCTAACTCATTCCATGCCGTATATAAAAACAATTCAACTGTTGGTAAAAAAAATTGAAAGTCAACAGAAATTCCATACAAAAAATAATGAGTTTGAATTATTCATTCTTCTTTTTTTATATTAATCAGACCATGATTAGTTTAAATATAGATAATACATTCTCTATATTTTTATCTTAAAAATGCTTTTAACATTCTTAAGTTTTAATTGTAAATTAAATTTTAGCATTGTGTGAACTTCTTATAATCAAACAATAATGCATTGGTCAAACTCATTCTTTGCCATATATAAAAACAATTCAACTGTTGGGTAAAAAAAATTGAAGGTCAACGGAAATTCATACAATAAAAAAAAAAGTTTGAATAGGTCGTTCTTTTTTATGTTTAGCAAAGTAGCTGAGATTTTTTTTTTTACATTTTGCAAAATAGCTTATGTACCCTAAGGTACTTATTGTTCTTGCTACATTATTGTATGTGCAACTTGGATCGATTTTGTGAGGTTGAATATGTACATATTTTAGTGAATTTTTTTAAATTGAATTTTAATCAAAGCTTTTGAAAGTTTTAGTGAATTTTTGTATAGAAGCACTCATTCCATTTAACATATGGATGCTTCGTCCCTGGTACAATATACAGTTATATAGGAATCAACTATTAGAATTTACTGTGTTTTGTTCAGATATATCAAACAGCAATGTCATCAATTTATTAAGAAAATTAATAATTTCAATAATAGATATAATTATAGTTAAAAACTCAATGTCAAAATTGATACATGCTGACAAACCTATATTTATTAATGTAAATATGTGCAGTAATTAAATGTAATCTGGAATGCTTATATGTACTTTCTTTCCTTTTTGTTATTTAATCTACTCAAGTTAATGTTTTTTTCCCTTTTTATAATTAACCAATTTTTTGATTACATTGCAATTGCATTATTCATCACACCATTCTATATCTGGATATAAATATGTCTGATATTTAAAAAGTTATATCTCTATACTAGTCATAAATTATTAAACATCATGTTCAACTGAATTTGAATTCAGAGGACTATCAACAGATCTTAAGAGAAATATATGATGTAAAAGAAATATTGTGGGCTATAGTACTGTTTTTTTTTTTCAATTATATGGTATTCCTATGATTTTGTTATGAAAAATATAAACTGTGGCTAGTATCATAATTGCATTTTTGTCAAATTTTATCTGATGTTATCAGTTATATAAATAGTCTACTATATATTTATCAGTATGATTTATTAGATATCATTAGATCTCATGTTTTGCTACACAAATAAAAGCAACATGATGGCTAAATAAATCTTCTGGATGATTTGCTTTTATATATGTGTACACATTCAAATCATTACATATACATAGATAATTTAAAGCTTTAAGGTGAACTTTATTTAGCTAGAAATAATACTAAAATTTTTGTAGGTTTACCCAATTGTAAACATCTGACACAATAATCAATGGTGCACAATAATCCTGTATTAAAATCTTTAATTTCAAAAAACCTCATGTGTTACTTCAATATTTTTTCAGATGCTAGTAATTGCATAATATCTAAAAAAAATTTAATTACATTTCTGATTACAGAATATATTCATGTTTTATAATGCAAACTCATAAGTGAAATAACTAATTATTATATATAGTAATGCCTTTGAATTGTCATTATTTAGTTCCAAATCTTGTCAAACAGATCTGAAATTTCATGACAGAACCACTTAAACATCCCATGATTATTATTTCCTATGCTTATACAAATTGTTAAAACAATAGCAAACTCTCCTTACATTTAGTGCCATCCAGTGCAAGCCTAGTAATCAATGGATATAAGGTTTGTGTATAAAATCCCTATACAATGTCTACTCATCCAATATCTGCAGACTAGTTTCTAGCTTGAGGCTTTCATCAGTGAAGAACCTTGGATCAGAGAGCACTGCACCTAGACCTTAGGATATAATGCAATCCTCTAGCAGACATCTTTTACATAATTGATTAACTATAAAGCTATGAATCCAAGATGAAAAGACATTAACACTTTCAATCCAAGTCATTTGATTGCATAATCATATACATTTGAATCCAGTTCAGTATCTATAAATTTTGGTGTCTTTAAAACCAATTAAAAAAATTATGAAAACAAATTCCACAACTACAACTTCCAAAGTGTAGGGCTTACTTAACAACATTATTCATATAATAAAGAACAAACTCCAATTGCCATCAATAATGAAAATAATATAGAGAAATTACTATATTCTTTCCTTAACACAAATAGACAAAATAAATAAAGAAACTTGTAATTTATTCATGCGTATGGATTCATGTTTAAGGACATGTTAATTAATTAAAATTCAAGCATCATAAACATACACAAATAATCTAATATCTAATTCTTGCATACACAATCCCCCACTCCACTTTTATATAAAAAAAATTATAAAAAAAATCTTAAAACACAAATAGCAATAAAAATATTTTATCTTGTACGTATATCACCATCACAATTATCATGTACATGTAATCATAATTACTAATTAAAATATAGAACTATTTAATACATTAGAAAAAAATAGTGTAAAACATCCAACTTTCCTTAATGTTGAAATGTACCATTTATTATTGGTAACGTTCCATAGAGATTTAGTGCAGACAATTATCACTGAAATAATTATTTCAATAAATAAAAATATTTTATCTTGTATGTATATAACCATCACAATTATCATGTACATGTAATCATAATTACTAATTAAAATATAGAACTATTTAATACGTTAGAAAAAAATAGTGTAAAACATCCAACTTTCCTTAATGTTGAAATGTAACATTTATTATTGGTAATGTTCCATAGAGATTTAGTGCAGACAATTATTTTTATTAATCTTTTATTCCTAGTAAATTCAATATAATCTTTATTGGCTTATATCTTTTTTTTTTATTGCAGACTAGTATATAACTGAACAGGATGTTTTACTTTGAATATGAGATAATATCATGATTTTTTTACTTTTTGTTGATGAATCCAACAATAAATTACATGAATTTTGTTGACAGTCCTTCAATTATAATAAATTTATTATCCAACTAAACACTTAATATTTATTATTATCCTATTTTATTGTATATCTAAATCCTTTTTCAATGATTTTGGAAAAACATAAGATATAATTTTTTAGAATATGT
Organism: Epiperipatus broadwayi; assembly: GCA_028023455.1. Classification (NCBI taxonomy): domain Eukaryota; kingdom Metazoa; phylum Onychophora; class Udeonychophora; order Euonychophora; family Peripatidae; genus Epiperipatus; species Epiperipatus broadwayi. Next base: position 18,480,728 of record JAQFVV010000008.1, on the reverse strand, counting down.
CCATTTTATTTTCTTCTTTATTTAAGAAAGTCTGTTAATTATTCTAAGAGTCATTAACAAAATGATACAATTTGGCAAATTTAAAGAATAAAGATCTAAAATAAAAATATTCCTTGAGAATTTCACATTTTTCAAAACAATTCTTAGACATTTTTTTAACAACAGAAAGATAAAATGCCTCCCTTCTTTTTAGAATAATCAAACTGAACTATCATAATTTATTTAGCAAAATAAATGTGCAAGGTTTGAAAATTGATTTCTTGCTACATCTAATCAAGAAATGGCAAAATTAATATTGTTTATTTATTTTACAATTAAAAAAACAACAACTCAAGAATCATAAAATAGTTGTCAGTACTTATGTATTAGTCTGCTAGTGAAATTTTAGTCTTCATTAAAATCATTAATTAACTATGATTGCTAAATATTTGATAGTATTTAATTAAGTATGTAAATTTGACTGTCAAAGGTGAGTTGTTGAAGATCTCTTTTATATCTATTATACATTCTTTATTAACTACTAGCTATCACTGACCTAATTATGCTTAAAGCTAGCAATATTTTGCCACATAAATAAACATTGATACAAAAAATGGAGTTGTTATTTACAACTTTGTTAACAATGATTCTTTAAATTTTTGAAAGTTAAATTAATAAAACTACTATCAAACATTTAACAATCATAAATAATTGTAAGTAATGAAGATTAAAATTTCACCACCATACTAATACCTAAATACCTAGTTGTCTTAAAAATATATGCATGCACACATATTTCTCTATTTACTATACAAATACAACCCAAGGAAATTATTGATATCAGCAAAAGATTAATTAATCTGAGCATAGATTAAAAAGGAAAAAATTATATTATTTTGATCAATCAACCATTAATTTCTGTCATATAATAGTATAAAAATAGATTCAATATATATATGCATAACCCAAATTTTCTTTTGAATACATTCTTCCCTCTTTCTTACTTTTACTTTTTTTTTTAACACATATACAAATACAGTAGTCATTTTAACATAGATTTGCTCCTATATCATACATACATTATTTTTTAAATGTCTAAATTTGAAAGATATTGGTGAATAGATGAAACTTTTATATGTTCAGATTAGATATAAAACTAATAAGCAATTTTCATTGATAATAGTAAAGATCCATAATAGTGTTTAAATGCATACAGTATTAAGCCAACAAACATCACATGATCACTATTTGTTATTGTTAAAAAAAAACATTTTGAAGTAATATAATTTTTTAAATCCTATATCACTACTGTCATCACATTATTATCATCATCATTATTATTATTATGACAAAAATTTCTATATTAAAATTAATTCGAGGATCTTTAAAATGATTCTTTATTCGATAATGATTGCCATCTGTCAAATGGAGTTTTCTAAAACATAGTTAATTGTATTACATTTTGACAGACAAAATTATCATTCATTCAAATCTATTTCTGTCTGACATCACTACTTCTTTCAATTCAAAGTTATCTTTTTAATATTTAAAATATTATCTAATTATAAAAAAAGTTACCTTCTAATTTAAATTAACTTGAATTAGGCCAAATGTGAACAATTTTGATATATAAGAGTATTATTTATTAAAAATGTGTCTTTTTACTTTAACACCAAATTATTAAATTTGGAGTTTTTTTTTTTACTTGCAGTATTTATTACTCATTCTATTTACAAAAAGCAAAATTGCATCTATACTGAATTAAGTCTTTAGTAATTGATATAGTACTATGTATAATTACAGTGAAATCGCAAATTACATGGTATCAATAAATGCTATTTCAATTATACTCTATCCAAATATATATATATACACATAAATATACAGAAAAAATATTAAAATTCATAAATTTAGTACATTTTATGATATGCCACCAGCCAATTTTCTGTTTCAGAGTGCTGTACATAATCACATTTAAAAAAAAAAACATTAAAATTTGTAATTTTAATAAATTTTTAAATATGGCAACCCTTTTTCCACCTCAGGATGCCACATGCAATCATGTACATTGGTAAAATTTCTTTGATTTATATTTTATTCTTTTATTATCCTTTCTGAATTTGATATACAATATTTCACATAGTAAAATGTTTTTTAAGCATTGTATTGAAAGTTTTATAAAATTTAAGCACATGTGTAAAATCAATATGGAATTCAAAACATCAAAAAACCCAAAGGAGCATAATGTATTGAAAATGAGATTGCTATTACATTTCGCTATGGGGGAAAAAGATATCACTTAAAGTATGTTTAACCATGATGAAAGTTCTACATTTTGTTATTCATTTTATTTAAAAAATAATGATACAACACATTAAGTTTTTTCGTTTTTGAAGAAATGTGAATGAATGAATGAATGTACACTCAATAAAATATATGAAAATGTATCTCCTCAATTGATTATTAACTATATAGTTTTTTTTAAATTTTGTTTATACTATAATGTTATACATAAAAAAAACAAATTGTTATATATAGGTGCATGTTGATAAGTAATGCATACTTGCAATTCAATAAAAAATAATCATTTTATTGTGAGCAAAGTTTATCAACAAAATGTAAGCTATTATATGCAATGTATGATGTACATGCAGGGAGCTGCCCACTGCAGTTCATTATACTTGATAATTTGTCACTGTTTATCTTTCTTGTAATAATATCTTTTAATAATCATACAAAGTTCATTACATTTTCTTGTTAGAAGTCACTCATGAGCAGTTAACAAATCAACAAGTAAGAGAGGGTACTAATATAAAAAACAAGAACAAAAACATCAAAAAATGAATTTGTGGTAGCTATACAATCTGTGAAACACAAATACAATCATTCCTGCAGTAAAATTTTCTTTCCAAAAACCATCAACATCTTGCTTCATTGCAGTTCTCCAATGTATTCTATCCTAAGCCATATTCTTCCAATGAAAATAGTCACTTAAAGGAATATTTCTGAAATAATCTTTAAAATGTCAATTAGGCTGCCTTTTCATGAAAACCATACTTTTCACTGTCAAGCATTGATGGCCTAGTGGTTAGCATAGCTGCCTTCCAAGCAGATAGCCCGGGTTCACTTCCCAGTCAATGCATTTGACATATGGAGAAAAAAAACCCTTACTTTTCACTGACAATTTTTGTTTTTGAAAGTTTACTTCTTTTCATTTATATCACATGCTCCATCTAATTAAAACATGCCTTTATAAATATAGCTTCAATACTGCAATATCTAATAAGATAAAAAATATACAATTGGTCTTATAATCTTGCCATCACATTATCAGAATACACAATGAAATTCTTCCAATGCCTTTACGTTATAGTAACACATATGTCCTTATCTTATTTTTATTCCATAAATTTAATTGTATTTAGAAGCCCTATATACTACTAATTTAACTTGTTTAATTGGAATCTACACCTCAATAAAGAGATATACCGTTTTATACAAAAAATTATCAAGATTTTTAAACATCCATATTTTCAATCTGAAAACCATCCAAGCCAAAAGTTGCTCAAGATTTCGTTTGGTATTAAAGCATTTGAGTATTTTTAATATTAACTGTTAAAATAAATTTTTTATAGATAATATTCGAAACTGCAAATTCTTTGAATTGGTAGGACGAGTTCATTCATCAACACTATCAACATATCTTAAATCTAGAATTGTAAATACTGTACGCTGCCGCGTTAAAAAGAATAAGGTAAACAAAAGCCAAAATTAGTTTTTTTTTTTTACATAGCAGCAATATATATATTAATCGTAAATATAAATTGTTTAAGTATTATGGGAACGTTTAAAAAATTTCGAAATGCATTTAAATTAATTGTAAGAGACGATTAGAAAATAATCTGCAAAAAGAAAATCTTAAAAACTCAAATCAACTATTTCTATTTAAAACTATTTCTATAGAAAAACATTATTTAATCCAGTATCACAATATTGTTTATAAAAATGACTCGTTAAAATGAATAGTAAATTAGTAAACATTATTAAAAATAGATACAGTGCAATAAAAATTATACGCGTCACAGCAAAGATATTTGATAGGTCAATTATAAGCAACCGTGATTTTATCGGACTTTTCCATAAAAATTATAACACGAGTAAAATTAATATCATGGTTTAAATAAATAAATAAGCGACTTTATTTAAACAGTTAATAATCAAGATTTAAAAATAAGAATAGTTATTTAACAGCCGTATTGCATTTTAAATCAATACTTACATAAACAATTTTAACACCACACAGGCTATTTACATATCCAGAGATATGTCTAACGTTACCAAAAAAAAAAAAGTTTCATATATTTACATAATTTATTTAAATTACCCCTGACAATTCAAGTCCGCCCGCGTGGTTGATGATATAGCCCGAGAATTCTTCATCCACAGACGAAAATACTATGTCGTTGCAAGGATTAAAAACCAGCACACACTTCATATTTTTTTTAATGTCTTGGAGCGAGAGATTACTCCATTAGTCCATTTGAATGATTGAGATAAGTATAATAAAGGGGGCGCTCATTCTATTCGGTTGCAGCATTTAAAACTTGACGAATTGGAAACGTAAATTAGTTATTGCATCTACTATTATTTAATCAAATTATATAACCGCCGAATAGTCGATCGTTTTGATTCAAATATTTTAGAGTAAATGCTTCGGGGTTTTTTTTTTTACTAAATTATGTTAAGATTATATATATTTTTATTATTTCGCTTAGCATTTTTGAAACAATAATGTTGCTCTTAAACAAATGTTTGATTGTTTTAAATTTGTATATTAATATTTTTAAAATATTACATTTTAGCATTCGGTTTAAACTGTAAACTAATTATGTCCGTAAATTTACTGTATTCTAGATTATAAAATGTTTTCAATTATTTTCTTTCCCTTTGCGCTATATGAAACAGTTTCAGGGAAAATGTACAAAGTTGGTTACACTGATTATTAATTTACCATTTATTAACAAGGATTAAATCATAAAAATAATATGTAAAACACTTATGTTTTACACTTTAATCTAAATGAAGTATTTACAATATATCTGTAATTATTTCTTTGTCAATCTATTTGTTTTTTCCCCATTTTCAAATGTGTTTTAATATCTTGTTGAATATGTAATCTTCCACCACTTGTACGGAATTACTATACAGAATACGTACGATCCTGGCTATATGTCTGAAAATCAAAATTTTATAGATTAATTTAAATAAAGAAATCGTAAGTACACTTAATTCTCTTTTTACACGAATTTGAAATAACCGAGTTTTAAAAAAAATCTCTACTTTTAAAATAACACGATCAGTAAAAAAAAAAAAATTATGACTTATTATCATCTAATTTTTAAAAGTTTCATCTCTTTATTTTGCATTATTTTAAATACAAAAATCACCTTTTTTGACAGTATTCTTGCATATAGGGAAATTTGCTTATCTGCATTGTAACATTTTTGATGTTTTGTTTTGAAAGGGGAAGTACCTTTTTTGGTATTGATACTTTGTATTTTGACATTAGGTTTTTAAAAAAAGGTCCATGTTGATGTTAAAAAAAATTAATTTTATTTAATTGATTAATTTGTTTAAATTAATTAATTTTACCAAAAATCAATTGATGGAAGTTGTACATTGGATGCATATTTTTGAATTTATGATTTGTTAATTAAATCTAAAATATTTTTCTGTAGCCTCATACAGTGTTAAATAATCCATCTACAACAAAGATGAGGAATGCGATTTCTTTGACTAAAATTCAAATTTTAGATTGTCTTGCAACCAGAGGTGCAATAACTGTAGGAAAGCATTTTGGTTTACTTGAAGCTGAAGCTGCTATTAGAAAGTCAGTATGTTCTGGAACAAAATTGAGTGTTAAGTCATCACTTTACACAAGATATAATTAAGGAGAAAATGAAAAAAGCCTTAGTAATGTGAATAGAAGAAGAGTACCAGTAGATGGAAATGCCATCAAGCAACAGCACTAAAAATTTACAAACAAATTAAAGAAATCAAGCCAGGCATTTCGTCTGAGTTAAACAAGGAATGTAAATGTTCCCGAAGTACAGGGTGGATGACAAAGTTTCTTGAAAGACATGCATTTCACAACATCAAAATAAAAGGTGAAACTGCATCCGTGGATGAAACAGCTGCCAAAAAATTAGCTAAAATTATCGAAGATGGAGGATATGCTCCTGATCAAGTTTGGAACATTGATGAAAGTGGTCTTTTTTGGAAGAGAATCCAAGTAGTACCTACATAGAAAAATCGCAGATAACTGCTGGTAGTTTCAAAGTAGCAAAAGATTGTGTCACTGTCACTTTGGTATTCTGCTCCAGTGCTTCAAGAGATTGCATATTGAAGTCTCTGCTTGTTAATTGAGCCCAAAGATCATGTTCAGTGAAAGGTGTAGATTTGAATAAATTGCTAGTTCACTGAATAGCAAATAGAAAGGCTTGGATCACCACTGAAATTCTTATGAAATAATTCAACAAATGTTTTATTCCAGAAGTTAGATGATTTATGAATGCCAAAAGTCTAGAATTTAAAGTTCTATTGATTCTAGATAATGCCCACAGCCATCCAATCTTGGAACATTGAAAAGTACAATTTTGTTTTTTGTCACCAAATATCACTTCCTTGATTCAACCATTATACCAAGAAATAATTTATTATGTAAAATGAACATTTCAATACATTTTGAACAAACTGAATGATAAAACATTAAGTGTCATAGATGTCTGGAAGAAATGTTCGATTCTGGATTGTGTGAATCAAGTTGGATTAACATTACCTTGGCCAGAATATGTGAAAAGCAAAGATCCTGTTGTCTCTAATATGACTGAATTTCCCAATATCATAATAGTGGCCTATTTAATTGACTGGAGGATCGATGACATCATCTGAAGATATAGATTAATTGTTAGTTGATAAAGCTTTAAGTGAGAAAGAAAGCATAGATTGTTCTTAAAACTCCCAATAATAAAAAAGACAGTGGTAATGAAGATGATCTAGTGTTAAATGCTAATTTAATTACAGGTCTTGATCTTGCTAACCAATTAGATAATTGTTTTGTCAAGTATGATCCTAATGAGGAATGAACTTCAAAATTTCAGCAAGATCTGAAATTACTAATGTCATCTTATAGAAACATTACTGCTAGTGTTATAGAGAACTTTATCAATGGAAGAACACTAAAGCATTGTTAGTGATAGCAACGATATTCCAATCATGTGCAAATGTATGCATTTATTATCAGAAAGTGATAGCGAATAAAATCTTGCTATGTATAACTCAAATTACAAGTTCTGCGTAATTTTCAGGTTTATGGATTTTTTACATGTTATTTTTCAAATGAAATTTATATTTCTCTAATACTTTTTTATTTATGTGCAATGTTTATGAAGTAAAATTTGATAGCATACAAATAATAGAACATTCTAACAAAATTTTTTTATATGGTTTATTTATTATTTTCATTGATTTCTTACATCTGGAACCAATCTCCTTATTTTCCATGTGTACAATGTATTTTTTTTATACAAGTTTTTTTACATGTAATTTTTGGGAACCAATATATGGTGTAAAAAGAGAATTAGGTGTACGTAATTTTTATTATAAACTGTGTTGATTACTGATACATAAACCTCAGGAGTCATATTATCAATAAAGAATATACTCTTAATATATGTGCTTAGTGTGTATATAAGTATGATTCAGTATTGATAAAGAGTTGCATTATTTTCAACCGTATTTTGTTTTTACAATCATCATACTGACATTTATTTGATAAACTCTTATTAATATGGAATATTTATCCATCAGCAAATAATAACTAGATGCCTATTTATTAACCAGTAGAGGGTGTCTATCAAGAGTGCTTTAGACTAGCTGAATGAAAAAAAAAATCCTAAAACTGATTGAGACTAGAATACTTTTTTCCTAGATTCATGCAGTCTGAACTTAAAACCTGGTTACAGACTTGCAAATTGATGGAGTAAATCTTAATCAGCAAGATTTTACAAAATAGTAAACTGAATATAAAAAATAATTACTTAATCATCAAAAGCAATAAGAATTATAAAAAAAAAAGTTAATAATTTGCCAGACTATATCAATGGCATAACCTTTGTGGCACATAGAATAATCTACTTAAGCTTTTTTGTAAAAATATTTAATATCCATTTTATTAAATAATTATTCATTTGAACTAATTTTTGAGACTATTGAAAAAAAAAAATTGAATTTATACTATTGAAAAATGTAAAACTATATCTAACTTTTAAGTTTTGCAAATCCATAAAATATGATACAATAATAATTATATTTTAATATTATGTTTGAATACATTTCATATATCTAATAGATGTAGCTGAATATTGGCATAAAACTGTTTATTTGAGCAATGTAGAACATAATACTATTTCTCATCATTATTATTAGCAATTATTTATAAACAAGTATGATTTCTCTAACTTCTGAAAATAAACTAAAACAAAAAAAAAAAAAGGGAAGACTTCTAACTTTTAAATAAAAAGTTATTTATAAGTTTTGCAACGACTATATTATCAAATTCATGATTCACATATACTATGTACTATATGCTGGTGTTTTAGTCTTATTTTATATTTTGTGCTTTTGCAGCAAACATTTTTGATACTTGTGTATTATTGTTTTACCTAGTTTGGCAACTATTATATTTATATACAGTTTCAGGGCCCCACTTTTTTTTTCCACTTTTAATTGTTAAGCAGTCATATTTAATATTTACATTTTTTTTATTATTGGTCTTTTAAAAAATGAAAAATTTCTGCAAAAATTAATTATAATATATACACTTTATTTTTTTTGTGTGTGTATGTGTGTGTGTGTGTTAAGTAGTTATTAATATAAAAATGAAAAAAAAAAAAAGAAACATCTTTATATGCATTATTTTTAAAGAAGGATGTGTGAGGATTATTCATGTCAGCAGCCTGAAATTCCTAATGGCCTCTAAAATCACCACAAATGAATCTATTTTATGCAGACTGCTCTCAGTTAGTTGTTCCAATCTATGACTGTTGTTGGACAAATATTGTTCTTTTGGTATTTGGGCATTATCCAGGCCATTAGGGATTTGACATGAATAATCCTCACACTTCTTAAAAAATAATGCATATAAAGACATTTCATATATTTTATTCATTTTTATATTAATAACTTTACTTAATACAAAAAAATTATAATAAATGAAGTGTAAATATTATAATTTTTGCAGAAATTTTTTTTTTTATAAAAAAAAAATGTAACTATTAAAGATGACTGCTTAACAACCAGTACATATTTGGTAAATTAAAACGGGGGGGGGGGGGTTGCAGGCCCCTGAAACTGTATATTTAAAAAAAAATGGCTGTGAGTTTGGTAGACCAGATAATGTACAAGCACTCTTTATTTTATGATAGACTCAATACCATATCTAATTATTAGTAGCTCTTCATTGTATTCTTTCCTCTGCCATATTCTCCAATGCAAAGAATTTTGCAATTTTTTAGAACATCAGATATTTATTGCAAATGCAGTTTACCTATAGCATGAAACATATGTTTATGTTCATCAGAAAATTTTTTTTTTAAGAAAATCTTTGTTCATTGATTCATTTTGTAGTCTAATATGCTTTTATAATAATATATTAAAGTGCATCATATTCAATGGACTTTTGAAAAACATTGATTATTCCTATAATCTTGAAATATTTTGAAGTTTATCTTTCAATAAAAATTTCCCAGCGGCTTATGTTATATGTCTTACTTCCATATAATAAAAAGCTCTAGATTCATCTAACTTTTCTAGATATATCTTTTAAATTGTTGCATCCCACAATCCATTTTATTGCTAAAGTAATCAGATGCATATAAAAACTATTCTTAGTGTTTGAATCCCTATTCTCAGATGAATTTCTGACATTTGGCTTTATTATTGAGTCCTTGGTTTCAAAGTTGAAAGAAATTTGTATATGCATCCAGCAATCATCTTTACCTCTACTTGACTTTATCTGTCAAGCTTAAAACTTACACTAGATGGCAGTAAAGTATAGAGCTGGTTGGATAGACAAGAATGGATGGTGTCTGTAGTATATATAGCCACTGGAGATAGTCAAACTGTAATGGAGTGGAACAGTAGTATATATGAATGCCTAGTTAAGAATATACAGAGTTTTAAAGAAAAGGGGAAGAGAATATAGGGGATATGAATGGGCATATTGAAGAAATTGATGATGTAGATAATAAGAATGGTCAGTTTTTGAATGAATTTTGTCAAAGAGTAAATTTGAGCATTGGGAATTTATCAAATATTTATGAGAGATAATACACATGGTCTAGGAATAATATATTTCACACAATAGATTATGTATTGATAGAGAAAGAGGGAATGAATAATATACGGAAAATTAAGGTGTTTGATAATGAAGAGAGAGTATGTAATAGTGATCATAACTTTATTGTAATAGAAATGATTAGTAATATGATGGAGGATAGATACAAAGGTAGAAACAATAGTGAAAGATGTGGATGGAGAGTGAATGATAAGAATAAGTTGGAAGAGTATAAGATAAAAGTTGAAGAAACCATAGAACAATTGGTTGGGGATGAGTATAAGGACTGGTGTGATAAAATAGAAAAAGTGGCAAATAGGGTTTTAGTTGAGAATATGCAGAAGAATAAAAGTAATAAAAAAATGAGAGTTCGTAAAAGTGTAAAAGAGAGGAAAGAAGCATGCAGAGAATATAAGTGTGCTATTAGGAACAAAGAGAGTGAAAATGATATTAATGTTAAATGGGGAAAGTACTTAGAAAAGAAGAAGTTGGCTAAAATGGATAATTATAGACAGGATGAAGTTGAATAGTAAATTGTTGGAGGATATTAATAAAAGTGGAAGAGATGGGAGTAAAAAAATTTGGAGTTACATTAAAAGGAGAAATGTAGGGGAAAGAGAGATAGTATTAGTAGATGATGAGAGAATAGAGTGTAGCTCTAGAGAAGAGTTAGAGAGAATCTTAAATAGATATGTAATGGATATAGAAAAGATGTTAGATGTGGAGGACTTAGTGATAGAAAACATGAAAGCATTTAGTAATGGGAATATTAGGTTCACAAAAAATGAACTGAATGAGGCAGGGAAGAGATTGAAAAGTGGAAAGGCGAGAGGTTTAGATGTGTGGGCAGCAGAGATGGTAATGAATTTAGGGCATAGAGCAAAAGCAAGGTTATTATCATGATTTAATAAGATGGCACAGAAGATAGTTTTTCCGGGTAGTTGAAGTAATACAAGAATAAGATAATTATTTAAAGGAAAGGATAAGGATCATAGAAAGTTAAATAATTATAGACTGATAGTGGTAACATCAGTTTTATATAAAGTTTTCTCATATATGGTAGCTGAAAGAGTTGTAAAATGGATGGAAGAGAATAATATAGTGGGGGAAATGCAAGGAGGTTTTAGGTCAGATAGGTGTATAGGAGATAGTTTGTTAGTAGTTACACAACTTATGGAGATGAGTAGAAATTCAGGTAGATCGTTATATATGAGTTTTATAGATATAGAGAAAGCATATGATAGAGTAAATAGATTATGGGTAAGGTTAGCAAATTTGGGAATGGATGAAGCTTTAGTAAATATTATTAAGAAATTATATGAAAATAATTATTATACTTACCAATTAGGGGATATAGAATCAGTTAAAAATGGGATGGGATTAAGGTATCTATTTTGGTTTTGTTGTATTTGAGTGAAATGGAGAAAGCAATAGAAAGACTAGGAAGAGGGATAGAGATACTGTTAATAGGTGGCAAGGGAGTATATACTTTGTCGGGTCTTTTTTTGTTTTTGTGGATATCTTTTTGTGTGCAGAAAGAAAAGATATGGAAATTATGTTGAGGTCATGTGCAAGGGTGGGTAAAGAGATGGGGATTAAATTTAGTGAAGAAAAATCAAATATAATGATGGTTAATACTGGGGAAAGAGAAGATGTAGAATTTTCATTGGGGGATATAAAGTTAAGTGTGGTGGATAGATATAGGTATTTGGGAATCATCTTATGTAATCAGGAAAATTGCTTGGATGAATGGGAGAAAAAATTGGTGAATGAAGCAAAGAGAAGAAAGGGTTTGGTAAAGAAATTAACAGTATTTTCATATAATAAATATGATGTAGCTAGAATTGTATGGAAGGGAGTTGTAGTAGCAGGGTTAACATATGGTAATGATACATTATGTGTTAGTAAAAGGATTTTAGATTATTTAGAAAGTACAAAGGGAAGTAGGAAGACATGCAGAGATGTGGACAACAAAGGAGGCAATTCAAGGAGAAATGGGATGGTCAAGTTTTTATATGAGACGCAAAAAGTAAAATGAAAATGTTTGGTAGGTTGCAGTTTATGGATAATAAAAAAATAGCCAAAATAGTGTTTAATTGAGTTATGAGTAAAGGGCAGGTAACAAGATGGGTGAGAACGGTAATGTAGTATGCAAAAGATTTGAATAAAGAATTTATATCGGTATACTTGTATAAAAGGTGAGATGATTGTGTTAGGAGGACTGTTCAGTGTTATAGTGGTACGGAATGAGATAAAAGAATAGAAGCATTAATAAAAAATAGGGAGTTGGAGAGATGGAGAACTAGTATGGAGGGTAAGAAGAGTTTAAATATATATAGAAGTAAACGGAACATTGGATGCGAGGTAATTTCGAATGGGATCTTTAGCAACAAGAGAATATACATGTAAATGGAAAACTATGGGTGATTTAGTGTGCAAATTGTGTAAGGAAGGCATAGAAAACATTAGGCATCTGTTGATTGAATGTAAATGCTTGAAAGCAGAAAGGATACAGATAATGAAGTTATGGGAGAATAGATATGAACAAAGTCATTATACAGAAAGTGAGTTATTGGTTTTTATGCTGGGGTTGCAAAAAGATAAGGGGGATTTAGATATAAAGACCATAGAGTTGACAAAGATTATGTTGTGGAAATGGGATGGGGCAGAATATGGGAAGACTAGAGTGGGGAATGGAAAATAAAGTGGCTAACAGGTTTATCTAGGCATAATTGCTGAGATATTCTTGACTTCGTTTAAGGAAAAGCCAAAGTACATCACATATCTTATTTTTTAAGCTCAGAGATTGGTGATTTGGTCTTATTAATTACTATATACAGTTTCATGTATGAATCTGTACTATATTTTAAAATCCAAGTTCCATCTTTTTATCTAAAAAGCTACTATGATAAGTCAATTAATTTTCATTCTCAAACTAATAGTAAAGATTTTTTTCCCCCATCACTGGCTGATAAAGAACATGTCTTTTTGAATATTAATTATAAAAATATCTTTATTGCATTTAAAATGTTTTGAAAATTTTTTTTTGACCACTTAAAAATAGTACAATCTTCAGCATTCTGTAAACCTAGAAACCAAGAGAATAAAGCACTTGTTTTTGCTTTTAACTAGTTCTTCATTAAATTTGTGTCATGTTATCATGCTTGCTTTGTGGAATTATTTATAAACTGTCCGAAAAATGGAAAACAAAATTAGACATAGTACACATTCATTTCAAAAGCTTCATATTTTTTATCAGTAGTAGTAATAATCTGTTATTCTATCATATATAATATATGTATATTAGTTTCATTAGACAACATTTGAATTTCAAGCATTTATACAAATACTTTTCATTGACTAATCAAATATCTCAAATACATTTGTGCTCATGATACTTTTTTGCATTGCTTTGCAATAAGAAGTTTATTTGCAGGACTTCTTGATTTTAAAATCACATCTGAATTTCATTTTATAACCTCTTCGCTTGCAAAGCAGCCATATTGAATATTTAAAAAATTATGCTAACCACAAATTTTATCATAACTTTTAAGTTTTATTAATAAAAATGACATAATATTTATTGTTTGAAAGATCAAACACCAAAGAATGTAATTAAGCTGAAAAAAACGTAGTCATTGATATTCAAAGTAAAAAAAAAAAGAAAAGTTAATATTTCTAATAATTATTATCATATTATTTCATAAATTCTAAATTATTATGCATACAACTTAAAAGTTGGATTCATCATAAAATTATTAAAAAATTAGTACATAATAACACCGAAGGTAATCCATCACTTAAAAACTCCATAGAATAAAGACATTAGTACCTTTCATTTTTCCTAGTAGCCCTTCAAAAAGTATTTCCATACAGGGGTTTGCAATGAATATGTCATCCCTAATAACATCCCTTATAACAAATAGTTAATATTGATCAATAATTGGTATAATTTGAATATTATAATAAATAACTTCAATATAATTTGTAATTTATTAAAAAGTACTACTAAAATAGTCACTATATACAAAATAATAAAATAAAATAAAAAGTAAATGAAATACTAAATTTATTATAGAGTTAAGCTTGAGATACATAAGTTAATAGTTTAGAGTCAATGCGATGTAGTATTATTTATCCTACTTTTATAAGTTTTGAGAGCTCATTGCTTCATGCTACTATGACCATAAATTTAGTAATAGCTTCATCAACTGCCACTTCTCTTTGCATTTGGTGTGCAATTTACATTGCAGTAGGGTATAATCGACCTAACTTTATATACTGTCAAAATCTTTATTTTTAGCATTTGCGCATTTTTATTAAAATGCAGAGACGACATTATAGCAAAATCTAAATTGGGTCATAATATTTGCAAAATATGTTTACCTTTGTCTCATATCACCTAATTCAAATACTGGACTCAAGCCCACATCATAGCAAAAAACTGCAGATAATTCATGATATAAATGTATACAATCACGAGCTTTTTTTTTTATGTTAGTTTCAATAATAATTTTATCAAATATAAAAATAAATACCATTAGGCCCCCATAATGTTGTCTTTTTTCCAATGTATTTTTCATGTCGAATACTTGTCCAGTAACTCAAAAAAAATGAGAGAAAGACAAAAAAATTCAATTTAATTGATCACAAAAATTATCATAAAGTTTTTATTTTTTATCATAGAAAAATAAAACTTATCTTTCCTGAAAGTAGAAAGAAAGATGGAAACAAAGGTTAAAAAACGCATGCATAGCCTGTGTAGATTTCCGTTAATCTTAACCTGAACCCGGATGGTTATATTTTGAAAATCATTGCCCGCATTATACGGGCATATAAGTAAATAGGATAAATAAGAACTTAAAATATACAAAAATACATAGTAACTGAACTAGAGTTAAGTTTTTATAACTACTCAAGCAGAATGATTTTAGTTCAAAATCTTAATGTTGATTTGAATTTTCAGGTTTTTAACATAAATGGTAAATGGAGTTGAAAGAGTTGCTAGATGCATAACTGCATTATTTTCAGCATTGAATCCCAAATCTCACTGACCAATACAAAAGTCACTAAGATGTCTGGTAATCACTAATTACTCAAGTTTATGTAAATGGGACTCAAATTGAGAATTGCTTGTTTTAAAAAAGATTATACTAAACTGAACTTTACATTAAAAATGAACTGCCACATATATGATCTAGTTTTGGAAAATGTTAAGGAATAAGACATTATTGCTAGCATATGCTGGATAATTTAAAAGCCCAGAAATTACAAGGATAAAATGTACATATGTTTTTTTCTTTATTTTTCACTTGATCATAATAAGTTATAGAATGTAAGAAAATTGGGATAATAAAGCATCTCTTAGAGGAATCAGACATTGGCAAAAATGTAATTATTGCTATATATTGAAATTATTTATTAATTTGTAAATTGAATATGTAATAAGGAAAACCTTGTTTGAAGAAAAATGGGAATTCAGTATTTGTGAAAGAAATATTAACAATCTAGATTTGCAGAAAACATTAAAGTTATATATAAAAATGAAGATTAAGAAAGTTAAATCATGGGATAATAGCTAGATGTAAATTACATAAAGCTTCTGGTTTTAAAATTGACTATGAAATTGTAGTTGTTGAATTTTCATCAACAACAAAAGATTCAGAAATCAAGATCTATTATCGACTGATGAAGAATAAAGTTGCAATGAAAAATATCAAAAGATTAGGATTGTTCAAACATTTTTTTTTTTTACAAAATTATGGATACGAAAATTAAATTAAGAAAAATATGAAAAGTATTGATCCTTTTGAACTCTGGGGTGTTGAAGAGTTTTATGAATACTATGGCTAGCATCGAAAATAAATAAATGAGTATTTGATCACATGTATGTAAGTCAAGTTATATTTGAAGAACAAATAACCAAATTAAATTTTTTCTTTGATAATATTGAAAATGATTTAATTCATTTGAAAAACATATATTTGGAAAAATTGGTGAAACAATAAAAGGTCAACCAGTAATGAGTAATTTCACAAATGTCACTAATTTATCACTTCTTTTGTTTTGCTTTAATATTTTATAAAATACAATTTGTACACCTTACTTCAAACATTTCATAGCAAAAAAAATTTTATTTTATATATGCTCACCACAACCTGCCATTTTGATTGTCCTGCATGCAGTCTTCCTCAGGGCTATGCTAATGACAAAATATATAAATAATAAACAAATGTAATTAAAAAAGAAATAACAAAATATAATAAAAACAAATTAAATGTGATAAATTAAAATCAATATTGTAATCCAGATAATCTAAATTGGAATATAAAATGAATATAGATTACGCATATATATTCCGGTCTTTATATTTATTTGCCAACAACCATTAATTTAAATATCCTTTTTTTATTGTTTTAATATCTATTATTCTTTATGAATTAAATCAATATAAAATTATAATTTTATTATCCCCAATTTAATAAAATACTTATTTTATTTTTATATATATTTTTTGTTCAACATTGATCTATTTACTAAAAATATATTTTTATTTTTAAATCATATTTGATATCTGTTCTCTTATATAATCTTTTATTATTAATAATTTTCCTTTATATATACCTTTATTTTACAACTATAAATCATAAATATTATAAATCTTTTTTAACCTTAATACTATTTCAGTTCCTTAAAAATGTTTTTAGTTTAATATCTTATCTCCCTCTATTATATATTATTTAAACTAATTATATCTATAATCACTGCAACTCTTTATTTTTATATATTTTAACTTATTAGTCATATCATTTATAATCTATTACTATTGATCTATTATTATTTAATAAACTGCTAAATTATATTTTTCCTTATAAAATCATATTTTATATTACACTATTTTATATTTCATATATTAAGTTTTTTTTATATATATATAATGTTATATATTGTAAACACAAGCTTTATTAAATTAAGTCATGTGACATCTGACTTGATTTCTTTGTAAATATATATGATGTATATTCATATTTACATTAGTGTTTAATTTTTTTTTACAAACCCATATATTTTAATATTCATATAAATAATTTTATCTTTACACATTTCTTTTTATATATATATATCTCTTTTTTAATAACTATGATAATATCTTCCTAATCTCAGAATCTATTTCATTTTGGTAATAATATTACTTTATTCAACATTATCTGCATTTAATATTTTCTTTATATAAATAGATATTGATGATTTATTATCTAACATGTTGTTTTAATCTTATTTTTATAGAATTTTTAGTTTCTTCCACATGTTTTTAATCCCTTATCTAAACATTGTTTATAATTTATTATATACACTCTCAATAATTATTTCTTTATTATATCCTATCTATTTATTATCCAGTAAGTTTAACATGTTTTCTCTTTTTTTATTAACTATTTTTATTAATTAGTCCTTTGTATTTTTTATCAAGCTTATTTTTAATTTTATTAAATTTATTCACTATAATATTTGTTTTTATTCTTATATATTTGTCTTCACGTTCCTTAATTCTTTCTAATTTCATTTATTTTATACTCTCTTGTTTGAATAATTTTCTTAATTATGTGTACTGGGAAATTACTTTTTTAATTCCAATTATTAAATCTTGTTTATTATAGTCTTTTTTTTAACAATACATTATAGCCCTGTATATCCTTGAATATATGCAATTAATTTTGTATTTCCCATCAATGTTGAAGAACCACTTTGTTATATTATTACCAACATTATTTGTTCCTATAAATATTTCAATATACCATTTTTTATTTATCAATTTCTTTTGAAACCTTATATACAAATATGTAATTCCACTATTTTCTTCTTTTTCAGCTATAAATTTTATATTTCCTTCCACTTTACTTATATCATTAATAAACCAATTTATTTGTCTTTTATTAAAAATCATCAAATAATCATTTACATATCTGTTGAAAAATAAAGCATTTTTATTTTTTGTTATACTTTTATCAAAATCATTCATATCTAATATACTGTACAAACAATGTAATATAAGAGTATTTGAGCTGATTTTCATATGACTCTCAACTCTCCACACTATTTCATACCGCTGATACACTTGACCCCATATATGTCTAAAAGATAAATAATCACCAATATACATATTTTGTGCTAAACCAGCACTTGTCAGTTGGTCCAGATTATCATCTCTCACATATATACAATAAGTGCTCAGATTTATATTAAGATAGCCAATCTTCATACTTTAATGGGCAGGCTTCAATCCACTCCACCCTCCAACTCTTCAGCCATCCATCCTATTGAAAATCTGATGATGGAACGCTCAAAGCCCACGCTGCTGCTGACATTCTTGTGCATATAAATGTTACTTAGAATTGCATTTAGAGGTCCTCACATTAATAATCACTCTTTTTATTTATAAAATTTGATATTATATTCAAAAATGTTAAGTTTCTATATTCAAATTTTTTAAATGTCATTAAGACTTCATTATTTTTAATTTCATTCGATAACCATTGATACCTTTCTAAATAAGATCCCTTACAATCAATAATGTCTTAATGGTGTTTTCTTGTTAATTTTTAGGGTCCCATATATTGTAGCAGTTTTACATTCTTTATTTACCTTTTTATTTAATATTAACCTATTAAACTTTATTTATAAACCTGTTTAATTAATGTTTTTTTAACTCATTTTTTCAAATATCTAGTATTACCATCATTTTTTCTAAATAATCTGTTTTATTCAGTATCACTAGTTTATTTCCTTTATCTAACATTTAAGAAAACTACTTTTTCTTTATATTTGTGTTCCTTCTATTGTCAAAATTATTACTATTTTTTTATTTTACAGATCATATTCATTTCTTTTTTAAATTCTTCAAACTATGTTTTTTCTTCATTATTTATCAGTTCTGTAACATCTTTGTCATCACAATAATGTACTCCATATTTTTTTTCCTACACAATCTTGTGCTAATTTTTCCATTGTTGCTTCTGTTTCTATCACGTTTTTTTTTTTTTAAATTATTTCCAATTGGTAAATATTTAATTCCTTTATTCAACTTTTTTTTCTACTATAAATTCTATTTTTGAAAGATTACATATATTATCCATTTTGTTATCTGTTACAATGCATTATTCTTTTTTATGTTCTTATAGAAACATTAAAAATGTTTTAATATGTCTTTCATTTATAATTCTTTTTACTTTACATAACTCCCTAATTTTTTTTTTCACCACTTATTTTACTCCTCAATACAAATTCTATATTATTAATTTTTTATATAACAACATTTAATGTACTTCTTTAAAATATTCTTTTTCATAAACTTTATAAATACTTCATTATTTGCTAATGTTCTTAATTTTTCTATTTTAATAAATTTTGGTATTAGCACAATTTTTGAGGTAAAAAGTTTAGTGATTCATTCTATCTTTTCTAAAGACTTCATCTTATGTTTGGAAAGGAGAGTAGTTCTTAAAGTGTTTAAATCTATACATGTGTAGTGGAATAATCCCAGATGATTGTTAGATTAAAAAACAGCATTATATAAATAAATTTGTTATATGTGTTTTATATAATTTCATTATATTATTCCATTGCAAATTCATTAAACTTCTTTCTTATTTATTCTTTCCTGTTTTATATTTCACTTTAGTGTTTTATATTTTCTGGAATATATTTTACTGATTTTCATTTATCACATTTAATTTATTTTTATTATATTTTGTTTTATTTTTTGATTACATTTGTTTATTATTTATTTATTTTATTTATCATAGCTCTGAGAAAGACTGCAGGACAGTCGAAATACCAGGCTGAGTGTGCATATATATATATAATAAAAATTTACTACGAAGTGTTTGAAGGTATACAAATTATATTCATACACTGAGTAATTTCTGTAGAAGTTATCAATAATTTTTATTGTTAAAAAATTACAGAATTTTTTAAAAAGTTTTAAAATAATTACACATATTCACTTATTTTTATAGCAGTGGTAAACTATTTTCATGAATAAATTTAGTGTTGTCTATGATAATAGAGAACTATTTCATTTTTATTTAATATAGTCAGATTAGAACTATTCTAAAAAGTGTTTGCTTTCTTCAATTAAATTGCTTAAATGACCTTATTACATAAAATTTGCTGAATTCATCCCTTGTACTGCAGTGCATAAAAATATATCTTTTAATAGCATCGTGTTAGTCAAACATTAACCATCTATCAATGACTGGTCTTTCAGTACTTTATTTATTACTGTTGATATATTCTCTCACTTTTATTTTAAATGAATTAATCCTTTAGTCACTAATTTATACATCTCATGTTGCTCTTTCTTTATACTCTGATCATCAAAAAAATTGCACTCCCTAATTGGCTGTTTGCCCCAGAATTGACTAAATGTACATGATTGGCCTTATTATATAGTGTATGTTAAATTCATTATCTGGTGTTTGATGTGCATAAAAGTACATCTTTTACTTTCAAAGGTAACTTTTATTAATAAAAGATTACAAAAATTTTCGGGTACACTTACCCATTGAGGATTACACAGTGTTCAATGTAACAAGTACATCTTTTAATAGACATGTTAACAAGTCTGCCAGTTATCAATCAATGATCATTGGAAGTATGTAATTTATATATAACATTTCATCAAAAAAATGAAGCCACAAAATATATGTCATAGTTCCACTTGCAATCCCTACTAATTAATGTACTATGTGTGGATCAAACAAAAATTGAATATAGTGATAAAAACAAGATTTGGAAGATTTCTATCCTGATTAATTAATTAAAATGCATAGATTGCCAAAATTATTTAACTTCAAGAAATCTCAAGGATATAATATCAGAAGTTGACTATCAATGAAATTAGTATCTTATCAAAAAAAGTTCAAAGAAAACACTTTGAAATCTTGAAATGTTCTAAATATAAGATCAAGAATATAATAACAAATTTATGTCTTTATAAAGTTACAAATTTGGGTTATTCAAGATAAAAAGAACATGAAATACAATGTGATTACTAGTTAATCATTAGTAATGAGTTACCTTTCTTCTTGCTCAAATCTTATAACATCTTGCTTGGAATATTGTATTGCAACTGGACACTTAGTTAATTCTTGCTGTAACTTATGTTTATACAAAATATTATTGAAATTTTGTAACTTAAGTGATTATTTACTTTAACTGATGAAAAGCAAGAAAAAAAATTTACTATCATTCATCTCAGAGTTACCAGAATTAAAATCATAAGAATAAATAAGATCAGTAAATGTATATTTTTGTAAGAGTATGTCTAAACAGTGATAAGAGTAGATGTATAAAGATGAATTGTTCCTATGGATTATTTCTTATAATCCATATACTAATAGTAATTTTATCTGAAAGCAAAATAGTTGCTTATCATTTGTGATGGATAATAATTGATAAAATGCAAATATGAGGGAAAATATTTTATTAAAATTGACAGACTGATAAAGCTCGAGATAATAATGGGCAAAATAGTAGATAACATTTGATATAAATTAATTAAAATCACTTTAACGATACAAATTACCAGGGAGTTCATATTGAGAATTGCTTAAAAGAGTGTAAACAAAAATAATGAATATTTCTATGCTGACTGTGGAAAATATCAGGCAAAGTAAAGAAGGATAAACTAAGGATATGAAAGAAATCTATTATGACTATGAAGAGGAGAGCCCTTAAAGTCAATGTGTACTTGAATTAAATAAATACATAATAAAAAATCACAACAGAAGAACTAATTCATTGTCCAAGCATTTTAATATGGTATCAATCAAAACTCATCCCATTTTTTAAATTAATCTAGAATGTTTTAATTTAAGCTTTTATTAAAAGTGTATCAGATTTTTTATATATATAAAAAAATAAAGATTGTATTAGAGAAAAGTATCCTAAGTGCTAATAGAAACAATCATATGAAGTGTACTTAGATAGGAAAATATTCAAATCTCACAAGTTTAAAATATATATATATAAGAAGAGTCAGAAGTTATTTTCACTTGATTACCAATAACTCGAAGTAAATCGAAGCTCAAATGAAACCAAAAGACAGCATATACCACATTAGTATTGTGGGATAAATCTTATTTTAGATCAGTATTTCAAGAGATTAGTAGGAAATAGAATCAATATAATATAAATGTGAAACTTTTGAGTAAGAATCCGGTAGTAAGATTGCAAAAACTATATCTGAGGGAAGTGGTTTAAGATACATTAAAGAACAAAAGTAAATGGGATAGAGTAAACGAAAACTAAAAATTCCAATGAATTTGATTATAGGAATCTGCAATGAAAATAGATCTGATGATTGATATTAGCAAATTTAGGCCTAAGTCACACAGTTGTAGTGGATTGTAAAAAAAAATTGTCCAAAGATGTGGAAGAAACTAATTGTCCATATGAAAAAATATTTTCCTATTGTGCAATGAGAAAAAGATTTAGAAAATACACAAATGATAATTAGACAGATGAAAAGAGATTGATGAATAAAGATTTTTTCAGGAACTCTAATGTCTTAGGCTTGGTGAGCAATGAAAAGAGCCCATTTAAGAAAACATCTTTCTTATTATCAAAAATCAAAAGGATCTGTTGGCATTGTATTGTTTTTGCTTTGGATTTGTATATAGTTATTGAAACAAGTTGCTGAAATAGTATGCACAGATTTTTAAATTAAATAAAATAACAATGGTAATTAAAATTCTAATTAAACTGGCATGAGAATAAACCAACAAAGTAATAAACAAAAATAATAGAATATATTGCTGAATAAATCATATATAAGATTGAGAATAATTAAATGTATGTTTAATTAGATTAAGGGATTAAGATTAACTGTCAATTTTAATAATTCTGTTATTATAAATATTTGAAAATTGTTTTGCATTTTTAATTGCATTTTACTTTAATGAAACACTGAATCTGTAAAAAATTATCAATTAGTAGATTGAGTAATATTTTGTAAAAACATATAAAATTAAAAATACTTCAGTAGTGTTCAGTTGTTTTTCAGTAAAAAAAAATATTAATTATAAGAGATATAAAAAGGTGGAAATGATCATATTATAATATATTGAAATATAGTAGAGCAGATTTTTTCAGAGGCTTATCATTTACAGTTGTTTATCATCAAAAGCTAAGGAAGAACAAAAGCTAGGAAACTGATCCAAGTAATCCTAAAAATATCTACCATCATCTCATTGTATTAATATAATACATCATCATTATTTGCAACTACATTGCCTACAGTAAACCTCATCATCATTCTTATTGAACCAGGTCAAATAAGAAGAATATCATTTAATTGGATTTAAATCCCTTTTATTATAATTTTTAAAAAAAAAGGAATGGACCGGTCCTTCAAGCAGGGAAGTAGAATACCATTTATAGATGAACCAACAACAGTACTTATAACCAGATCAAGGCTATACAAAGCATAACCTACGATCGCATTTCCAGGTTATAGCACTTCTCGGCTGCTGAATTCAAACCCCTGCCATCCAAAGCATTTTGTTTTGAGGATCAACCTCAAGCGCTAGCCAACCATAGGTTACATAACATGCTTCAGACAACAGGCACATGATCCAGCGCTTGAAATATCCCATGACTAGCTCATACTCTTAACCAGGGTCCAGCACATTTATTTAACACATAAAAATAACTCTATTAATTTACTGGTGATGCAGTGACAAGAGAGAGAGAGAGAGAGAAAGTAGACAAAATAACAAATCAAGCATTAATATTCGTGTGCACACATATCTAATATAATATAAAATAACAATATAATATCTTACATAAAACTATAAATGATTACTTTCAGGCTATAATAATAATAGTCCTTTGTTAAAGTTCATTTCATTTAAAATAAAGAGTAGATTGTGATAGGAATATATTTAAAAGTATCTTTATATGGGTTTCATTTGTCAGTTCCAACCGGTTGGCTTTTTGGTCCCCATCAATAGTTTCAACTTGTTTCCATTTTTTGTCTTGACAATGAGAGAGAGAGTTTTTGGTGGCATCTACCATTTTGGCATTAGTTTCCAGCGAAGGTTCAGGCAGGGACAGTCGATTTGTGGTGGAGCCTGAAGCCCAGTCAAACACTTCTAAAGACGATCTAGCAACACATTTTTGCTAGATCTGTGGATTTTGCATGGATGTTGACCATAGCAGCAATGACTCGTTTACTACTGCGCTAAAATTTCTGAATATCTGCATGCATTGTTTAGAAAGAACCTTAACTCTGGACTGAATTACAGACCTGACTTGAACTGAACTCTAACTGAATTACAGATTGAAGAGTGGAATGATCTAGCAGACTGTAGCCCTGACTGAAGAACAATAATCAAGATGCAACTTTTATACTTTTTTCTTCCATAGTTTTTAATGTTTATCACACAAATCTATTTTTAATTAAGATCATACCTTCCATCCGTTTTTTTTTTAATTAATTTTACCTTTCTTGTTCATCTACTACCTTGAAAAGATAGTTTACAGTTTTTTAATTAATTCAACTATTGATTTTGATTTTATCAATCAGAAATCTTGAAAACTAATTAATTACATTTTTGAAAGTTTTTCTTTTACAAACAAATTTTATTCTAAATTTTCCTATTTACTTTTTTTTAAAAAAAGGAGAGAACTAGTTTTAAAATCTTTTTCTATTTCAGATTCTTCTAACATTCTATTCCTCCACCCTCTTCCTAATGAAGTTTTAATATATTTTAAAAGCAAAATATAAGCAATCTTTTTATTTTATTTTTAAAACTACGTTTTAAAACCACTCCTTAATTATTACTTTTGGACTATTCTTGTTTATTGGATTTTATTTATTTTAATAAATATGATCAGTAAATGAAAAAATATGTAACACAAGCATTACATTATATCTTCTACTTTATTTATTTTTTTCATTTCTTTTCCTATATTTATATATATTTAAAAAAATTTATCATCTCCTCTTTTACACTTTAATGCAATCTTTTTTTTTATTTCTTCTTTATTTTGTTTACAGTTTCAACTGTCCTGCAGTCTTCATTAGAGCTATATTTAAACATAATCATTATTTTATATCACATGTATATTTATATAGATGATTATTATTCTAATTATGTTGAGTTTAAATTATTAAATATTATGTTGAGTTTAAATTATTAAATATGTTATATGTAAGAAAGAGAAAATTAGAAAATTTATAAATAATATTAAAATATAAATATATGATTATATAATGTAAATACATAATTTATAAGTGAATATTATGTATAATTATTTATGTATGTAATGAATAAGAAATAGAATATTTATTTAACTTTAATATTGTAATGTAAAATGAAGCCTGTAGATGGAGTTGAATGGGCATATTGAAGAAATTGATGATGTAGACAATAAGAATGGACAGCTTTTGAAGAAATTTTGTCACAGAGTAAATTTGAGCATTGGAAACTTATCAAATATTTATGAGGGACAATACACATGTCTAGGAATAATATATCCCACACAATAGATTATGTATTGGTAGAGAAAGAGGGAATGAATAAAGTATGGAAAATTAAGGTGTTTGATAATGAAGAGAGAGTATGTAATAGTGATCATAATTTCTTTGTAATTGAAATGTTTAGTAATGTGATGGAAAATAGAAATAAAAGTAGAAACAATAATGAAAGATGTGGATGGAGAGTGAATGATAAGAATAAGTTAGAAGAGTATGAAATACAAGTGGAAGAGTTGGTTGGAAATGAGTATGAGAAGTGGTGTGATGAAATAGAAAAAGTGGCAAATAGGGTTTTAGGTGAGAATAGTCGGAAGAATAAAAATAATAGAAAAATAAGAGTTAGTAAAAGTGTAAAAGAGAGAAAAAAATCATGCAGAGAATATAAGTGTGCTATTAAGAATAAAGAAAGTGAAAAAGATATTAATGCTAAATTGGAAAAGTACTGAGAAAAGAAGTTAGCTAAAATAAATAAGTATAGAGAGAGAATGAAACTAAATAGTAAATTATTGGATGATATTAATAAAAGTGGAAGAGATGGGAGTAAAAAATTTTGGAATTACGTTAAAATGAGAAATTTAGGGGAGAGAGAGATAGTATTACTGGATGAGGAGGGAATAGAGTGTAGCTCTAGAGAAGAATTAGAGAGAATATTGAATAGTTATGTAATGGATATAGAAAAGATGTTAGATGTGAAGGACAGAGAGATAGAAAATATGAAAGCATATAGCAATGGGAATATTAGGTTTACAGAAAATGAACTGAATGCGGGAGGGAAGAAATTGAGAAGTGGTAAGGCAAGAAGGTTAAATGGATGGGCAGCAGAGATGGTAATGAATTTAGGGTGTAGGGCAAAAGTAAAGTTACTATCATGTTTTAATAAGATGGCACAGAAGAGAGTTTTTCCGGGTAGCTGGAGTAATACAAGAGTAAGATTATTATTTAAAGGAAAAGGTAAGGATCATAGAAAGTTAAATAATTATAGACCAATAGCGGGAACATCAGTTTTATATAAAGTTTTTTCATATATGGTGGCTGGAAGAGTTGCAAAGTGGATGGAAGAAAATAATGTAGTGGGGGAAATGCAAGGAGGCTTTAGGTCAGATAGGCATATAGGAGATAGTTTATTTGTAGTTACACAACTTATAGATATGAGTAGAAATTCAGGTAGACAGTTATATATGAGTTTTATAGATATAGAGAAGGCATGTGATAGAGTGAATAGAAGTAGATTATGGATAAGTTTAGCAAATCTGGGAATGGATGAAGCTTTAGTGGGTGTTATTAAGAAATTATATGAAAATAATTACTATACATATCAATTAGGGGATATAGAATCAGTTAAAGTTAAAAATGGGGTGGGACTGAGGCAAGGATGCCCTATGTCACCTATTTTGTTTGTGTTGTATTTGAGTGAAATGGAGAGAGAAATAGAAAGTCTTGGAAGAGGGATAGAGATACCGTTAATAGGTGGCAAGAGAGTATATACATTGTCGGGTCTTTTTTTGTGGATGATGTCTTTTTGTGTGCAGAAAGAAGAGAAGATATGGAAATTATGCTGAGGACATGCGCAATGGTGGGTAAAGATATGGGGATTAAATTTAGTGAAGAAAAATCAAATATAATGATGGTGAATACTGGGGAAAAAGAAGACAAAGATTTCTTATTGGGGGATATAAAGTTAAGTGTGGTGAATAGATATAGTTATTTGGGAATCATCTTGAGTATTAAGAAAAATTTATTGGATGAATGGGAGAAAAAATTGATAAATGAAGCAAAGAAAAGAAAGGGATTGATAAAGAAATTAACAGTGTTTTCATATAATAATGATGTAGCTAGAATTGTGGCAGTAGCAGGGTTAACATACAGCAATGATGTGTTATGTGTTAGTAAAGGGATATTAGATTGCTTAGAAAAAGTACAAAGGGAAGTAGGAAGACATGCATTAGATGCTGAGGTGTGGACAGCAAAGGAGGCAATTCAAGGAGAAATGGGATGGTCAAGTTTTTATATGAGGGATGCAAAAAGCAAATTGAAAATGTTCAGTAGATTGCAGTTTATGGATAATAAAAGAATAGCCAAAATAGTATTTAATTGGGTTACAAGTAAAGGGCAGGCAACAAGATGGGTGAGAAAGGTAATGCGGTATGCAGAAGATTTGGATAAAGAAGTTATGTCAGTATACTTGTACAAAAGGTGGGATGATTGTGTTAGGAGGATTGTTGAGTGTTATAGTGGTAAGGAGTGGGATAGAAGAATAGATACATTAATAAAGAATAGGGAGTTGGAGAACTAGTATGGAGAGTAAAATGAGTTTAAATATATATAGAAGTAAACAGAACATTGGATGTGAGTTAATTTATGATAATAGTAAGGAAAGTAGTTTATTGTTTAAGGCTCGAACAGGATCTTTAGCAGCATGGGAATATACATGTAAATGGAAAAATATGGGTGATTTAGTCTGCAAGTTGTGTAAGGAAGGCATAGAAAATATTAGGCATCTGTTACTTCAATGTAAATGCTTGGAAGCAGAAAGGATACAAATAATGAAGTTATGGAAGATTAAATATGAATAAAGTGATTATACAGAAAGTGAATTATTGGTTTTTATGCTAAGTTTGGGAAAAGATAAGGGAGATTTAGATAGGAAGGTCATGGAGTTGACAAAGATTATGTTGTGGAAATGGGATGGAGCAGATTATGGGAAAACTTAGGATGGACAATGGAAAAGGGGGGTAAAGTGGCTAACAGGTTTCTCTGAGCATAGCTGCTGAGAGATTCCTGACTCCATTTAAGGAGAAGTCACAGTGCATCACAGCACATTATAATATAACTTTAAATATATTTACATCTTGATAAGGCTCCAATATTGGGGCGAAATTCGGGTTGGTGAGGTTTATTAAACATAATATTATTATAAAAGTTGTCTTATTAAATAATTTTTTATTGAATTATTTTTAATATACCATTATTTCATATACATATTTTATATTACCATTCATAATCATATTTAACTTTAACTCTATAGCTTTGCTTCTCTTATTTCTTATTTATATTTTCTTAGTATTATTTTATTTTTACTTTCATTTTATCTTATTTTTTATTTTATTCTATTTTATCTATCATTCCACATTTATTTTTTAATATATCACTATAGCCTAATGTAGATAATAAATATAAATTGAGTAGTATTAGTTCAAGAGTTCATAGAGTTATTAGTTATTGTTCAAATGAAGAAAAATGTAAGAAAGAATTAGAATTAATAGTTAAAGAGTTTAAAGAAAATGCATATCCAGGAAAAATAATAGAAAGCAGTATAAGAATAGCAGAAGAAAGAAATAAAGAAGAAGAGAGAAAAGGAGAAAATGTAAGGAATAAAAAAGGATGAACATATAAGAGTTAAAACATATAATAATACTATAGTAAAGAACATTAATAAAATTAATAAAGAATATAATATAATTAAATATAAGATAGTAAATAACAAAGGAAGAATATAATGGATATATTAGATAAGTATATTAAAAAATAGAAAAACATATAAATGAAATATATGAGATAGAATGCAAATCATGTAAGAATAATAAGATAACAATATGTAGAAGAAACAAGAAATTCTATATATACAAGATTAATGCAGCATAGGTTTGATAATAAATCACCAATTTATATACATTCTATAGAAACAGGACATATATTTGAGAAAGTATGAAAATGATTGGTTATACTAATAAAAGATGGAAAATTAAAGGAAGCCATATTAATAAAAAAGATAAAGCCAAATCTAAATAGATATGGGGGCAGGGTAAAACATTTTTATGAAAATATTAATTATAAAAAAATATTGTAAAATATATATATATAAAGTTTTTAAAATAAATAAAAAGGTGAAAAAAATTGATAATAGAAAGAGTTATATGAAAAAAGAAGTTAATAAAAATTTTAAAAATATTCAATTACAATTGTAGAGAGAAAAGTGAAAGTTATATAAAGATAAGTAAAATGAGAATAGGAAAATAAAAATAGAGATGAGTAAGAATAAAATAGGAATTATTAATAAATGAATAAATATATAAAATAATAGAATATAATAAAAGATATTAGCTAATAAGTATATATAAAAAATAAAATGGAAAGGTTATAGTCAAATTAAAGAATAAATGTGGAATGATAGAATAAAATAATAAAATGAAAGTAAAAATAAATTTAAAAAATCAGAAAATATAGGTAAGAAATAAGAGTTGCAAAGTTATAGAGTTAAAGTTAAATATGATTATGAATGGTAGTATAAAATAATGGTTATATGTTTAAATGTTGTAGCTCTGATAAAGACTGTATGACAATAGAAAGTATAAGCAAAATAAAGAAGAAATTATATATAAAAAAGATTGCATTAAAGTATATAAGAGGAGATGATAAAAAAAATTTAATGTATATAAAAGCATCACCCTGGGGAAAAAATTATAAAAAAATCACTTTCAATGAGCACAAGTATAAATAATATAAGTAAAGATTTATTTGATCTGTAAAAAGATTACTTTTAATAAACAGAATTCTACCAATATTTCCTTTAAAATCTTGCTTATACTTTATCTAAAATAGAATTATTTTTTTAAAATTATGTAACTCTTATTAACACCGAATAAATTTTATAAGAAAACATTTTGGATTATTACTTAATATATATGTTCCAAGAACTAAATTTGCATTAACTATGCTTAAATAGAATCACAGTATTAGGAGTTATATAAACTTATATTTAGCAAAAATAAAGACTTCATTATTTATTATATGTATGTAATGCCAACTTTATGATATTTTAAGTTAATCAATATTAACATTTTTGGGTAGCATATCTTCATTAAGACAAATAACACTTCAGATATGTATGCTTTTTATGTCATAAATAAATGTTTCAAAATCTTCATGTTTCTCTGTAGTGGTTAAATTTCTGTTTAATCTATTATAAGGTATAATTCCAACCAAAATGTTCATCATTAATTGATTCAAGCTCAAACCCACATGTTTTATGCAATAATTAAACACACAATTAATTTCAAGCAATTGCTTAAAAACGTAAAATATTTTCCTATTTATAATGGATTAGTGATTGTTTCACACTTAGAACTATGTGGCTTGCAAGTTGTTGCATTACCTTTGACAATAAAAAGTGCATTATACTCAAAGGAAATAACAAAGTATAGTTTGACAGTTACTTACACTTGCTCAAATTCTTACCCTGGAATATTATGAATAAAACTTGGCAGTCTACAATCTTTTTCAGTTGAGCATTGTCATAGCATGAACTTTTAGTGAGATTAATATTTCACAAAAGCATGGATTCTTGCAATATTTATAGATTACTCATGTGAACTGCTACATTCTTTATATTTGGCTCCATTTTTGTCAGTGTTGGATATATTCTATTACTAGAGTTGGGATGTGTCGTAGTTTCATCATATGTTTGTTTGTGTAATTTTTATTTGTACATAAGTCAATATTTGTATATAATACATTATCAATATGAAAAAAAAAAAAAAAACGTTTAAATAAAAATATGTAAATTAGAGAAGTAGACAATAACTATTAATGTTATTTTTGGTTATGTGAGTGCTACAAGAACAGATACAGTGAAACGGTTTGCATGAAATCATTACATGACATAGCAATAATCAATAGAAATTTTATAATATGCAGATTTATTTTATTACTGTATCACTAGATGTATCATATCTACTTACATATTAATGGGAACTTGGTTTTCTACCACCTTATATATATTGAATAGAATTAATCCCAGTGCATATCTATAGCTGAAAATAAATATCAAATCATCTCTAAACATTAAGACATTTCAGCTATGCCCTCTGTAAATAAATATATAAAAGTCTGAATTTCAAACAGCCAGTTTAAAAAAATATCTCTTAACTGTAAGCTGCAATGATGTTAAATATTGAAATATAGACTTATTCAAACAAAGAATGAAATTTAAATAAGCAATGATCTTAAATTGACAAATATGTTTAATATACATATACAAAGAAAGACTAAACTTTAGTCATTTTAATCTTTGCAAATGCAAATTTATAAGAAATAATCCCAATGCATAATACTAACGGAAATTAAATATCAAATCACCTCCAAACATTTAAGAAATTTCAGTTATGCCTCTGTGAATAAATTCATATTTCAAAATTTGACAACATTGAGCTTATAGTTCAAAGAGATAGTTTTGTTGGACTGGCTGCTTGAGATGCAGACATGATATATTCACAGAGTGCTTTAGCTGAAATTTCTTAACATTTGGAATTGATTTAATTTCCGCTAACGTTATGCACTGGGATTATTTCTTATACATTTGTGTTGGGAATTTGCAAAGATTAAAATGACTAATGTTTAGTCTGTCTTTATATGTGTGTATTAAACATGTTTGTTTACAAGTAATAGATATTTTTTTTGGACTGACTGAGATGCAGAAATTTATATATTTATTCACAGAGGATGTAACTGAAATTTCTTAATGTTTGAAAGTAATTTGATATTGAATAGAATGCATGAGGATTTTAATACTGGAATTAATGGGTGTTAGAAACAACCACTGAATATATTTGGACTAAATACCCTAACTATGATGTTCTGACTGGGTATCCAGCCATATTTCTTAACCATCATTCTTATAAAACGGGTTCAAGTAAAAAGGTTGTCACTATAGATATTACTTATTTATAATATTTCTACCATACTACAGATTAGGTGCCATCTCTATAATGAGAAACATCTATAGGTTGGATTCAAATCTCTCCCTAGCTTCTTTGATGTTAAATCCTCTGTTAACCCATAACTGGCTCAGACAAACATGGCAATGGATTACAAAGTAATAACTTTAGTTTATACAGGAAACATGAACCATTGCTTATTTGAATAAAAATAAGAAATCAGCAGCTATCTCTATACCACAATTATATAGACTGATGTGAGAACTTCATGGTAAAAAATCTAGTAATTATTTTTAATGAGTTAGTAAATCAAATTTAATATATAATAATTGGGTTAGTCCTAAATATTTAGATATTTACGCATTACAAAATTTCAACCCATAATATAATAACAATAAACAAGATTAATTAATAAAATACATTAGAATAAGAATATATAAATTGATATACACTCATGAAATATATATAATAGGGGGAAAAATATTAACTATAAAATATAGTAAGAAACATTTTATTTCAGTTGTTTCCCAGAATTTATGTACTTTTAATTATTTTATACCTATTAATAAAAAAAATGGACTAATAAAGTCTTACCAATTTATTATTCTGTGATCACATCTTTTGGATCCTTATTTCAAGCTCAGGTATGTGGCAATGTGATTTTCTGTGGATTTAACTTTTATGGAAATTGTTCAGTTGGTTTCTTGGTTAACTCAGTTTACACAGATATTGAGGTAGTACAGTTATCATGGGCTAAATAAGTTTATATAGTTCCCACTGCCATTATTTCTTGACTGGTTTCTGGTCTACTTTCGGCTTCCATACCTGGGATGATTTTATGGTTAGAGTTGGATTGATTTTTAAACAGTTTCCATCTCTACTAGTTAGAGAGAGATTCAATATTATTCTCTGGTTTTTTATTCACACGTATATATGTTCCTTTTATCATCTTATTTTAGTAGATGAGTCTTTGGAAGATGGATTTCCTAAATAACTACAAATGTCTTTAAAAAAACAACAGGCTTACTTTTAACTTTGGTTAAAGGTATTCTCTTGTGATTATTAGTTATGACTTAGCCCATCATTGCACAGATATCTATATAAGCCATTTTTCATTTTTGAGGGAATGTACTGTTATTTCCTGACTAATATTTCAATGTTTTATCAGTGAGTCTTATCTTCTTGCATTTCACATTGGCATGCTGGTTTGATTCTGACGTTGAGAAAAGAAGCCAGCCAACACAAACACAGCAATTCCAGAAAAGACATTAAGACAAAAGATTTTAAGCTCTTATTAAATGTTTTTCTCATAGCAGTTATTTTTTGAAAGCTTTTTTTTTTTTAATCAAACATTCATCTGACATATAAATTCTTGGCTTATTTTTATATATTTTACATTAATTAATTTACTGCCTTAGTGTTAATTATTGTATTTATTAATCCTTTACCTAAATGTTTACTTTATCAAAATGCTAAATATTCAAAACTAATTAAATAATTTTTTTTCATATATATTTTATCTATTTAATTAATTCTGTTGTTTCCTGTGTCAATTTTTATTTTTTTAAATTATTTAGTTTACAAAACAAAAAAAAATACTGATATACAGAAAAATATATTATATACAAGTTTTTCTTTTTTTACCTACATATATCAATATTTGAAGTCAAGTGTAGGATAGACTATAATCTTTGACAAAGATACACCATATCGAAAGCCTGGCTTAGTAAAGTGATAAATATTATTTTATACCAAATTTATTACCATAATAGTTGATAATTATCTACATACTTTTATATAATTTATTTTATTACATGTTATCTGCAATATATATATATATATCTATAGTCTATTTTTACTACAATATATATATAAATCATTTCATCCATACTTTCTATTCAAACACATTTTTAAAATAAAATAAGTAAATGTAATATAAAAATTTTAAAAGTAGAAATTTGACCAATTATATTGATCTATCTACAATTAATTACAATTCCTTCGCATATAGCCATTACAGTGAAACTAACTAGGCTATTCTATCAAATAAAATAACTTAGTTGATAAGTGTCGCCTTAAATTGAATATTCACGAATCTAAAGGTCCGATTTCCATGCTAATACTGTCACTGGTAATGTTATCAATAAGTGAAGAATAGAGAATACCATTCAAAACATTATTATATACTGACCTATGCGCTATTATTAACACTTGAATGTATTTGAAAAGTTTGAATATTTATGTTTCTTATACAGTTTAAAATTAACAAACCATTTGTAAGAGACAAACTAAATATAATGTATAGTAAAATACAAAAGAACATTGGTAATCCCAGATTACTTAAACGTAATAGATGACACTAGAAACTGCTCAAAAAGTATAGTGAAATTTAAGGACTAGTATTATAATTACATTTTTTTTTTAAAAATCTTAAGGTATAAATTTCCTCATTCTTTATAAGCTAGAATATTTTAGATATAAAGTTGTAATTATTTTTTAAAAAAATTTCATGGTATCTGGTCTTAATAACTCCGTATAATTTTTTATACAGTTGGATAAGCACAACATCTCACACAGAATAATGTATAACAAAGTTAGGCCTTTTAAATGGTTTTTTTTTTACATGAGAAATTTTTTTTTTATCTATGTATTTAATAATTGTATATTTCTTGAGAAATCTGGTACAAAGTGTACATGTTTACTCTCAATATTTTGTCTGGAGATTTGTAACTTTTTTCCTCTTTATTCTAATATGTAATCCCCAAATCTTTAAAATGGAATTATTTGCTTTTAATTTTTTAATATTTACAAAAGAATTTGTTCTCAAAAAGAAGAGTTTCTGGTTTATCACAGAACATTAATTTCCATGTCATTTTTAAAGACCAGTTTTTTTATTCAAGCCATCTTGTACAACTGTTTAATGAATTAAATATTTTATCATCAGCATACAAAAAAATTTATGAATATTTGTCCTTATATCCAACATAAAAATATTAAATAGCAAAAATATCGACATCTAGAGAATAACTACAGATGTTATTAATTCACCAAATTTATTATTCAGGTAAATTTGTTGAAGATAAAAATAACAGAATTCAAAATAATAAACAGCCACTCATAAACAAGTATTCTAACTCCATAAATAAGAAGTGAGGAAAAAAACTACTCTAGAAATGAGTTTTGTGATGTCTATTGTGAATATTCAGATTAATGATCAAAGTATTTAAAAAATAAAGAAGTTTGTTGATCTTGTTTGATTTTTCTTTTACTTGATAAATGGATAATGGGAGATCTTGGAAATATAAGTTTAAATTGATAACCATGGCAACCTAAAGCTTTTTAAATACTATTGTTTACTACTAATTCCAGCTTTAAAATACTAAATTCGTTACAATCAAACCCAAGAAGAAAAAAAATGTATAGGCAAATAAATAGATTTTGGAAACAATTTAGTATGATATAAAAGTTTATTTAAATAGGATCAATATTATTTTACATATTTTATTTCTGTTACTGCAGTTACCATGGTAACATTATTACATATAATTCAATGTTTTTTATGTCTTGTATATTTGTTTATAAATTAATTAAAAAAATTATTAAATATATATATATATATGTAAATTATTTGTGTTTATAAAGTGAATCAAGGTTGTAATATCAATTCTGTATATTGGTTTACAAATAATAGGAAAAATCATATTGAATTTAGATTTCATTTCCATGTATCCATTTTTCTTCAAACTTACATTACAAACCGGGAAAACTGTTATAAGATATTGTTTGCCATTGAGCTTTATTTGAGTAATTTCCAATAGTTGTTATGACACCCATAACGTCAGAAAGAGATAATATAAATAGCCAGAAAAGACTGTAGGAGAACGCTATCATTTTTTTGTCATTGCCAAGAACAGACGTGCTTCTATGTTCTTTTAAATAAAAAAATTCTTCAATAATTTTTTTTAAACTGTTAAACTATAAAAATATGGAAGAATAAACTTAAATTATTTGCCCATTCATACATTTGAATGGCAGTTTGTGAAAAAGTTCCAAAGAAGACGGCAACAAAATGTGAGAAGGGAAACCTATTAAAAAAAAAAAATGCGTTTTGTAAAATCGGCTATTTTTAAAACAAAGAAATTTCTGGTTTAGAAATTGGAGTATAATTACCATTACGTTGGATAAATATCATGTTACAAGCTAAGAAAACATTCAGGATCAACTGGATTAATTTGTACCATAAAAAGATTAGTTAAATTGCACTCTCCTCTTTAAAAAGGGAAGGAAAAGG
The DNA here is from genome assembly GCA_028023455.1 of Epiperipatus broadwayi. Classification (NCBI taxonomy): domain Eukaryota; kingdom Metazoa; phylum Onychophora; class Udeonychophora; order Euonychophora; family Peripatidae; genus Epiperipatus; species Epiperipatus broadwayi. Next base: position 18,443,805 of record JAQFVV010000008.1, on the reverse strand, counting down.
ATTGTTATTAAAATTCACGGGATTATTCTATCTAAACATTATTGCCAATGAAAGGAAACATTTAAAGTTCAACTTATCTTTTCTTTGAAATAAACTTCTCTCTGCATCACAGGACAGGATAAATAAACTATGATTAATCAATGAATAATGAAAATGGACAGACTTTTATCTAGGGTATGATTTTTTTTTTTATAAATATGTGTGCATACTAATTTTTGATATATATTTAAAAAGGGATGATTTGTATTTTATTTAAATCATCTTTAAGTGTAATAGAATTTAGGCAATGAAATGATCGGAAAGATTTCTTTACTAATTATTTGAACTCTTGCCTTAGTATATATTAACATAACCCGGTGTTTGTTTGTTTTTTAATATCCAATTTGATTTTTGCATGTATAAAATTTAGTTTAAAACATCGAACAGACAAGAGGTTTAAATATATCATATTATTTCATATTCATTTACCAATTATTATTTTAATGAACAAATAGGCTTCAATTACATATATTTGGTATCTATTATATAAAAATTTTCAGTAAGGTATCCAAAAATCTCTCCATTCATTCATTTTTGTATACGTGTCATTATTGTTTTCACAATATATTTTAGAGTTACCCACAGAAATTTTATCATTTTTTTTTCATTAATTCAATCGATCAGAAATAGATTAATTTCCTATTGTATTTTGTTGTTAGTCTTACCATTTTTTTTTTTTTTTTTCTATAATCCAATAAATTGAGTTGAATTAAATGCCAAGACTCCGTTAATTATTTTATTTGGATTACGTAAGGTAATGTTGCTATGTAAATTCGGTACAAGATTCAAACTCAGCTTGGTAAGTGAACTAGAATATAAGATATGGTATGTTTTGCATATTGGCATAATTTATTTTATTCCCATATAAATTTTATATTTATCTCTGCATTCAAATATTATATTTTATTTTAGTTAATATTATAAGTAATATCATTAGCTTAGAGTCGATCCTTTCTTTGTTTGTTTAATCCCGTCATAAAAATCTAAATAGATCGTACTTTATCATTGATTCAGAATAACTCGTCTTAGATATTTTTTTAAACTTCTATAAAATGAAGAGTACAAATTTCAGTGATTGGTTTAATTGAATATTATCTTTGAATTGAAATAAAAGTCAATTATATTCAATTGTTTAAAGATTCAAATAAATAATATTAATAATCATAGGTGAATAAACATCCAATGGAAACTTAATATATCTTTTATATAATGTGATTGGGCATTATAGAGTTAGAAATTAGCTAATAGATTATTGATAATAAATTCTCGTGGAGTATTCTATTTTAACATATAAACGAAGCAATAATTAAGTATCGCTTTATTAGAAGATATGAATAAATTATTTATACGTTACTTTATAGCTTCTTATTAAACTAGACGTAGATTAATTTGTTTAGGCATTTAAAGGAGTGCATATGTTTCAAAGTATTTTCAAAAGGATATGAAAACTAGTTGATTTCAATGGAATATTGTTAATTAAATATTAAGGAAGAAATAATTATGTATCTCTTTATCGAAAGATACGAATGAAATATTTATGTATTGTATGTAACGTTTATTAAATTAGATATACGTTTGAGTCAAATATTATTTTGTTTCAACATTTTAAATAGTGCCTATGTTTAAAAACGTTTTGTAAAAAAAAAAAATGCAATTATAGTTATTTAGAAGCTCATCCATCTAAATAATACTGAAGCTGGAAATATAGTACATATTTCTGCTTCACCTAGTGCCAATGTTATCAGCACTAGTGTGGGTTTGAACCCAACCTTTTATAATAACTTACACCTACCCCATAATTGGTGGTAGTATAATTATAAGCAATATTGTAATCGTGTATCTAATTAATTTGTATTTTATGATTAACTAACCTTTTATAATAGTTTATTTATTTTATATTTGTAAAACTATATTATGTTTATGTTATTAAATTGGTATTTATATGTAATTGAATCCTAGATATCTATAAAATGTTACAAATATTTTAAAATCTTCATTAAAGTTCATTTTTCTTAAATTAATCAGTTGGTAACATTTTATATTTATCTTTTGATAAATGTACATTAAAGGATCAATTATATTTTGTAAATTTCTACTTAAGTTTTAATCAAATATTAAATGTGAAAGTCATTGTACCAAATTCCTAAAAATTTTCTAAATAAAATCTACATTTTTGTTAATCTAAACCTTAATTAAATAGATTTTGTTAGTACAATGACTGATAAACTTAATATGCTTGTTGTTGTTTTTGTAATTAGGAAATCAACCCTTGGAGCATGTAGGATTATAGATTTCCCTCCAAAGCACCAACCTCAGAGTACTGCTTAGAGCAATTTCAATTGGTGGTCAGTATAGATTGAATCCTGTAGATAAGACCAGAATACATAAATAGTGGAAAATTTGATAAGGGATTAATTAATTATTATTGAGTTTACTGAAGAGAAGTGATTAATCTATATATATATATATCGTGCCTAAAGAAATGGCGGGGTGAAAAGATCAGTCGTTTGCTTCTCAGAGGTCTGTTCCACCAGCCCATCCATGCCTTTCCAGTGCTTTAAACATCTAGCCAGAGGCTGTCTGTGTCGAGGAAGCCTGAAATGATCTGACTGTATTAACTGCCTGTATTAACTGATTGATTCTGAGGTAACGTCCAATTCGCAGCAAGCCATTTATTTTATTTTACTTGTTTTCAAAATCTATATTAATTTATATTTTATATATCTGTGTAATGTTTATACGGCTTGGTTTAAAATGCGTCTTTTAATTTTATTCAATTTAAAATATCAATTCTTATAAAATCTTACATTATTTTGATGCGGCAAATTAAATTAATTTTTCTCGGTTTGTTTAGATTATTTGACTTACTGAAATTGCCAAATACAAAATTTAATGAGCTATTAACTTTGAATCCTCCCCCTGTTATTTTTTTTTAACTTAAAAATCATTACGGAAGACTTACTTCCCGTAAATTAATTAATAGAAAGTTCGTTTAGTTTTGTATATCATATATATATTTATTTTGAATGATTTATTTTAAAAGTATCTTACTATTACCTCCAATTTAAAATAGCCCTGTAATTATTTCTGAAAGAATAAATAATTTTAGTGAATCAATTAAGTAAAATTTATCATAGAATTTTATCAGTATATATATTTCATACATATATTTTATTTGTCAAAAAAATATTAAAATTATGATTTACAATTTATTAGTTTGATATTTAATGCCCGTCTATGTTAGTTAAAAATAGTCTTATTTTGTAATCTTTGATAAACTATTTAAGAACTTATTGATAATGAAATATTTGTGAAGTGTGGTAAACAATTTATATTTTAGTTAATTCTTTTATATATATATATATTATATTTATGATTCATTCAGTAGTGGACTAAGGTTTGTGGGGACTTTCTATCGACGTCAGGGAACTGATTATTTTAATCAGGAATTCATTTATTAATTTTGTTAGTGATACATTATCTATATATATATATGTCGAAGGCATTATGTATTTATAGCTACAACCATTCATTTATATTAGTATTTTGCTTTGCTACTTACTCACCAGGACCTTCGGAAATTTAACTTTGACCAGTCCGGTCTTTCACACTCCCTCAAAGTAGACATAGTTCATACCAAGGGATCTTTTTGAGCATTGCCATTAAGATGTATATGCACATCAAAATATTATTATGATTATAGCATTTCTCATCATCTAGTTGTATTTACTAGGAAATTTTCTTTAGCAAAGCCACCCAGAAGTTCATAACAGACCTCATTTATTTTGTTGTAATCTATAATAGCATACTGCCTTCTTTATCATTTTATATCTTTATTTAGCAAACCTGAAAGGCTCTCTGCCGTGGTGGCACATCCTTCACAAACCAATTTCATTAATTAATTAAATCTGACTGTATAATTGTCAATTATTTATTTAAGAACTATTTTGCTTCCCACACTCATTATATACAAATGATTTTAAATGTAATAGTGTTTTAAATGCTCATCTTTCATATCTTGTAATATATATATATAAAGAGATTTATTTGTAATATCTTGAAGAGGGCTAATAATAATTTATTGCTGATTGGTTTTTGGCCAACCAATTAACAAACTTTTACATTGTTTGTCAAAGCCGCATCAAAACGAATTTAAACCTAGTTGTATAAACAAAACAAAACTTATTTTGTAACCAAATTTCTAAATAAATTCCTGTGTTATTATTATTATTTAAATAAGCCTAGTTTGTCATCACTCCCAATCTCTAAGGTTAATTCATCTATTTATTTAAATATTTCCTTGATTTAAATTCACTTCTTTATAATGTTGCCATAAAGAATTATTATTATGGTTCAAACCATTAGTAATCGATCAAATCATATCTGTACCATTCTGCAATCATCAGAATCCATTAAATCATTGATTTTTCATATAAACCCTTTTATTATTTTGAGTCTCTATGTGAACCATGATCTCCAGCTGGGACGGAATAAAACCAAGCACTGCTAGTGTCATCACAAACGTTATCCATTACTCAGAGGCAATAATTTAGGCAAATAGGTTAGGATTCATCCTTGTCCTGACATATGTATCTTGTGCATGGTTGGATTCAAGGTACTTTTGCTTGGATTATTGGTCTTGTTGAATGAATACACGATTTTGACTGGCACAATATGCAGTATCATTAAATATTAAAGTAGATTTAAATTATTATAATAACAATAGATTAGTAAAGTATATTGGAATCTGCTTTAGTTATTAATTTGATTTTCATTAAATTGTTAATCAAATAGTTAGTTTAATCATATTATTGTTTAGCGCAATGATATACGATTTCACTGCTCATTGCAGTTTACTTTATAATTGTGATAGATTTGTTGATGTCTGGAGCAGATAATCTCATTATCCTTTCGTTTTACATATAGCTTAAACAAATTAGACTTTAATAGAGATTATAAGATAGTGGTCATGTGATATTAGCGCTTTATGATGGTTTATTGCATAATGGCGACCCGCTTGAGCTAGACTAGATTAGATTAAATCAGTTTTTTTTTTTATTTTTGTTCAGATCAGATTGATCATTCTACGCATCACCAGCATTAATCAAATTTTATCAGTTACACTATATAAACCAATCAGTTAACCCACCAATATATCCACATACAGAACATGCTGCTCCATTTTTCTTTATACTCATATTTGACAATGTTGTCTTAATTTCTTCAGCATAAAACTTCTTGGTACTGATTTATTCAGCTATCTACAATTACCTTTTTCTTTAAAACATTGTGCCTATGTAACAAATTCTGGGATAACTAGTTGATCAATTTTAAGATTCAATGTACTTTATGTACCTAAAATTTAAATTCATAATTATTTGAAAAATAAAGGATAAAAAGGAAACATTTTTCCACGTTATAACATTTTCTTTACTTTTTAGAAATTAATTCTAAAATAAACTTTGTGTTCTGCATAAATATTATGTTTTTATTTGAAAAAGAAATGTAAAAGTTATACTTGAACTTGTTCATTTAATTTGTTCTGTTTTTTTTTTTAAAAAAAAGATTAAAATACACCTCATGTTCTTCATTGAGACCACAGGTTGTCTATGAATCTAAGGGAGAGTGATTTTGCATAGACCATTCATATCATGGATGCCAAATTATTGATCGATATGAAGTGGCAATGCCTCATTTTTGTTAAGTAAAAAGACAACTACAGGACCATAGGAATCCAAATAAATAAGAAATGTTTTATTTTAACTTTTTAATTTGTTATTGTTTCAAAGCCAGCCAATTCATTTTTATTTAGATTGTTTTATTTGTAAATTTTTATAATATAGTTGATAATCCACACCCTCTCTCCTCATTTTAATTAAAAAGTAAACAAAAAATAAATTTAAAAATAATAATAAAATTCCAAACAAATCTGTCAATTACATATAAGAAGTGGTGTGAAATTATAGATAAATTAATTTAATTAGAGGGGATTTGAACCCAATATTTAAATAGAAGTATATATCTAGCTTAAGTAATTATACTATACTTGCATTTAAATATTACATATAAATTAATTTGTAAGTCAATATTAGGTAGTAATATGAAAAATCAAAATAAATCTTGAAAACTTACAATTGATCATATTTTTGTCTCTCCCCCCCCCCTTTTTCCTCCCATTTTCTAACACCAAATGAGAAATTGAAAAGACAATATTAAAAGTTAAAAAAAAAGAACTGTCAATAATAAGTAATGAGGTTTTAGACTACAGTGAATTTATAAATTCCTTTTACAAATCAAAAGAATCTTCAATTTATCAATTAGTCATCCCAGCATTCTTTCATATTGTCAAAGCAGTGTTTAACGATTCAATTAAAGATAAAATTAAATATAGGTAGCCGAGTAATTTCTTTCTGAAATCCTTCAATACCATGTCTAATGGCAGCTCTCCAATGCATTCTATTATTTATCATATTCTTTCTATTTGCATTTTTTTAGAAAGTCTTTGAGATAATCCTTATAACATAGATGGAGTTTATTTCTTCCATAAAGACCATGCTAAAATTCACCATAAAACAACCTTTAAGCAAGTCTTGTGCCATTCATTTGCTTTACATGTCCAATCCAACAAAGATGTGATTATGTGATAATGGACTCTATAATATCATATCTAGCAAATTGAAAAACATATAGACTGAATTTATGATCTTACAATTGTAATCTTTAAATAAAACTTTTCTAATGTGCTGATAGGGTATCCAAGATTCACTTCCATATAATAAACTAGGCAAAATAACAGCTCTATTTACAGATAATTTAATTGCAGAAGTTATTTTTCAGTGATAAACTTTTAACTTGTTATCCTATTAACTGAATCAAATGTTTTGACCAAATAAATAAAAGCAATATATAAATCACTCCTTTGTTTCTAACACTTCTCTTGCTTGCCTGGCAACAAAACTATATCTATTCTTGACTCTCTAAAACCACACTGATCCTCTAGTAATCTTTCATCTACTACTGGAAGCAGCCCATTCAACAAAATTGTTGAAAGTACCTTTACTATAGTGGATAATGATTTTCCATGATTATTACTGCAATTTTGTCTATTCTCTTTGTTTTTAAAATCTGAAACAATAAAAACATCCTTAAGATTGGGTTCCAATATTTTTGAAGTTAACATATTACCAGCATATTTTAAAATTTCTCTGGCTATTTCATCAGAATTGCATTCTTTACATTTTTAAGATTCCAAAGAACTTGTTCAAAATAGTCATTGCGTAAGAAATTGCCATTTCTGGATTTAATAGGAGTATAATGTTCATACGCTGCTGTCAATGCATCAAAAAAGATCTAGAATGACTATGATCAGCAAATGTATCTTTTTTGCAATTTTAATTCGACCATATCTATATTTATTATGAAGTTCTGCATTTAATCTATTATTCTACCTAGTACAAAATCCATATTTTCTTTCAATCAAATCACTAGTAATATCATTACCAGAATACCAGTTACGATTCTTCTTTTAAGTGAACTCAAGAATAATTTACTTGTTTTCATAACATTTTAAGAGAATTCCATGTTTTAGTAATATGAATTGTGAAGATCCAAATTAGCAGTTTGTGTTTAATAGCTTTTGAAATTTAGTTTATATATTATTTTCAAGAATGAACACCTATTTTCTTTTTAATATAATTAGAATATCTATTTTTTAATGCAAATGTCATTTTAATCTAGGGGCATTACAATCTATGATCTGTTCAACAATCTGTTAAGTGTTCACATATTTTCTCGTATTCTGATTTCTAACTACAATGAAATCTATTAAATGCTATTGTTTTGAATATGAATGCATCCATGTTCCTTTATAGCTGTTTTTTTACTAAACAAACTATTTATGAGTCAAACCATATGTTGTTCTACAATTCAATAATAACAAACCATTTGAATTTAGAGCACCAATAACATTTCCAATAAAAGGCTTCAAAAAGAATAATTCACTTTTTTTGATGGTATTGCTGTAATAATGTTATCTAACAAGGAATAAAAGCTTTCCTTTTCAAAGTCTAAAGATGGAGTATAGACACTTATAAAATTAGCACATCTTTGTGCAAGATGAGTTTTAATATGATTAGTCTTTCATTAATACAATGAGGAATTCCAACAATAAATATTAAATTAGACTTTACAGCAAGCATAGAAAATTTTTCTTTCATGGGCTATTTGGATATCATTTGCGGGCCATAAAAAATAACTTAAAAATTAACCTGCTATATTTGATCAAAAATGTAATTTACCCCTAATCATTAGGGATGGGCAACCTTTTCATCTAGAATTCAACTTTCCCTTTTTAAATGAGAGCCATCATTTTTCTGTGAATTAAAAGTAAAGTATCATCATTATTATTAATGATTGTTCAGCATTTAATGACATTTTTTTTCCAATTCACCTTGTAACTATTGTTCATGACATTTATATTTTCTAATTTTTCTGTATATTCTGGACAGTTTAATTCTACAGCAGTTAGAATTCAAAATTTTTTATAAATTCCTCTTCAGAAAATGGTTTCTAATTTTTTGGGTTTTTTTTTTAAATAATGTAACTTGCTTTCATGGAATTTTCCGACTTGTTTGCACCTTTTATGAAGCATGTCAGCTACTTGAAACTCCGATTCAAATTTTCTATTTAATATTTCTTTCCCAACAATTTTGTTGTAATTAGAAAATTTTAATAAATAGTTTTTTAAAAATACTTTCCAGTCATATCAGGCATATCAAATTCCTATTTCTTATTAAAATAATAGGCATTGGTCAATTTTTATCTTACTTGATATAGCCATCCCAAAAAAAAAAAAAAAATTTAAATGCAAAATAATAATAAAATGAAGTAAAATTCAAGTTTTATATTTGCTAGTATATGTTGCTCTGTGAAAATTACTATAAAAGCAAACAAAATGCCTTCAATTGACATTGTAGATTAAATTTAGTCATATAGACCATATAATATACATAATTTGTTAGAATATTGCACCTCTGATAGAATGAATAAGAAATTGGAGAGAAAAAAATATGTAGTTGAGAAAATAAATATTTTATTTAATTCTTAATTCAATATTTTCTTTACACTCGCTTTTAAACAGGTTTTATACAGGACCATTTTATATGTTTTAGAAAATGTCTGCAGGCTGTATTGAGAACTTTTGAAGGTTGGAGGTTCCCATCTCTATTTTACAGCAAATCCCACACCATGCATTCTCCTTTTACTGACTAATATGACTTTCTAAAAAAAACATTCATCCATCTGTTCTATTAAACTACTGGGAGAGTTTCACTAAGAGTTGCTATATCAATCTTAAATCTTGATGGTTTATTAAATACTAAGGTAGTCCTTTTTGGTGTTGAAGAGTTTGTATGAAATTAAGTTTTTAATTAGAAAAAAAAAGACTTATAATACTCACCCTTTTGTATTACATTATCTCCCACTTAACATGCTACTGATATTATTATTACTACTATTATTTCAATTATTGAAGTAATTTGCCAGGTGCAATAACATGCCATTTTTAGACATTTTCTAGGTCCTTCACTTCCATGTAGGCAGGGGAATCCCTACATAGAGTTTGCCAGCAGAAACTTCTATCTCATTCAAATAACATTAATGATTGTATGGCCTCTAGTTAAAATCACAACTAAGAGCTGACAGTCTTCTAAGCTTGTCCCTGTCATTGCTTTCTTAATTCTTGAAGGTTTGAGCTAAAAAAAGAGGAATTGGAGTCCGAAATTATGCTTGTAGTTAAAGAATGGAAATTTTGTTGAGCATGACAGGCTCATGATGACTAGGCCCTACAGTAACTTAAATTATTGAAAAAGACGAAGAAAAGATTGTTAAAAGCATCCTATTCTACAAGATAACATGAATTCTTGGTCGGATACTGTTTATTTACTACATACAGTTGGTTTTCATATCTAAAGATCATTCCACTATTTGTCACCTGTCATCAGAGTTCCATGAGTTAATCAACTTTTTATACGTTAATCATAAAACAGTATTAAAACAATCGGATTAACAAAACAAAGTATAAGCCAAAAAAAGACATGAACATGATTTTACACACTCGGAAAGCGTTCTATAGTTAATTATTTCACTAGAATATTCGGTTTCTAGACCTATTAAATCAGTTAGAAGACAATCCATTTTCTTTACGTTAGCGGTATTATGGATAATTTTTCACAAAATATATAAAATTAACTTTATTCTGATAAAGATTAATTCTTTCATTCATGTAAAAAAAAATATTTATATAAAAGACACGAAGACCAAACAGTTAATGAATTACTTTGTCTAATGTGTAGCACGTTTTCGTGTTTCCAACGAGTGTTCTAGACATGAGTTTAAAAAAGAGATAATTTTCGTCTTGTCATGTGGGCTAAGAGAACTTACTAGAATCCTCAAATTCGGTCTAAGTTTTGCTTTCAATTCGTTGGATTGGGATTTACAATTTCGTTAATGCTGAATTACCTTCTAGTAGAACAGATTTCCTTCACTAATTTGACAAAAAACGGCTTAATTATCAATACTCTCTAATCGCATTACTTTTATAAAAGTAATATTTTCATGGTGGACATATTTCCTATACCGCTCATTTCTACATAACATGTAAGGTGAAAAAAAATATTTATAAAAGAATAAATTTTCATTGGTCATCAGCGGTAGTAGAATTGACAACCAATTTAAAAAAACCCTCATACTTTTCTCATTGTAAGTGAAGTTTATTACAATAGCATGCTATGATAAAGCATTTGCCCAAGGCCTTACTACTATATTTTCTTTTCTCGTTTTCCATATTTTACATAATTAGTTTGACTATTTCTGTACCAGAATAAAATACTGTATTTATTTTTTCTATAGAAAAATGTGAGAAAGAAAACGACAAAAGTAAAAAAGTTCCTTTTATTTAAACTGTTACATCTCATTAGTGTTATCAGTAAAAAAAAAAAAACAAGTACACACGTTTATTAAAAAAAAAGAGAAATAAATCAAATATATATATTCACAAGTATAATCATTTAAATTTTCCTTAGCAATTAAAATATTATATAGTATAACACATGAATTAGTAAAGTTTAGGCAAGTTGGGGTAATCGGATCGAATCTCAGGTGAATTAAAAAAACTGATCAATTGAATGGAACAGCGGTACTCAATACGTTACTTGATGCTCGAATGTGACAAGACTTCTCGAGAACTAGTCATAGGATTATTATTATGTACAGATTAATATTTGCACGCACAACACTCTAAAGAACAATACTACAATAGAAGTTTATTCTAATTGCATGAATAAATTTAAGGTATTGTCAATTCGTAATATACAGTATTGCTATGCACTCAAATAGCATATATATATATCGTAGCACAGAAATTTGTTTATAACTGAAATAAATAATTAATAGAAAAATTGTTGTAATTTGGAAAAAAACAAACTTTAATTAAATATTTAAAATTAGGAGATTAATAAACTAATTAAAGCTATATAAAGTTTACTATTCTTCAATTAATTAATACTGATTCATAAATAGGTCAGATTAATGCAGTAAAGAATTTGATACAGATTAGCTGATATCTAAAAATATTCCAGATAGCCGAAAATGAATAGTGTAGTTATGTAAAAAGAATATTAATCTCACATGAAAGAAACAGGAAGAGAGAACTAGATGAGAAAGCGAAAATAATTCAATGCTATAAGGCTTCATAAGAACTTGCCATATGCAATTTTCTCAGCTAATCTAGTTAGATTGTATAAATTTAGATTAGAGGCTTAAACAGATCAATCTTATATGTGTTTTACTAGTTCTGTGTAAATGTATATTATAATGTAGAAAAAAATATGAGAATATGTAAATATAAATCTCTAAATCCATCATTTCAAATGATTTACTAAGCTATTATGTTGAAGGCCATATATGTAATGTACAAAATATTGGGAATCCAAAATATCTTACGGTAAACAAGCTTCATGTTAATAAGCTGTTTATGTATCATATTCAACACAGATTATATAAATGTAAATGAAGATACCAAATAATAAAGTTTCTCTGCTATTAATTTTCATTAGCAGCACATAGTCTGAAAGTCATAAACTATTGTATTAATTATACTAAGCTGAAGAAATTTTTTTATATTATCCAAGATATATAATTATAAAGTGTACTGCTAGTTATATAATGGTAAGGATTTAACTTCAAGAGGTGATCAAACCCATGCACTGGCCAATTGAAACTGTAAGCAAGAAGGAATAAACTATTTTACATTATACATTGCATTGTAATGTGTTCAGTTGCATTTTATCACTAATTATATAGATAAAATTATATAAACTTAAACACCTTCACATTTAATTTAGTATTGATATTATATATTCGAACTTGTAATTGTAAATCCATTCTTCTCTGGTCAGCTTAAGGGTCATTAAGATTTTGCAATGTAATTTATAAAGATATGACTATGATATATTGAAGACACTTCTTCATTAAGCAAAGACTGCAAGTGATGATTAACCATTAATTAACATAATTCTCCATCATTCATGTCCCAGGCAGTAACTTAATCATGTTCATGGACACTTTGATAATAATCTGTATCCTTAACTAAATATTAGGAATGAGAACACTAGACAAGGATGAATGACAATGGCTTTGAATTTAAATTATATAGTTACATATTACATGCATATACAAGCATATAAAATTGACTTGAATTGGTGCACCTGAGATACATTGACAAATATTCTTTTAATCACAAAGTTGACTTTAAAATTAAATTAGGCTACAATTTTGACCTTCATTTACTAATTAATTTTTTATGCTCATACTAAAACCTGCAAATAAGCAATAATTACTGTTCTCAAATCATAAAGAAAGTCTTTTATAAATATATAGCCAAATTTTCATATTAACTAAGACAAATAATAATTCTGGGGAAAATAAAATATGCAATAAAATCCTATTTTATGGTTTAAACTATTGTATGAATAGTCATGTAATTATTATAAAGCAATTCTTTATTTTATTTGATTAGCAATCTATTAGTAGTCTATCTTCTTTACAAAGTAGTATCAACTTATATTCTATGTGCATTAATAAAATTATAAAAAATTTAACAAATCCATCTTTTTTGTTAGTGTTACAATGCTTATTTATTAAAATTAATCAACCTTACAGTTTTGATTAACCAGCAGTCTTTTTCAGAGCTGTAAGATATGTATCAATATATGAAAACATAAAAGGGTTATCATAAAAACAAACAACTTATCTCCTTATAAATTGACTCATTTTTTAAAAAATATTTTATTACATATATATTTAATATTTTCATGGTTATATGGTGTAAATAAAGTAGTTTTTGGGTTAAATTGTGTGTTATTTTTTTTTACTTTCCAACATTTTGATGAAATAGCATCTGTTTAACCCAAAAACTATTTTATTTATATATTGTAGCCTTTTTATTTTGTTATATCATTATATGATTGTAGTTAATGGTCAATTTTAATAAAAAATTTATATAATAACTAATAAAGATTATTATTTAATTTGTAGAAATTAAAATACATTGTTTCTTTAGTGTTAAACTTGACTTAATTTTCTTTAGATAAATATAACCTATAAGTCATAAATTTGAAATATAAAATGTGCCATTTATTTTAAATTTTTAAAAAAAGTAAATAATAGTTAAAATCATGTAAGGTAGTTTCAAATCAGTAGTTCTAATGATTAAAATTAATATTTTTTATAATTATTAATAATCAAATTGAAAATTGCTATTTACTTATTGTTTTAAAATAATTTACTTAATCCTCTCAAGGTCTGCATTTTCTGGCATTTTTCTTTGTTTCACACATCTACGTAAAATATATGATAAAATGATTATTACCTATCTGAAAATAATAAATTTGACTTTATTTGATAGATATTTTTGTTTACTACTATTGAAATAAATTTTAAATGTTCATATTTTGTTTCTGTAAATATTAAAATAATGAGATCATAAACAAAACAGAGTTTAGACATCATTGTTTCTAGAAAGATTATTTTCAGTTTATAAAATCAACAAAATATTTCTTAATTCTTGTTATTTTTAAACATCCAAATAAATATTTATTTATTTCTCTTATATCTAATGAATTATGCTTTAAAAGTTTAAATTTTTTTGAATATTTATTGCAAAATTGTGATATTTTCATACTCATAAGTATAAATAGATTGCTTACTCGGAAACTGAGCTTTAAATTGCTTCAGGCCATTCTTACATTTGCTGCTAATATAACATATTTTTGAAAATAAAGTATTTCAAGTCAAAATAAGTTATTAATAATTTATATTTCTTGATATCAAATAAATATAGTGTAAATTATTTTTTAAAAAATATCTAAAACCGTAATAATTTCACAAATAAACACATTTTTGGTCATTGGAACTAAATTCTGTAAACAATGTCATAAAATGCCAAACATTTTACAGCCTTGGCAACAGGCAATGGCTGAACATGTCAAGGCAGGGCTTATGTCTATTGTAAGAGCAGGAATTTTGAATTTCCAGCCTTCTACCGTAAAATTTTTAGCGAAAATTTAATATAATAAAATATACCATTTTACACGCATTTAACATATAATAGTTATGAAAAAAATTCACCAGGGAGCCAGTTGGTCAAAAATTGAAATTCTGAGATCCTGCTAAATCGAAAGGTTAATGATAAAATAACTGAAAAGTGGGGTGTGTTAATAGGTGCACACACATTCAATAAATAATAAATAAAATTTACTCCCTGGTACATTTCATAAAGTTGTTAATTGTGAGTAATAAATGTTTTTTTTCTCACATAAATTTCTAAAAAGTTTATAAAAATCAATAATTTGAATATTAATGTGAATTATAAAGTTTAAATATCAAAATTTAAGTTTAAACAAAAAGTATATTATTATTAAAAGATAAATTTAAATTTTGTATTATTAAAGTTAAGAAAATATTGATTTCATAATATTAATTATAATTGGAATCAGAGTAATTAGTACTCATTTTTTCCAGATATATGAACATAATTAACCAAGCAGATACTGTGAAATTTTTCCTATAAACTTGAATAAAGTTTTGTTTCCTTCGATTATCACAAGCTTGTAGTCAGCTGAGGATAGTTTTGCTTTTTATTCTATGATGAAATTAATAAATAAACTTCATAAAATACTCCATGCTTTTTAAAATTATTATTGCTACTTTGTTTAAACCTTAAAAGTAATAATAATAATTTTAAAAAGCGTGGAGTATTTTAAGAAGTTTATTTATTAATTTTATCATGGAATAAGAAGCAAAACTATCTTCACTGATGTACTATAGGAGCTGATTATAAACTTGTGATAATGGAAGAAAACAAAACTTTATTCAAATTGATAAGAATGTACTTTAATAAGAAACTTTACAGATTAGCAAACTGATTTGCCTACAAAAAATGAAAAGTAGACAGAATTTATTTTTTATTAATTTTCATATGCAGAATGATAGAAAACATTTTCTACTAAATCCTATATTTCTACTTCTATTTATTAAGACTATTGACATTTCCAGATATGAATTTATTAATGACTTTATAGCTACTAACTTTGATATTGTCTAAGTATTGATAATGCATTAATATATTAAATATGAATTATTCAGAAATGAAATCTGAGAATTTTGTAATTCTACAAGTAAATATTTTTAGAGTTGAAGAAAGAAATGAATTTTTTTTTAAATATAATAAATGTCTTTATTAAGTAGGAAAATATATATTTACTAAACATGAAGGAATTTTGTCAATAATATAAGGAAGGATGAACATTTAATACAAGAATTTCCTTATGTTATTAATAAATAACTTTTATTTGGATTTTTCTTTTATGTTTTCATTTATGCTATGAATAATGATTAATAAAGCAAGTCATATATAATAATAATGAAAAGCACAAAAGGGAGGAAGAAAT
Organism: Epiperipatus broadwayi; assembly: GCA_028023455.1. Lineage (NCBI taxonomy): Eukaryota > Metazoa > Onychophora > Udeonychophora > Euonychophora > Peripatidae > Epiperipatus > Epiperipatus broadwayi. Next base: position 18,427,759 of record JAQFVV010000008.1, on the reverse strand, counting down.
CTTTTGTTTTAAGCAATGTTTGGTTGTGGTCATCATGGTAACTTATATTCCCCTGGAAATGTGATTTTTTTATTTAGTTCAAGGAGTTGAAGAAAACTTTTTGTTTAGATTATTTTAATTATATGAGCTGGGTCATAATATTAAAATAGTATTAACTATTTATAATTATTTGGTTCATGTGTTATTTATTTTTTAAAAAATATTTTAGAATTTTTTGTATTAAAAAAAGAAAAGAAAAATCAAAAATTTTCTTTGTTCTTGATTATTTCTCTAACATAAAGGAAATTATATCAACAAGAAAGTCATCAATGATAATCATACAATATTATGATTAAGATATTGGTATTGAATTTTTAAACACAGAATCAGATAAAATAAATATATGTGATATTTATAATGTGTGTATTTACATGAAATTTTATGAGAAAGAATTGAATATATCTATTATAATATTAATATAAGTATATGTATGATTGAGTTCTTTATAAATTAAGGATAAATGATTTATTATATTTATGAGATATTATATCAAACTATTTGTTGTTTTTTTAATCTTCTTGGTATGTTCAAAAGTATGAAGATGTTAAGGAAAAGTTTAGTTGTTACTTCAGAAATGATGAATAATATTTTATGCGATATTAAATATTTTATATAGAGTGTTATGTGTGAAGTTATGATAAGAAAAATTGATTTATTGAAAATTCTGTAGTGTTAGGAATATGTTATTTAGGGTTAAATATAATACAGTATAAGGTAAGTTCAAATATTTGTGATATATGATAGTGACATTTTCCTAAAATCTGTAAGAGCTTAAAATAGAAGCCAAGATAGAAGTTAAGGTAGATACAAGAAAATGTGGCCTTAAGTTTCATAATTCATGGTGTTGTTGTTTATTATAATTTTATAAGGTATCCATTCCACACTTGTTATCACAAAAAATCACACTGGTATATACATTGTATTAAGGAATTGTAGATTTAAGCAATGGTAATAGCTAAACTTTTAAATGATGATAAGATAAATCCATTTAATGCAAAAAGGTGAAACGTAAAACAAATAGAATGCTAAAAGAATGTAAAAATAAAGACTTTATGAATGTTTTTATTGAATATTAGAGATCAAACAACAGAATGAAAGTCTGAAGTATAAGGGATATGGTATTAAAAAAAAAACCTGATAATTATTCATATTATTGTAAGCAATATAATAATGTGACATATCTTAATGAATATTTAGATAATATAATATGTTATAGAGTTATAATTAGAGCATAATATCATAGGAAGATTAAAGGTAAAGCAATGATAATAATAAAAGAACATGTTGGTGAAATATTTAAAATGTGATAAAATACAAGTTGTATATTTTATTGATATATTTTAATATGGAAATATTAAGAAGTATTTTAATATTACATGATCACTATTCCTTATGTTAGCACATAACTGTTATTAAAACAGGCAAAACTCTCCATACAGTAGTGCCACTCAATGCCAACCAGAGTAATCAATGAATGCCAGAAGGCTTGTTCAGACACATATGACTATATAAGCTATTGAGCTAGATTGAAAATATTGTGTTTTTAATTTTATTCTCATAGTTTTGTAGTTAAGTAGAGATAAAAGGTGGCTGCTGGAAGGTTGCATTAGATTCTAAGATCTAGGTGCAGTGCTCTCAGATCCAAAGCTCCTCACTAATGAAGGCCACAAGCCAGAAACTAGTCTGGGGATATTGGATGAGTAGGTACTGGATTGGGGATATCTTCTGGCATCCATTGATTACTCTGGTTGGCACTGAGTGGCACTACTGTATGGAGAGTTTTGCCTATTTTAATATTAATAAAGTATGGAATATACTATATTTTATTTGTAAATATTTTTAAAGTAAAGTATAAATTATTTATTTTATTATAAGTATTTTGTTAATCTTAGTTGATAAAATTTTGTGTAATATGCTAAATATTTTTTTATTAAATATAAGTTAAATTATCTTAAATTTTGTATTACTACTCTAATAAATATTAATGTTTGTGAATTAACAAAGTGTTGAGTGTTTCTTTTCTTGTTTCCAAGTCATTATTCATCATCCTTACCACACATATATTGTAATAATTAAAGATATTTAGTATTATTACACATAATCTAAATAAGATGATAAATAAAAAAAATATTATGATTGTTTTACTTAATAATCATAATGAAGACTGAATAACTAGAATGCCATATAAAAATAAAATGATTAGTTTATAAAACATAGTGATAAGAAATTATTTTAAATTTGTTTATGATAATTAATACAGTTAAATATTAGTTAATAATTTTAATTTAATTTTTTAGTCATTTTATAAGAGAATTTAGTTAATTATTTTGAAAGGGAGGAATAGATTAGTATATTTGTTTTTTAATTATTTTTAAATGTAGTTAGATGTAAGTAAAATCCCTTTCTACATTTGGTTATATAAATTAATTTCTTCATTTTAAGAAACAATAATTACCTGAGATGTTGAACTGAATTAAGGAATGTTAATAAAGAAGTGGAATACAATCATTTTAATAAGTAAATAAATATTATATTGAGTTATAATTAAATTTAACATAGGAAATTTGAATATTAATTATAATTTGCTTATTTTATTGTGAGTCATGGGAATATCATTGCTATTTTAGTGAAGTAGTGTTTCATGATATTCCTGTGCCATTGAAGTTATACTTTTTGGTATATAGTTAATGATAAAAAAGTGGTACCTTACTGGATGACTAGATAACAAGTCTGATGATTATTAATATTTTATTGTTAAATAATTTATTAATATGGATATAATATATTAGATATGAAATATATAATATTTGTACTATTAGAATTTTATATAAAAGAAATTTGATTTGGTTGAGCTAGAAGTTTGTTATGTATATCTATGATAGTAGATGGGGGGTGAGTGGTCATCCAATTAGGGTACAATATGTATACATACTAAACATATATATTCATCAAATATACTATACTTACATATATTATGCCCCATTTTATACAATATATTGACAAATACCATATTCAATATATGTAACAAATATATTATATACTTACACTAATATACTCAAAAATTTATATTACATTTATATTATAAAATACCACAAAAGTCAAAATCACAAAATTCTTAGTATTTTAGAAATTATTTTATATTAATTAATATTATTACACATATAACAACTATAAAAAATATAGCCAATCCATTATAATTTATAAAATACTAAGGGCTTATTGATTTTGACTTGTGATATTTTATGATATGAATATAGTATATATTTTGTGTATATATTTAAGGTACATATATATGTATTTGTTATATACATTAAATGTGGTATTTGTTTATATACTGTATATAAATGGGACATAATGTATAGTACATTTAATGAATATATATATCCTTGGTATATATTCTTGGATTAAAGTTTATATCTGTGCTAGAGAAAAACTCTATTTTAATGATAAATGTAGTTAGGTTTATCAAAAATGTACAAGTCGAGGTTGTGAGTGGAGCAAGTTTGGCGGTTGTAAATGGAGCAAGTTTGATGGTTGTAAATAAGGATGTGACAATTCGCCATAGAAAATACTCTTCATGTAATAAAGACATATATATGAGAGCTAATGACCTGCCAAGTGATGAATGCTGGTTCAGCATTAAATGCATCTCGGGGGTCATTTGTCTTTTATTGTATTTTTATTTATATGAAGAATAAAAAAGAAAGAGGAAGTATGGAGATTATTAAAATAATCGATAATATGCATATGAGAAGGAAGCTGAAAAGACATATATGTGTGTGTGTAAAAAATCAGATATAATAAACTTTAACTTGGATTAAACTTTATATTTGTGCTAGAGAAAAACTCTAGTTTAATAAATGATTAATGATAAACGTAGTTAGGTTTAACCAAGATGTACGAAGTCGAGGTTGTGAGTGGAGTTGTTGCAAATAAAGATGCGACAATTCGCCATAGATAAATACTCTATGTGTAATAAAGATATATATGAGAGCTGATGACCTGGGCCAACTGATGAGTGCTGGTTCAGTATGAAATGTATCTCGGGAGTCATTTGTCTTTTATTGTATCTTTATTTATATGAAGAATAAAAAAGAAAGAGGAAGTATGGAGATTATTAAAATATGTAGTAAGATAATAAAAAAAAGAGTCAATTTGTAAAGAGATATAATGTTGTTTGTTTATATGATTAAGTATTTGTGCAGTCATGTATTTATATATATCTTATAGCTCTAAAGAAATTGCTGTTCAATTGATACTAAGGTTGATTAATTATAATAAAATAAGCATTGTAACGGTAATAAGAAAAGTGGATTTGTTCAATATTTTTAGTTTGTAGAAACTGTTGAATACTAACTTGTTATTCTTCTTATCCATGACCTTTGAATCTACATTTAAATAATCTACAAGCAGCTAATTGTATCTTTATGTTATCTTCTCTTGTGGTAGGAATGTTTCTAGATGTACTGGTAAAGTGGGCTAAATTTCAAGCACACCTAAGACACTTAAAACATAGGCAGTAATAAATTATAATGGGTATCATCTTAAGCCATAAAACATGGACTCAACAGGATTCTGAGGATTATAAATTAGATGGGTTGGACATCACACTTTTAGAAATCATTTAGTAGATATGTTGATGCATCTCTCACAGTAGAAGTTATTTTTTATAGCTGAAGTAGGGATAGTACTGCTAATTACTCTCTATGCTCTATCATTAGATTACAAAACAATAGTTAATACAAGTCTAGAGTTTTGAAAATGTTTTTATGGTTTTATTTATTTATTTTTTTCTGTTTGATGGTGTTAGATTTTTCGGTTGTTTTCTCATCCTTGGTGTTCGCCTTAAGATGTCGCTACTTCTAGGTAAATTCCTAGAAATATACCATTTCACCGGTCTTCACCCAACCAAAGAGGAATTTTTCTATGTTATAAATGCAGAAAAGTCCTCACGTTATGTTGGACGGAGGAGACAGCCAACACAAAGAGACTTCTTTCTATGATAAAACACAGAAAGAGTTCCCGACGGCTGCCGGTTATGGCTTTTTTTCTATGCTAAAAGCAAAGAGAAATAAATGCCTTGATTGGCTGCCGTAGTAGTCGATTATTGTTCATCATTTTCTCATAATAGTAGAATATCTATTCTCTCTGTAGTTTCGGGTGAGAGTGTGTGTATTTGAAGCAGTCATAGTTTTTTTAAATTTGATAAGACGTCTATTTTTTTTAATGTGTTGTAACTTACTTTACTGTTGTAAGTTTAGTAATAATGTCCTGAAGATTCCATTACGAAGGGGTAACCCTCAAAAATTGCTTTTAAGGGTGCGAAAGGGAAAAAAAAATAAAGGATCACGCGAAAAGTACCGTTTTCGCAAGAATTCGTCCGTGACAAGTTACTTTCGCTATATATATATACACACAAACAAAAACAACCCACTGTCTAATTATTAGGAATTATTTGTCCAAGTATTTTTTTTTTTTGTTTTGTTACATTTATTATTTCAAAATAAGATTAGTTTTTATATCTACACACTAACAAAAACAACCCAGTTCCTGATTAATTACTGTCTTTAAAAAAAAAAAAAAGCAAATTCAATGGGGTTTGATTTTTTTCAATGGAGTCTTTGAATTACGGTTTGTTTGTTTTTATATATACACAAGATTTACCAAAAAAAAAAAAAGAAACCCACTTTCTGATTAATTACTGTCAAAAGAAACGCAAATTAGTCAGCTATCATTTTTAAATTTAGTATTTCAATAATGGTACCCTTTTTATATAGACAGACTTAACAAAAACAACCCACTTTCTGATTCATTACTGTCCCCCCCCCCAAAAAAAAAAAATGGAAATTAGTCGGGTATCAAGGATGAGAATACAACCGATTTTTCACTAACTCTGACTTTATTATATTTTAGGTCTTCCCAAATCTCAATATATTAATATTAGTCCATTTACAATAGATGGTGATTTTTTCATAAAGACACTGAATACATGACTAAAAAACATACTTGCCAAAAATTTCAAATCACAAGTTCCTACTTTTGCCAAGTTCGTTTTACATCCAATAATCCAATTATCATTTCATTCCATGTTATACTTAAATTATCTTTAAAGTATAAACTTAATTATCTTATCCAATATTAATTGAATTACCCATTTATATAAAAAATTAAAAAAAGAAGAGATGGACTTAACATTTTTACAATATACTTTAGATAAAGTTAGGTCATAATTTTTAATCTGGCCAATATTTTTGTTTTTATTAAAATTTCAATACTAATTCTTACAATTCTGAGCTCTTTTTTAAAGATAGAGATATAAAATTAATAGTTGCAAACCGACCTCTCAGCCCAGTATAAAAACAATAATAAATGGTTTGTGAACTTTAAATTCTAACTATGCATATATTTATTTATTTGTCACATATAGAAATATCAATACAAAAAAAAAAAAACAATGAAATTTGTTAAAACAGTCACTTGTATTGACCTGTGGTAAACTCAGAAATAAAAAGATTTGAAGGAATGGAAATGTGGCTTTGGAAAAGAATTAACTAGAATGAGTTGAATGGAAAAGAAAACTAATGATAAAATATTAAAAAGGAGTGAAAAGAGACTACTGGATATGATAAAAATAACAAAGATCAAGCTTTTGAGTCATATTTTAAGACATAAGTTTTACAAAATATTTTGGAAGGCAAAATTTTACGAAGAAGATTGAGAGGTAAGCTAAGAATATTCTTATCTTTAAAATATAATCAATGAAATTGAATGGTTTTCATATGCAGATATGAAACGAAATGCTAAAGATAGAACGATGTGGCTGCAATGACAAGGCATTAGTTTTAGAAGCTGAAGAGTCATCTTTACGCAATAATTATATAACGTTACATTAAACCTTATTATATTTTACTTAATCATGAAACAACATATTACACATGATTATACTTTTTAATTTCAGATTATAAATCGATCCCATTCTATTTAATTAGAAAATGACTGGTCGAGATAATTACAATTATGTGCAAAATGGCTTATAGTTATTATCTTTGTGCTATCAAATGAACTTTATAAGATTTGAAAAAAATTAACTTTATTTAACTACATTAATAATTTTTAGTAGTCATTCATTAGATTAGAGATTATCCATCTAATGAATAATATTTCTGTAGTGTAATTTTCTCTACACAATTCACACGCAAGGTATGGATTGGTTTCTATCCACTTTTAACACCTTGCGAAGAGAAGTAATTTTAAACTTATGACCAAAGACGTGAAAAAGGTGTACGATCCCCTAGATGCAAATTTTGTACTAAACCAGCACTCATCAATTGGCTCCAATCACATTCTCTTACACATATCTTTGTCATTGTTCAGTATATATATAGATAGGGAATGATTACAATTTAATTGATAAATATCAAACTTACTGCCCTCATAACTTTGACACAAATTTTATTAATCATTCATTAGACTAGAGATTATTCATTTAGTGAATAATATTTTGGTCATTAGTTTATAATTACACTCCTCCACAAGATGTTAAAAGTGGATAGTAACAACACCTTACCTTGGGTGAGAATGGTATAGTGAAAATTACACTACAGAATTATTATTCATTAAATGGATAATCTCTAATCTAATGAATGACTAATAAAAGTTATTAATATACTTCCATCAAACATTTGTGTCAAAAAGGGCTGTAAGTTTGATACTTATCATTTAAACTGTAGTAATTTTTATCTATATATACTGAACAACGATAAAGACGTGTAAGAAAATGTGATCTGAGCTAACTGATCAATGCTGGTTCAGCATGAAATGTGCAAATATCATATATCTTTTTCACATGCCTTTGGTCATTAGTAATTTCGCCCTTCCACAAAGTGTTAAGAACGGACAGAAACCAGTATCCACCTTGCCAGAGAATGGTGTAGTGAAAATTACACTATAGAAATATTATTTATTAAATTATTTAACTACTATTATAAGATTTTTTTATTGTTCCTATAATTTTAACATTCTCTTTTCCTGGTGTTCAAGTTTGGATTTTTTTTTTTTTGGGGGGGGGATATTTTATAGATTTAAGTAATACATTTGTGAGGTGAACTGATCCCCATTGCAATATATTGTTGAAAAGTTAAAGTAAAAAATATGCGAAGAAAATTAATCTTACTTAGCTTTTATTTTCTCTCATTAATGATGATGTTTTCTTCATGGGGGGGGGGGTTACTACTGAGTTAGAAAAACCTATCATAACCTTTTTGATTAAAAAAGATATTATTATTTTTGCTTTAACTATTCAAATTTAATGATACTGTGTCCATCATCTGAGGTTATCATTATAGCAGTTTTTAACAATCTAAAAATAATTATAAATGGGAACGTTTGTGAACCGCAAATTTTAACTATGCATATGTTTTATTTATTTTATATATAATAACTTTATACAATAAATTTCTAATTTTATATCCAACTTTATCATATTTTATTCAAATATGAATAACTTCCAATGAGTAATTACAAACATCTTGCAGATGCACACACTCCTTTCTTAATTTAAACTATAGAATCTCTGCATTCTATTTAATTATAAAATGATTGAGATATTTACAATTATGTTCAAACCTGTTATATTTATTATCTTTGGTTGTAATATTTAATAAATACTTTATCATTTTAACACATTCAATTTTACATCACATGATTAACAAAATGTCACATGCCAAAAGGTCCAAATGCACTGTTTAAAAAAATCCAAAAAGCTCTCGTTGATGAAAGCCATGCGTTAGAAACTAGTCTGAAATATCTAAATAGGACAGCACTGGATAGGGATTCAATAACATTATCATCTAGCATCTACTGATTATTAAAACTTACAGAAGATGGTAAAAAAGTAGAAAGAATAAAAGAACATACTAAGAAATTTAGCTTTTATTAACTGCCCTTTTAAGGTTTATTATTGTTATTGGAATGTTTGCACTGGTTATAGCATTGTGTGTGCAGAAATATGCATATATTTGTAATGTGTACATAAAGTTCTATATTCTGTATAATTACAGTTAGATATTATAAAAAAGGAACAATCCCTCTGGCCATGTGCTTTATGAATCTCCTTGCACTCGCCCATGAGCATCAAATTGAAAAGCATAAGTGCATGCTTATGCTTAGAGCTTATTTATATATAAGCCAGTCTTTGCTCAGGGCTTGAATATATTATGTACCTGAGTTATACATTATTAAGTGAATTTTATAAACCTTTTTAATCTGTAGCAGAAGAGAAATACAATCTCATTTTTAACCACCTCCTGTGAAATATATAATAAATTTTGAATTGACCTTTAATAAATATTATATATATATATATAATAAAACAAGACACAAATTGTGTAACTTGCTTTTAAGCTTGTATTAAAATGTTCACTAGAGGAAGCTTACCAATAGCCCCAATCAAGCTTTAATTTATAAGTGCCGAAAAAGAAAGAAATTAAAAATGTCAATCACAATGTTCTCATCCCCAGACCAATTGGTTTCAAACTTATGCCTCACCTCAGTGAAAAGCTAGGACTCCAGATGCTAGATCTAAAATACCTACTCAAAATCCAGCACTAATCTAACACATTACTATCAATTTGAAAACCTGAATTTTTCAGACATGTAAATGTCTTCAAATCCAGTCTTACAAACCAAATAGTTATATGGGTCTGAACTCAGTTCAGTTTCACCATATATTAATAGCCTCAACAATATAACATTTCAAAAAGCCTTCCGGGTACACTTATAATAATTAATAAAACAAATCACAAATTGTATAACTTGCTTTTAAGCTTGTATTAAAATGTTCACTAGAGGGAGCCTACCAATAGCCCTAATCAAGCTATTTGGTTTGTAAGGCTAGTTTTGAAGACATTTACGTGTCTGAAAAATTCAGGTTTTAAATTGATAGAAATGTATTAGATAAGTGCTGACTTTTGAGTTAGTATTTTAGATCATCTAGAATCCTAGCTCCTCACTGAGGTGAGCCATAAGCTTGAAACTATTTGGTCTGGGGATGAGGACATTCTGATAGGGATTTTGAATTCTTTCTCTTTCGACACTTATAAATTAAAGTTTGATTGGAGCTATTGATAAGCTCCCACTAGTGAACATATATATATATATATATTGTAGGAGTATATATATACTCATGCATACATGTAATCAATATGTATACATTATATTTTTATTCTTATTATATTTATAAAAATAAATATATAATTTAGTAAGTTAGTATTTTTCATTCTTTAAAATAAAAAAAACATTGTTGAAAAAAGACGGTTGACAAGTAATGAATGACCTCCGGGTTCACACATAATTTATCAAATTAAAGGAAATGAAATTAACTTAGTGTTTTAATATCGAATTGTATCATAACAATGTAGAATGTGTTATGCTTCAGCAAGCTCATGGAGCGAGATATAAAAATAATTCTATTTTTATTAGAAGATTAAGGATTCTATTCTTGCAGCTATATCCTCATAAAAACTTATACTATGTTCGATTTAAAAGAACAGTGTATAGTATAAAATCTATATTTTGGATGACTTAATACTTATTAGAAGAAATTTCTAATATTTTTTTTAAAGAAAGTAATTTCTAAATTACTTGGTTAGAATATATTTTCGTGTTCGATAAAAAATCGTTCTAATCAGAATTCTAATTGTAAACTTCATTTTAAAAAGAACATGTTTATAAAAACTTCAACTAAATTTAATGTACTTTACATTATAAGAAAAATGCAAAGTGGGTAGAACACCAATTTATCATGGGATATATAAAATGCACTTGCCTAGTCAAATATATATATATATATGTGTGAATAACATCTTTTGCTGAATGCCTATAAAATTATATAAAAGTTAAAGGAACTGTGTATTAAACCATCAAACATCACATGACCACCATCTCTATACTAGCACATAATTTATTGTAAACAAAGGCAAAACTCCCCATACAGTAGTGCCACCCTGTGCCAAACAGAGTAATCAATGGATGCCAGAAGGCTTGTGCATAAAATCCCTATGTAGTGCCTACTCATCCAATATCCCCAGACTAGTTTCTGGCTTGTGGCCATCATCAGTGAGGAGCCTTGGATCTGAGAGCATTGCACCTAGATCTTAGGATCTATTAACAATGTTTTCAATTTCATTCTCATAGTTTTGTCGTAAAGTAGAGTTAAAAGGTGGCTTCTGGAGGGTTGCATTATATCCTAAGATCTAGGTGCAGTGTTCTCAGATCCGAGGCTCTCACTGATGATGGCCACAAGCCAGAAACTAGTCTGGGGATATTGGATGAGTAGGCACTAGATAGGGATTTTATGCACAAGCCTTCTGGCATCCATTGATTACTCTGTTTGGCACAGGGTGGCACTACTGTATGGGGAGTTTTGCCTTTGTTTACAACTGTGTATTAACAAAATGAAATCTACATATAAGGAGGAAACTAAATGTCAACTTGGGATCCCCTATTATTTTTTTCAATGTATAACAATGAAGGAATTAAAAATTGCATCTTTGAAGGATTTTCATTCGCAAATTCCAGGCACATCTGAGACTATTGTATTAACTTTTATAAATACCATTTAAGTTTTTTGAAAATTATAATTGGGAAAGATTAATTTCATTTCTTTTATTATCATATTAAAGAAATGAATAATAAGAGAGAATTCATAATTTAAAATATTTTTATTTTTATTTATGATTAATAAAGATTTAGATATAGGTTAAGAAATATTAATATGGGAAAGGCATGCAAAAATATAGAGGGATAAAGTGAACTTGGAGGTAAGAGATTAAATTAATTTTAAATTCACATACTATTATTTTTATGACATGACACTACTTTGTTTATACTAATCCAAATAGTCTAATAAGTATAATGCATGATAAGTGGATAAATGACTAACATTGATATGAAATATATATAACCTAAAATAAGTACAATCATTTTAATGAGTGGAAACATTATATATAAATAATTGGATTATTATTTGTATAATCTAATTAATATATAATAGTATTAATGTAGAAGTCTTAATATTTGGATACTTATAGCTTATATGCGTTATAAAATCACATAGTGTTATAAGTTAGGAAATATATCTAACGTAAGTAAATAGAATATTTATATTTTTTTAATATAAAGAAGTAGATATATAAATTATTTTTATATATTGTAAAATTTAAGTTATTTATTTGTTAAATAAATAATTATTATGTTTTTTATATTAAATTAAATGAAGTCTTCAATTTTATTTTATTTAATTTAAAGAGTTAGTGAGATTTGTTATTAATATTACTTTAGAATATTGATAGGAACCCCTGAAGAGAATCAATTGTTAAACTTCCCTGAGTTCGAAATCTGAGCATAACGGTTAAGTCAATTAAGGTGAAAATTGATTTGATGTGGTTTAGATATAATAATTTATTAATAATAAGTTATTTGTTGGGAACAGATATAGTTTTATATCAAAATTAAATCACATCATTCATGGCATCCTATATGAAGACCTTAAATCTGAGTATAGTGAGATGTGACTGCCTTAACTTATTTTGTTGAGAGAATGCATACCATTATATATGGCGCCCAACATGGGACCTTGAATCATAGATTCCATATCATTATAGCCTTGAATCATAGATTCTATATCATTATAGCCTTGAATCATAGATTCTATATTGTTTGTATAGCGATACAAAACTTTGAGGGATAAATGTTATTAATAATCTCATATATTAAATGTATTGTAAAATAGTAGATAATAAAATAATGGAGACTTTGAAAATTAAATAGTTAAAATTTAAATGAATAGATCACTTGCTTAAAAATATAATTTTAAAATTAGGCATTAGAGTAAGAACACATATATATTTTGAAAAGAAAAAGGCATCGCATTAATATCCTATGATAAATAATATATTATCGTATAAGTAAAGTTATAGTTAAAATAAAGTTAGTTTTATGATTACAAGAAGTAAGTATAAAATATTTTCTTCTAATACTGATAATAATATAGAAATGCAAACTGAGGTACTTAGTTCAAATATAGCTGATGATACTATGAATAGTATCAATGAACAAATAGATATAGGTGTGTCTGAGAGTAATTCTATGTTAGATATTCATGTTCCAGAAACTATGGATATTATTGACAAACCTATAGAAAATAATACCAGTGATAATAATCCATCATTAAGTCAAATGATGTTAATGATGCAACAAATGATGGAAAATTTATCTACAAATATAGATACAAAGATGGAAAGTATGAATAATAAGATGGAAAATCTGAAAGTAGATTTGTCTACAAATATGAATATTAAGATGGGAAGTATGAAATTAGATATTACAAATGAATTATCAATAAAATTAGATAATATCAAAATAGATTTGAAGGATGAGGTATCACAAATACAAACGAATATGAATAATGAAATTCAAAAAATTCAAAAGGTTATTGAGGAAACAGATCTTAAGTGTCAAAAAAGATTTTTTGAATTTGAAACAAAAATAGAAAATAAAGTAGAAAACAAATTTTTAGAAATAAAAACTGTATACAATCATCTCCAAATTGATATGTATAAAATCCAAGAAGAGACTGAAAAGGTTATAGATGAGAAAATAAAAGATGTCCACGTAGAAATTAATAACCAAGAAAAGAATAGTCTATGGAAAAAGATTTTCAGTGTTTAAATGTGAAACAAAATTTGATTGATTCAGATTTAAAATTAAATAAAGATAATATTGAAATATTATTAGAGAATCAATCGGAGATATTTAATCAATTGGAAAATAAAAATATTACCATAGATCAAACCATAAAAGTTTTGAAGGATGAATTTGAGAAAGAAAGAAAAATAATGATGGAAAATTATACACAAGCTTGTAAAAAGATTAAATTATCTAATATTAAAGAAGACACTACTTCAGATAAATTTAATCAAATATTAGAAGCTATTAATAGGATAAAGGAAGATCCAAATAAAAAGGAACATCAAGATGAAATAGTAATTGAGATGGAAAACATGCAAAGGGAACAAAATAATAATGATAATATTAGTTATTCTATAGGAGACTTTGCTCACCATCACAATCAACAATCATCAATAAATCTGCAAAAAGAAAATGTTAACAATACAAATCACACATTACAATCTAATGTTGTAAATCAATTTGTAAAATTAAAACATTTCCAAGAGTATACAAATGAAGCTCCAATAGAGCATCTAAAGAGCTTAAATTTATATTTTTCAGTAAATTTTAATTTGACAGAAGATGAAAAATTGATAGTAGCATACAGTCATTTACAAGGTGATGCTTTATCATGGTGGGAATCATTATTCCAAATACCTAAAACTTTTGAAGAATATCAAAAATTATTGATAAAGAATTTTTGGAATAATGATCGTCAAGAATCACTGTTATATCAAATACTTCAGGAAAAATATAAAAATATGCCAGGTGAAACCTTTACTAAATTTTTTAGAAGACAAGTATCGAAACTGAAAACCCTTGATACATATCATTTTAGCCAAAATCAAATTATTTGTATTGTAAAACATAACTTACCTATGAAAATTGAGCAGTCTTTATTATTTTCTAATGCACAAAATATCGAACAAATTATAGATATTTTAAATAATATTGACTCAAATAACCAAAATGTTAATCAAAATTATTTTGAAAGAAAAAAAGAAAATATTCAAGTAAATACTATTAATTATAAAAAAAGAAAACATAAGACTTATAATCATTCACAAAGTAAAACAACGAAGAGTGATAATAATGCAGAAGTTAAATTAAGTTCTGATACACATCAAATTTCAGAAATTAATAGTAAAGCATCTACTAGTGGATTAAATAAAAGTAAAATAGGGTATAATAAAAATTTACCCAAAACAACAGCAAAATTAAATTAAAGAGGGTCTTCGGAAATAGTTCCTCTTCTCAAAGACCCATGTTTAAAACGAGGAACAAAAATAAAATTGTAGTTAAACAAATCACCAACATAATATGTTCAGAGGAAGATGATGAGCCCAAGTATGCTGTACAAAATTGTCCATTAATTAATATTATGTTTGAAGATTTGCAAATTAGAGCCTTATTAGATAGTGGTAGCCAAATATCTGAAGAGTTTTATAAAAGGTTGATGGATAAAAATCCACATATTAAAACCTTACCTCTAAAATCAGTACAGATTACCCTAGCTAACAATAAAAGGGCAAAATTAATTCGAAAGCAAATCTGGATCAAACTAACTATTAATCAAACATGTATTTATCATGTATTTTTGATATTAACTGGACTTATTCATGAAATGATATTGGGAGTAGATTTTTTACATCTGAACAAATGTCTGATTGACTTTAAAAATAAGATAATTAATGTAGGTGATGAAGTTTTAAAGATGACATTATCTCCAAAGTATGATTTATTTGAAATTGGTTGTATGATTTCAAACATATCAGAAATACTTGTAAAATCAAAAATTGCTGAATCAAATTTGATTGATGGCAATAATGTTAATAAATTATAATGTATTTATATATTAAAGCCCTATTGAGGAAAAATATAATAATTGTCTTAAATAATCAATTACCATAAGTTATGTAATACCTAAATTATGTAATAATTATTAGGATTATAGTGAAGAAATGTAAAGAATTAAGATATGAAAGAGAAGGAAATACAATATATAATTGTGTCTAACTAAGGTGGATCATATCATTAATATGGAAACAGAAGACTGGTTACTTATAGGTTGGCAAGTTCACAAATGAATTCCAACTAATATATTTATTGGATGCTAAACATAATCTAGTAAGTCGCAAAAATTAAGAAGCAGGATTGGCACCTTTAAATAAGTTTATGTATATTCATTTATTGGATGTCAGTGATAGTCTAGTAAGTCTCAATAAGGAGCAGGATTGGCATTTTAAATTGATTTATACATAAAATACTTATGAACAAACTAATTAAAACTTAGTTATAAAATAATTAGGTTTTCTACCATATAATTATTTTGATATACCATTGATAAGGATACATTAAATAAAAATTAATTAAAAGAAGTGAATAAAAAGAAAGTAATCTATATAATGATTTTTGCATAATAAAGTATTACATTATTTAACTTTAATAGATAATAAGGTTAAAATAAAGTAGTCAGTACATTTAATCTATGATTTTATTAAAACAAATTATATGAGATGTACCATATTTAAGACATTATTAAAAAAAAAAAACAATTGCCGATAAAACAATTTAATTATTATTAAATATAATAATTAATAATACTTTTTTCCCTCTAATAATTGATGAAGAATTTAAAATCTTAAGTCGAGAGGAAAATAAAATATATATATATATGAATTGTTATGATGCATAAATGTTAACAAAGATGAAGAATTAAAATAAAATATTAGTTTATTTTAATTTTTTTAGTCGAGGGGAAAATGTAGGAGTATATATATACTCATACATACATGTAATCAATATGTATACATTATATTTGTATTCTTATTATATTTATAAAAATAAATATATAATTTAGTAAATTAGTATTTTTCATTCTTTAAAATGAAAAAAAATGTGGAAAAAAGATGGTTGACAAGGTAATGAATGACCTCTGGGTTCACACATAGTTTATCGAATTAAAGGAAATGAAATTAACTTAATGTTTTAATATCGAATTGTATTGTAACAATGTAGAATGTGTTATGCTTCAGCAAGCTCATGGAGCAAGATATAAAAATAATTCTATTTTTATTAGAAGATTAAGGTTTCTATTCTTGCAGCTATATCTCATAAAAACTTATACTATGTTCGATTTAAAAGAACAGTATATAGTATAAAATCTATATTTTGAATGACTTAATACGTATTAGAAGAAATTTCTAATATTTTTTTTAAAGAAAGTAATTTCTAAATTACTTGGTTAGAATATATTTTTGTGTTTGATAAAAAATCGTTCTAATCAGAATTCTAATTGTAAACTTCATTTTAAAAAGAACATGTTTATAAAAACTTCAACTAAATTTATGTACTTTATATTATAAGGAAAATGCAAAGCGGGTAGAAAACCAATTTATCATGGGATATATAAAATGCACTTGCCTAGTCAAATATATATGTGTGAATAAGATCTTTTGCTGAATGCCTATAAAAGTTAAAGGAACTCTGTGTTAACAAGATGAAATCTACATATAAGGAGGATACTAAACATCAACTTGGGATCCCCTATTATTTTTTTCAATGTATAACAATGAAGGAATTAAAAATTGCATCTTTGAAGGATTTTCATTTACGAATTCCAGGAACATCTGAGACTATTGTATTAACTTTTATAAACACCATTTAAGTTTTTTGAAAATTATAATTGGGAAAGATTAATTTCATTTCCTTTATTATCATATTAAAGAAATGAATAATAAGAGAGAATTCATAATTTAAAATATTTTTATTTTTATTTATGATTAATAAAGATTTAGATATAGGTTAAGAAATATTAATATGGGAAAGGCATGTAAAAATATAGAGGGATAAAGTGAACTTGGAGGTAAGAGATTAAATTAATTTTAAATTCACATACTATTAATTTTATGACATGACACTTCTTTGTTTATACTAATCCAAATAGTCTAATAAGTATAATGCATGATAAGTGGATAAATGACTAACATTGATAAGAAATATATATTTTTATATTAGTAAATATAAATTACATACAATCATTTTAACTAATAAAAACATTATATATAAATAATTGGATTATTTGTATAATCTAATTAATATATAATAGTATTAATGTAGAAGTCTTAATATTTGGATACTTATAGCTTATATGCGTTATAAAATCACATAGTGTTATAAGTTAGGAAATATATCTAACGTAAGTAAATAGAATATTTATATTTTTTTAATATAAAGAAGTAGATATATAAATTATTTTTATATATTGTAAAATTTAAGTTATTTATTTGTTAAATAAATAATTATTATGTTTTTTATATTAAATTAAATGAAGTCTTCAATTTTATTTTATTTAATTTAAAGAGTTAGTGAGATTTGTTATTAATATTACTTTAGAATATTGATAGGAACCCCTGAAGATAATCAATTGTTAAACTTCCCTGAGTTCGAAATCTGAGCATAACAGTTAAGTCAATTAAGGCGAAAATTGATTTGATGTGGTTTAGATATAATAATTTATTAATAATAAGTTATTTTTTGGGAACAGATATAATTTTATATCAAAATTAAATCACATCATTCGTGGCATCCTATATGAAGACCTTAAATCTGACTATAGTGAGATGCGACTGCCTTAACTTATTTTGTTGAGAGAATGCATACCATTACAATATATATATATATAGTGCAGACTACATATGGAATATTAAAAAGCAGGAATAATCCCTCCTGTCAGATAGTAAATGAATAAATTTCTCCTAAATGAATTCACTCTAGAAAATTTACATTATTATAGGTGCATTTGAATTTTAATAAAATTAATGTATGCTAATATATGTATATTTATGTGGGATCTGGACTAATATTAAAACTGCAGATGTTAATTGTCATGTGTTATGTATAGTGAATTGAGCAACATGCATTGTGCATATGTTCAATAAATGCAAAATAGCTAAATACTTTAACAATGAATAATGTTAATGATTCTGTGCATGAGAAAAGTTTAAAGTCATGCAACCAAAAGATAAATCTGCACCATAGAGATTTTATCATAATTTCTAAGAGGATTGTTAATATACTACTTTTCGTTTGCTTATATATTTTTATTTGTATCAAGTGAATAAACTTTTTTGATATGTTTTTTGTGTCTAGTGTTTTCTTATAATTAGTTACTGATGCTGCCTGGCTGGTATTATCAATAATATCCCAGAGAATATAGAAGATTGACTAGCTGGCAGCTCAAGAAATTGTGCAAGGAAGATTGCAGTAAAGTAAAAGGAAGTTTTCTAAGCATAGCGTATAAGTTCTTATTTGATTTGTGAAACTAGACAGCAATTTGAAAAATTTACTTGTAATATGTAGATAGATAGATGTTTATTAACAACATAGTCGGCGATAAATTAAAATTAACAATTCTAATGCTGTTATCATGAAAAAAAGTTCTGCAAGATGCAAACTAATGACATCAAAACTGATAGCATGCTTCAGATTCTGAAATAGAAGACAGACATCACATAAAAAATATCACAACTATGATCAGAATTAAAAACATTAGCTAAAGGTTGCAATTTTAATTCTGAGCTGTATGACATGCTCCTCAATCAACTATTATAGGGTATGACAGATAATCAGCTTAGGCAAGTTCTGCTGAGTAATCTGGGGTTAACATATAAATACACAGCTGAAAAGTGCATAGCACATAAAATTGTACTGGAAAATGCTACAGAATTCCAAATTAGCAAAGATGTGAAGAAACCCCTAATAGTTGTAAATAATATGAAACTAACAAGTAAAACTGCAGAAATATTTGTAATGCCTGGATTTGCTACTGCTGTGGAGAGAATGATCATTTGAAGAAAAGTTGCAAATTAAAAAAAAGAAAAATGTCATGTATGCAGAATAGTAGGACATTTGTCATGTGTTTGTTGAAAATAAGGAGAAAAATAATAAAACTGACCAACCTATAGACCTTAAATCATATGAAGGGAGCCTCAACAGGAAAACATGTTAAAAAGATAAATAGTGGCTGACAACCCTATTTTTTTGGACATCCATATTTGTGAGCACAAAATTACTATGTAAATTGATAGTGATGCAGTATTGGTGTTATGTTACAAACTGATTGAACAAATATTATGAGAAACAAATATTATGAAAAAATGTAGAAAGAATTTAACACTAGAGAAAACAGATGTTATAGCCACAAATGTAAATGGTAACAAGATTAAAAGATGTAGCATGCTAACTGTACCCGTTAAGGTTTCAGAGTAAATTTTTTACCTATCTATTTAGTGAAAAGAGATCTTAGTCTTATATTGACAAGATATTGATTTAGACCTTTGAGAATCAATAGTAACATAATTAAAAGACTGCAGTTGGGGTCAGAAGTATGGGATAAATATCCACAGTTTTTTTGGACCCAGCAGAATTATCAATGACAGGTCAATGTTGAATTAATGAAAGATGCACATGATGGGGGTGAAGTTGAGTTAGTGAAAAATTCACCAACTAATTGTGTATAGGCCCCTATTTGCTATCATCAGTGAAAGACAGGAATTTTAGAAACTAGATCTAAACACAAACTCTGAGCTGAGTTTGAAGACATTATGTGTCTAAAAGATTCACGCTTGCAAGCTGAATAGAAACTGTTTCATAAACGCTCAGAGTTTGTGTTTAGATCCTGTCTTTCACTGATGATAGCAAATAGCTTGAAATCATGATCTGAAAGTGGAATTAAAGTTAGAGATAGTGAATGCATACTCTGACGTTTATGTAAACATACGCTTGACGGTGTTTTTGGTAAAACGCCATCTGTTGACATAAATACAAGCGTTAGCAAGTTTTTAACTTGTTTTTTGTTTTTCATATATATATATGTTTTCTATTAAAGACTACTTATAATTTAGTATATATATACTTTAAATCACAATGCGTTCAATGTTATTATCTGTCATTTAACATAGAAAATAAAAATTAACCATTGTTAAATCATAAAACTCTTTAGAATAAATTATAAAAACATTACTTGACTTTTGAAAGTTTCTTCAAAACTCTTTTTCGTTAAAATTTGAAGCTCTTTTTTTTTCCTGAACACTTTTTCCATTCATAAAGTTTAATCGTTTTAAAAAATATTAATTAAAAATTTAAGAAGAACACATTTTCCTTTTTTTTTTGCTGTTAAAAATAGATTTTTCTTGAGTTTTTTTTAATAATGCTAGTATTAATTCTTGAACTAATGTTACTACATATGTATCTGTTGATTTTTCTATCCTGTATTTTTATATATAATATATACATGTGACAACATATTTCTTTTAACTGTGCTTCTATATGTATGTATAATTGTTTAATTTATACCACTATAATCTTTCACGATTAGGGTTTCCTCCAACAGTTTATATATGCAAGTAGGCCAGTTTTACATACAGGTCACCATATGATATATCCTAATAACATATAAATAAGATAATTCTGTTAGTCCTCAACTCAGATTCAGTTTCTATAATTTTCAAACTTCAATTACTGGACGTGATGCCTACTACAAATATATTGAGCTATGAACTTCATAACATATCTCTAGCCCCAGCCTCTACCATTATGAGGATTACTAGAAAATATCCCAACATCATATAATTTGGCTTCTTAAATAGTATTAAAGACTAATAGCAAGTGAATAGATCAATTTTGGATTGAATTTAACATTTACCTTGACCAGAAGTTGTAATATATTTTAAAAAGTATAAGATAAGAAGTTATACTAAGAGTTAATTTAATTCAACAAAAATGTATAAAAAAATTTACTTGCATATCATTTATGTGCAATTTGATTTGAAATTGAATTGCAAGTTTTGATTTAGTAAATTATTTATTACTAATAATACAGTCTTGAGAGTATCTTTAATAGCAAATGATTACAATAATATAATGACATACAAAAGAAAACTGTGTCTATTCTGTTTTGATCTAGGTAAATAGAAAATGATTGTGTAATGGAATAGAATATAAGTAAATATAAAGATAGATGCTAGGAGGAAATGAGTGATGAAATAATAATGATAATCATGTCAAAACATGTATAAGTACCACTTATTATTCTAGTATATTGATTGATATGGTTTTAAAATTTTTATATATTTACTGAGGAGCAGATATACTTCTCTAATAAGAGAATATAAACAGAATCTCACATTAAAAATAATTCAAGTATTTAAGGGACTTGATAATGCCCCAAGTAAGGATGAATATTTAACTTTTTAAAATCCAAAATAGTATAGTAGATCCAGCAACTATAAAAACCCTGTACTGAAATTATATTTTGAAATAAATATCCTGTCAAAATAGATGTAAACTATATCTAGATTTATCTTACACCATATATAAGTAGTATATTAAATTTAGAATATCATTTCCATTCATTTTTAATTTATCTTATTCTCTTATTACAGCTTCTTTCATTGTTCATGACTGTACCAAGTACGAATATAAATACATATGTATATATAAATAAATCACATAATATATATTAAAATATCATTATACAACAACAATAATAGTATATACATTATAAAAATAATATTGAAAAGCTTTTTTCAGCAAATATTTTTTATTCTTATCAATGTGAGTTATTTTAAAGCATCAATTTACATTGCATACATGGTGTAATCTGTCTTTATATATATAAAAAATTAACTAGAACAAATAATAATATAAAAATGACAATCCAAATACTTACAAATATAACATACAAAATTTTTTTTGACTCCCTTTCCCTCTTTCTTCTTTCCTTCACCTTTTCCTTTCTCAATTTAACAATTTATAACAATGATACAGAGGGAGGGGAATCTATAAATATATATTATTTTCAACTCATTTTTAATTATTCAATTATTACTTAAGTTAATTGGTGTTATATATATAATTATGTTTGTTGTGATTAATATAATTAGTTTCATATATTTTTCTTTTATTAAGTTCTTTAATATAGTTTAAAAGTTTTACATTTTTTATGTCATCCATATTCTAAATAATGAATATATAATGTAGATTTAACATCTCTTATTAATTGCATTGTTATGTTATTCTTTCATCTAATTGTTTCCCTGTATGTCCATAGTAAATCATATTGCAATTTCCACAATTAATTTTATATACAATTCCTATTTTATATAATCTCTTATTTTATAATTACATATTAATTTGTCTAGATTTTTACTATTTGATCATTCTATATTTATATTTCTATCTATAAAATTTTTATTTTTTATTAATGTATTATAAATTTTAGGGAAGTATAAAAATTTCATTCTTTATTATAACTATTATTAGTAATAATCAGCCATTAAGCTAATGCATATGTGCTTTGTGGATTTTTAACTATAAATAAATACTTTCACTTCCAAACACAGCTTAATGGCTGATTATTACTATTACAGTTTATAAAAGCATAGCACTATATCAATAAATATCTCATTTATAACTATTATTATAATTTGGAATAACATTATTATTATTATTATTTAATTTAGATGTCTTATAATTAAAAAGTATGTTTTTAATATTCTTAGGGTTATGTGTACAATTTTTAATATTTTAAATACAAGTATATATTATATACTTGGAGCCTAGATGTAATAGAGAGAATTTGAACATAGACTTTCAAGCTTAGATCTTGAAAGTCTATGTTCACATTCCCTATATTATATGTACATTTTTAATATAGTTCAATAAACTGTTCCATTTGTAAATTAGCTATATTTTTATTTGTACTATATTTATCATTTTTTTTGTTTAAAATTTTTAATATTTGTATCCATGCTTGCTGTGAATCTATAGAAATTATTTTTCTTAATTTATCATCTTTAATGAAATATTTTAATATAATATTGTTATTATTATTTATATTAATCTCTACATTTAAATACACCCGGGGCTCTTTTTACGTGGACTTATTTAACACAATTTTGAAGTTACGTGATTCATGTTTCACCGGAAGTTGAACTCCGATAATGCACTATTACTTTAAATAATACATTCCATGCACTTACGTTATATTGAAAGTAATAGCACATTATTGGAATTCGACTTTCATCATATTTCAATATTTTCAGAGCTTTATAATAGTAAGATTTTATGCAATAATGAAATTAAAATCATGATTTCCACATTTTATGTATACACACATTAAATTTTACAAGATTATAATGTAAATTTGTTCAAACATTGTGTGTCTTAATTTTGCATTTTAAATCACATTCTGTTTTTGCTTTTTAAAAAAGAACGTAATCAATTATTAATCATTTAGTGTCTGCAAGTTTATTTTTAAAAGGTGAATAATAGCAATGGGCACAATTGAATTTGACAATTAAAAATTAAAATCTGATTTTTAATTGTAATTAACAATTTAAAAATTACTTATGGCGACTTGAAATTAATGTGATGTAAAATGAAATTTGATTTTTAAATGGAATTGAAAATTAAAAAAATAATGACAAAAATAAGAATTTAATTTTTAGTTGTTAGTTTTAATTAAATAAGTCTAAGTTCATAAACAATTAATAAAATCATTGTCTCAAAGATTAATTACTAATTACGTTGTCAACAGAAAACCATTAACATAACATGAGAGTGAACTTGGCACTAGTTGTATTTTTCTTGTGAGAATCTGATTTTTTAGCGATAATAATTAAAATGTGTATTAAAACATGTAAATTACTGTACTGTAAATTATGCATAAAAATATATTATTTTGAATAAAATTAAATATTATAGTTAAAAAAAGTTTGTCTTGTATCAATTTTTTCCAAATTTGAAATTTTTTATTAGTCATATTTTATTTCCTTATTTTTTTTTTGCGTGCGAATTTTAAAGTAATATTATGTTGGTGCTTTGCTTTTACGTGAATTTTGAAAAATCACAGACAGCATCCCCTCCCTTTTCAATGTAAGTTACATCTATTTTTGCACGATTTCATTTGCGCATGTTTTCTGAGGAACCTATCTATTGCGTAAAATGAGACCCAGGTGTACTTTATTTTAGTATCAAATTCCATTGTTATATATATATTTTATTAAATTTATTATTAATATATTCATAGTTCATTTGTTACAAATTATTAAAGTCTCATCAACATATCTAGAATAATATAGTATTTCATTGATTCATTATTCTTATTTAATTATATTAATTTCTAATTCATTCATTAATATTGATGATATTAACCCACTAATTGCAAAACCCATTACACATTCTTTATATATGCTCCAACATTCATTGTTGCATTTAAAATATTCAGTATTATATATTAATATTAAACCTTCTTCCATAATATGTATTATATTTATATTATTTATGTACAGAGATAGTTTTTGTATTTCTATACTTTTAATTCTTAAATACTTCTCTACGTTTTCTCAATAATTATTGTAAAGATACTTTACTTTTTATTTGGTTTTATATTACTTAATTTATTTATAATAGCATCTGTGTTTTTTATACAAAATTCCCCATAACTAATAATAATTGCAAATGATTTGTTTAAATGTTTTCAAAATTTCTGTAGAATAAAATCACTAAAATTAATTAATAATCTTATCTTCATGTGTTTCTTTTTTAGTAAAAATACATGGGTTTTCGTAAGAAGAATACAATTTATTTTGATTTATATTTATAATTTTATAATTTTCTATTTTATGTAGTAATTTTATATCATTTTATTATTTTAGTGGAATCTTTTAGTGATAACAATGCAATTAATAGAAGAGATAATAAATCTCCATTATATATCCATTATTTAGAATATAGACATAAAAGAGAGTGTGTAAAAAATATAAAACCTTTAAACTATATATTAAAGAACTTAGTAGAAGGAAAATATATGAAATTAATTGTATTAACTGCAACAAACAAATCTGTATGAATATATATAAAACATCAGTTAATTTACCTAATAATTGGCTAATTAAAAGTGAGTGGAAAATTATATAGTATATATTTATATATTTTTTTCTCTGTACATTTATATAACAGAAGGAATGGAAATGGGGGGGGGGTTTACATTTGTAAGTATGTGAATTGCTTTTTTTTATATTCTAATTGATTCTAATTAATTTTATATAGAAAAAAGACAATGTCAGTATGTATGCAATTAAATTGAAGCTTTAAAATAGTTTACATCACATTGATAAGGCAAATAACATTTTAGGTTATATGATTTCAGATAAAAAAAGAGTCCTGACCCAGAAAAAGTAAAATCACTCATGAATGAAAAGGTCCTGAACAATGCAAACGCAATTGGTGAATATTTGTTTTTTTAAAAATAGAAGTCCACATTGCAAAAACATCATTTAACTTTCCCAAGAAAAAAACAAAAATGAAAATGGGGTAGAATAGAAAAAGCTTTCAATTGAATAAAAGTTTTTGACTTCAAAAAGTCTTCTAATCCATTACAACAATGATTTGGAATATTTCATTGATTATAGATGTAACAGTATCATCATCATCATCATCATCATCAACTATTATCACTCCACTGCAGGATGAGGGTCTCTCCAAGTTCAATCCAACTTCTCCAAACTTTAGCTTCTCTTCTCCACGTCATCCCTGCACACTTTCTTATTTCATCCATCCATCTCACATGTGGTCTTTTTCTGGGTCTTTTACAATCTCTTGGAATCCAGTTTAAGATTTCAATTGTCCATCTATTATTATCTCTTCTAGCAATATGTCCAACCCAACTCCACTTCAGTCCTGTAAAAACTATTTAAACATATTATAGTGGATCAAAAGAGACCTATTATATACATATCAAAAACATAAAACAATTATAATAAAGTAAAAAAAGAAATAATCTTCGGAGTTAAAAATATTCCACCAGTGCATTTATAAGTCTTGCATTTAAAATCAGGATCAGTTATAAATCTCTATTAAATATAATTGAAAATTCTAATCATATATCTGACCATATCAATCTTAGGATGCTAAGACAATATAACAGCACAAAAAATTATAATTTTAAACTAACATATAATAAATGAATAATCTATCTTATGATGATTCTCTTGCAAGATCCAGACATTTTAGAACTTTATATCAAAGATATCACTGTAAATTATATTGATTCATAGAAAACACTCATGATTAATAATACAATAATTGCTAAAAGAATAAGAATAAAAATTGGGTGATCCTGATGAATCAATTTCCAGAAATTGGATATATATAGCTATCATATTTAAATCAAGATCTAGAAATATATATCAAAAAAGTATAAAATCTTCTAAAATGGAATAAACATGCCATAAAACATATTTTATAGACAAGAACTATAAACAAAGGCAAAACTCTCCATACAATAGTGCCACCATGTGCCAAACAGAGTAATCAATGGATGCCAAAAGGCTTGTGCATAAAATCCCTATCTAGTGCCTACTCATCCAATATCCCCAAACTACTTTGTGGTTTGTGGCCATCATCAGTGAGAAGCCTTGGATCTGAGAGCACTGCACCTAGACCTTAGAATCTAATGCAACTCTCCAGCAGCCATCTTTTAACTCTACTTTACTACAAAACTATGAGAATGAAATTGAAAACACAATAATATTTTCAATCTAAGCTCAATAGCTTATATAGTCGTATGGGTCTGAACTCAATTCAGCACTTAGACATTTTTGGTGTCTTCGGCTCTTAAACAACCATAGCCACCACTATCCTATTAGGCAGGATTGGTGTTAAACCACTAAACATCACATGATTACCATCTCTATACTAGCACATAATTGTTGTAAATAAAGGCTGGAGAATTGTATTAGATCCTAAGATCTAGGCGCAGTGCTCTCAGATCCAAGGCTCCTCACTAATGATAGACACAAGCCAGAAACTAGTCTGGGGATATTGGATGAGTATGCACTAGATAGGGATTTTATGCACAAGCCTTATGGCATCCATTGATTACTCGGTTTGGCACAGGGTGGCACTACTGTATGGTGAGTTTGATGATCATATGATGTTTAGTGGTTTAACATCAATCCTACCTAATAGGATAGTGGTGGCTATGGTTGTTTAATAGCCAAAGACACCAAAATATATGGGTGCTGAATTGAGTTCAGACCCATATGACTATATAAGCTATTGAGCTTAGATTGAAAATATTATTGTGTTTTCAATTTCATTCTCATAGTTTTGTAGTAAAGTAGAGTTAAAAGGTGGCTGCTGGAGGGTTGCATTAGATCCTAAGATTAAGGTGCAGTGTTCTCAGATCCAAGGCTCCTCACTGATGATGGCCACAAGCCAGAAACTAGTCGGGGGATATTGGATGGGTAGGGACTAGATAGCGATTTTATGTACAAGCCTTATTGCATCCATTGATTATTCTGTTTGGCACAGGGTGGCACTACTGTATGGAGAGTTTTGCCTTTGTTTACAACAATTGTGTGCTAGTATAGAGATGGTGATCATGTGATGTTTAGTGGTTTAAGAACTATAAAATATTTGACTTAGCTCAATAAATGGATTTTTTTTTTTTTATTGTGGAGGACTCATTCTTTCAATAAGCAAATTAATAATAAATAGCAAAACTAAGGGAAATATTTATATTTTATATGCTTTCTCTGATACCATAATATAACTAGTTTTTATTTCTGAGAAATTAAAAACTTTCTAAAGAATGTAAAATAAAATTATCTTCAGATCACACATACCACCTAGAATTGAATAGGATTGCAGAAAAGCCAATCTAGGACTTGAAGAAAATGCTTAGAAAATCTCATCTGATAAATACTTGTGAAGTTGTGTATTCATCAATACTAGTGCAACACACAACTCTAGCAGTTGCCACTGAATAATCTCCAGAAGAATTGTTAGTTGGTATATATTGGGGAATAGATCTGTTTTTGTTAATTCCAAACAAAATGCAGTCTGGAAAAAAAGTATCAAAAATAAAATAAAAAAGTGGGTTAAAACAGAAGATGGCTGTAAATATCACAAATGTAAAAATCATACTAGAAATCATCTGATTGCAGATTATGAGGATTATCACATGTTTATAGATAGAAAGTTAATATATTGATAGGAGAGAATGAAGAATGGGATAAAGCAGACAAAACTAAGGTTATAAACCAACTGAGAAAGCAAATTACTATATATACTACAGAAGAATCAATAGAAATTGAAGAAGATATCAGCAAAAAAATGAAGTAGTAAATTAAAATAAAGATGCACAGATAGAAAATGAGATTAACTTAAGATACCATTATCATCAAAGGCTTATTTAAAAACATTATGAAAAATCAGAAGATGGAATAATATTACAATATCTGACAGACTTTAATCTGACAAGGGAGTAGATTAGATTTCTGGAAAAAACAAATAAGCTACATATTAAAATTGTAAAGATAGAAATATGTATGTAATCATAGCATAAAAATTCATTTCTAAGAAATTAAGTAAATAATTATAAATGGCAAAAAAACTGTTTCTGTAATTTATAAAAATATATTAATTAAATTTAATATTCTAAAATAAAAACAGGTAGGTAGTAAATTAATTAAAACTTGTATAAAGTTTAGTATTCTTTAATTAATAAATAAATTCAAAGATAGATCAGATTAATCCTATCAATAATTTGATAACACATACAAGTTAATCTGATATCCTAAAATACTCCACTAAGTTAAAAATGAGTAGTGAAGTTATATAAGAGAGATATTAACCTCACATGAAAAAAAAAAAACTGAAAGCAAAAACTAGAAAGAAAGAATCAAACTAACAACTTAATGATAAATAAGGCTTTGTAAAGATTTGCCACATCAGTCCGACATTATTATTTGAATAAGGTTTTGTTGTATTTTATGCGTGAGTTAAGGAAACTGGATATTTTAAATAGATCTATGCAAATATATATATATATATGTCTGCCCATATGTGTATGTTCGAATATTATCTTATATATATATATAAGTTAAAGACAATTTCTAATTGTATTTAAATCAGTTAATAGTTATACATTAAATAATTTTTAAATTTGCAATGATTTTGTCAGATTTCGTATATTTTTATTGCTATGTTCAGTTGAATTAGAATTTATTGATTTCATAATTGTGCAGCTGAACATAAGTACATTGATTGATTGTCATGTTCCCAGTTAAAATTAAAGATCTTATAAATGATTGTTATATCTGGATGTCAATTAACAGTTTTCTTGATAGATTTCTCAAATAAATGTTAATATCTCATCCTATCAACCAAAAAAAAACAAAATTAAAAAAAAATAAAAAATAAAAGATTAAAATCTGAAAATAATGATTGTATGATCATTTGTTCAGGAAGTGGTGTGATAATCAAGCATCCACGTGATAGGTTGAGCATGACAGTTCCAATCAGGTATTCAGTAGACTATTGAGACATTCAAACGTAAAAAGAAATTATAAAACTAAATTTCCAGAAGGTAGTTACAAAAACTGAAAGTGTAATATATGAATAATACACAAACATCATATAAAAAGCTATGAAAAAAGTATTAATAATGAAAAATAAAATGCAGAACTCTATGAACATCTGGTAGCTGAACCATGCCTAGACTAGCTTTGGAGAGTTAAGTGCTTGTGAAGTTATTTGATATGAAAATAATTCAAAGAACAAAACTGGCATATGATTTCTACTAAATAAAAAGCAGAAGACTTTTTGATAATATGCAAATATTCAATTAAAACTAAATTCAAAGCAATACTACATCATAAAGTATAGGTGATAAATATAACAATTTTAGATCATTTGAAATTAATTTTTGATGTTTGCGTCATTTAAGGAGAATAAAATGCTAAGATTGGAAGTGTAAAAGTAGGATGGGAACATGCTAAAGGAAAATACTATGCAGTATTGAAAAAATGAATCAATATAGCTGCAGAATTTTAGAATTGGTTTAGAACAGTGGTCTTCAACCTTTTCACACCTGCGGACCGGTAAAAATAAGGATAAGGTTCCGCGGACCAGCAAAAATAAGGATAAGATTTTGCAGACTGGCAGAAGTCTATAGATAAATTTTTTTAAAGATAAGCATAATTGTTATAACTGATCAAAACAGCAATGTTAAATATATAAGATAAAGTTTTATATATATATATATGGAGTTTATATAATAAAAAACTTTTTTTTTCAATTTTTTAGAAAAGTAATAAAAAATTTAATTCTACCCCCCCCCCCCCGTAAACATCTGTGATAACTAGAAAAACAAATTAATTTATGAATGATTGATTAGATTTTGTTTTCGTTCTGTCTTTTTTTTTTTTTTAATTGGGTAAAAATGAGATGAAAAAATAAATAAAAATTGGCTATATTAATTAGAAGTTTAAACTCTTATACTTTTTACTGCCCATCTACCACGCGGACCTGCAGTGTTCTTCAACCCTTGGTCCGCGGCCCGGTGCTGGGCTGCGGATCAAGGGTTGAAGAACACTGGTTTAGAAGTTATTAACACTGATTTGCAATATTTGATTCTCACAAAAGGACTATAGAAAGTCAAAATGCAGATCAAATTACAGAAAAACAGAAGACAATAATAAATAGATGTTCACTATCAATGTAATAAGATATGAGGTTTATATTTTGCTTCAATGAAAGTAATAGATTAAATCACGCACTAATATACCATTGCTGATAAGTTTTCTTGTTTCCAATTAAAGTAACAAAATAAGGCTAAGCACTTTTAAGAGTTAAAATACTCTCATATTCATAGATAGCTTGGGTAACTTCTCTTTAGCTGCATATTAGTGGATGGTTTAAACAATAGTAGACATAGATTTTGATCATAGTTAGCACATGTCAAGATAGAAAAAATAGAAATAAAGAGAAAATATCAGCCAGAAGAAAATTAAAAATACAGACAAAAAAAAACTATATTCATAAATTGAAAATCTCAATAAAGCTTTGGAGAAAGTTTTGTTAAATTTATATAAGAATATAAAAAGATCCCAAGAGACTGAATCACAAGAAAACCTTGAAACTAGTACAAAAAAGATGAAAACTGAAAATCAAAAAGGACACTTTTAAACTTGCAGAAAAGCAATATAGAACAAAGTGCAATAAGATAAAAAAAAACATGGCAGACAGGAAGGATAAATAGTTAGAAACTTCACTGTAAAAACATAGAAAAAAAATTTCAGGAAATGTACAAGATAATAAGAATTCTTAACAGAAAGAATTAATAGACAAAAGATAGAGTAATAAGATTAGCATAACATTAGTAAAAATCAAATTTTAAAATGACAGTGAAAATTAGTAAGAGAGTTTATTAAAACTGCATCACCATCTTATAATAATAAAATGAACCAAAGTTAAAAGAACTATGAATAAATTGGAAAAAAAAAAGATATCTTTAAACCATAGAATAGTTGAAGATAGTTTAATTCCAGAAATTTTACATGTTATGTAATATAGAAAAGAAAGAAGATATTTTATCTAAAGTATTGACAAAATCCTTGTTATTGCTAACTTACAAAAAAGTAAACAAAATATGAAAATTATCAAACTATTACCTGAATATTCATAAAAAAATTGAATATTCAGATAGAACACTTGAGAGAGAAACAAACTACAATAATAAAAGTTTATTCAGATAGAACACTTGAGAGAGAAACAAACTACAACAATAAAAGTCACTCACAGCAATAATGCCATTTTAAGTCCAGGAAAAAAAATCGTAAATTTTCTGATGCCCACACAAATATATTTATCTATATATATCATACATTTGTCCTATTATCTGTTTATTTGAACAATTTCTAAATGAACCTGGCTTTTTGTAAGACTTCAGCAATTTATCTAATTATATCGTGTCATTAGCAATATTTTCCTAATAAAAGCATTGATTATTTCTCTTTTTTACAGTAACTTTGATATATCTTTCTATTAAGTATATGTGTATATTTATATATACATGTAAATGAAAGTAAGAATAAATAAAAGTAGTATTTAATATATCGGGTATATGAGCACAGACTTTCACATTACCCACCACTCTCCACACTATCTTATAACACTGATACCCTTGAACACATATATGCTGAAAAGATAAATAATCATCAATATATGTATTTCATGCTATTAAATGGATTAGGTCCTGTACATGACTTTAGGTCAACATGCGTGTGATGAGAATCTCAGCCTCAGGGTGGCCTTTCAGCATTCCATCATCAGATTTTCAATTGGATGGATGGTTGAAGAGTTGGAGTGTGGAGTAGATTAAAGCCTGTCCATTCATTAATGTATGAGGTTTGGCTATCAATATATATCTGAGCACTTATAGCATATATGTGTGGAGATGGTAATCTGAACCAACTGATGATTGCTGGTTTAGTGTGAAATGCGTATATTGGTGGTTATTTATCTTTTCAACATATATATGTGTTCAAGTGTATCAGGATTATGAGATAGTGTGGAAAGTGGTAGGTCATGTGAAAATCTGTGCTCATATACCCTAGCCTGTGTGTTTCAGTTAAAAGTAGTATTTATTAAAATGTATATTGCAGAAGGCATACACATTAATTATAAAATATTATAGATTAATTAAATAGTAGCGAAGAGATAAATCTAAACTAAGTAAAGAAAGCCATTGCAACTAAGGAATGTTAGTTCCTGATCAGTTTCAATGATAGTGAAAACTGACAGCTAAATAATAGACAAATGGAATGTAAATGGCATTATCTGATCCCCAAGAATCAGATAAGGTAACTTGAGATACAGTTCGCGAGCAGCTGATGGCCAATCAAAAGAGACAATGGACTACACCAAGGAGGGAAGGTAGAAGAACCAGGGGGAAAAGCATACTCTAGAGGTGAACCTCTAGGTAAGCAAATGTGCCATCTGACAGGTGCCACAAACCCCCCCTTCACCTATAGCCTTGCAGAGAAGTTTACTTCCAAACATTCTAAAGTAAACTCAGAGATTAATTACAGATCATATAGTATAGATCTTCAGTATTATTTTGTAAGCCTTCAGGACCATATAATTGTGTTATGTAGACTATGTATATAATGTGTGTAATTAGAATGTATAAAAATACTATTCATTTATAACCCTCAAGTGTGACTCTCTGTTAACTAGCTGTGTCTGTTCCATTTTATTCAGAGTATTCCTTTTATTATTTGTTTATGCAATCCAGAGGGTAACAGTTTGCCTCTGGACACAGCAATTGGCACAGTCACAGTTTCTGAGATGAACACACAACAAGTGTGCAATTGTCAGTTGATAACTATTAGTGCAGCAACAGCAAAATGGATCAGAGTCAAACTAATCAAACTTATGGGAGTGAACAACTTATTGGAAAAAAAATTACTAATTAGTCAAATTCATCAAAATGCAACCTGCAATAGCAGAAGTTGACATTAGAGAGCCAAGTGAGTCACCCCTGTATGTCCATCAAATTGAGAAAATTCTAATTATAAACAGAGTGGTAGAAGATAAATTTAAAACAGTAACATTATTATGTTCCACTGGCAAAAGGGTCATCCAAATGGCAAAGAGACTGTATGAATCCCAAACTCCCAAAGCCTTATCATTGAATCAGATTAAAGATCATTTGTCTGACTAGTTTAACTCTCATATGTCTAGGCACATTGAGACTCCATTTTAGAAATCACCGACAAGGCAAAAATGAGAAAACTCAAGATTATGATACAGCCCTTTGCAAACTCACTAAAAATTGCATTTATGACTCATACATAGAGGAAGCCCTCTTTGAACAAGTCTTATATGGAATGAAAAGTAATAGTCTTAGACACCAGTTATTGGCTGATAAAGATATTAATTATAATGAAGCTATCAAATGTGGTATCACTCAAGAATTGGTCTTAGAGCAAGCAAAAGAATTTGCTGATATGAAAGTAGGGGACAATGATCAAACAGAAATCCATAAAGTCGACAAACCCCAGAGAGGATAGATGAACAAAAAGGAATTAACAATAGAAATAAAAGTCAAATAATGTTTTTGTTGTGGCAAATCAGGTCATATTATTAGTGAGTGCTTCTATAAAGATGAATACTGCAAACCCTGCAATAAAGTAGAGCACTTAGAGAAAATATGCAAAAACAAGAAATTTGACCATGAAAAGAAAAAAAATAGGCATGAGGGTTCTAACAAAAAATTTGAGCAAGAGAAATTTGCTGTAATTAATAATATGTCAACTGACCAATCACAGAAATTTGTAATTACCATAAAAATTTATGGAAAACTCCTATTGGAAATTGATAGTAATAGCAGAGTGTCATTTGTTTCTATGAGAAATTGGAAATCTATCACGACTGATATAAGCTTACCAAACTCAAAGCTCTGGATATCAATGGCAATGCCATAAAAATCAAAGGAGTAACTCAAGCCCCAATTTCTATCAACAATGGCAAAGTAGTAAAATTGCCATTATATATAGTGCATGCCCCTGTAGATCCCCTTATAATCCATGATTGGTTTAATCAACTTGGAATAAAAATCTCAATGATCAAAAAAATTGACAATGAAAAATATATTAGAGACTGTTTCCCTAAACTTTTTGATGAGGAACTGGGAATAATTAAAGCCAAGCCAGTGTCATTAGAAAGTCACCAGAGGCAGTGCCTGTAATTTTTAAACCTAGGAAGGTCCTTTTCACTCAGAAAGAAAAAATAGATGAAAGAAAGAAATGAATTAGTTGAGAATGGCATATTTGAACTGACATACCCCATCCCAAATTACAGGGAGATCATATCATTTCAAAAATCTAAATATTTTGCAAAATTAGACCTGAATGTGGCCTTCCATCAAATCCCAGTTACTGAAAAAGCTGCTGAAATTTCTACCCCTTACTATACTGTAGCTTGGCATAGTCTCAGCATCCAGTATACTCCAATCAAAAATTGAGACCCTACTAAACAGACTTGAAGGTATCATCCTTTCTTTGATGACATATTAACCACTGCAATTTCAGAAAATAAATTGAGGAGTCTTATAAATGTGTGCCAAAGAATGGAAGAATTTGGAGCAAAATTAAATCCTGAAAAAATGTATATGTAAGGCCAGGGATATAAAGCTTCTGGGACACATTATCTCAAGCTCGGGTGCAAGCCCCTCCCCTGAGAAAGTCAAAGCAGTATCCGAAACTAAAAGACCAAACAATGTAAAGCTGCTTCAGACTTTTTTGGGCCTTGTGAATTATTTTGAGAACTTCCTGGATGGCAAAGTGCATGTAGCAGGCCATTTTATGAATTATTAAAAAAAAACAGAAAATGGAAGTGGGAAGCAGTACAAGAACAAGCATTTTGGCATACCAAAGCTCTTCTCATATCAAATAAACTTCTAGTCCACTATAACAGCAATCTAGAATTAACCCTAGCAACTGATGCATCAGATTTCGGTGTGGGGGCAGTAATTTGTTTCCCAACCCACTCTGTTGAATGTCCAATAGCATACACATCATACAGTTTACCCAATTCAGAAAAAAATTGCAGTCAACTGGACAAGGAAACACTATATTATTTGAAATTCATAAATTCCACCAATATCTGTATGGATGCCATTTCAAAATAATATCACAAACCCCTGTTTAAAATACTGGACAGTAAACAAATTTCGAAACACATAAGCCCTCATATATTGAGATGGCTTAAAATACTTGCAGGTTATGACTACAACACTCGAATATAAAAGTTGCAAGAAAATTGGCCATGCTGATGTGCTATTGCTAATGCCAGATCAGTTAAGAGTATTACATCAACACTCTTAAGAGCTATATCCTTAATAACTCAACAGTAGTCACATAGACTAAGAAAGGTGCTGGATACAAATGGATTACAAAAAAAAATTAGTAACAGTTGGCCAAAACTACAATCATCTTTCCTCAACATAGAGCTATGGAAAGCTCATGATAGTTGTCCATCTGTAAAGGATGCATACTTAAAGTTGATCAAGCCCTAATCCCAGAAATTACAGATTGCAAATACTTGATTTATTACATGAAGGTCATCTAGGCATTGTTGGGCAAAAGTTTTAGCCCATAGTTATATCTGGTACAAATTAATAATGACATCAAAATGTTTATAAAAAATTGTATAAGCTGTCAGTCATGTGCAAATACACCTCCAGCCAAATTGTGAGTCCTGGAAAGAAGCCAAGAAACCATGGCAGGGAATGCAAATTGATCACTGTGGTCCAATCTAGGACAATTGTTTCTGGTAGCTGTTGATGCCTACTCAGGCTGGTCTGAATATAAACCAGTCAAAAATATGAGTTCAGATGAAGCAATTGACAAATTGATGAAGATTTTTTTATAACATGGCCTTCCAGAAACCCTAGTATCTGACAATGGTATGGGATTTGGGTCAGAAAAATTTGCAGATGTTATGCACAAATGAGGAATAAAGCACATATTCACTCCACCATACTACTGCCAATTAAGTGGATTGGTTGAGAAGGCTGAAGTCGGCCAACAACAAAATGGGAAACAAAAACTGCAGGAAGTGTTTTTCAATATGTTTTTCTATCAACATTCTACACTGACAGCTAAATTGGGTAAATACACCATAGATTGTTGAAACAGAAACCCCCCAGCCTACTTTCCCTTTCACCATTAATCTAATGATCTGCCCATCTGAACTTGTTTCGAACCTATTTTAAATATCCAAATGTTATATAAAAGTTGAGTGGTAAAATTTTCTATCATGGCCACCTGAATGGCATCATTCATTTACATATGAAAGTACACTATAGTTAGATAGGTTGACAAAATTATAGCGTAGAAATCCTCACAATTATCATAAAATATTTTGTTCATTTATAAGTCAATTCTTAATTATATTTGCTATTATATTCGTATGTGGATGGATAATTTAAACCATGGAATGATGGCATAGTGATTTGTACATATACTTTAAGATTAAATAAAAAGATATAGTATAAAATGTTTTCTTTAAAATATGTTTACGGTTTTCTGATTTAATGTTTTATAGGGATAACTGGAACTAAAGTTTTTTTTAAATCTGTCTAATTTGTTTTTTTTTTTTTTGTTTTTTTTTTTTAAAAAAAGAAGCAAACAAGGTAGGGAAAGAAAATATGTTAAAAGGTTATTTATATCAAGTTAAAATAAAAGTCATTGGTTTTTAATTTAAAATGGGAATTTTGTTGTAAATAAGAAATCAATTAGTGACCGCACCTGCATTGGGTAAAAGTAAAAGCTTGTTTACTGATTGAATTTATTTGCAGCAAAAGGCTTTACCCTTAAGTCAGAAGACCATTACTATCAGCTAGGGTCTTAAAAATTTAAAACACCTAAAAAAAAGAATTAAGGAAATCGGAATCAAAATTATAATTTATATATTTAATTAAATTTTTTAAGTAAATGAAATATAACACCTCGGAGACATTATCAATAGAAGAAAATCAGATTGTATGATTTTGTTTTAATTAAAAGTCAATTGGTCCTGAGGCAAACAAAATTCCAAAAGGTGTTAAGGCTTGGTAGGTGGAAATAGATAAATAGGCTATATTTTAAGCGGGACGAAAAACTCCATTTTTCTTTGAAGAGCTGTTACTATCAGAAGCTGTAAATGGTTAATTTCGCTATGCCCTGCTAGAAAGGCAAAAATTTTCTGCCTTTCCCCATGATAGAATGTCAAAGTTTGATCCACTCAAGGCTGAAGCAACAACCAATGCTGCCCTAACAAGCTTATTATAACAAGTAGAAGATGCCATAAACCACTGAAAAGAACTCACCTTTGTTCCAATTTCAAGTACTCCAGTCCCGCTATAGGAATACCATCTTAGAAGATGCCATAAACTGCTAAAAGAACTCACCTTCATTCCAGGTCAAGTATCTTCAGTCCAGCTACAGGAGGACCATTTTAATATTAATTAAAATTGCAGAGCTCTGTTGAAAATCCAAAATGATCATTATTTCTTTGAAATACAGGTTAGCTAACTGTATTAATGTAAACTCTGTCTAAATTGTCTTATAAATAATATTTGAATACTATAAATGACATACTTTTGCTAATTTTTTTTATTAACTTAATGTTTTGCTATATAACTTAATCACTGCAGTTATATTTATTTCTCTTTTGCTTATTTTAATTATTATTAATTATACGTATGTTTCAAAACAGCATGCATTTAGTTACAAAATATGTTGTTGGTTTTTAAGATATTATTTAAAATCTTCATATTATGATTTATTATAGCATCATTTTGCGTGCTGTTTCGAAACCTATTTTATAAATAAATGGCGACCCTTTTGTGCTCATTGTTGTTTTGTCAGTCATTAATTAATTAATGTAAATATAAAATGTGGCTTATAAATCCAGATTTGCAGCCCTTAATTATTATGTTACTAAAAATTAAACTAGCCTGGAGTGTAATCATAAATATATTTTTTCTATTAAAGTATTTGTAAGTCTCTTAAATATACTTTTCCCCCTTAAGAGTTTATTAATTATAGATAACTGAAGAGATTGAATGGAATAAAGTAAAGTTTATATATGATCAAGCTGATAAACTAGTGTTCACATGTGGTATGGTATTTAATTTATAATATACTTTGGTTTGGCGGATGTGAAATTTATCAATATTTTATCATTTTGCTGTTTTGATATATATTAATATGGAACCTTGGTAAATCCATCCTATATTCCTCTCTTAGGGTAGTGCAGTAGCTAAATCTGATCTAAGGGTCAGGTTAGCATGTAAGTCCCCCGCCTCTTATGAACCAAATCAAAGTTCTTGTTTATCAGCATGACGATCGGTTATTGGGTAAACTGGTGTTGGTCATGAAAACCCTAAAATCTATTCATCCATCTGCAGAGCAACTTTACTTTTATAATTACCTTTGCATAGCCCATCAGTAAAATCTTTATAACCAACTCTACCTCCCTAATATGCAGTATTTGGCATTGTGCCAAAGCATTCTTGAAAACCTATTCTCTAAAGCTATCTGGGATGCTTTATATGCCCATATTAAATATATAAATTTGTCATAATCAGATGTATTATTAAATTTCACTGCAGCTTGGTTTGATTACATGTATGATAGCCACTCGAATTGATTATGAAATGGCATAACTAATAAGTGAAATGTAGTGATTTATTATACAGTATAATATTTGGCTTCATTAAATAATAACCACAAGCTTATTTTACCAATGTATCAATTATTGTGGTACAATTGCTTAGATTAACGTTGCTTAGTCAGTAAATAAAAATGCCTACGTGCATTTTCCTACGCTAAATAATGGGTTATGTCAAAATATATATGTTTGTCAAATATATCACTAATTCATCATATATCAGTTTCTGTTTCATTGTTAAATCAATGTAATTCATTAATTGATCATAGCTATTTATTAGTAAAGCCCCTTATTAATTAAATATATTAGAATTTATCATGGGAACATCTCTAGTATTTAAATTGGTTAAGATATATATATAAGTCCATGAGTCTCATTCTCATTGTCTTCTCCGCTATGCTAGTGGGCTGGACTTAAGAATTAATTCTCATGTGCCATTATTGTTATGTTGTCCACTAGGTGTTTGATCTGGGCCTTGGGGAATGGGTTCAAATTTAGGTTGATCCCATATTTAAATCTCAGGTTGGACTGAGTTTGAAGTACATTTTGTGAGTTCCAGCTCATGTTAGATGGATAAACATGTTTTGACCAGTACATATTGTGGATCAAGTGTGCTAAAATTATACCATCTGAAGATTACAGTCACAAACAGTAAAATTTGTACCAAGAGAACATGTATGGATCAAAAATAATCTTGACAGACTTTGGACAAAGGCTGAAATTGTATGCTATTTAAGCAAGCAAGTGGTGACTGTCCAAATGGCAAATGGAAAAGTGTTACATAAACATATTAACCAGTTGCATAAGGATGAAAGTATAGAAGAAATGCCACAGCCATTTCTAAAAAATGATTACAGTAATGCAATCCCATATGATAATATGAAAATAGAAATGGAAATCACTCCTTCTGGGGACAAGTCATTAGGTACACAGGAACAAGAAAATACTACAAATTTTGAAACAAAATCTTCTCAACATGCAAAGATGGAAAGAAACCCCCTCCTTCACCTTAGTGATTGTTTTAAGTTCAGAGAACAGAAAAAAATAAAATGCTTGAATCTCTGAACTTGGAGGAGGTATGTTAAGTATGTGCGTATATTTATATACACACATAAGTCAAAATAAAAATAAATAAAAGTAGTTTTTACTAAAACATATTAATATGTGTAAAATTAAATATATGTGCATGTATGTGGAAGGCATACACATTAATTATAAAGTACTATAGATTAATTAAAATGTACTAAAGATTAATTAAGTAGTATTAATTAAAAAAAGTAAATCCTATACTAAAGATTAGCCATACTGATAAACAATCAGTAGTAGCGAAGAGATAAATCTAAGTTAAGTAAAGAAAGCCACTGAAGTAGGGAAAGTTAGTTTCTGATCAGTTTTGATGATGATGCAAACTGATGGCTAAAAATTGTCAGACAAATGGAATGTAAATGGCTTTATCTGATCTCAAGGATTGGATAAGATAACTTGAGGTGCGGATCACCCTGTGGGAGGCTGATGACCAATCAAAAGAGACAATGGACTACACCCAGGAGTGCAACTAGAAGAACCAGGAGGGGACACTCTAGAGGTCAATCTCCAAGTATGCAGATATGCTGTCCAAAGGGGCCGTAAACATCCTCTCCTTCACCTATATCTTTGAGAAGTTTCCCTCCTAACATTCCAAAATAAATTCAGGGACTCATTATAGGTCATATAGATATTCAGTATTATTTTGTAAGCCTTCAGGCCCATATAATTGGGTTATGTAGAATACGTATAACAAAAATACTATTCATTTATAACCCTCAAGTCTGACCCTCTATTAATTAAACTTCATTCTACTACCTGTGTCCATTCCATTTTATTCAGAGTATTCTTTTTATTATATGTTTATGCAATCCAGAGGGTAACAGTTTGCCTCTGGACTCAGAAATTTCCCCCAAAAAGCTGCACTCATGTTCACTATAAAATCTATTTTTAAAAAGATTGTTATTCTTCATT
Source organism: Epiperipatus broadwayi (assembly GCA_028023455.1). Taxonomy (NCBI): domain Eukaryota; kingdom Metazoa; phylum Onychophora; class Udeonychophora; order Euonychophora; family Peripatidae; genus Epiperipatus; species Epiperipatus broadwayi. Next base: position 18,385,921 of record JAQFVV010000008.1, on the reverse strand, counting down.
TACTTAATATGTCACCAAACGAAGATATATTTTTACAATAATAGATTATATAATATTGAAGTTAACACTAAAAAGAATATATTAACTCATATATTTTTAGAATCTTATGATGCATGTTTAAATGAAATTTTTATTGCCTTTGTGTTATATTGAAGTTAAAATAAAAATACAGAATCTATACCAATTTTTTATTGAATTTTGAAATACCCTTGACAACATTGAATTATATGGAATAGTAATAAAACTACTCAAATCTTTAAACCAACAAACATCACACGATCACCATTTCTTATGCTTGCTTATAACTGTTATTAAAACAGGAAAAACTCTCTATATGTATTTCCACTCAGTTTTAAGGCTCCTCACTGATGAAGGCCACAAGCCAGAAACTAGTCTGGGGATATACTTAAGATTATAATAATGTTGATTTTTATAAGAAAATAAAATTAAAAACAACCAGCTAAAAAGTGTACCTACAAGCTGGATAGGACTTTAAAAAGTGAGGCTATGAAATTATATACTAGTCATGTGTTTGTTTAAATATGAATGATAAAATATGGTGAAAAAAATTTGGCATTTGAAAGAATATAATAATAAAGTTTTTGAAAAGTGACTCAATAAAAAAAGATATTTCTAATTATTTCTCTAGACTTCTATTCATATTTAAAAAAATAACTTGGTATACATTTCTTTTCAAAAATACACTTCAATATGACAGATTTTTAATTCAATAAAAGAATGATAAAACTTTATTGAATAATTATTTCTCGTATATATTGAATGAATGATGATCAGAAGGTTTCATAAATCATAAACAAAATTGAACGATCTCTATTATACTGACAAGTGACATTAAATAATAGATAAAGACAAAACTGGAATTTGTAAAGAAAGCCCACTATACTTATGGACATATTTTTTAATGATGGCAATAATAACTGTAGGAGAAAACAATTGAGTCATAAGATAATGGTGGAAAAATGAACTCAAAGATTCTGAAGAATCCTAGAATAAAACAGGAATAGAAAACAGTGAATCAACAGAAAATGAACATTTTCAAATCCATGAAAGATAAACATGTTCAAAAAGACTATGAAGTTTAGAAAATTATATGTGCTATCAACTGATGTTTAATAAAGAATAAAATATAAAAAAATCGAACTTTAAACTAGATGATAGCAGTTTTTTTTTTCCCTTTTAAAAAAAAAAATCATTTTTTTTATATTTTAAAAATATAAATATATATTTATTATATGCTGAATCAAATATTTAAATAGTTTCATAGCATCTAAAGAAAGTCTGCTGTAGCTTGAGAATGACTTTTGAAAGCAGATACACATGCATATGTCTAAAATAAAATATATGAATAAATAATATATTTATTTATTATTTTCTATAAAATTAAATTATAAAATGATATAGAATTGATCCAATAATTGTAATGTTTTCCAGATGCAGTAGCAATTTAAATGTTTCCAAGAATATTCCCCAATTATCTGTTCTTCACGAATTATCAAAAATCTGAATTAAAGAGAATAAAGTATAATTTATGATGGCTTTGGTGGATTCAATTTGTATAAAAGATCCCTGAACTGAGGTAAGAGTTATTATTAATTCATTGACATTAAACAACATCCATTAGTTCATAATAGTTATTCACAGATAATTATTCTAGAGCCATAAAACTACTACTAGTCATTACTAGATGTAGATGTCATCAATTATCTTTATCTAATATGTTATCCTGTTGGTAGAGCATCTGACTTGGGATCTGGAGATTTCAGTATTGATTCAGATGCTCAAACTTCTTATAAACTCCAGAGCAATAAAGCCATAGCATTATATATATATAGTGTGTGTGTGTGTTTTTACACAATTCTCAAATTTTGCCCTAAAAAATCATCTAGACTGATTTATATTCTAAAATATGCAAATACTTGGCTGTGAAGAAAAATATGAAGATCACTTTACAAGAAAAATGTGAATTGCAGTTACTTGCAACTAAAATTCTTATAACATTAAAATAGATGTTTTTAAAAAAATTAATGTGTTGAGTTATTGCCATTTTTAAAAATATAAATTATAGTAATATATAGAAATTATTTGCAATCTAATAACCTCCTATCCTACATGCCATTATGTAAAAAGTTGTCTCTTGCACTTACATATTCACTATAAAAATTGATTATACTATAATTCAAAGTCACAAATTTTTAACTTAAATGATGTTCCATAATATCCATCAGATATTAACAACACATTACTTGTCTTTAAAATAAAATCTCTGTAAAACATCAAAAATTTAAACAGCATTAATTAAATTCTAACAGTTTAATTTTTGCACGATTTAAAACATTTTAAAATTATTATTCATTATTTTCTTTGCAACTATTCTATAATAGTATTATTTATAAGTTAATACAGATGATCAAAAACTAAAATATTTATTAAAGTTATTGAATCATTGCCTTTTTTTACCAATATACCTTTTAATATTAGTAAATTTTGATCAACTCTTACATAAGTATATTTAACAATTTATATATTTACTTATATTATATACGTATATGGTTGGTTTTTAGAAGAGTCGTGCAATATTTGAGGCCCAACATGCAGACTGATCACAGTAGTTAAATTATTTTTTATTTTAATTATTAAAATATAGAAAATCTATTTTTCTTATTTCAATTCTGTAATTCTACTATAGGCTTAAATAATCAACTGACACCATATGGTATGCTTTATAAATGCCTATCTAGTACTGTCTTATTCATGTCCTCAGATTAATTTCTAGTTTATGATTTTCATCATGTGATTTGAATCTGGATGCTTCTGTTGATCATTAGATGCTATTTGGCTTCTATTAATTATTCAAGCTTACATAAGGTGGCAGTACTGATATAAGAGAACTAGAAAAACTTTGTTTAAGCTAGTATCTTATCTGTTTTGTTGGTTTTACTTTACTCATCTGAGAATCTATACATAAATATTTAACTTCTGAATTCGCCATTCTACCACTGCTCTAAATCACATAAGATTCTGATGGTAATGATCAATGATTACTGATCAATCAGTACGAGAAATGTGGAGTTATCCTTCCCACAAATTTATTTTTTCTTGAAAAATTGATTTCTTATAAATTAATTTATAAGTATGCTAAAATAATTCACGATCTCCTAATAATAAAATTTATTTTTTTGTAATATACAAAAATTGATTATTATTACTAAGATAAACTTCAATTAAAATATATCATTAATATTTTTTTTTTTTACAAAAATTGTAGAACCAAAATATTTACTGGATTAAAGGTAATCCTGTAATTAATCTTAGTCAGCGGAAGATGGCGCTAATATAGAAAGTAAAACAATAATCGTCATTACATGTGTCTCTCCAATTGTGCCGTAGTCATTGGAGATATATTATATTTCTTACTTCTAATACTAAAATACTGTAATTAAACTCATACTATCAACATGCAATTTAAGTTAAAATGGATTTACTAAAAAACAGAATGGAAACTTCATCTAATATTGATCAGGTAGGCTTGATATTTGTAGAATGTATTTTTTTTATACGCCACATGATAGTTCGCTCGCCACTTGCGAAAAAAGCGATTATGCTTTTTTTTTTTTTACGATATACGTGTCCAAAGAGTAATTTCTTATTTTAATAGTTCTTACAAACTATTTTTGAGTTTTGCTCATTGTAAGACATGTATGTTTTTATGTTAGTATAAGTTAGATATTGTACGTTAACTCTTTAGTTAGTTGATATGCACAGAGTTTCCGGAGCTTATTTGAGTTTGAATCGAGATCGTTTGCTTTGACATTTTTTCTTCCTCATCTTTAAAGCCATACTGCGAATCGCTAAATAAAAACCAGTTTATTGTAATGTATAACATATTTGAATCTGTTATTGGGGAAATATTTTATTTTAACGCTTTTCGTGCGCAAAACATCAATTAAATCACTTCGAGGCGTGTGGTACAATTGATTTAAGCTGTTATGCGATGTAGCTATGGAAATACTTTGAGTTTGAATGCATTTATTTACTTTTAAAAATATAAAAGCCTTTTTTTTCATTACGTTAAAAATGTGTAGCGTAGTACGTAGGGGTACCCCGCATAATATATAATCCAAAATTTTGAGATATGTTGCTTTGATTGTAGCTTTATGCGTTTCGCCGATTCGTACGTTGAAAGTCAATTCTTGGAAATACAGTTAAACTATTTTTTATTTAGTATAATACAATACTAAAATTTTTAAGCAGAAAAAAAAAACTAAATAAAAATTGCTATCGTTGCTTTAGCGTGTTCTGCTAAATTTAATAGTTAACTTTAACTCACTTTGATCTTAGCGTCGCACATCTCTGTAATAGTTTTGTCTTTAAAATCTCACCTATTTAAGCCTGTGGTGTTTCGACTGCAATTTATAGACAACGTTATTGCAATTAAATGTTTGTTTTAATTTATTGTATAACATAATCTCTTTATTTGTTTCTTCGCGAGATATTTGGGTATTACTTAACTTAGATTTAACTAAAGTATACTATTCTCATGATCTCAAAAAACTAAAAAACAATTCAATTATAGTTTTGATTTCTGAAATATAACTTGAAACATAAAAATAACAGGTCTTTGATTTAAATATTAAAATCAATTTTGCTGTTATTATTTATTTTTTAATATCTTCACTTTACCGTAATCATTAAAAATCGCGTATTTATATTTTATTCATAAACATTTCCTATACATGCATATAGTATGTGTTAAAATTTATTTTAAAATAAATCAGGCTATTTATTGAAGATGCTTAAATATTTACTGCATGGAAAAAGTTAGTCGTAAATAAAATTATTATTATTATAAAGTAAATAATAGAAAATTTAACATTTTTTTGTAATGTAAATTTTTAAAAGAGGATAATTTCATTGTTAACTTAGAAAATATCGAGAAAAAAATTATGGATGTATAGCCGGGCATATTTATGGAAAATAATGTATTAGAAGATTACCACCAGTTCAAACATTTGATATCCAGTTTTTAGATAACTTTTTTTGTAATATTGTTTCAGCAATACCAATAAAATTAATTTATCCTTTAATTAATAAACAAAGCAAAGAGCAGGATCACAGAGACCATAAAATACATATGTATTAGTTTTAATGGGTTGAATGATCTTTAACAGTAGGCGATGGAAAATGCCATGATTAGTTTTTCAAATACTGATATTTTTCATGTTGACTCACCTTGGTAATAACTTGATATATACTGACACAGTCATAATAGCAACATTCTGTAATCCAACATTTCTTCATCTAACTCAATATCAGAGTTGTACAATTTACTTAAATTCTCATGTTTTTTTAGATTGTTTCTATTAGCCAAAATTTTATTCATATCTTTTTTAAAAAAATGACTGTGGTCTCTTTATTTTCTCCTTAACTTTTACACCACTGTATCTCAAGCTCTCATCAGCTGTCATTTCTTTGCCTCTGATGCTTCAATCAATATTTCTTTCTTGTTAGAGACCAAGTCTTCCTTCAAATACTTACTGATTTATTTTTTTATCATCTGGGCTCCATTATAGATGTTCATGCTGTGTTTCTGCAGTTTCTTTTGATATGATCAGTTCAAATATCCAAAGTCCTTACAAATCAGAAAAACCTTAACTCAACATGCAGTTAAACAGTTTCCCAATACTACTTTTTGCTTATTGGATTTATTTTTATTGTCTGTCATAAACTAGAAGACTAGTAGTATATCGTTAGGGTGTTTGTTGATGGGTTTCACTGTTTCTGTCCTTGCACTTCACTTCATTTTAGGCTTCAATGTAACAAACACAGAGATATCATTTTGAATTTTCTCTAACACTGGGTAAAATATCAGTGATGATTTTTGATGTTTTTATGAATTCCAATTTAATCAAATGCTTTTCACTTTCTTATTGCATTGAAACTTGATGGTTTGATTTGGAAATAGATATAAAATATAGACTTTTTTTAAAGAAGGCTTAATTTCCTCTTAGTTCAAGTTTTGGTCATTGAGTAGACATTTGAAGGAAAAGCACTTCAGCATATTAAAAATATTCAAATCCAGCTTTATTATGTCTGTTCTCAGAGGATCAGGCAGAATTCCTTCTCATTTATTCTTGTGAATTTCATATATCCAATGTTATGCCATTCAATCATTATAGTATGACAATTCAAGGCTCTATGGTAACATCCAGTTCACCAATTCAGTGTTGCAATGTTCAATATTTTTTGATAAAATTTCATGATTTAATATTATCAGCACAACTATAATCTCACTCATCCCCATTCTCTGTATTTCTTATCATATTTGAATTTAACTTCTTCAGATTGTGATGCATTTATGATTCATCTTTGCATTTTTACAAAGTCATGGCCCTGCAATGACTATTTGAAGGCTGTTTTACTTTTTACTTATATATTTTAAACTACTTTTTGGCATAGAAGTTAGTATGCATAAATAAACATATACTTATATGTATTATAAGTATGTTTATTTATATATGTAGTAATTCAATTTATTAGTAAAGACAATAATTGAATAAATATAAAACCATCAAAATATCACATGATCATCTTTTTCATATGCTTAGACATGCTGTTAATAAGAGTACCAAACTCTCCATAGAGTAGTGCCACCAAGAGCAAGTCTTTGTAAGTAACAATGGAAGCAGAAAAGTTTGTGCATAAAATCTCTATCTAATGCCTTCTCATCCAACATCTCCAGACTAGTTTCTAGCTTGTGACTTTCATCCATTGATTACTTTCAAAGGCTTGAACTTGGTGGCTCTATTGTATGGAGAGTTTTGTATTTTTATTAACAGATGTGTAAGCATGTGAAATGGTGATCATGTGATGTTTTGATGGTTTTATACCTATTCTGCCCATAGGATAATGATGACTGTGGTTTTTAAAAAACCAAAGACACCAAAATGTATAGATGCTGAACTGAGTTCAGATCTATATGACTATACAAGCAAATAAGCTTCAGTTGGAAACATTATGGTGTTTTCATCTTTAGCTACTATAAAGTTAACCAAATATGTAAAAAGTGGCTGCTGAGGATTGCATTAGATCTTAAGATCTAGGTGCAGTGCTCTCAAATTCAAGGCTCACCACTGATGAAAGTCACAAACTAGAAACTAGTCTGGGAGATTCCTGCAACCAATGATTACTTACAAAGGCTTGCACTTGGTGGCACTATTATATGGAGAGTTTGGTACTCTTATTAAATATAAATATCACACTTTTATACATAGATAAGATATTTATGTCTCATCTCACAAAAATAAGTAAGATTATATAACAAAAATTATTCATTATTATATATATGAGGTCAGTCTGAATTTACTTTTAAGTGGATGGATCTTCTATTCTAAATAATGGCTTTTAATGAATTTTTATGTTTGTCACCTAAACATACACAAAATAATTACCATTAGCTAATATTAAAAAAGTAATAAAATGTGTAATGAAATCATGGCACTATGATTTAGTTAAAATTATTTTACTATTGAATTCTTGTTTCTTTGATTTATTGTTAATACATATATATATATGATTCCCTTTTAAGGAGATTGAGCACCATACCGCCAACAACTCTTGTATTTCATATTAATTGTGCAAATAACATGAGTAGACACCCATTCCCATATAACAATAGAATAACATTTAAAAAATTCTATTTTCACTTATCAGGTTATACAAAATCATTTATTGGTAGTCTATTAATTATAGTACTGAAGTTAATTACAGCCTGATTCTGTCAAATTGGGAAACTATCTAGTCTGCTAATGAAATAATTTTCATGATTACTGTAGAATATAAGAGTTTTATCTCTTATACTAAACACTCCATTATGAATTGAAACAGTAACTTTTGGTTCACCATCAGGCTATTGCTGAGACAAATATGTCAACAGCATAACAATAAAAATAATATTTCTCTAATGCATGCAGTATGTGTGATCCTTTATTACTATTATTTATCAATGAATTTCTGAACATCAATAAATCCAGTTTTTATTACAGTACATTTGTGTGAAAGTAGCTATGAATAGAAATGCCATAGGAGTCTAATACCTCTTCTTTTATTTGTAAAGATGGCTACATTAAGTTGCAATCAGATTTCTATTTTTTATAGTTAGTGCAATGAAGCTTATCTAATAACCCAGATTGAAACTATCCATTTACTGACTAGAGGGCTAGTTGATTTGACTATAGGTTGCCAATATGTTAGAATAATCTTAAACCTGCTGCCAGTTTTTTGGGCATTATATGCATTTAAAAATAACTTTAAATATTTTCCATTATGCTATATCTTCATGGTATGATAAATGCTATAATTAAAAATAAAAATATTTTAAATTAGATTGTGTAAAATTAAAAAAAAAAAAAATTGATCCAGTTTTCTGCTATAATATTCTTTACTCTCCTCAGAAAAATGCAGTTTTCTGTCAATCATTTTCTGTATATTATTATTATATATGCAAAATTGTTTATAACATTATATATGTGTGTGTGTGTGTCTTAAGAATTAGAAACAAAAATATAACATTGCAAATATGTAATACCTAAACAATAGTAATGAATGAAACAAAATATATATCACGAAGTAAATATTTTTTTAAATAAAAATTTATAAATTTAAAATGTATATATAGTATAAATGTGTAGTTATATATACGTGCACATTCTTATATAAAAATTCCTATGTATTCAGTCATATTAAACTAAAATTATATACACACATGAATGCGACAATCACATATTTACACACTATCATATACATGGACAAATTACATAAATATACATTCATATGTATATACATTAATATATATATATTTACATAGACCAAAAATGAATATACATTAAATATTGTATAAATAAATATAGATATTCACAAGTATCATGTATGTAAAATATGCATATATTATGATAATTCTTATGTGTGTGTGTAAATAGTTAAAAAATAAAAAATAATAGTTGAAAGAATTCTGACAAAGGCAAAGTCAAAAGATTGTAAAATAAAAAGTATATTTTGCTTAAATTTAGATTTATGATAAATAATTTAATAAATAATTTCAACTACTAAAAAAAAGCAATTTGTTGTTTTGAATATTTCTTAAATGTATTTTTTTGATTAACAAATTTTTTAAGTAATAAGACAACAAAGATGTTTAACAAAAAAACTTATAAAAGATTAAGTCAAATTTAATCAAGTCAGTTGTAGTTATAAATTCAGAGAGATACTGAGTTATTAATAGAATTGCAGATTTAGTTTGGGAATTCATCAATGATAGTTATAGTCATTCATACATAATATAGATAGCTAATTCATTCGACACCTTGAATAGATTACCATATCAAAACAAGATCAGCTAAAAAAACAAAAGATTTGAACCAGTTGCTCGTACATATTTGGAAAGGATAGTTTTCTCATCTCACCATACTGTATTGAGAATGTGACTAAGAAGCTTTATTAAAGTTATTACTTGTGCTGAAATTATCATAGTCTTTCTGACACCTAAATAAAGAAAGATAGATATTAAATACTAAATAAATTTATAACATCTGATGGACCTTTGTTTAGAGGATAATTTAAGTGATTGAGGTAAATGATAGTAATAATATTTATATCTTTTCATTTAAATCAGCCATTTCAAATATTTAAAATGAATAAGATTTAACGGTAATTATGTTATAATTTTTATATTTTTCTTGTTACAAATCTTTATATCAATTACTTTAATGAAATTGGCATATATATATATGTATAAATATTAACTTAATAATTTCTTTTAAATGAAAGTTATTTTGTTATTATTAAATGCTTTTATATTAGCTTGTTCTGTGTGTGTTTCTGTTGTGTTATTCAAATTTTTGAATTGTTAACAATGAAAAAAAATCAGGTCCCATTTAGAATTCAACGCACATCCTTACACTTTTTAATAAAACTTCTTAACAATTGAATCAATGATAACACTATGTTTATAGAGTAAAATTTTGTTAATATTGAATTAATTAATTAAAAGTAAATATTTCTTATGAAAATATGAATTATTCTTCTAAAAGAATTAATATTTCATAAATATTTTGTAAATACTTTTAAGACAGGCTTTAACCTGTATCCACTGCACCTTGAAATTTTATAACAAGCAATATTTTTATTTTGCCAGAGGGACCTCTCAAACCATGACACAAGATAGCAACTTTTATTAAGATAAGAGTGGCCACCTTATCTTAACCTAACTTTCCACTTATATAGCTATCTTGTGTCATGGTTTGAGAGGTCCCTCTATCGGAAAAATAAAAATATTGCTTGACTGTTATAAAATTTCAAGGCGCATTGAATACAGGTTAAAGCCATTTTTAAAAGTATTTACATATACTTTTTGTGCACTTAATAAATAATTGTAACTCGATAAATATTTTGTGAAAAAAATAATAAATGTGTTTGAAAAAAAGGTTAGAGAATTATATGGATTTTTTTTCTTTTCCAAAATCAAAATGAATACAATTGTCAAAATCGTTGACAGCAGGCATTCTCTTATCGAAAGAACAAGAAACAATAATAATAAAAAAGACTAATGAAGAAAATTATTTTATTTAAATTGAAATTATAGGTTTCATTTTTTAATAAAAAAATAAACCAATATTAAAAAAATTTTTTTTTTAAAATAATGCTTTTATGTAAATAGCCCACTAAAAATTAGAAAAATAACAAAGTAATAATTTGTATCATAAAAGCATTGAAGGCTTTTTGATTTTTATGATTTATTTGAGCCTCAAATGCTTTTATGACATGGATTGTTACTATATTTTTCTAATTTTTAATGGCCTATTTACATAAAAGCAATATTTAAAATAATCTTTTTTTAATATTATTTTTTTTTTACAATTCTTTAATTTTCAGTCTACCTGTATATAGATAATGCCCACCAAAAGTATATTGTTTTCAAAAACACTTATTATAAAAAAAAATTGAAATAATTTTACTTTCATTTATTAAACAAGAAAAGGATCATAAAATAGATCAAAGTGTATTATAAATCTCTTAATCTTGTTTTGACATTCAAAATTATATTCTTGATTGCAATGATTATCATTATATTTTATGAATTATATAAATAACTAGTAATTATGTGTGTTTATTAATTAATTAATTGTAGTGAATTTTTATTTTATTATTAATATTGTAAATTACTTAATAAATTAAAATATGTGAGTTTTATGTTTACTCAAGTTATTTCTAGATATTTGTATATATGGAGAGAAATAAATACTTTTAAGTGATTTGGTGACATGGTTCCTCTTTTAGTTTAATCAAAGAGTATCAGATATTATCACATGATCGCCACCTCTATACTAGCACATAATTGTGTGGGTGGCACTACTGTATGGAGAGTTTTGCCTTTGTTTATCAGATATGTTATATTTTTAATTAATGGCATGGCAGTCATATATTTTATGACTAAGAATGATATAGATCTGTAGACCAAAGCAAGAACATTCCACTAATATATAAATATTTGCTATTTAATGACTGTAATCTAACTAGATATCTACAGCAGTCTTCTTTGCTATCATTCCAATTATCGGAAGCATTGTTTTTGATACTTTTGATGTTTGTATTTAGATGGTCATCATCATCATCGGCACTAAATACAATTATGTAGCTTATCCCATTATCAGCATTTAGTTGCTTATAAAATAGTGTTTCAATAGAAACACGATCTGATCATCATCAGGTGATAATCTTTCCCAATGTGTAACATACATTATAATATATAAGTGTAATTGACTATTTACCTGTTTAAGGAGATTTATTTAAACTTCTTGCTAGATTTAAACTTCTTTGTATCAATAATTTCAATCTCTGTAGTCAAGTTGCAATCTTTAGTGTCTATATAAATATATAGAACAATAAATAAAGGCAGGATTTCACCTTTATTGTTAAAAGGAGATTGCCTTGACAACAATTTGAAATTGTTGATTGTTATCTATATTGGGATTGACTAAGTGTACAAAATGTACACATATGCCTCTCATCCGAGTATATATATTTGTTTATATCTTCTTTTATAGGCTTACATATAGACAAATATTGCTTATACAGACATGATCGTTTGTTGTATGTTATATATATATGTCAGTTTATATTATTTGCCTACATGTTTTTGTACATTTATGGATATGGAAGGTGTAAGTAAAGGAGATATACACATGTATATTTATTTTATGTATAATTATGTCTATTTTTTATATATATAAATAGATGTCATTAACTGTATTTGTTTCGATAATATTTGATGTGTGTATGATATATTGATCCACATTGTAATAGTCATCTTTATATATATGTAGCGCTATGTCTATGTGTTTTAATTTTGATATAGATAAGTATATATGGAATTATGTATACTAATTTATGGTTATTATTTGCGCATTATATAACTATAATTTTAGAATTTTATAAATAATTTTGATTTATACGTTAAGTGACCAACAGAGGTCACTGTGCATAGGTTAAGAAAAGAAATGAATCAGGATTGGAAAATAATTGGGTAATAAGGAATAAGAAGTAGATGAGTTATTTGTGGAATGTGAAGTTTGGAGGAAGGGAATGTTAAATTAGGATAAAATAGGATTTCTGGGCATATAACTTATACACAGAAATTTCCGACTTTATTTAAGAAGCTTTTCATAAAACATATCATTGTTTTTCAAAAAAGAGCTATGGTTTTACAGCTGAAATTTAGTTCAAATAAGTTAATTTATAACTAAGGGATATTGAAATAAAATAAGAGGTAGAGTGTTGTCGGACTTAAAAACCATAAAAAGTCCATAAATTTTCAATTAAATGAAGTAAAAAAAAAAAATCTCAGATTCGGCAATTGAACGAAACTGCTGTGTTAACCTGACCTGAGCGTTCTAATATCACACGATCTATAAGATTATAGGTAGAACTTGGAGTAAAAATACAATTTTCTTATATATAAGAAACTATGCATAAAATTACAAATATGTGGTTTGTTTTTATTAATTATTATTTTTAATGAAAATGTTTTTTAGTAATACCGAAATAAGTATTTATTTTTTTGGCATGGTCGTAACCAATTATGATTTAATATTTCTTCAATTATTGTTACACATTTTTCTCAATCCTTAAAGATAAAAAAATATTATTCATTTTTTTTTATTAATTTATAATATATGTAGCTTAGACAATTTTATTTCATGAACTGATATAAAATCTCTCTCTATTTATTCTTTATGAAGTTTGTTTACTTTTGAAAGACTTAAAGATTTGTGTTTTTGTAATGTTTTTTTTTTTTTTTATTTTCGATATAATACAAAAATATGTACTGTTTGAGTTGTTGATATCAGTTTATTTACTGTGCAATAAAGATCTTCACATTAACAGAAGCATTCACAATTTTAATATTTTAACTATCTATGTCATGGATGGTCTTATTAAGTTATAATAATTAATTTATAATTTTTTAAAAACTCCACATAGCATGCTGCATATTTAAATTGTTAATATCCCATTAGTCTTTTATATGTTATTGACTGTGTATTCTTGTTATTTTACTTAATTTAAGAAATACTAATTTTGCAAATATACGCATAATAAGAAAAAAAATGCATGATTAAAGATTAATGAAAGTTATTACTTTATTACCAATATTTGCAGTTAAATTTATCATTTTTATTTTTCTCTCTTTCTTCTTCCATTTTATTTTTCTGTCTTCAGTCACGTCTGGTTTTATTTGATTTTTTTATGCCATCAATCATATCTCTCTGCCATAATCGTGACAATGGGATTGTATGTACAGATATATTTCCATCTTTTAATTATCCAAACACAAACTCTGACCTAATCTTTACCTTTTTTGTGCTTTATTTTCTAACTTTTTATTTTTTGTCTTTGTTTTATTTTATTTTTTGTCTGAAATTAGAATAGTCATACTTGCTTTATGAATTATCATCTGTAATAGCTACTTATAAAATAGAATGCTCATTCCATTTAACTAGGAAAAAATCTAGCAAAATAATAATAATAATTCACTAGAGAATATTTTTGTAACTACTCTATAAAGAAAACAATCTGTGTAACACAAATTTGTCTACATTGTAGAATATGCTGGGTCTATTATTCTGTTTATTTGTTATTCCAAGTGCTATCTTTTATAACTGCTTCTGCACTAAACTTTTCTTTGTGAAATACTTCAATACAATGCCTTATTGCAGCTCCCCAATGAATTTTTTTCTTTGCCATATCTTTCTAATGAAAGCAATCACTATAAAATGTCTTTGAGATAATCATTATAATATAAATGGAAATTGCTTCACCTGTGAAAACAATATCAAGTTTATTATAAAAACTCATTTTGAAAGCTTTGTATTGCTCATTTGTTTTACATGCCCAATTGTATGAAAATGCGATTTTACAATACTGAAATACAGGCTTATCATATACCTGTATCAATATATTTAATGTATGGGATATATGAGCACAGACTTTCACACGAGAATCTTGGCCTCATGGTAGCCTTTGAGCATTCCATCATCAGATTTTCAATTGAATGGATGGTTGAAGAGTTGGATGTGGACTGAATTGAATCCTTTCCATTAAAGTATGAAGATTGGCTATCTTAATATATATCTGAGCACTTATTGCATATATGTGTAGAGGTATTAATCTGGACCAACTGATGATTGCTGGTTTAGCATGAAATACATCTATTGGTAATTATTTATCTTTTCGACATATATGGGTTCAAGTGTATCAGTGTTATGAGATAGAATAGAGAGTGGTGGGTTGTGTGAAAGTCTGTGCTCATATACCCTATATAATAATGGACTTTGTGATATTACATCTAGAATTTGTAAAATCTATATTTTGTGTTAATATAAATACACACATACACTATAAGATATATAAATACTATTTCTATATTAAATAGACAATCACCGTCTTAACAAATGATAAATTTTTTACTCAAGCGCTTTCGAAGGTCTAAGCCTTCATTTTCAAGATATTCAAACTAACACATAGTTGAATGTTAAATCTAGAATTTGGATAATATATTATTTGATTTAAAGATTTTGCTATTGTATTTTTAAAATTTTACTGAGCAAATCTTTATTAAGACGTTTCTGCTTTGTTAGAAGACTGTCCAATCTCACTTCCATATAATAAATTGGGTAAAATAAGTATTCTATTGCAACAGGGCAGGTATAATCAAACCCTGTTGTGATAATTAGACAAATACGTATTCGTATACTTAACGTATTAAAATATATATATTGTAACATAATTAAATAGTCGCTCAAATAATTATAGATGGTTACAATATAACTATTACCATATAAGTGAAGGAGTTCAAATATCAAAAATTATTAAGTAAAGATTCAAATAACTCATTGTAACGTAATTAAAAGGAGTTCAAAAGATATTATTATACCTGAGTAAAGGAGTCCAAATATCAAGATCATAATATTTAAAATAACTTGGATTTCTTAAGTAAACACTATCTCAATAATTATAGATTTCTCAAAATATAACAATATCAATATAATTATAAGCAAATTGTGAGCAAATTATTAATAACAAGTATTATAACTCAGGTATATGGAAATCACGTGAAGTGAGTACACTAGTAATTCAATAAAATATAACTCAGGTATACAGGCAGTAGGTTTTATCCACTTTCATTCCTTGGTTTGATGTTAAGTGCATGTTTAAACAAATACTAAGTGAATATGGTCTAGCAGGGCGCCACTAGATTATCTGAATCTAGACATGGTTATATCTGATAACCTTTCACATGTACCGGGTTTGAATCCCTTTTTGGTACTTTATTTCTAATAAAAATGAGAGATTTTGCTTTTTGAGCCATATCACTATAAGCACTAATAGTTAGGTAAAAGTAAAACATCTTTAAACCACAGTGGAGTTCATTGAACATAAATCATTTCTCAGATCTTAACATAACAAATGTGTTTCAATATTTTTATAAGTTCACTAGCTCAGATTATATATAACTAATTTAGGATGGCAATTCACTCATCCTTGCATGAAATAGATGACGGGATGTGGTTATAATAATACTAAGAAATCATTAAATATTATAAAATCAATATTTATTTATGGCCTTTAAACAGTTAAACAGCTCATTAATTAAAACGTTGATGACGATGATGATGATGATAATAATAACAATAATGACAAGGGTTTCAACTACAGCTCTAGGACTAAGCCTAAACATAAAACTAATTTTTATAAAGAAATTCATAATTATTGCTTAATTTTAGCATATTTACTTATATCTTAAATAACTAATATTCAACCATTGATGATGATGAATAATCACACTTAACAAAGACTACAATTAATGAAATATATACGCCTCGTTTAATAAAACAAACTAATATTTATTACTACATTTCTAACATATACATAAAAATTTCTAGATAATATGAAAAATGACATGAATAATAATAATAATAATTGATTATATAACTATCCTCAGATTAATTTTAAGTTCTTCCCCCTTTCCCTTCAAATGTATTTTGTATTAAGTTGGATATCACATTGACCATGATTTTCACTCCATGAGAAAAGTATTTCAAGAAAAAAAATATTATCTGCTCATTAGCACACATACTTTAAAAATCTAACATGTAAATAGACTGTAAAAAAAAATGTTAGTAGAATTGAAAGAGCAAGTTTTAGAAACAAGTTTTAAATTATTTTCTCCCCCACTCTTCTACCTCTGAAATGCTATACTTAATGAAACAAACTAATCTAATATTCTAACACTACTTGTTATTCCACATTCAATCGCAATTATACACATATAAAATATCATTATGTATGTGCGTGTTTTATCCCATGATAACAAAATATTATTTAAAACCAAAATAATAATATATTAGTTAAAACTAAAATCATAATACCATAAAAAAAAATTGTTTTACACATTAATATTTTTTCATAACTGTAAAATTAATAAACAAATAATTTTCATACATTCAAGATAATTTATGAAGCTCAAAGTTATTTTTAGTAAGACATTCTTGTTTTAATCGATCTGAATAGTCTTTAAAGGTTCTTTAAATAAAATATACCACTTTATTGCTAAAATGTTTCTTAAGACTGATATCATAAAGAAAATAGATATAAAAAGTCATATTACCGATCTTTTGTTTGTGGCGAATTTCCAAGGGTTCAAACTTGTCTTGTATAATGTTTATATTTCTGCAGCTACCATTTCCGTTTTACTGGGAACAATCTCTTTCTTGAGGTGTATAACTATTTGATGATGATGACTCTATTGAGGTTATTTGCTTTAGTGGACAATTTGGAAATCATTATATTAAATTTTCTTCTCTTCCTGTCAAGCATGTGGATGAAATACAGCAGTTGTTTTCCCATTTGTAAATTTTCTTGAGTTTAAAATCAGTTGTTGTAACAATTAATTGGACTTGATGATTAATATTTATCAGTAGATTAATTCTTCTTTGAATGCAGGTGAATGCTTTCTTCCTTCTATAAAAAACATCTTATTTCTCTGGTCAGTTGAAAGGTGTAGAATATTATTTTAGACACAACATCTTTTCTTTCCTATGTGATGTGCAGCTTTCCCAGATGGTCCAGAACCGATGGGACATATATATAATTTTTCTAGCCAGACATTTCTTATATTTTCAGCATTCAATTGGATAGTTTAATAATCTGAATCATAAACAATAATCCTAATAATAATTCAAGACAGCTTTTTATATCCAATTTTTAGCTAACTTAACCAATCAGAGATAGCATCACTTGCTATTTTTGGACAAATTTGTTTTAATTAGATCTCTAATTTATTTTCAACTAAATTATTTTTCAACTGAAAAGTTTAATCCTTTTTCCAGACACTTTTGTTTAAAAAAAAAATAGACTCAATCCTTATTTCCTTTCTTTTCTTTTTTTTTTTTTTTTTTAACATCCAGGTAACATTTCAAATCTTTGAGCTTCCTTCTTTAGATCTTGAGATAAGACAATTTCAAAATTAGAGCTCTGACCCATTATAAGCTTCCAAAGTGAAAAACAATTATTTACAAAAAAAAAATTGCTACAAAGATTGATATCTGATTAAACAGATTTCCTCTTTTAACAAACAATTGTACAAAAAAAATAATTTGACAGATTTAATACTTCCTTTTCTTTCAATATTTAGTAAATGTAAATTTCTGTATGTAATGTACACACATCCTTCATTCTTTCAAATCATTCATAAACTAACCTTAAATAATATGATTGCTAGCTTAGTAATTATAACCCAATTATTTAATTAAGTCTGTAACTTTTAAATCCCAATTATAATTAAAGAAAAGCAAAATAAAAGTATAGAATAAAATATTAGAATTGATCAAGCATAGGTTAGTTTTAAAGAAAGTTAAAATGTTGAATATTTGAAATATAAAACAATTAAATAATTTACACAGACATTGCCTATATGTATGCATTATAACTTTGCTTTTTAACAGAAAATTTAAATATTAAATAGTTTAAATGTGTGTATTACCTTTCTATCAACACACAAACAAGTAAAGCATGTAATTGTTGACCCATTCTTTCTCTGTTTAAAGCTTTTAGAACTGGACCTTGTAGGGTTTGAACTTGGATGCCCTACAGCTTCATTTATGATTATATAAAAATGTGATGATGATTTTTGGTTTACCTTTTCTACATGTACATTACTATAAATTTAGCTAGTGACTAAATTGTAATGGCACAATATATATTATTACTAATGTATTATTAAATATATATATATTACTTTACTAACAAAACTAATATTTACAAGTTAATGTATAATCAACGTTCATTTGCGTCGTCATATTGAATTGTAGATTTATTATTTCAATGAAAAAACTCATAAAAGAGGTATGGGGGGTATACACATGCTCTGATTTTTTTTTTTTGCCAAACCCAGTTATACACATCGCTATGTATATGTATGAGTGCGTTTTGAATCAATTAAATATGAAAATTCACAAAATAAAAAAAAACATTTTGTTTGATAAACTTTTAAAAATATATATATATATATATTAAGTCAAAGAAAGAACTATAAATGCCAATATGGAAGACAGTGATTTACAGAACAATGAAAGTGACTGTTATAAAAACCTTGGAATGTCAAGTACTAATTAAATTCCAATTAGAAAAAAAAGGTGTAAAAAGCTTTTACGGTGCATTCCAACGAAGGCACATGGAATCTTAATTGGAAATGGAAAAAGGAAAATGAATGAAAAGAAAGAATTAAGAGAAGGGGTGGAGTCGGCAATTCCTGATTTGAAAAGAAAGATAAATTTTATAATTAAAAAAAAGAATTAATTATTATAAGTTTGGGAGTGGAAGAAAGCAGACTTTAGACTTATATACAGAAATAAGAATCCAGAGATCAATGTTATATATTGATAAAATATGATCAGACTGGGGTAGAAACTTCAACGTGCAAGGTGTTCGGATCCTTCCTCTAAATGTATAGCAGCTGCCAATATCGGAGGACGTCAAGCCTGGAAAATCGCCTCGATAAATAAAGTTGGATCATCATGAGATGTGTAAAAGAATAAATAAATAAATAGAATTCAGCCATGGAATCCGAACTTCAAAAAGTCCGTTCATCGTCCAATGACCGGAGATTTCTCTTTCACGAGGGGAATCGAATCAATTCCCCGGAGAAAACACAGGTACCTTTTTTTCAATTTGCATATATATGTGATCTCTTAGTAAGCTTACTCCATGTAATTCCGAAAAACTGTTGTTTGACCAAATTGTGAACTTAAATTTTCTTTTTCTTTTTGCACAGAGAGTTTAAATTATTTTCTACTGTCTTTATTAGCTTATTAATTAGTCTATAATTAAATCTTCATTGCGACATACATATTATAGTGTATTTGTGTGTGTGTGGGTTTTGGCAAAGAAAGAAAAGAGTAAACTAACAAAAGGGAAAATTAATAGAAATCTTGGATAAATAATAAAGGAAAAAATAGAACTGATTTGATGTACATAATTATTATTACTAATAAATATGTATAAAATGATGAATGTTTTTTTTTATTTATGTTTTGAGTCTTTTTTTTTTGAAAAAAAAAAGAGAGGGTTAGATCTACTGTCAGTAATTTTACCACCTGCCCTGAGAAAGCTAGCTGCAGGCCGGGTCATTTTATCATCATATTACATACTTTTATATTGTCCAGTATAATTCTTACCTACGGGCGAGATTGGTGCTTGGAGTCTTTAGTTAGACGTCCATAAATATACTGTGTATGTTATCGAAGAAAATACACATTCATACTCGTGTATGTTATCGAAGAAAATACACATTCATACTCGTGTAAAGATGAGTACTTTAAGAAAAGTAGGTAAACGGCTGGAACCGTTATCAATGGCATCCCAACGAAAGGCGATCAAAGAAAAGTAGGGCAGTGAGGGAAAGAAAAATATAAAAGAAATTAGCATGAATTTTTTTTTAAGAAAATAAATGAATATATACATATCGGTTTTGTCAGATCATTATTGTTTTAGCCAAAAGAAAAAATTAGAAAAACGGAAGCTATATTATATTGGCAGAGTTGGATGTAGTTAATATTAAGTTTTATAAGAAAAAAACAACTTTTTAGGCTATATGAAAAATACCAACTGAGTGCAGAATATAAAAGCGTTTTCATAAAGTAATCAGTTTAGGTTAGACTGGTTTTAAAAAACTTTCAGTTTATTATGGATTTTTTTTTATATATAAATAACGGAAGTAAATGTTTTTCTTGTTCGCGATTGATTTTTTTTGTAAAGAAAAAAAAGTAATACAAATATTTAAAAGTAAACGAGTCTTTAAGTGGTTAACCTTTGCAGTTAATCCATTTTAATTAGATACAAAATAATTATTTGATTTTGGCCACTTATCACTATAAGATGTCACAATTAAATAAAAATAAATAATAAATTAAATTTTTTTTTTTTATTAAATGAATTTTGTTTTAAAGTATATTCAAGTAATGAATTATACTTAAATCTACACCCACACAATAGCTATGATTTTTAATATATTTTACACTTTTTACTTCTATAATCATTTTGACAATTTCTGAATTTGAAACTAACTTTAAAACCAAGGTTTTGAAATAACAATAGTCTATCTGTACTAGTTTTCAAAGCGAAGTTTTATAAAAGTAGTAAACAAGAATAAGTCGAATTAATATAGTGAAATATTAATCGGTCCACAGTAAAATTATAAGTATATATACTTAAGAAATATTTAAGGCATAAGGAAATCCAGGGGTTTTAGAGGTTCGGAACCTAGCATGTAGAGAACAAAAAGAAAATGGAAAGAAATATACTATATATCATAAACAAACAAAAAAAAAAGGAAGTTAACGAAATTTCATGAAAACAAGGTCTCAAAATAAAATGGAGGAACAAGGGAAAGAAAAGGGAGAGGAACATAAGATGTTGGAAGTGATTATAAAGAAGTTAGAAAATATAGAATCTAAGTTTCAGGAATTTGAAGAAAGACTGGAAAGTTTGGAATGGATGGTGGGAATAGAAAAGGAGAGTAGCACCGGGGAGGGGGAAGAAAAGGCGAACATAGACAAAGAAGAACCATGAGGGAAGGAAATAAATGACAATATGGAGGCAAGCAAAGAGAAAAATGTTCAGGTAAAACCAAGAGATGCCACAGAAAAATCTGGCATAGTGGTAAAATATGCGGCAGCACCGGCTAATGTAAACCAATTTTTAAAGATTCGGCAGTTCGCTGTACAGATGGAAGAGGCACCCGTAGAACATTTTTAAAGCCTGAGGAGATACTTCAGCATTAACCTCATGGCAGAAGAATGTAAAATTGCGATAGCATGCGGTAACCTTATGGGGAGTGCTCAATCTTGGTGGATTCACTTCTTTAGCAGCCCACAACCTTTGAGGACTATCAGCGAGAAATAAGGAATGCTTTCTGGTTTGAAGAGCATCAGGAATTGATATGGTATTGGTTTATGCAAGAGAAATACGCCGAAGAGGATAAGCAAAGCTAATCACAGTTTTTCCATCGGCAGGTGGCGAGATTATGAATGCTGGACACTTGTAATTTGTCGGAAAAGAATATAATATGTCTTGTAAGGCAGAACATGCCAATGAAGGTAGAACAGATGATGCTGGGGGCGAGAAGGATGTCTATTGAAGAAGTGGTCGAATTGCTAACTGCCATTGATATAAGTACTCATGATTATGGGGAACAAACAGACAGAACAGAAGAAGGCAGGAAAACATGGGACAGTGAGACTAAGCCAAAGTGGAAATATCCATATGAAGACGTCGACTGCCAGAGAAACTGAATCCTGGACAGGAAATGAAACCAAGGGAAATGGACAGGAAAATATATAATCAGACTTAGCAAGTGAATATTGTTTTATGCATGTGTATTTCAGTGATAGATTTTGATACTTATATAAGTACACACATGGAATATTTGTATAAAATTATTAAAATATTGTAATATTCGCAAGTATAGGACAGGTATTTAGGAGCCATTCAAATACTCAGACCATATTTAAAGGCTTCTGGGAGGGTGTTATTGCAACAGGGCAGGTATAATCAAACCTTGTGATAATTAGACAAATATGTATTCGTATACTTAATGTATTAAAATATATATATATATATTATTACTAACGTATTATTAAATATATATATATATATTACTTTACTAACAAAACTAATATTTACAAGTTAATGTATAATCAACGTTCATTTGTGTGGTCATATTGAATTGTAGATTTATTATTTCAATGAAAAAGCTCATAAAAGAGGTATGGGGGGTATACACATGCTCTGATTTTTTTTCTTTTGCCAAACCCAGTTCTGCACATCGCTATGTATATGTATGTATGAGTGCATTTTGAATCAATTAAATATGAAAATTCACAAAATAAAATAAAAAAATTTTGTTTGATAAACTTTTAAATATATATATATATATATTAAGTCAAAGAAAGAACTATAAATGCCAATATGGAAGACAGTGATTTACAGAACAATGAAAGTGACTGTTAAAAAAACCTTGGAATGTCAAGTTCTAATTAAATTCTAATTAGAAAAAAAAAGGTGTAAAAAACTTTTACGGTGCATTCCAACGAAGACACATGGAATCTTAATTGGAAATGGAAAAAGGAAAAATGAATGAAAAAAAAAGAATTAAGAGAAGGGGCAGAGTCGGCAATTCCTGATTTGAAAAGAAAGATAAATTTTATAATTAAAAAAAAAGAATTAATTATTATAAGTTTGGGAGTGGAAGAAAAGAGATTTTAGACTTATATACAGAAATAAGAATCCAGAGATCAATGTTATATATTGATAAAATATGATCAGGCTGGGGTAGAAACTTCAACATGTGAAGTGTTCGAATCCTTCCCCTGAATATATAGCAGTTGCCAATATCGGAGAAGGACGTCAAGCCTGGAAAATCACCTCAATAAGTAAATGTTGGATCGTCATGAGATGTGTAAAAGAATAAATAAATAAATAGAATTCAGCCATGGAATTCGAACTTCAAAAAGTCCGTTCATCGTCCAAGAACCGGAGATTTCTCTTTCACCAGGTGAATCCAATCAATTCCCCAGGGATAACACAGGTATCTTTTTTCTATTTGCATATATATGTGAACTCTTAGTAAGCTTACTCCACATAATTTAGAAAACTGTTGTTTGACCAAATTGTGAACTTAATTTTTCTTTTTGCACAGAGAGTTTAAATTATTTCCTACTGTCTTTATTAGCGTATTAATTCATCTATTATTAAATCTTCATTGAAACATACATATTATAGTGTATTTGTGTGTGTGTGGGCTTTGGCAAAAAAAGAAAAGAGTAAACTAACAAAAGGGAAAGCTAATAGGAATCTTGGATAAATAATAAAGAAAAAAATAGAACTGATTTGACTTACGTAAATATTATTACTAATAAATATGTATAAAATGATGAATGGTTTTTTTTTTTATGTTTTGAGTTTTTTTTTTTTGAAAAAAAAAAAGAGAGGGTTAGATCTACTGTCAGTAATTTTGCCACCTGCCCTGAGAAAGCTAGCTGCAGGCCGGGTCATTTTATCATCTTTTTACATACTTTCATATTGTCCAGTATAATTCTTACCTACGGGTGAGATTAGGCACTTGGAGTCTTTAGTTAGACATCCATAAATATACTGAGTATGATATTGAAGAAAATTATATATGTATAGGACATTTTTGTTCATACGCGTATATAGATATACATGTTCATAATCGCGTAAAGACGAGTACTTTAAAAAAAATAGGTAAACATCTGGTCCCATTACACTATATACAATTACATTGTTTATTAAAATAGCAGCAGTATGTTAAAGTTTATACTGCATCTCAACATCTAAAGCCATCTTTCTACTTAAAAAGCTACCAAGATATTTAAATTGACTTAAATTTTCAAGTTAATAACTATCCAAGATAAAGATTTTTATTTTATCACTGGCTCAAAAAAAAAACAATGTTTTTTAAACATTAATTAGTAAACTCGAGTCTATATATGTTGCATTCAAAATACAAAGCACATTCAGTATATCATATTTTGAACTAGCAAAAATAGCACAATCATTAGCATACATACCCTAAATCCGGAATCCAAGAAGATGAAGTTCTCTTTCTGCATTTAATTCACTTCAAATTAAAAATTTACTTTCAAACCTATATTGCATTTTGATTCCTGATGTACAAAGTTATCTATAAATAATTCCAAAGTTTACTGTCACAAGGAAAAATTGAAAACAGTGTTGGAGCAAATACATATCCTTATTCAATATCAGTTTTCAAATACCTTAGACTTTATATTTGCATTAGTAAACTCTTCCTGTCATTTCATCATGTGAATAATAAACTTTGGTGGTCAACTAACGAATTTCAAACATTTATTTGATTAATTAAGTCAAATGCCTTGACCAAATCAATAAAAAATGAATAACTTTTTTTGTTCTCAACATATTTCTTGCATTGTATGGCAGGCTTTATTGCCTATAACCATAATGAATCTCTGGTAAAGCAATATATTTAACAAAATTCTTAAAAGTGCTATTGTTGCAATGGGTAATAATCCATAATAATTAGTACAATCTTGTCTATGCCCTTTATTTTTAAAAATTAGGATAATAGAAGCATTCTTAAAATCAAGTGATATATATTACTAAAGAATTTCAATATTTTTGAAGCTAACATACCTCAGGTATCTCATCGAGACCTGCAGTCTGTCCACTTTTAAAGATTACTAAGAACTGTTTTGACTTCACTAAATTGGATATTTTGTCCAAATCTAAATAAGTATATAAAATGGATATGTCATTAAAAAACATATTTTAAATTTTTATGTCATTATTTAAAAAATGATCAAAATACTCCTTTCATCTGTTTAAAATATTGTCATCATATTAGTGAATTTTTCAGGTCTCTATGTTATATTCAATGCATGCAGAAAAGGATTTAAAGAACCACGATCAGCAAATGTCTGTGTCTTTTTTGCAGTTTTAATCTTCCAGTCATTTTGTTGGTTATTGGATTTCTGTATTAAACTTGTATGTTTATTATGAAGCTCTATATTCATTTTATTACTCTGTTAAACCGAAAATACTGCATGTCTCCTTTTAATCAAATCACTAATAGTAAAATCTTTGTCAAAAAAACTGTTATGATTTCCTTTTTTGTTTTAGTCAATTGAAAAATAGGTTTACTTATATCTAAAACACACTCCTTATTATGTTAAACCTGAAAATTCAATTTTAGTGCTTAATATCTGTTGAAATTTAACACAAATAGTAAGTACTTTTAAAAACTAAACATCACTTTTTTTCCAAGTATGATTGGAATAAGATCTTATTTTAATGTTTTAATCTTGGAGCAAATTAATTTGTAATTCTTCCAACAATTTGTTCCCCATAATATAAACTTTTGTATTTTAATTCCTAATTGTAATGTAATCCATTAAAGCCATTGTTTTGAATGTGGATACATCCATGATCCTTTATAGTGATTTTTCTGTTTAAACAAATGTTTAATAGTTAAACCATGTGTTATGCAAAAATTCAATAAATCCAAAACATGGTCAAAACTTA
This sequence comes from Epiperipatus broadwayi, assembly GCA_028023455.1. Taxonomy (NCBI): domain Eukaryota; kingdom Metazoa; phylum Onychophora; class Udeonychophora; order Euonychophora; family Peripatidae; genus Epiperipatus; species Epiperipatus broadwayi. Next base: position 18,359,710 of record JAQFVV010000008.1, on the reverse strand, counting down.
TTTATACCAACATGTGCATTAAAATCTCCAAGAAGAAATATGTTATCCTTTAACGATATTGCTGTAATAATGCTTTCCAAAAGAATAAAAACTTTCTCCAAATTTTCTGAATATTGGAGCATATACACTAATAAAATAAATATTGCCATGTTTTACTATCTTTAGTCTTTCATTGATATATTGAAGAATTCCAAAATAGAAGATACTAAATTAAACTTTATACTTATCATTTCTTGATCTACCCTTCCAAAAACTCATTTTTTCTCTTGCAATTCCTTAATCACCACTGATGAATAAGTCTTGAAGAGGTTTATCAAGTAAAATTTTAAGAAGAAAAAAATTGCCTTTAATAGTTCTATTACCTTTTGCTTATCATTACTAATGATAATGTTATTATTTCTATCACTTTAATGAGCAATCCATCAGTCACAATAACCTAGTCAGACTGTGTTAAACAGATCATTTTGAGATCATCTTTTCTAGACCATTTCTATTTTTATGATAGGAAGAAGATCCCTAAATAGGGCTGCCTAATATGTTGAAACTTATTTCTCAAATTTTACAATTGACTTATTAATGTTAGTACCATCTCTAGCAAAGATTACATCTAAGAACTGCTAATTTTCTGCTGTGTTTGACATTGTGTTTTAATTCTTGAGGTTTGAGTTTAAAACAATGAAAAAAAGAATTTGAGTCAGAATCTTTGTGTTTGTAATTAAAGAATAGATGTGATGTGATATGGCTACTCTTTTATTGAAATCAGAAATCTCTCTGCCAATATGTCCAAGAAAAATCTGTTAGCAACCCTAACTTCCCTTTCTACTCCTCTCTGTTTTACCATATTCTTCTCTATCCTGCTCTATCCCATTTCCACAACATCATCTTTGTTCACTCCATGGTCTTTGTATCTATATCCCACATCTTTTCCCAATCCCAGCATGAAGACCAAGAACCTCCTTTCTGTATTACTTGATTTATATTTATTCTTCCACAACACTATTTGTACCTTTCTATTTATACGCATTTACCTTCCATTAGCAAATGTCTAATATTTTCTATGCCTTCATTACACAACCTGCAGTCTAAATCTGCCACATTTCTACATTTATGTGTATATTCTCTTGTTGCTAACATTTTGTTTGAGCATTAAACAGTAAACAATTTCCCTTGCAATTATCATAAATTTTCTCATATCCAATATTCTGTTTACTTCCATGGACATACCTCCATTGTCACAATTTGTGCAGGGCGATGACCAATAGAATAAAAGGTTTATAATGTTTGGGCCCACACTAATTAAGTGATCGAAGATAATAAAAAAAGAAGATTAAAAACGATATTATTATTTAGGCACTGTATATTTTTTATCATATTTAATCCTCATATCTGAAAATCATTCCATTATTTACTATCTTTAAAACCTATTACTGTACTATCTTTAAAACCTATCAACACTTAATTATAAATAACTGCAAACTACAGTGTATTATATTACTTACACTTTGGCAACTTAATTCGACTTGGAGGGGGTGGGATATTTCAACCCCCCCCCCCAATAAAAATTTCAGAGGTTTTCTCATCTTTGAAGTATATAAATGAATAAAATATTTTTTATATGAATTTAAAAAAAGTCATTTTTTTATTCTATTACATGTATACACTTAAGAATATACACACCTACGTTGCTTTAATTATATATATAATTTCATTGATTATTGATATTCTGCTAAATAATTTGTTTTGTAATAGAAATTTGATTTTCATTGCATGTTTATAAAAATATTCATAATTTCAGTATTATTGATATATGACACTGCCATTGTTGATTTTTTTTTTTTTTACTGTTATCTGATCAATATTCAACTAAATAAATCCGATTATGACTTCATCTATTCTTCAGCTAAGGGTAGTTAGAGATCTATGTACTGACTAATATTTGATTGTGAGATTGGTTGGATACGAGTCTTCTACCTCAAAAAATCCAAAGCTTGCTGGAAAAATTTTCAACTACTTGAAAAAATGTCCAAGCTTTATTCAGATTTGCACCTTTTTATATATAAAATAATTATTAAAAATTTAAAAGTAAGATATCCTTTTATTGGGTTTTGTAGGATAGTAACTATTTATAAATAAATTTGGCCATTGAAAGTATATAAAAGAAAAAAAAGAATTAAAAAAAACTATTATAGATGAATATGTGATGGATATCCTTTTATTGGGTTTTGTAGGATAGTAACTATTTATAAATAAATTTGGCCATTGAAAATATATAAAGGAAAGGAAAGAATTAAAAAAAACTATTATAGATGAATATGTGATGATTATACATATTTTAGAACAAATAGTAGCTGAGAGGTCAATGCAGCCGCCTTGCAAGCAAGCAGACAGTTGTCGCGGGTTCGCTTCCCAGACGATGGATGCTTTGACATATGAAAAAAAAAAGTAGGCTTTGGCCAAAAATTAATGGAAATAATAGTGTTATTATTGTAAATCAAATGGTCTGCTGTTATTAAATTTTTACTCAATAAATGTATTGACTATCGCAAACATTTTATTTAGAAAGTAAAATGTCTCTAAAATGAACATGGACAAGTCTATACTCAAAACAATGGCATTTAATATATTATAGTTATAAATTAGAAAATCAGAGTTCATTTACACAAACACTTCCAAATACAAACTGGATAAATTATAAATTTGTATATGCCAAGATAAAAATATTTGCCTTAAAAATTAAATCTTATTCATCATATTTGAAAGAAATTGTTAGAAGTATCTAGTATTCTTGCTAAACTTCACCAGCTATTAAATAGTAAAACTGTTAATTTGAATTTTCAAAATTGTCATGTTACTAAATCATGGAATTCTCTTGAGGAAAACTGTTAATTTGAATTTTCAAAATTGTCATGTTACTAAATCATGGAATTCTCTTGAGGAATGTGTTATGGATGCAAGTAAATCTTTTCTAGAATTCATTAAAAAGAAGAATTGTGATTTTTCTGATAATGATTTTATTATTAGATGATTAAAAGAAAATATGGTATTTTTTACTTGCCAGAATAATTGTTAGTGTCATAAGCAAAATAAAGATTTTAAAAGCAAACATTTAGTAACTGACTAGAAGGCTTAAAATAATTGACAAATTAAAATAGGAAATACAAATATTTACTGATTGTAATCATTTAAATCTTTTTTTGATGCATTTATAATAACACAATATAATATAAAGTAAAATATCTTTATGTAACAGCAATCAGTGTGTACATATTGAAACAAACAGGTTGTTTCACATATATAATTTTAAGTCGTCGTCCGTCCTCCCCCCCTCCCCAATTTTGAAACTGTCAAGATAAAATAAGAAAAAAAAGCTGACACAGTTTCAAAAAAATAAAAGTTATAATGAAGAAATAAAAAGATGACAGCAATTTAAAAATTAATATTTTAAAATAATAAAAGTACTGTTAAAATGCAATATTTTGCAAAAGTTTAAAGTTTACGGATTATCAAAAAGAAGGCTGTAATTAACGATTAATAAAAATAAAGATTGCCGTGGGCTTAAAAATCAATAGCTGTTTTTCCAAAAACATTAGATAAGAGTTATTAGAATCTGTTCCCACCAAAAGCATAAAGAGATAAATAGAGGAATAGAGATTGCTTAAGAGATTTTTGTAGCAGACATCAGAACGAATGCATCAAGACTGTTATTACAAAAATCCATATTATATGAATACTAGCCCAACAAGGCTTGGAGAACAGGGAACAATAAAAAGGAACTTATAACTAATAAAAAATTAAATGAAGACACAAGTGGTTAAAATATTATATCTTCAAATGTTTGAATAATTGAAAATAGCTTTCTCTCTCAGTTCAGCTATGAAGTAAAATAAATCAAAGCCTGTGAACTGCCCATCGGCTTGTCAAGCTCTCAGAACCCCCTCATTGATTGGAAAAGTGATAGAATGAATTGCCTCTGGAACCAGCAGATGTAGGTTCAGGTAGAAAATTTGTGCAGCTTTTATAACCTATTAAGATAAGTAAAAATATTTTGCAAATTGTCTTTTTTAAGTTAAAATATGATATAATGAAATGTTGCTTTTAAATTAATTGATTGTAAGTAATACAAAAGGGAAACATATTTAAAAATGGAACGCTGTGGAGTAATGGATGAAATAAAAATATTTTGTAAGATATGTTTATTAAGATAATCTAGGATTTAATAAAATGTCATTTTCTGGATTGATTAATTATTAAAGCACTGAATATAATATGATGAATAATTGGTTCAAATCCACATTGAATATGATTAGTAATAATACATCTGTTCCCAATAATGACTTCAAATTGTAATGATATGATGAATAAGTGGTTCAAACCCACACTGAATATAATAATATAATGTCTTTCAAATAATGACCTCAAATGGTATGGATATGACGAATAAGTGGTTCAAACCCTCACTGAATATGATAAGTAATAATACATCTCTCCCCAATAATGACTTCAAATTGTAATGATATTATGTATAAGTGTTTCAAACCCACACTGAATATAATAATATAATGTTCTTTCGAATAATGACTTCAAAATGTAGTGATATTATGAATAAGTGGTTCAAACCCACACTGAATATGATAAGTAGTAATATATCTCTTCCCAATAATGACTTCAAATTGTAATGATATGATGAATAAGTGGTTCAAACCCACACTGAATATAATAATATAATGTTCTTTCAAATAATGACTTCAAAATGTAATGTTATGGTGAATAAGTGGTTCAAACCCACACTGAATATGATAAGTAACAATAAATCTCTTCCCAATAATGACTTCAAATTGTATTGATATGAGAAATAAGTGGTTCAAAACCACACAATGTATGATATGTAAAATAAAAAAATTAATACTTTGGGATTCCTGGATTAAAATACATAATCCTCAATACATGGATAAAGTAAATGCCTCAAGATACTTGGATAGAATAAACACTTCAAGATACCTAACTAAATTAATGACTGCTATACACATGGATACGTATCTATGAAGATGAGGGAGCTTCGAACCTAGAAGAATAATTCCCATTCAGGAACAATCAGAAAACATCCGTGATGTGCAGACAGATAGGAAGACAGCCCATATAGAGACTCAGCAAACTTTTCCTTTCTCTTCTTTAACAACTTTAATTCACATGATCAGTTTGCTCTGTTTATCAACTTTAATTCACATTGTTGTTAACTAAAATTGTTGTTTCAAAATAAATAATATCATTTGTCAATTTCATTTAGATCATTCATCCATTTATGCACTACTTCACAAGAATCTCATGCCTCCTGAGTTATGTTCGGCATAACTAGACAATGGTAAGTAAAGTTGTAGTGAGATGGAACTCTAGTGGCGCTGTTTGGGAAACCAAACAGATAAATTTCTAGATGCTTCCAGTTTCTATGGTGCTACATCCTTTGATGAGCAGGAAGTATTATTGTAGGGGGGATAATGCCAATCGATAATTCCTTCCTGCAACATGCTCATCAGGAAATAGTTACAACTGATGTAAAGAGGTTGGATGACCTTGTCTGGTTACATTTGTCACCCTAAATGTGAGGCTCAATTTAGTTAATCTGCCTTTAGAAATAAAAGAAGAAATCAGCTGAACAAGAAGTGTAAAAGGCAGATGCAATTATGATTCTGTAAATGTGAACAGTGCATATGGTATGGGGATGCAAAATGAGCCAATAAAAAGAGAAGGGCCATTTAAGATAGCTGAGTAAAGTAAATGGCAATAAGAACAAAACAGGCATGAGAAAGAAGATGAAGCTGAACCATGGTGTGGAGCGAGAGAGAAAAGCTTATTAAATAAAAAAATAAAAGAAAGTCAATAGTAAGAAGTTGTCAGAGAGTAAATATAGCAAAGAAATTAATTGTAGTTCAAATAGATGATAACCAGAGCAAAAAGATGATGAACACAGAAAGTAAAGAGAATCTTCGTGATGAAGGACAAAAGTGAGAAGATAATGATCCCAAAGCAGAAGATCAACAACAAGCACAGAATATGAAGGAGGCTCCCATGCTAGTCCAGCCATGGAAATGATAAAAGAAGATAACAAAAAAAGAGATAAACAAAAAGAAGATAACAAAAAAGAGATGACCAAAGAGAAGATGATAACAAAGATAACAAAAAAAGAGATAAACAAAGAGAAGAAGATAACAAAAAAGAGATAAACAAAGAACAGAAGATAACAAACAATGTGAAGAAGAAAATAAAGGAAGAGATAAACAAAGAGATGAGCATAAATCAGCTTACAAAAAATGAAACTTTTTGCAATAATCTAAAAGAAATAACTCGGTCTAAAAAATTGGGTGAGAAAGAAAAAATTCAAAAAAATAAGGCAGCTAAAGAATTTCCTGAAACTATTCCACCCAATCAACACTAATAATCAAAACTGATGAAAATGAATCTAATAAAGCAAAATTAAAAGCTTCTGAATCAGAAGAGGTAAAACATGAAAATGAAGATAATCAAAATTCTCATGTAACTAAGGAACTGTCCAATATGGAAGAAAATAATCAAAACTGATGAAAATGAATCTAATAAAGCAAAATTAAAAGCTTCTGAATCAGAAGAGGTAAAACATGAAAATGAAGATAATCAAAATTCTCATGTAACAAGGAACTGTCCAATATGGAAGAAAATATTGCCTGATATATGCTCTGAAGCAGTAACAGAGGTGGAAAGAGAAACCATAAATCTGAAGGAAAAGTATGTTAGTCCTCAGCCTTATGTAGAAAACATAAACAAAAGCTCAATCAACTCAAATCAGAAATTGAGTACAAAAAAAATAAAAAGGTTACAAAGACAGTTATTAAAAATATACTTGCTGCTGCAGGAAAAGAAACCAAAAAGGAGTCTGAAAACTCAGGATTTATAAATGTGAAAAAAATGAAGCATCAGGAAACTTTTACAAATAACAAAAAAAATGAAAAAAATAATTGCTATGGCAGAAGAACCATTTAAGAATAAACCTTTATTTATTCCTAGAAATGAAGCACCACTATGGAAGAGAAGAAGAAATTCAACAGGTGAAATGCATAGCCTTTATCAGACCCATATCATTAAAAAATCATGCAGTGATGTGGATAAAAAAGCAAGCAACCATGATGATGTCTGGCCTGAAAAATGACCAGAGACAAGAGAATATAGGAGTCCATCACTTCAAAACATGAAAAATTATCAGCGGAGAACTGATCATGATCCTCAGTCTCCCAAACCTGGATGTAGTTATACCTCAGAACAATGAAGATAAGGTACCTGATGGAAGGGGTATGTGAGCAGGGTAAAGGTGATATGTAAATTTGTGCTTTTCATGTTTATGGTGGTGGATGGTGAAGCAGGGCTGCCTGGATGCAGTGTGTTCATGATGCTCCAAAGTATAGGCTCGACATTGTCTAGACCTAGATATTGAGCTCCCAGAGTAGTCCAGCAGTGTATAAGTAGGCCTCATGAATAGGCCTTGGTCTCATGAATAGACATCATCTATAGCCCCTAAGACTCACAAGAGATGAAAAGGGCTAGCTCAATGCCTGATATTTTTTCTGGATACTACTCCTTGTGGATGATCTGTCTAAGTTCTTAGAAGGGGCAGTGCTTAAAAATGAGGTATTTTCTCGCGACATCATGGGGCCTTGTGTGCTGGTTGTCCATGCTTGGTCATCTTTTTGTCCTGACATTGGAGGCTGCAGTTCGCACACCTGCTTTTCCCATCTCATTTTACCTATTCATCAGCCTATCTCACAAGTAAAGACCCAACACTAATAAAATGATAGTGTGTGGAATGAAATCGTATTTCCAGGCAATTTCATCTCAAAATTTAGCGGAGGGTAATGAAACAATCAGGTTGTTTCACATATATAATTTGAAGCTCCTCCCCCCCCCAAATTTTGAAACTGTCAAGATAAAATAAAAAAAAAGCTGACACAGTTTCAAAAAATAAAAGTTATAATGAAGAAATAAAAAGATGACAGCAATTTAAAAATTAATATTTTAAAATATTAAAAGTACTGTTAAAATGCAATATTTTGCAAAAGTTTACAGATTATCAAAAAGAAGGCTGTAATTAATGATTAATAAAAATAAAGATTGCCGTGGGCTTAAAAATCAATAGCTGTTTTTTCAAAAACATTAGATGAAAGTTATTAGAATCTGTTCCCGCCAAAAGCATAAAGAAATAAATGGGGGTGTAGAGATTGCTTAAGAGATTTTTGTAGCAGTCATATGGTCAGAACGCATCAAGACATTAGAAAAATCCATATTATATGAATACTAGCCCAACAAGGCTTGGAGAACAGTGAACAACAAAAAGAAGAAACTTATAACTAATAAAAGATTAAATGAAGAAACAAGTGGTTAAAATATATCTTCAAATGTCTGAATAATTGAAAATAGCTTTCTCTCTTCGGTTCAGCTATGGAGTAAAATAAATCAAGGCCTGTGAACTGCCCATCGGCTTATCAAGCTCTCAGAACCCCCTCATTGATTGGAAAAGTGATAGAATGAATTGCCTCTGGAACCAGCAGATATGTTCAGGTAGGAAAATTGTACAGCTTTTATAACCTATTATGATAAGTAAAAATATTTCGCAAATAGTCTTTCTTAAGTTAAAATATGATATAATGAAATGTTGCTTTTAAAGTAATTGATTGTAAGTAATACAAAAGGGAAATATATTTAAAAATGGAACACAGGAGTAATAGATGAAATAAAAATATTTTGTAAGATATGTTTATTGAAATAGAGATACTAGCTGAACCTCACTGCACTCATTAAAATATGTATATAGCAGCCAATCAGAATGTCATGATAGCCATCTTATTAAAATAATCTATGATTTAATAAAATGTCATTTTCTGGATTTATTGATTATTAAAAAGCTTTCAAATAATGACATCAAATTATAATAATATTGATTTCAAATTGTAATAATATGATAATAAGTGGTTCAAACCCACACTGAATATAATATAATGTCTTTCAAAAATGACCTCAAATGGTATTGATATGATGAATAAGTGGTTCAAACCCACACTGAATATAATAATATAATGTCTTTCAAATAATGACCTCAAATGGTATTGATATGGTGAATAAGTGGTTCAAACCCACACTAAATATAATAATATAATGTTCTTCCAAATAATGACTTCAAAACGTAGTGATATGATGAATAAGTGGTTCAAACCAACACTGAATATGATAAGTAATAATACATCTCTTCCCAATAATGACTTCAAATTATAATGATATGATGAATAAGTGGTTCAAAACTACACTGAATATAATAATATAATGTTCTTTCAAATAATGACTTCAAAATGTAGCGATATGGTGAATAAGTGGTTCAAACCCACACGGAATATGATAAGTAACAATAAATCTCTTCCCAATAATGACTTCAAATTTTATTGATATGAGATTCAAACCCACACATGTATGATATGTAAAATAAAAAATTAATACTTTGGGATTGCTGGGTTAAAACACATAATCCTCAATATATGGATAAAGTAGATACTTCAAGATACTTGGATACAATAAACAGTTCAAGATACCTAAGTAAATTAATGACTGCTATACACATGGATACGTATCTATGAAGATGAGGGAGCTTCAAACCTAGAAGGATAATTCCCACTCTGGAACAATTAGAAAATATCCATGATGTGCACATGGATAGGAAGACAGCCCGCATAGAGACTGTCAGCAAACTTTTCCTTCCTCTTCTTTAATTACTTTAATTCACATTGTTGTTAAATAAAATTGTTGTTTCAAAATAAATAATATCATTTGTCAATTTTATTTACATCATTCATCCATTTATGCACTGGTTCACAATAATCTCATGCCTCCTGAGCTATGTTCGGTATAGCCAGATGATGGTAAGTAAGGTTGTAGTGAGATGGAACTCTAGTGGTGCCATTTGGGAAACCAAACAGATAAATTTATAGTTGTTTCCAGTCTCTATGGTGCTACATCCTTTGATGAGCAGGAAATATTGTTGCAGGGGGATAACATCTGCATTGGGGAATGCCAATTTATAGTTCCTTTCTGCAACATACTCATCAGGAAATAGTTACAAACGATGTAAAGAGGTTGAATGATCTTGTCCGGTTACAATATAATAAAAATAATAATACAGAAAAGCTTTTTTTGGCAAATATTTATTTCCCCCCTTTTCAATGTGATGGAATTAAACAATTAGTCCAAATTAATTTTACATAAATATAAAAAAGATAAGTGTCACTATGTATGCAATGTTTATTAAAACTTGAAAATAATTTCATCATATTGAAAAGGGAAAAAAATAAATATTTGCAGAAAAAAAACTTTCCTGTACTATTTTTATTGTATATACAATTATTGCTGTTATATAAAGATATATTATACTGCATGATTTATTTAAATATATCAAAAATAGCATAAGGGCTTATTTGAAAAATGACATCATAATCCTTTTAATTTCATCAATGACAACTCTTTCGTAATCTGATGATCATGTTATTTTGAACAAAAGAGAATTAATATTTTGTTCATCTTTTAAATAATAATGCAAGAATTGATGATTTTTAATGATACATCCAATTTGTGTATTCATTTAGATTTGAACAAATATATCAGCTTAGTGAAGTACTTCTTGTAATCATAAAAATGAAAAGACCACTGTATTCTGATGCAGTAGTGTGGAAGTTTTAAAACATTTGTATATTAGCTTCAAAAATATTTGAATTGTTAAGGAATATATAAACTCATTAAAGTTGTGCTTCTATTTTTTTAACTAGTAAAAAATAAAGGGAATAGATCAAATTGAGCAGCTCATTATTAACCAATACACAAAAGGTACTTTTAAAGAATTATGTTGCTTCCTGTTGCGGATGAATGCTTAGAATGCTTACAAGGACTCAGTGTGGTTTTAAAGAATTAAAAAGCATTATAGATATGTTTTTTTTTTTTTTCATGTGTCAAATGCATTGACCGGGAAGTGAACCCGGGCCAGCTGCTTGGAAGGCAGCTATGCTAACCACTAGGCCAGCTAAGAAAATGCTAAAAAAAATTATTGTTTTGGTCAAGAGATTTTACTTAATTAATCAAAGAGATATTTGGCACTGTTTGAAATTAGTTGGTTGTCCACTTAAGTTTATTTATATTTTACAGCTTTTACATGGTGAAATAAGAGGAAGTATTATTACAGGTGAAAAATCTGTTAATATTTGAAAATAAAACTGGTTTTAATTGTTCCAACATTATTTTCAATTTTTATGTCTACAGTCTTTGGAACTATTTAAGGCAGCTTAATGAATCAAGGATCAAGATCCAATACAGATTTGGTGGTGAAATTTTAAATTCGATTGATTAAAACAAAATCAAGAATTTTAACTTTTTGGATTTACAGTAAGCCTTGTGATGATTGCATTTTTGTTGTATTTATAAATACAAATAATGAGATTAATATTTTAAATGCATTGTGTAAAGTATTTGATTTAATAATTAATATTCTAATAACTCGCATGCTGTATTAATTTTGAAAAAAAAAAAAAAAATCAGCAAGTTTCTAATTGGGTGGTTATCAACTTGATAATGTATTTTTTTAAGTAGAAAGATGGGTTTAGATGCTGGAAAGTAGCATGGACTACCATGTGTTGCTGCTGATTTAACACCTTAAAAAATAAAGGATATCATCACAAACAAATAACTATTACAATGAAATTGCTATATATAGCGGTTTTCTTACTTTGCATCGACAAGCGTTTAATATATCTATTAGTCTATTATTATATGGAAATAGATTTGGAGATCTGATTAATGTAACATAAAGGCATTTGAAATTTTTTACTTAAGACTGATGCTAAGATTATACATGTGATTAATATGTTTTTCACATTGCTGGATAGGATATTATAAAATTACCTTATCTTTGAATTTGACATATAAAATAAATGAATAATACAAGTCTTACTAAAAAAAAAAATTATAGTCAACTTGATCATGGTTTTTCTGGAAGAGGCCAACTTTGTTTACATTACAAAGATTCCAAAACATTTTAAAGAGATGCAATGTGGATTATAGTTTATTGGGAGGATATAGTTGAAAATGGAATTTATTGGAGATTTAGGAGAAAAAGTTTGCTACAAGAGTTAATTGCAACATGTCAAATAAACAGAACATTAAACCAATGTGTTCTGTATGTGGACTTTTTGTAGTTCATGCATTAGCATGTATAGTCATTGTAAAACTCATCTCTAATGCATTATCATTAATTATATCTTGAAGCTGGAATGGTCATATTTATTTACAAATAGCTGTTGCTGCTGATCATGATTATTTATTTATCATTTTTTTAATATTTTAAGTAGAATTATATTTTATATACCTGGAGTCTACCTGTAATATAGGGGATTTAAACACAGACTTTCAAGCTTCTTTCAGCCATCCATTCTCTCTCATAAGCTGATAAACATGACCACATATATGTGAAAAAGATCAATGATCTCCAATATATATAATTCATCTGAACTAGCACTCATTAGTTGGTCCTGATCATCATCTCCCACACACATATATAATCAGTGCTCTGTTTTTATTACGATAGCAAATCTTCAAACTTTAATGAGTAGGCTTCAAACTACTTCACCCTCCAACTCTTCAGCCATCCATACCATTGAAAATCTGATGATGGATTATCCAAATTCCTAGTTAATTCCAATATTATTGTCATGCCCATAGTGACTTTAAGTCACTCTGACCCTTCATGATAGGATCTTGTTCATCCAAATCATAGAAAAGGGATGCACAGACTACAGGCTGAATTTGTAATATTTTAAATACAACTATATTTTATATATCAAATATTACAATTTCAGCCTATATTTTGTCCATCCCTTATCTGTGTATTATAATGAACAAGATCCTATACATGAGGGATCAGAATGACTTAAAGTTAACATGGGCATGACAATAATATTGGCATTAGCAGTGAATTCAATGATACAGATAGCTGAAGAGTTAGAGGATGGAGTAGATTGAAGCTTCTCCATTAAAGTGCAAAGATTCATTATCTTAATATAAAACAGAGCATTGATTATATATGTGTGTATGAGATGGTGATCTGGATCAAATACATATAGTGGAGATCCTTTATCTTTGTCACATGTGGTCATGTATATCAGTTTATGAGATAGAGTGGATGGATGAAAAGTTTGAAAGTCTGCGTCCAAATCCTCTATATTTTACCATTTTTTGTTTAATCTTGAATAGTCATATTCAAAAAACAAAACAACACATTTGACAATAAAATCTAAGAAAAAAAACATTTCATTAAATATTTTAAATTAGCAAACTTAATTGATATAACTTCCATTTTTTATCCTTTTTTTTTTATTATTTCTCTTAGCAATTAACAATAGAGTAACCTTAATGGTAACCTTATTAAAAATATTTATAGTTGATTTTTAAGAGACTAAATATTGTTAAATCTTACAAAACATTACTGAAATATAAAGGGGTGGGAGATAAGGGAAAAGACAGAAATTCCTAAAGAAGTTGCTTTGCCTTTTAAAATTAAAGAGGTTGAAAGGTTAATTGGTAATTATTGCTTTTTTTTCATTGACATAATATAAAATTTAGTAAGTACAAATGCAATTATTAATTTACTTAATATACTGTAAATATTTTTGATATCAACATTTGTTTGGAATAAGTACTAAATTATTTTTTTTTTTACATTTTAAATAATGTTATGCAATTAATGTAATAATATATAAACAGTATTTTAAAAAATAATCTAGAAATTAGAATTAGCAATTAATATTGATTGATTGGTAGGTTCAGATCAGCATTGAAAATTAACATAAGGCTTTGAATGGAAGTCAGCCTGTTTGAACAGCTATATAAATCTGAAACTAATTTGCAACTATATATTTTGGTACTTTCTGTTTATTAATTGAAGGCACCTTATTCCTCTTGCTGCTCCAAACTTTTCTGGAAGGACAGAACCACATCAATTAGCACGTCCAGAATGCAAGTACATCGTAGATACAATGGGATGTCCTTCCACTCCATTGATGCAATTATTTTTCAAAAATCTTTTACATTAATTATTAACCTGATGAAAAAACATGAATCAATAACTTTCAGTGAACCAATTCAACCTACAGACCGTCCTCCACCTCATAAAATGTGCTGGCTGGATCAACTGCTCTGGACGCTTAACCAGCATTTAACTATAGATCATAAATTATAAAAATCAAAAATTACCATCTGGGAGGTCTACAGTATAATTAATCCAAATTATCCCACAATTGCTTCAAATCTTGGCTTCACCAACTACAAATTAACAACAATTTTTAAATTTCTCACTCTTGAGCCTAAATACCTTAATCTCATTATTAAAATAAACTTAGAAACCATGCCCACAAATAAATTCCTTCATTTCAAAAGATTCTGCAATAAGATAGACTCTTTTTGTCAAAGATGTAAAAGGCAAGAAGAGTCATTCAACCATATAATATACTCATACCCTGGGTTTAATAAAATTAATTTAGCCATATACCAAAACTTAAGGGTGGATTACTACAAAATCATGTCTGTAAGGGAAGCCTTACAAACTAAACAGTTTCCTATTATTAGACTTTCCATCTTTATTGTACACGCTATATGGAATGTTAGATGTAACCTATTGTTCACAGTGCCTGTCCCTGAACCAGTCAGTCTTTTCATGAACATTATTAGGAAAGTAAAAAACAGACTTTACCATTGCATCAAAATTCATGTATAATGAAATGTGGAAGTTATTTAATATACCAGATCCACCGAATCATTAGTCGCTAAGCAAAAGATGAATAATAGATTCATTTTGCATCAATGCTGATAGGTGAATAGAAAAACTACATCAGTATACTATTATTTATCAGAAGATAATCAATATACAAATGGTCCCAGACTGTTGATGATGTGTAAAACAATTTTTTTCTGTCTGTTATAAGCATGTAAACATTATTTTTCATAAATAAAAGCTTTTGAGATTAAACACACACTTTAACCAATAACATAAATGCAGTTTACCATTTTACTAATCTCCAGTGTTAGCTAGAATAATCACTGAAAAGATAGGAAAAGTTATTTCATTCATTTTTACACATTTTATTGTAATCAGAAGCTATTCTCAGATAATATATTACCAATATATATATATATTTAAATTTCTAAAATTGCTAAATCAAATAATGATAATTTGAAAACTGAATTTGGATTAAATATTTTTCAACTTTAGGACTTAGATTTATTGGGGAAAAGAACAATAATCTTTAATTATGTAAGATCTTATTAAAATTTAGGATTACCCATGTCAAACTGATATCAAGCCATTGAAAAATATAATAAAATATTAGGGAAATTCGTGATACCTTTAATAAAAAAATTTTTTGTGGTGGCTATAGGTTATTTTTGATAACATTTTCATAGACAATTGAAGTCTTAAACTGGTTTCCAAGAGATTGTAAAAGACCCAGAAAGAGAGCTCATGTGAGATGCATGGATGAAATAAGAAAGTGTGCATGGGTGATATGGAGAAGAGAGGCTAGAAATCAGAGAAGATAGATTGAACTTGGAGAGACCTTCATCCTGCAATGGATTGATAATAGCTGACAATGATGAATGATGATGACAAATGTATACTCATACTGCAGCTCAGTGTTAAATTAAAATTAAATACAGTTGAATTTTGTTATTATTGTTGTTGATTGATTCATTTATAAAAAATATATATACAAAAGGAGAAAACTCATTATCTGATGCCTAGGAAATTGTGTTTTTAAAACTAAAACTTTTTTTTTGTATGTAAATGTATATTTAAGATGAAAGATGTTTTAAAAATAAATGTATACACTTTAAAAAAAAAAAAATGTATAGTAAAGTTGAATGACATTTTTTAAAATAACAATTATAAATCGATAATATTGAAAGATTTTTATTTTATTTATGTATTTACTATTGTTTTGTAATCCAAATCTATTAGAAATAATAAAACAGTAGTGAAAATAATCTAGAACAATTAAAATCTATTTCTGATTTAAATTACTTGATGTTTCTTTTTATATTTGTTTTTTTAGATATGACTGTATATATATAGACTTAAATAAGAGGATATAAGACTTGATACTGTTAATGAATTGGACAATGTGCAAATTCTTATGGTAATGTAAAATTATATTAGTCCATATAAGAATGCTAGTAGAATGAAAGAAAGTTAGTTTGAGAATTTGTCTGACTTTGATAAAAGATTAAGCAATTTATTTATTCTTTTGTTTAGTTGATTTATTCAAATATTGAAATGAACTGAAATGAATTTAAAAAAAAAAATAGACAAAAAATAAATAAATAGACAATCAAATAAATCTTTCTCTTCAACATGAGACATTATACACTATAGGATATAAGAGAGGGATATATAAACAAAATCTCTTTATAGAAGCTTGACTAAAAAATAAAATAAAAGAGAAAAATGAAACAAAAAGAGAATAAATCTGCCCAAATCAGTTAGCTATTAACTACTGATAAAAGATTATAACTATAAAGCATATGTCTTTCATTTCATCATTATTTTGTTATCAGTGGCAAAAGAAATATCCATACTGACTAATCTCAAGATTGTCTAAATATAAAGAAAGAAACTTCTCCTTTTTATTTGCATTGCTGAATTATATATAATATAATACAACTTAATTGACACTCTACAATGCAGTTTAACATATGATTTATTTTATCTCCTCTTGCCTACAGTTTCAACTGTCCAGCAGTCACCATCAGAGCTCTCCCTGCTGGACAGTAGAGGAGATAAAGTAAATCATATGTTAAACTGCATTGTAGAGTGTCAAATAAGGTGTATATGGTATATTATATTCTAACAAGGTAATATTGGAAATGGAAAAGAGAAAACTCCATGTAGTTTGTCCATGTTTAATCCTAATGCTAAAAGCCATCTATAAATTTAAAATATGAGATAAAAAATTCAAATATATACTGGTATATTAAAAAAATAAAGAAATATCTTTTCTTAGGATTGTTATCTTGAAATATATTTTGTCAATGGCAATTAAAAGTTAAAAGGTCATTTGGAATTTTAGTATGTCGTGTAAAAATAAATAAATATGTTATATGTCAATTTATATTGAATGAATGATTTTATATTAAATTATATATATATATGCATTGTAAAACTTGTTTTATAAGTGAGTTTTTCCAGATTCTTCTATACTATTTTAATTTATTTAAAAATTTTCTGCCATTTATTATACACTATAAATGAATTAATAGTTGTCACAATAAAAAATATTATTAATGGTGGATAATAGTTTTTATTATTGCTTGAATATAATTAATATGGCTATATGAAATAAATTATCACACTTCAGATTTTTGTTGATATAAAACAAGAAATCATTTGATATAAATTCACTTTCTAGTTTGCTCCTGTGTTTCCAAAATCACTTCTCTTCACATTGTTTCACTATCATCTATTGAAGTCAGAGAAAAAGGATAATCAGTAATTACCTACTTATCAGATAAATATATTTAATATGCAACTAAACACTTTAATAAGCTAGAACTTGTAAATCATTTTAAATTATTAAATATGTAGATAGCTGAGACTTGAATGAAATCAATAAGAAAATAACATTTTATTAAATCTAGCTATACTGATGGCAAAAAAAAAAAAAAAAAAGATTATAAAAATAATCAAAAATGACCCATTTAAAAGAGTTGAATATGTGGGATAGTATAGGATGTATAAAGTTGACTGTAAGAAGCATAATTATGAAATCACAAAGAAATCTATTCAAAAGATTAAAAGAATCATGGATATAAAATATAATAAATTATGAAAAATTCTATTAATGACATGTAATTATCTGTTGCATTTATATTACTTCTTACATTTGAAGTCCATTAAATAAAACTTTAATGCATTGATTTTATATATTAATGATGTTTTTATTTTTTCCATGGAAATGAATGTAAATGATAAAATATTATATTGGAAGGAAAATTATTTGAGAAATAAGTAAAAAAAGATGGCATGATTATTAAAAATGAATATGATACTGTAAACTGTGAGAAAGAAATGTAAAAAGAATTTTATATTGATAGCAATCAGGAAAACAAAAGTTTCTTTTACAACACCATGAGCTGATATGATGCATATTTTAAAGAAAAAAATGAGACCTGTTATTAAATTTACAAACAACAACAGCAAAAAATATACAACAAAAAGTTGGAAACCATAATAGTTATTTTAGAAGAAGCAGATGTTGGAGTAATGAAATTGTTGGTAAAATGTCAAAATGATAATGATATATTAGATGAATGGAAGAATTTTACCACACTATATGTATTTTAAAAAATGTGAAAAAGTATATATTAGGAATTATAAACCTATCAGTTACATAAAGTTTATTTACTTCAGATCATTAGAAATCATCTACAACATTTGAGATTCTAGCCACCAAGAATTATTAGTTATATTCAAAATGGTTGTAGCCCAATAAATCATATCCAAATACTATGAGGAATTATAAATAGGCTAATGAGTTTTAATTGCCATTTGCATATTTTCAAAGGAATTTAATTCTATAAAATTAAAATTATGGAACATATAATGTAGAGACAGATTATTGCTAAATTATCAATTCAACTAAAGTCAATGCATAGCTTAATATCACTAAGTAGATTAATATTAGAAAGTGCTTGCAATGAAATAGTTTATCTTCCTAATAAGTTTTGTAGAAATATTTTGTAAATTATATTGTAAAAGGGGTAAAATAAATGGAAATTACTTAAACCATCTTGATTTTGTAGATGAGGTGATTGTTTTCATATACATAGAAAGAAAATTGTTTAAAAGTTATTAAAATAAAAAAAAAAGGACTATAGATAAATAATAAAGGGTTAAAGTTAATTTTTGATCAGTTTTCAAAAAGAAAATATTGTTAATATCAATTGGAAATTAACAATTATAAATATTTTGGACAAATCATTATGAATTGATCATAAACATCTTGACCATCTCAAGATAGAATTTCTACATAACTTTATGAAAAGAAGTCTGCTCACAAGAATATGCTTAATTTTTTGGATATCTTAGAACATGATAGAATATCACCATGTGCAGAATTAATTGATCAAGTGAAATCTATTCCTCATTATGATTAGAAGTTATATTTAAATGAGATCTATATGAATGTTAATTTATCTAATATTCAAATAGAAATATATCAAATTTTATCAGATTTATTAGACTTCTATAGCCTAAGCAAGAGATAATCAATGAATTAGCAGTCATCAAAAACCAATAGGCTTTGATAGTAAATCATTCTGAGTTTCTAATCCAGTTCACTTTGCAGTGCAATGTCTAATACTAAAAAAAAGTCACAAAAATAATAAGAAATTCCTACAATCAGTTTCTTGCTATTTAGTCATTCTGATATTATCCTACTATCAAGGCCCTGAAAAAGATAGATGTGGTGCTAAGTTATGGCTTGTCTCAAATATCCAAAAAACATTAATAATTAATAATACACTTATTAAAATCAAACGATTACTTTTCATAATTAACAATTTTAATATAATTATTTTGAAACAAACCAATTGACTAATGAACACAGATTAATAATCCAGCAGTTTCATATTTATGTGTCTATATTTTGAATATCACATCTTGTAAAATAATAGTTTGTTCAATCCTATAAGATTAGTTTATCACTTTTGAAATTGTATGAAAAATTGTATTTCTGAGGAAGCAATTTAATAATTTTCCTCTTGATTTCTGGCATCATTTTAGATGACTTTTTTTTTTTTTTTCAATCCTATACCACATCATCGGTTACTCTTAAAGTCAAGTGATATTCAAATACCAAAATAGCAAAAACTTAACATTTCCATTCATTCAATCAGATAACACCCCTCCCCCCCATTGTTGTTTCTCTTTCTCAATTAGAAACTGTTTCTGAAATTTTGGGCTTATTCTTTCTACTAACATAACTTTTCATCTTTTGTTTAGTACTGAATCTTTTTGGTTTGTTAACTCTATTGTTTGAGAATGATTGAATAAAGCATATGATTTCCAGCACATATGCATTAAGTAATACATTCTGCCATTACTATAGAAACACTTCTATTTATAATTTGTGTGCTAAATGGATACCTGATCCTAAGACCATCTTTTTTCCCTCAAAAGAATCAGATGTCTGCAGTTAGCATGAAATTGAGACCATTAAAATATATATAGTTGATGAGTGTCTGACCTATACAGATTATGAAAAAATTGGTGTGGGTTTATGCAATTTTAAGCCATTAGCTTGGATAGTGTAAGTGACTAATTAACTTCTGACTGTGAAGGTGCATGTCACTGCTCCTCACTGACAAAATTCAATAGCTAAAAATAAATTTGGGGATTTGACTGGCTCCAGTGTGGTTCCCATTACTTGTGTTTAAAATAGATAACTCTAAACTTGAATGTAAAGAGGTTGCAACTGTTTATAAAGCAAGCCTTTACTGGTTTATATCTCAATAGATATTTCAAAATAGATAATGTTAGCTACCTTAAATTGAAAATTTTTTCATTGCAAATTAAATGAATCAGAATTTTGTTCTTATCTTCAGTCAACATGTTCATAATCATTATTTGTAAACCCTAAAATTCACATATATAGTTGCAATTGAGAGTTAACTAAAACACTTCAGATTGGATAAGCTATTCCAAGCAGGTTTCCTTCTGATTACAAAATTTTTTTTAGTACTCATTAATAATAAGTATGTTTTTTTGTTAATTGCTTTCAACAAAAAAAAAAAATACAAAAAAAAAAAATATTTTCATAATAATGTCCGTTATATATATATATGTATGTCAAATTCTTTTTCCATTAGGAAAATAATATAGAAATGTAGTTCACAGCATTTAGCACGCTAAATACCTCACAAGAAATAGATTCAGTTGAAACTCCATCTTTAGGAAAGTATTTATGCTAATATTGATGGTGCTTTTGTAACAGCTGAAAGCATTCTTCTATAAGTGAATCAATAAATTTTATATTTTATGTAATTATTACTGAATAGTAATTTAAATTTAATATCAGTTTATGTATATTCTAATATAAAATCTTTTATAAGGAACTATTTCAAAGGTTTCCATTAATATTAGTGTTTTTTTAATTTACATTATTAACTTTATCATCTGAGGGATTTCTTTTTTTTTTTAACAAACTTTTAATATGTCAGAAATTCAAAAACTAAAAGCAGTTTATTTTGAAAATCTTGTAATAATATTAGATTACATCCAAAAGCAAACATTTAATTTTAATACTATTTTTCAATATTTATTTTAAGTAAATTGTCTATATTTATGTAATTTTTTGCATTTAAAGTAGTGTTGCTGATATAGTGTAAAGGTTTTTGATTTATTTTTTATATATTTGTATAAATATGTTGTTATTTTATGGTTCTTTACACTTGAGAAGTCTGCTTGTAGCAATGAAACCATTGGTTGTGCTTTAGAGTTTATTTTTTGGCTAGTCTGGTTGATTTGTGAATTTGGGGTAATTTTGATTATATATTTTTTATATACCAGCAATATATTGTATGGTCTATTATTTGAGAGGTCATATAACTTTTTTTCCACCAATCCAGGACTTATTAAATTTTGAGCCATCATTAATGTTTACAGCAAATGAAAGTAAATTAGCTAGGGGATGATATCATTATTTTGGAAATTTAGTTTTAATCTCTCATCTTTATTACTTGTATAAATTCTTTGCTAAGTGACTGAATCTAAATTCTTTGAGATTTCATTATTTGTAAAGCCTATTAATCAAAATCTAGAAATGTAAATCTTGATTATAACTATTTTTATTCAACTTCAATAAAAACATAGGATAATTAATATCATTATAAGAGATATAATAAATATTAATAAAATTTAAATCTTCATATAAAATATTCACACCTAATTCGATTTTTAATCAATTATTTCCTGTTTATCTTAGTTAATAATATGAGTACACAATTGTACATCTTCTACTAATAGTTATACCCACAACATAGAACTTGAGTTATTAGTGAGATAATGTAGAAATTAGATAAATGAAACTAAAGAATATTTATGGAAGAGAACTATTAATGCTTTTTTTAATTAAAAAATGCTCAAAATTTCATCCTGAAAAGCAACTTACTATTCAAATTAAGGTTTATAATTACCACAATTAATACTGAAATGAAGATTGAACTCAATGTAATTTTTAAAGAAAATAAAAATGTTTAATATTAAGCTCATTTTGGCATCTTTAATGAAAATTTAATACAATATTGGATTATTGCAATTTTTGAATAATACATTTAAACAACATATATAAACATTTTCTTTCAATATTTTAAAATCGTTCTATTCTCTAAGAATTATGCATAATCTTTTTACTGTTTGTGATATTTGAACTAGGTGCTTCAAGAATGCAATAAATTTGGTAACTGGTATTATCTTTGATATAACTAATACCATGATTCTTTTTTAGTTTTTAATTCCAATACAGTTTATAATAAAGTTTGTCAGTTAGAACTAGTCGGATCTAAAGATTTGAACTTTTGTAGATACTTGAAATTTCATAGTTGCTTTTATAATTAAACATTTTTTTTTTCTGTAAAGTTTCTTTTATCTGTTTTTTTAAGTATGTGTTTGTGATCTATTTTCTATCTAATAAATTAATTCTTTATCATATCTTTTTTCAGTACATAATTTTGTAAATAGTATTTATAAAAATGTAAAGTATTTTTTTTAGTAATTTATATAGAAGTATAACTTAATAGTACTCAAATAGAATTTTAAAAAGTAGATAGATTTTGCTAGATTTTTTAAAAAAAAGATTTATTCCAGTTATAATACCCCCAGATATATAGTATCAAAGTAAAATAAAATACTAATAAAATTTAATAATAAATGCACATGACCATAATTTTGCTATAAGAACAAATGTCCAGGATAATTTTTGTTGAATTTAATTTTGCTATTTCTGTTTTTTTTTATTTATTGATGTAGCATTAGATAGTTTTATATATTATATAATATCAAATATAATATTAAATGTTTTATAACAAAGCTATTATTAATCCAGGCAAAACTCACTATACGTATTGCCACTCACTGCAAGCTAGAATAATGAAAGCATTAGAAATGGTGATCATGGGATGTCTATTGTTAATCCTATAAAATATTTAATATCTATATATATAAAATCCATGTGAATGTATGTTTGTCCATAATACTTCATGTGATATTCAAGTTAAACATTTTTTTGTTAGAGGGCATATTTTTCAAGAAAAAAAAATCTGTTCTGCCATTAATAAATCATAATTTTTTAATGGAGAATTTTATGCAAAGGAAATAATTTGTTAAAGTAAGCAATTAAAAAAAAAATATTACAAAAACAATAGTCTTTCCATAGGCTTAGTACATTTGTGGATTTTTAAAAAATATGATATTGGAATAAAACTTTTTGAAGAAAAAAATGCTCAGAAAAAAAAACAGTACATGTGCTTTTAACTATAGTACAGAACTGAATAGGTGTAGTATTTAAATTGCTAAGAAAATGTGATTACAGTATATAACTTAATGTTTGAAATGTTATCTTTAGTGAGGGGAAAAATAGATGCTGTGGTATTTGTTATATATATATAAATAGAGCCAGTAAAGGCACACACTTAACTACTAAATATTTAGTAGATATAAATGGGGGGGGGGGGTAAATGTATATAGGGTTCAAAGTAAGTAAAGTGAAATAAAGAGTAATTAGATCAAACTGTACTAACTAAATAAAGTAATTACAGATGCATTGTTTAACAGGTCGAATTATCAAAAGAATTAATAGCCAAATGAATCTATTTTGCACACATGGAAAAAAATGCATTAATACTCCAGAAAAGAAGAGATGAAAATGGGACTTCAAACATGGGAGTATAAAAGAGCAGGAAAAATAAATATTGACGTCTTTTTCCTGCGGCTATTCCTAAGTGCTGTCCTTTTTGAACTGTGATCCCAGGTTCTTGGCGCCTGTAGGTGAATCCGGCTGACTAGTGTAGAAGCAGACCGCACTGAGTCTTAATATAATTTTTAAACACCCTAAGCGGCTTTCCCGAGGGTTTATTTTCATCACTCAGTTAAGGTACTGTATTTTATTTGTATTACTGTAGATTGAGAGGGGATTTGAATTGTAATGCAATCAGACTATGTTTTATATATATGTTAATCAATTACCCATAACTGTTGTTTTGCTGTGATTTACTATGTACCAATAAAGATCTAATGTAAATTAGTTGGTTGTTCTTATTTTAAAATTAAGTATTTAGATTTGCAATCGCTCAGCTACAGCTGAGGACACAGCAAAGAAGTGGGCAGTCTTAAAACAACCTGAAATTATGTCGATGTTAGGGCAGAACAGCATAGGTGAATTCGACACCAGCAATGCATCCAAATGGCCATTATATAAAACACAGATTGAAATTTTCTTTACCTTGAACGCGATTGATGATAAGAGAAAAATAATGGCCCTAATATGTTATGGCAGGAAAAGAGTAATAGAGTAATTGAGTGTTATTCATAAAAATTTTGAAGTTCCTATGCCTAAGAAGGTCGAGTACAAGGAAGTGATCAAGAAGTTAAATGATAAGTTTAGCCCGTCCCTCTCGCCACATAGCTAGATTAACACTCCGAAATAGGAAACAATTTAGCTGTGAGAAAATTAATGAATACAATCTAGCTTTAAGAGAATTGGCTAATGATTATGACTACGGTGATTTCATTGATGAAATCTTAATGGACCAGCTACTTTGGGACATGGCTGATGATAGGCTCAGACAGCAATTGCTAGTAGAAATTGAGTTAACTTACAAAATGGCCATCAAAAAGAGCATAGCGTATGAGCTGATATTGGAGGAAGCTTAAGCTTTTAGATTAAAATTGGATGAAACTACAAAAATTGGAGCGTTTAAAACATACAGAGGAAGCCTAAGCCCAAGAAAAACAAATACTACTAACATGAACATAATCTGTTTCTGTTGTGGGAAAACAGGCCATATTTCAAGAGAATACAAACGGCAGAAAGAAGCATGTTTTAAATATGGCAAAAAAGGCCATTTGTTGCATGTCTGTAAACAAGACGACAAGGAAAAAATAAAAGAACAAGCATACATGCCTCATGATAGGTGAGAAAAACTTACAACCACCCACATGATTAAAAATCTAAACATTAAAAGTATATGCCAGTTTGTTATTAAACTTAAAATTTATCGTAAAGAAATAGAAATGGAAATTGATAGCAGATCGGCAATTTTCATAATTTCACGGACAAATTGGAAAAAATTATACAATAAGGCGAACATTGTTTTAGAGAAAACATATTAAAGTGAGAGACATAAATGGTAATGCGCTTAAAATAATTGATCAAGTTAAAGCACCAATTAAATACAATGGCAAAAAAGTGAATCTACTCCTATATATTATTAATGGTAAAATTGGCACCATTATAGGGAAGGAATGGTTTCATGAGATCAGGATACAAATTAATATAAAGAAAATCTCTTTGGAAGATGAACTAGTTAATAAATATCCAGATCTGTTCAATGAAAAACTGGGATTGATCGCATCAAAACCAGTAGAAATAGAATTATCAGAAAATGCGTGACCGGTTGTTTGTAAACCACGTAAAATTCCATTTGCGTAAAAAGTTAAAAGTTGAAGACAAGCTTAAGTTATTGGTGGATAAAGGAGTGTTGACACCCATTGAAACATCTGATTGGGCCATGCCTGTAGTGGCAATAACCAAGCCTGATGGGGAAATTAGATTATGTGGAGATTACTGAATAATGATAAATAAATTTTTAAACAGGTGAGCTTACCCTGTCCCAAATGTAAAGGAAGTTTTGGCTGGTCTGCAAAATGCTTCCTATTTTGCAAAACTAGACCTTAATCCCACTTTCCACCAGATTCAGGTCACCGAAAAATCAGCGGAAATCTTGGCTTTAATGACCCATATGGATCTATTTAGGTGCAACCATTTTCCTTTTGGCATATCCACAACCCCAAATATATTTCAGGCAAGGATCAATGTTTTGCTACAGGGTTTAGAAGGAGCCATTCCCTATTACAATGATATACTTATCACGGCTAAGTCAAAGCAATGTTGCGCAACAGACTATTTATCATATGCAAAAAACTAAATAGATCTGGGGTTAAATTAAATATCTGCAAGAGTGTATGGATGTCAAAAGAATTAATGTTTCTAGGCCATTTAATTTCTGACAAAGGAAAGACACCATCCCCGGAGAAAGTAAAGGCAGTGAAAAATGCATCACACCTACTAATATTAAATAATTACAGGCTTTCTTAGGTCTCATAAACTTTTTCGAGCCTTTCTAGGAAGGTAAAGCCCACATAGCTAAGCCATTATATAAACTATTAAAAAAAGATCAGAAAGTGGCATTGGTCTAGAATTCATGAAAAAGTGTTCTGTCAGAAAAAAATGTTATTGTCATCGGAGAAACTATTAGTCCATTATAATAACAGTATAGAAATACACCTAACAACAGATGCATCAGAGTGGGGGCAGTGCTATCTCACCCATGTCACAAGGTGAAATGCCCTATTGCTTACGTATCAAGAACTCTCAAAATCAGAGAAAAATTATAGCCAAATTGATAAGAAGGCTTTGGCTATAATGTTCCGTCTTAAAAAATTCCATCAATTCCTGTTTGGAAGGAATTTTCATATAATTACAGACCACAAGCCACTACTGGTATTTTGGGCCACAATCGTTTAGCTCCTGAATTTAAGCCCATGCATGATGCGCTGGAGGAATATGATGTCAGCATATGATTACGTATTAGAATATAAAAAAGGCAAAGAGATCGCGCACGCTGATGCATTATCAAGAATGCCAGACAAACAACAACAATTAATGATGGAGATGGAAATAAATTATATTGACACCCTAAACTCAGAAGTATTGAATAGAAAATGCATAGCCAATTGGATGAGCTCCAATCAAGGCTATCAGTTACTTATGGGATGGATAAAAAATGGATGGCCATCTTCAAGGCCTCAGTATGTGACCCAGAGTTCTGGGCAAACCATAATAAACTATCTATATGTAAAGGATACATATTAATGAGCGATCAGGTCATGATACCAATGGAAGACCGACAGCAAATATTGAACTTACTTCACGATGGCCACCCTGGAGTTGTGCAAGCTAAAGCACTGGCTTGCAGCTATGTCTGGTGGCCAAAAATAACCGCCAACATAGAGCAAAATATCAAAAAATGTTTGTCATGTCAAACAGAAATGAATATGAGAGCTAAGGTATACAATTCATGGTCAGCAGCCATGTAAGCATGGCAAAGGGTCCACATAGACCATGCTGGACTGGTAAATGGAAACTCTTGCTTGTGGTTATAGATGCATTATCAAAGTGGTTAGAGTGCCGAGTTGTAAAAGATTTAACTGCTAGAAAACAGTTAAAACTTTAAATGCTATGTTTTCATGTCATGGTTTACTGGAAAATAGCGGATCTGCGTTCATCACTAGGGAGATAGAAAGCTATTTTATGATAATGGCATCAGACACATACGTACACCACCATACCACCCAGAGTCAAATGGTTTAGCAGAGAAGGCAGTCCAAATAATCAAAAAAGTGTTAAAGAAATCAAATAATAGAGATTTTCAACAAGCAATTAATAACGCGATGCTGTGGAAACACGCAGTGCCATCAATGGCCACCAGGAAATCACCCACAGAACTGTTAATGGGCAGGAAACTGTGCATTAAATTAGCCTTACTACTACCAGATCCTGTCAAAAACAATGGCAGTGACAAAAATGTAAAAATGTTTGTAATCGGGGATAAAGTTTGGGTCCAGGATATGTTACAAAAGAAATGGGTAGAGGGGATAATTATGAAACTGTTATCTTAGTAAATAGTAATCATTCAGCTACAGGATGCCACTACCTATAGAAGACATATAAACCATGTCCATCAGCGGGTTGTAGAGGAGGTACAAACATTACCTGACATTCCAAGTGAGTTATTGCTGGATCAGCAACCAATGGAGACAGAGGCAATACGAACGAATAGTGAAAATGATACAGCATCGAACTCAAAGCCAGATGAAACACAAAGTAATACAGCCAGACCAAAACAGAAAACACGGAGACCCTACAAACTAAAAGACTATATATAGTGCCATTACACAACAATCTTTTCTGGAGTAAGGGGAGATGTTATATATATATATGTAAATAGAGCCAGTAAAGGCATACATTTAAGTAATAAATATTTAGTAGAGATATAAATGGGGAGATAAATGTATATAGAATTCAAAGTAAGTAAAGTGAAATAAAGAGTAATTAGATCAAACTGTATTAACTAAATAAAGTAATTACAGATGCTTTGTTTAACAGATCAGATTATCAAAAGAATTAATAGCCAAATGAATCCGTTTTGCACACATGGAAAAAAATGTATTAATACTCCAGAAAAAAAGAGACGAGAGTGGGACTTCAAACAAGAAAGTATAAAAGAGCAGGAAAAATAAATATTGATATCTTTTTCCTGCAGCTATTCCTAAGTGCTACTCCTTTTTGGACTGTGATCCCAGGTTCTATGCCTGTAGGTGAATCCAGCTGACTAGTGTAGAAGCAGACCGCACTGGTCTTAATATAATTTTTAAACACCTTAAGCGGCTTTTCTGAGGGTTTATTTTTGTCACCCAGTCAAGATACTGTGCTTTATTTGTATTACTGTAGTCTGAGAGGGGGGTTTGAATTGTAATGCAATCAGACTATGTTTTAT
The DNA here is from genome assembly GCA_028023455.1 of Epiperipatus broadwayi. Lineage (NCBI taxonomy): Eukaryota > Metazoa > Onychophora > Udeonychophora > Euonychophora > Peripatidae > Epiperipatus > Epiperipatus broadwayi. The sequence goes on along the minus strand of JAQFVV010000008.1, from coordinate 18,330,778 downwards.
ATATATGTTAATCAATTACCCATAACTGTTGTTTTGTTGTGATTTACTATGTACCAATAAAGATTTAATGTAAATTAGTTGGTTGTACTTATTTTAAAATTAAGTATTTAGATTTGCGATCGCTCAGCTACAGCTGTGGACACAGCAGTATTCTATTTACATTTAATTTTAGCTAGCATATAATTGAGGTCATGTAGTTTGATATCATGTACCTTGCAGTTCCACAGTAATACTATGCATGATTGAAATTTTTTAAAGCAACCAATTAAAAAAAAAACTATTACAAAAATGACTTTTTCCATAGGCCAGGTACAGTCTTGTTACTTATATAATTTACTTATACTGAATGTTTTTTTAAATCCATTTATTGCTTATATAAGTAAATATTAAGCTATAACTTATTATTGGAAATATGATGTACACTAGCTGTAATTAAATATTTATTTATATAATTTATAATTAAAATAATAGGTTTAACTCATTTTATCATATATGTATATATAATATTTGAGATGTTTATAGTATGAAATATTATATATTTATATTTGGAATGTAGTCATTTTAAATCATATTTAAATGTGTAAAATTTTACAACAGTATCATCTAGTTGCTATACTGATAAAAATGGATTCTGCTTTTACCTATGACTTTAGTTCTTATAGAGGAAGCCAATTTGGACAATTGCAACTGTGAGAGTAATACATGGTTTTTAAAGTTACATATAAAGACAAGGTTATTAAAAATGAGCTGGGAATATAAATTTGGAAATGCTTAATGCAACAGACAATGCTTCTATACATTGTTTTCTATACATAGACATTTTTGGCTTTATTCAAGATAGAAGTCATTTTGCATCGAATCATATTACATTACATAGGGAATATGAAACTCCACTTACATGCATTGACAATGTGTATAATTCATTAAAGTTTAATATTGGATGAAAATGATTAAGAAATTTCCTTTATCATATCCATGATGAGGTATTTACACGATGATGTGGAAGAATTAATGTTCAATTGTTGGTTTGCAAATCTGATTTCATCATTTACCCTGATTCATTTTACTATATTTTCATTTTTGTAATGAAACTTCAACTTCCTGCTGCTACAGTTTGTTAGGTTAACCTATTTATCAAAACTGGTTTTCACTTAGTATTTGTCTGAAGGTTTGTAATGATGGTATATTATAAGATATGATATGTTGGACTATTTCCATAATTTATGAGTGAATGTTGAATGTATAGAAAATTTTAAACTTTTATTTAAACTTTCCAAATACAAACAACTTGTTAGTAATAACACACAAATAGACAATATAGGTTAGTAAATACACAATGTTTCGAGTAGTATTATTCTCCACTCTTCTTCAGGTGTTGCTGGCCTATATGCACAGTGACAATATTCACTTAGAAGATGAACTCACACCTTTAGATTCTTGAATATTGAATTTAAGGCAAATGCTCTATCAACTGAGCTATTCTGTCAAAGGCAACATATATATGAATATAGGCCAGCAACATCTGAAGAAGAGTAGAAAATAATACTACTTGAAATGTTGTGTAATTACTAACCTGTATTGTCTATTTGTGTGTTATTACTAACAAGTTGTTTGTATTTGGAAAGTTTAAATAAAGTTTAAAATTTTCTATACATTCAACAGTCACTCATAAATGATGGAAATAGTCCAACATATCACATCTGGTTTTCACTTACTTTTTGAGGGCTAGGTTAAAGATTCCAAACTTGTTCAGTCTATACAATGTAGTATGATTGATTTGAGTTTATAAAAAGCTACGCTTTTAAAGAAACAAGGACAGAATATAGTAAATGTGAAAACTATAACAAAAGTAAAATTATTTTTTTAATGATTATGTTTATAGTAGTATATTTTAAATACTTTCAAAAATTTTCTTTTATGTATATATATATGTGTGTGTGTGTGAATATATTCAATTCTTTTGATGTCTAGTTAAGACAATACATTTAACTATGTGCCAAGTTTGTATTGTTTTTTATAATCTTTCTTTTAAACATGCTATATTTCTTTTATTATTGTTTTTTTATTACTATATATATTATTTTCCAATCTTTTCTCAATTTTCAAATTAATTTAGATACTATCTGTTTGCAGTAGTGTTTAATAATTTAGTAAATAAAATCTTAATATTGAAGATATTTTATCATTAAAAAAATAATTTAGTGTTGCCAAAAATATTTAACAAAATAAGATTAAGAGTTTTGGTTTATTATACAGCAAGCTAAATAAAGTTTGAGTGGTCATACAATTAGAAATTTTAATTTAAAATTGTATTTTCATTTGTAGATGATTTCAGAATTGTACTACATTAAATCACTGTAAGTTATTATTTATTTATTGTCATAAAGTATTATAAAATATTGTTTTTAAATGTAAAGTTTGAACAAAAATTACCACTTTTGCAATAATAGAGAAAACAATAGGAGGAAATAATGTTCAGTTTTAGTATATAAAATATGTCAAAAAATTATATTTAAACTTTTTATATATATAATTATATGCTGGACTATATTATCTAATTTAATTGTTGAAATTTTTTTGAGAAAGATGCATACTTTGTTTGTATTTTTCCAATTATATTCAATTGTTAGTAATAACAGTTATATAAAAATAATGGGTTTTTTTTTTTTTTCATATGTTAAATGTGTTGACCTGGAAGCGAACCCAGGCCAAGCTTCTTGGAAGGCAGCTATGCTAACCACCAGGCCATCAACGCTTGACTAAAAATAATATTTTGAATGGTATTATTCTCTCTTCATCAGACATTGTTGGTCTTACCAGTGACAGAAAAAATGTAGAAATCAACATGACTTTCATGTATAGGGTTATAAAATTTCTATTGACTATTGCCTTTACAGAATTACTTGATTGTTAGAGTAATAGTTTTCAGATTCATGAATCTAAAGGTTATTGTTCGATTGCAGTGCTAATATAGTATTGTTACTAATCAAGCCAGCCATATCTGAAGAAGGAATGAGAATTTGAAATATTGCATTATATATTAATATGTGTGTTATTGCTAACAGTTGAATATGTTTGGAAAAGAATAAATAAAGTTTGATTTTTTCCCTGAAACAATTAAATAGATGATGCAAATATTCCAATACATAATTTCAAATAAAATGCTATCATCACAAACTTTCAGACAAAAATTTTATATATTTATTTAATTTTTAGAACAAAATTTTATTGGTTGATTTAAATCCACACTTGGTATGTCTGTTATGCAGAGGCTACTTAATCGACGCAACTACTGTCACAGAATGTTTACATTCTTGTAAGTATAAAATTATATTTGTAATAATAAATGTAAATGTATATGTATCTAATATGTACTTACTGGTTATTTTTATAATTTGTTATTTCATAAATTATTTGAAATATGTATCTCAGCACTACAATAATATTCTACTTATCAAGTTAAGGCATATATAATAATGACAAAATTTATACAGATATGATATCTGTAAATGCCAACATATAAATACAACAAATATTTTTTAATAGTCAACCAAATTCTAAGCTATTACATTGGGAGATTTCATAAATAATATCCATTCTTGCACATGTTAATTTGTTTTCTCTGTACTCAGCTTGTCTATTAACATGACTTTTTATATTTTCATACATCATTCTGATTGTGTAACACATTCTATAAATTATTATATTAAGAAATTGATACTCATAATATATAACTGAAATATTGCAGCACTTTAGAAAGCTCATTATGAAATAAAATATTAGATGTTATATAATAATCAATCAATCAATCATCTTAATTGCAAAATATGGTAATATAAGACTCAATAACTATTTAAGATGAATTCCTTTCATTATGAAGTATTATCACTTATCCTTCTTTATGCATTGATAAAATTATAAACAATTAAACAGTCCATTTTTCTTATTACTGTAAACTATTTGTATATTTCTGTTATATATCATCTATCTCTGAAAAAGATTGTTGGTCAATCTAAACTATAAGGTTGATTAATTTTAATAAAATAAACATACATAACAAGAAAGGTGATTCCTTTTATTGGCTATTTGGATGTCATATAATGGCTGATGAAAATATTATTTTGAAACTGATCCTTAAGGTCTTATATTATCAGAATCTACAATTTAGTTATTAATCATTACTAATATTTATTTTATGAGTTTTCTAGAGCATTCTTCAATATTTTTATTATTAACCTAGTATTTCTTTTTCTGTATACTAATTCTTCTATCATGGTTCAGGGAGTTTATTTTATAGATAACATATGAGCTAGTCTCCATTAGGAAGTATAAATCAAACAGCACAATGTCTTTACATATATATATATAACAAAAACAAAACACATTTAGTGCTGAATATGGTAATATTTTTATTAATAAATTTAGTTATTATATCTAGAAATAAAAAGGCCAGATTTATTTCAAAATGGTTGATTTGATCAATTACAAAGGGATTACCAAGAATATATGGTACCTAGGCCCTGAGTATAGTAGTTCAACTAAGATTTTGAGGCTCATAACTTTTAATAAGCAAAGAAAAGCAAAAAAAAATAAGAAAACTAATAAAAACAATTTTGAAAAATATTTACATAGTTGAGATTGCAGCAAAATTATATATTTTAATGAAATATTTTCCTAACTTTTATTGCATTTGCACATAATATTTTTATTTGATAATGTATATTACAACTTAGGATTATGGATATATAAACCATATTTAATATTGTTGTTTTACAGTTTTTGTAATTAGAAAAATTTTGTACTTAGACTTTCAATCTCCCTTCAGCTGTCCATTCCATCTTGGAACAGATAATATTTTAACAATATTTTTGATAACCAGATTGGGGGAGGGGGATGAACTAAATTTGAATATTCTGAATTAAACATATAACAACAAAAATAAAATAAAGGATAAATAGAAAGGTGTGAAGTCTAGAATAATTAATATGTATTTTATTTATCATTTTCTTTTAATTTTTGGAATTGTTTCCATTAGAATACATTGTAAAAAAAAATTTAAAATAATGCAACACTTATATACTTTATTTTTTGCTTCTATAAAAAGATGAGAAATTATGAGAAAGTTTTGTAAATATAGACTGCAGAAAGGAGTTTGCTGTTAACTGAAAGGAGATCCTTTGATTCCTCTTGGAGGTCTTAAAGGAAATGAGCAGGGCAAATTCTTAATATTTACTCCATAAGTTCTTGTCTTTGTAGCTGTTATTACTATGTGATTATTCATATAATATACAAACATGGATGATCCATGTACCAGCACACATTAGGCAATGTGATGAGTTCATTGGCTTTTTACATTTGAATTTGAGATCAAGAAACACCATCGTCTTTCTTTTCAGTTGCCTGATAAGGCAGAATGACTTTGTGTGTGGATGAAAAATTTTATTTTTCTAATAGATATTTTCAATCATGACAGATGAAAATAAATCATGGCCCTTATTCCCAGGAGACTGTAAAGTCACTAGCCAAGGGAATGGTTGATAACTGAAGGTCCTAAGAATTTCTTGATTGTGGAACTAGGCTGCCAGTTGATGATGACAACTGCAGATCGCTTTCAAATGAAGGAAGATTTCAAGAATTAAAAGAACTGTCTCATTTTAAATGAGACATTATTGGACTTTATTAAGTTAGAATAAAAGGTGAAGAGACAATTGATTTAAAAAATGGACATGTACTCTACTACAAAGGCACAAATATTGGAAGTACAAGTGGAGTAGGATTTATTATAAGTAAAAAGTGGAAGAACATTATGGAGATTGATAGTGTGTCAAACAGAGTGGCAAAATTCATACCAAACACAGATAATTCAGGTTTATGCCCCAACTTATAGTGATGAATTAGTAGAAGATTTTCATACGAATATACAAAAGGCTTTTGATAAGACTAAACAACATTTTAAAATTGTTTTAGGAGACTTTAATGTTAGAGTTGGTAAACAAATGAAAGTGCTGTAGGTAAATTTGGTTATAATAATAAAAATGAAAGAGGACATAGATTTGTGGAGTTTGCAGAAAGAAAAAAACTTTATATTATAAATTCTTTTTTTTTTTTTTGAGAAGAAGGTTAAATGGAAATGGACATGGAAGCATCCAAATGAAGGTACAGCAGAATTGGATTATATTTTGACTAACAGGAAATACATACTTCAAGATTGTAATGTTCTCTTAATAAATTCAACACAGGAAATGATGAACAATTAATAAGATGTAAGATACATGTTAATACAAAACTAGAGAGACAAAAATTATTAAAACAAGCAATATTCACAGTTGATATTCTTAATCTTCAAAAACATTCTAATGAATTTAAATTAGAACATGTAAATTGTTTTCAAATATTAGCAGGTTTTGAACATGATTCAGATTTGAATGAAATTAATAGGAAAATAACTGATACACTCTTAAAAATAGTAGCAACTGTCCAATAAAATTTCTACTGATTATGAAAAAAAGAAGGAATATTAAAATATATAAAAATGATGCATTAAGAAGGATTGAATATCTTGAATTTTGTAAAATGGTGTGAAAAATAGTTGATAATGATATAAAAAAGTATAATTGTAAACTCTCAAGAAAAGTTGTGTAAAAGAGAATGAATGGCTGAGTGTATAACAACATTTTGGGTATTGGTAGGAAACTTATATATCTGCAATAATAAAAAAAAAAGATGGAACTATTATTAAAAAGAGAAATGACATCATAAATGGATAGAAGCATTCTATCAAGAATTATCTAGTAATAAAGAACAAATATCTCCTACAACTATTATATCTTCTGAATTCCCCAGGATTTTAAATGAAGAAGTGAGACATGCAATTAAAGAAAAAGTGCAAGTAATGTTGGAATTATAATCGATATATTAAAAGAAGCAAGTGAAGATATGAAAGAGTTTTGGCAAAGTTATATGCCAAATAGAATGTATCAGATGATTGGAAGAATGCAGTATAAATATTAATATTTTAAAAAGGTGATAAAGAAGATATTAGAAATTACAGACCTATCAGTCTTTTATCAGTTTTATACAAAAATTTTATCAAGATAATTACAATTTAACTACAGCAAATTTTGGATTTCAACCAATCAAAAGAAACAGCTGGATTTAAAAGTGGTTTTAATACAGTGGATCATGTGCAAGTATCGAGAGTAATTCTAGAAAGAATCAAGGAATATGAATTGCCATTGTGCTTAAAATTTGTAGATTATGAAAAGGCATTTGATTCTAAAAACATTTCTTCAGTGATTAAAGCATTGTATCATCAAGTTATAAAACCAGGATATTGTTGTATTCTGAAAAATATTTATAAAAATGCAACAACAACAATTAGATTACATAAGCTTTTACGTTATTACAATGTTGTCTGTTTGCGCTTAATAAATTTGTTATATTTACATTTATTAATATCATTTCATTAGATTTAAAAAAATTGCTTCATAGTAAATCGAAAGATTTTGCATTGTTTATTTATATATAATATTTAGTGAATTAAATGTGAAGGTATTTAAGTTTCACATTCTTAGTTCAAAATGCTTGAGTCTAGCTTATTTACATATAAATTGAGGCATAGAAGAAAGTGGGTCCCATCTTTTTCTTATAGTTCTGACTTGTGTTTGAGAATTGAGAGGTCCATGTGCTGTCATTATTACACTTGATTGGCTGTCACATAAGCATGTTTAAAGCATATCAGTTGAAGGTTTTAGCTTTCACGTTATTATAATGATATTAGGAAAATTCATATTGAGAAGAGTATAAGATAGGGTGACTCCATATCTCCAAAACTTTTTACAGCAGTGCTGTAAGAAGTATTTTGGGGATTAAAATGAGAAACTAAAGGAATGAAAGTAAATGGAGATTATTTAAGTCATGTAGATTTTTCAGGTGATGTAATTGTTTTTTCAAATAATACTTCAGAACTTCAAGAAATGTTACAAGAGTTATCAGATGAAAATAAGAAAGTAGGACTAAAGGTAAATGTTAAAAAAACTAAAGTAATATTCGATGAATTTTCTCAAAAGATGAAAATAAAGATTGATTATGATGAGTTAGAAGAAGTTAACAACTAGAAATATCTTGTCAGATTATTACTATGGATGGAAACATAATGGATGAAATTAATTATAAAATTAAACTTGGTTGGAGTGCCTTTGGTAGAAATAACTTAATATTAAAAGGAAATATGCCTATATATTTGAAAAGGAAGATTTTTAATAAATATGTTTTACCAGTTCTTACTTATGAATCTGAGACTTGGATACTTAATAGAAGATAAATGTAGAAACTTTAGATCAATCAAAGAAATATAGAGAGATGCATATTATGAGTAACAAGAGGAGATCAAAACACAATACATAGGTGAGAGAACAAACAGGTGTTAATGATATTTCTGAAAGGATTAAAAGACTGAAGTGGAATTGGACTGGACATATTTCTAGAAGAGATGATAATAGATGGACAATTGAAATTTTAAACTGGATTCAAAGAGATTTAAAACACCCAGAAAGAGACCACAAGTGAGATGGATGAATGAAATAAGGAAGTGTGCAGGGATGATGTGGACAAGAGAGGCTAGAGATCGGAGAAGGTGGATTGAACTTGGAGAGATCTTTATCCTGCAGTGTTTGATGGTAATGATGATGATGATGTAAGTATAATATGTAAATGATATTATATTCATTGGGATATCAAAATTGATTCAATTAAAGATGTCTATAAGCAATTTGAATAAATTTCTAATGCTCCACATGAGTTGTAGTGAGCTGTTTATATTTAGCTAAGTGTATAAATACATGTCTACCTCCAAAGCAAAATGAAATTTCCTGCTGTTTTTTTAATATATCAACTTCAGAATCATTCACTGATAGCAGATCCAGCTGACTCTAGGATTGTCCATTCAAGTAAAGATATGGGACTTCCACCAGAAGCAAATGACCCAATTTCAAACCAAAATGGGAAAATATTGTCTTGCTAGTGTTTATGCACAAAGAATATAATGCTCTTTATTTAGGCCAATGATGAACCATTCAGTATAAATCATATCTTGTCCAATCATAATCGCTTAGTAGTCACTAAGTAAAATAAGAAATCATTTTTAACATGTTAACTTAAAGCATTTATAGTTATGCAGCTCATCTTTGATCTTCTTACTTACTATTAATATGCACTAATGATGTGTATTATATTTTTATTTTTAATGTATATTATAAATGTAATTTAGTTATACATAATTGTATAAAAAATGATTATTAATTAACCAACTAGTCTCATTAATGCATTATGTATACAGTACAAATTATATAATAAATAATATAAATTATATATATGTGTGGGAAATGATGCTAATCTGGATAATCTTTTTCACATGTATGTGATCATGTTAAACCATTAAACATCACATGATCTGTTATTAAAACAGGCAAAACTCTCCATACAGTAGTGCCACTCAGTGCAAGCCAGAGAAATCAATGGATGCCAGAAGGCTTGTGCATAAAATTCCTATCTAGTGCTTACTGGCTTGCACTGAGTGGCATTACTGTATGGAGAGTTTTGTCTGTTTTAATATGATCATGTGTATCGATTATATAAGATGGAGTGGAAGGGAGCTTGAAAGTCTGTGTTCAAATCCATTTTAATATAAATAATAGTATTATATTTGCATCTAAAGCTCTAAATTTATTAGATTCATTACAAATAATGTTATTCACATTAAGTTTAACCACATAGCTTACTGTACTATCTAACATAAATAATACTAACAAATTATTGCAAATAGTTATATTCAATACAATATTTAATTTAGTAAATAATATTAAAAATAAAATTTTAATTTAAGACTACAATTTGAAGTGAAGAACATAACATGCAGCAAGCATATTTTCAATGGTTTTTCTCAAAAAAAAAAAAGAATATTTTTTAAATTGACAGAAGATTGAGTTTTTAAATTAATCTGCAGAAGAATTGAGGAGCAATTTTTTAAAATATTTTGATACTATTAATATGGAAATAGAAGACAGATTCAAAAATGTATTTAAAATTATTTTAAATTTATTATGTGTATAAAAATATTAGGCAACAAAGAGCTGGAAAAAATGTGTTTTTGTTACATTTTATGAAAATAATATATATAAAGATCTTATTCAAGGAATATCATTAAAAGGACTGGTTTTGGAAGAAGATGAAATGAAGTTTTATTAAATTGATTAATTGTAATAAGAGTTATGCTTTTTTTTTCACATGGCTGATGATAATTTTAAATGTTGAACATTCTTTAATTAATTAAAATGTATTAAAAATTATATTCACTCTAAAATTGTAAAGATCAGTTAAATGCACTACCTATATTAAATGTGGAGAAAAACCATGAAAAATTAAAATTTTTGTTAGCACTCATAATAAAGTAGCAGTAAAAGGGTCATATTTTTAAAATGTAATTTATCAAATTATTTTTATGATTTAAAAGTGAATTATTTCATTAAAATTTTCAAACATTTTTGATCCATTGCAGAATGAAGGTATCTCTCCAAGTTTAATCCATCTTCTCCAGTTCATAGCCTTTCTTTTTCAAAATACTCTAGCAAACTTCCATAGTTAATCCATTTATCTCACATGTGGTCTCCCTTGGTCTTTTATAATCTTTTGAGATCCAATTTAAAACTTCAACTGTCCATCTATTAATATCTTTTTTAGAATTATGTCCAACTCAGCTCCATTTTAATCTTTTGTCATTGATGTCTGTGTTCTCTCATCACATGATCATCATTTCTTATGCTTGCTCACATGACTGTTATTAAAACAGCAAAACTCTCCATATATTAGTACCATTCAGTGCAAGCCAGTGATTACTCAGTGGCATCCATTGATTACTCTGGCTTGCACTGAGTGGCACTACTGTATGGAAAGTTTTGCCTGTTTTAATAACTGTTCTCTCATCTATGTATTTCATTGATGATCTTTTTTTTGTAGCTCCTAAAACACACTTCTCCATACTTCATTGAATGATTTGAAGTCTCTGAATTGCTCTTTTATTAAATGTCCAAATCTTAGATCAATAAATAAAAACTGGCAAAACATCTATTAAAAATTTTCCTTTTGAAGCAGATATGCAGATTTTTCTTTTAACATTAAGTTATTTCTACCAAAAACACTTCATCTAAGTTTAATTCTATAATAAATTTAATTAATTATGTTTTCATGTGCATTAATAACCTGACCAAGGTATTTGTAATTGTTAACTTCTTCAAATTCATGATTATCCAACCTTTAATAAAAATATTTATAATTTGTTATATATAATAATATAATATAAAACTGTTTAAGATATATGTGTATTTTTATGTATGTAAATTATAAACTGTTTAATTGATACTGATATCAGTAAATAAATCTAAATACTTTAATTTGAAATTATATTAGATCCCCTGAAAAATAATTGCTCTTGGGTCTCAAGCCTCTTTATAAAGGAGGTCAGCCCTGGCTGTACTAAATTTAGATATTTTAAATATGTCTAACAGTGAAAATAAAGGTGTGCTATTCAATGTCTTACTTATCACATTCTTTTAATTTGATAATTTGTGATATTGTTTCTGGTAGTGTATACCATAAGCAATTTTTTGAAATAATAAAACACTTATACTATCTATTTTCTGCTTTTATGAAAAAATAAACAATCGAAGAAGTTTGTATCATTTGAACCACTATGTGATACTCACTAGGAAATACCAAAGTTGATTCAATTAAAGCAGTCTACAAGCAGTAAAACAAACAAGAATTTATTAATTTAAAATTATAGTGAATGACTTAGCTAAGTATAGAAACACTTTGTCTACCTCCAACACAGATGACCAAGATTCCAGTGAATTCTAGACCTGTTCAATCAAGTAAAGAAATAGGAATTCTGTCAACAGCAAATGATCCAATTGTAAGGTAGAGTGGGAAAATATTATCTCATTAGTATTTATGTCCAGAAAATATAAGCTAATAAACATCACATGATCACCATTTTTTATGCTTGCTTATATATAACTGTTATTAAAACAGGCAAACTCTTCATTCAGTATTGCCACTCAGTGCAAGCCAGAGTATTGATTACTCTGGCTTGCACTGAGTGGCAATACTGAATAGAGACTTTGCCTGTCTTAATAACAGTTATAAGCAAGCATAAGAAATGGTGATCACGCGATATTTATTGGCTTAAAACCAATCCTTCCTAATAGAATAGTGGTGGCTATGGTTATTAAAGAACCAAAGATACCAAAATGTATAGCTACTGAACAGAGTTCAGATCTATATGACTATATAAGCTAATGAGCTTGAATTGAAAATATTATTGTGTTTTCAATTTAAAACTCATAGTTTTGTAGTTAAGTATAGATTAAAAAGTGGCTGTTGGGGGCTTGCATTAAATCCTAAAATTTAGGTGCAGTGCTCTCAGATCTGAGGCTTCTCACTGACGAAGATCACAAACCAGAAACTAGTCTGGGGATATTGGATGAGTAAGCATTAGAAGGGGATTTTATGCATGAGCCTTCTGGCATCCATTGATTATACTGGCTGTTCACTGAGTGGCAATACTGAATGGAGAGTTCGCCTGTTTTAAAATATAAGCTCTGTACTCAAAGCCAATTATAACTTATTCACACAAGTCTATAGCATGAGTCATATTTTTTTTAGCCACAATCACTTAATCAATAAATGAAAAAAGAAGTGTTTCATAATGTACAACTTAGAACATTACAAAGAAATCAAGTCATATATCACATGACCTAATTTAACAAGCTTGTATTACAAATGTTATATATAGAGCTTGCAAATAAGCTCTTATCAATCTAATGCTTGAATACACTAGCACCTCACTAAGGAAGCCAATAGCAGAAACCAGTCTGGGGTTGGGAGTATTCTGCAAAGCTTGTTAAGAGCTTATTTGCGAGCTCTATATATAACTTAGAAAATTTATAGTCATACAGTTTACTCATGATTTTTTTATTTTATCTTACATTTAATTCATAATTGTAATGCATTAATAATGTATACTGTATTTTTATTTTAATATATATTATAAATGTATTTATTAATTAACTACTCCTTCTTATTAAAGTGTTATATATACAATATAAATAATGATAATGAGCTTGTAAAAAAAAACTCAGAATCTATTAGGTTCATCACAAGAAATGCCATTCATATTAATTTTAACAATATGGTTTACTGTATTGTATAAAATAAATAATATAGTAATAAATTATTGCAAGCAAAAACAATTATATAAATTCAGCATTTAATTTAATAAACAGGCAAAACTCTCCATACAGTAGTGCCACCCTGTGCCAACCAGAGTAATCAATGGATGCTAGAAGGCTTATGTATAAAATCCCCATCTAATGCCTACTCATCCAATACCCCCAGACTAGTTTCTGGCTTGTGGCCTTTGTCAGTGAGGAGCCTTGGATCTGAGAGCACTGCACCTAGATCTTAGGATCTAATGTAATCCTCCAGCAGCCACCTTTTATCTCTACTTGACTACAAAACTATGAGAATGAAATTGAAAATACAATAATATTTTCAATCTAAGCTCAATAGGTGGGACTACTGTATGGAGAGTTTTGCCTGTTTAATAACAGTTATGTGCTAGCATAAGAGATGGTTATCATGTGATGTTTAGTGGTTTAGCACCAATCCTGCCTAATAGGATAGTGGTGGCCATGCTTGTTAAAGAGCCAAAGACACCAAAATGTATGGATGCTGAACTGAGTTCAGAACCATGTGACTGTATAAGGTATTGAGCTTAGATTAAAAATATTATTGTATTTTCAATTTCATTCTCCTATTTTTGTAGTTAAGCAGAGATAAAAAGTGGCTACTGGTGGGTTGCATTAGATCATAAGATCTAGGTACAGTGTTCTCAGATCCAAGGCTTCTCACTGATGAAGGTGACAAGCCAGAAACTAGTCTGGGGATATTGGATGAGTAGGCACTAGATGGGGATTTTATGCATAAACTTTCTGGCATCCATTGATTACTCTGGTTGGCACAGGGTGGCACTACTGTATGGAGAGTTTTGCCTGTTTAATAACAGTTATGTGCTAGCATAAGAAATGGTGATCATGTGATGTTTAGTGGTTTAATTTAATAAATAATATTAAAATTAAAATATTAAATTTGAGATTGTAGTTTGAAGAATTCTTACAATGACACATAGAATAACAGTATGCAGTGTGAGTTTTTCAAATAATTTTACTCAAAGATGAACAATAAAAAAGAAAAGATTATTTTCTGAATTAACATATGAAATGTCAAAGGATCCTTGAAAGAATTTAGATGCAATTTTTAATATTTTCATTGATACTGGTAGTGTACAAATAAAAGAGATTTTAAAACATTTTAAATTAATTACACATATAAAAATATTAGAAAACAAAGAATTAAAACAAATATTAAGATTTCATAATACTTTGTGAAAACAATATATATAAAAATCTTGTTCAAAAATTATCATTATTAAAAGGAGTAATTTTGAAGGAATAAGATATAAACTATATCCTAACTATACTATATAATAGATAAAATTATAATGTTTTTCTAAATACATTAATTATAATTAGAGTTGTTTTTGTTTCACACTGCTGGTGACAATTTCAAATGCTGAACATTCTTTAGTAAATTAAAGTATATTAAAAATTATTTCATTTTTTAATTGCAAAGATTAGTTAAATTCACTAGCTATATTAAATATAGAGGAAAACAAAGAAAAATTATGAATTTTCTAATGTTATCATTGAAACAGCAATGTGATGTAAATTATTTATAAAACATCACATTTAATAATAAAATATATATCCCTATAATAAAAATATTTATGATATATCATATAAAAATTATAAATTGTTTATCTGGCCTTGGTATCCATACTTAAATCTGTTTATTTGAAATATTGTTGGTGACCCTGAAAAATACTTACATCCAAGTCTTTTTATGAAGAAGGACTGCTTCAATTTGACAAAATAAATAGTCTATTTGAAGATGCTGCTGAGAAGTAAAAGACAAATAATAATCACCCAATTATAAATTGTATTAAAAATCCTAGTATGCGCAAGAATTTTCATTGCATTTATACTAATGAATTTTTATTATGTCCATATGTCAGTGTATAATTTATAATCTACATAACAAACTGTTATATATTCAACCACAAATCTGAATGCCAACAAAATAACAAAAATTATAGACTATAAGTTGTAAAGAAAAACTTATTTATTTATATTAATATTCTGTACATAACACATTATTTACAATTGGGCCTTCAGTAATTCCGATGACTACTAATAACTGATCACCTAACAGTTATTCCCGCACATATATATTCCTAAAGTTTTGCATTTACTAAAGTGATCAAACCAGTCATAGAATTGGAGTATTATTTCCCACTAAATGCTAATACCTCCCACAGTTAACAACTAACCACTGTTTTCATTATTCTTAGATCTGAGTAAATAACTAAAAAATTGTTTATACTCACAGTCTGACTCTGCACAGTTCTCATGAGGCCTTATCGGGCATACACAAATAAAAATAAGACCAGTGTGGTCTATTTAAGTCCTATCCAGCTGTTTCCATCTACAGAGACTCGGTCTCTGTGATGACATCCCTTGTAGTAGAAAAGTCACTACAACTTTTCCAGCAGCTTTTTCTCTGGGTCCATTTTCCTAATGTTCCATGACTCAACAGCACCATCACATGAAGGGTAAGAAAACACTACTGCTCTTTTCAGCACACACAATTTATACCTTTTCACAGTTTAATATTCAGTATTAATTATTATAAAAGGAAATAGCTATTTACATTCAGTTATCCCCCCCAGTAATACATCTTTTCACAGATTATCATCAAGCTTTTAATTGCATCAGTGTACATTCCTTTCATCTACAATTAGTCTTTCAAATATTGATTAAACCGATCTTTCCTCTGTATTCTTTTGTTTAATTAGTTTCAAATAGCTTAATGCTCTAATTAAACATTACTAACCTTTTTTATACTTAAATCCATGAAGCCTTTCCGGCATTTTTATTCACGTTTCTTTTATTTGTCAGCAATCTTTCTTCATTGATTTTAACTTACAATATCTTTCTATACTTACGTTTCTGGGTTTTTTTTAATTTTTTCTGGAGTCACAAATCCTAGCTTTATGATTTATACAAATTATGGTTAAATAATTTAATATATTTAACACACAGTTCTTCTTTTCAAAATAGTTCATATATATCTAATATAGAAATAAAACAAACTAACTCCTTCTTTTTAAAACTTGATTTATTATGACTATAATCATGAAAAAGGAATCCGACGTTTCGACTATTTTTTATAGTCTTTTTCAGGCACACTAAAATAAAATATATATACACAATAAATATCACATATTCCAAAAAAAAAAAAAAATTAAATTAATTAAAAATTACAAAATATAAAATATATCCATAACCAAAATTTTCTTTTTTTTACCTTATCTCACTCCCCTTACCTATTACAATCACAACTTAAACACAACTAATTCCTTTTTAAAACTTCTATATATATCAAATAAAAACTTTTTTATTAAAAAGTTTTTATTTGATATAAGTTTTTATTTGATATATATAGAAGTTTTAAAAAGGAATTAGTTGTGTTTAAGTTGTGATTGTAATAGGTAAGGGGAGTGAGATAAGGTAAAAAAAAGAAAATTTTGGTTATGGATATATTTTATATTTTGTAATTTTTAATTAATTTAATTTTTTTTTTTTTTTGGAATATGTGATATTTATTGTGTATATATATTTTATTTTAGTGTGCCTTGAAAAAGACTATAAAAAATAGTCGAAACGTCGGATTCCTTTTTCATGATTATAGTCATAATAAATCAAGTTTTAAAAAGGAGTTAGTTTGTTTTATTTCTATATTAAATTATGGTTACTAAAACAATATTTTTTCCAAAATATAATACAAACTAATGAAGCAGTTTTGATTAGCAATGTGTTTTGCCTTGTAAAATCTCAGCTGATATTGTGAATAAATTAATGTTTTTTAATACAGTTAACTTTTTTTAATGAGGTTGTAAGAAAGCAATAACTTCAATTCAAAATTGATCATTTTTATGTGAAATATATGCTTCTGTCAATTATCCTTCTTTGTTACAATTTAGATTCATTACAAGTTAATAAAGGTAATAAAAAAAATTCTATTAGTGAAGCTAAATGATATAATTGATATATACTAAACAAAATTACTACATGACTGTCTCAGCTTATATTCAACATTTGCAATAAATATAATATTCTATGTATCATTCTAAATTTAGAGCCACCTAATGTGATGTGAACTTGAGTAATTGATGGAATTGAGATAAAAGTGCCAAAAAAAAAAAAAAAAAACCTTTGAGCAATTTTTTGGTAATTGGTCTATTTCACTAAAAATCATTGATAAAAGTTTGTATGCAGAATCTAGTTTGGAAATTTGTTTGAACAGATGGTATTCATTGATGACTCATGTTTACAATAAATAGTTGAAATAAAATCCTTGTTTTTACTTCACCTTTGAGTGATAAGTTTTAAATTGAGCTCTATGCAAAAAAGTGAAGCTTAGTACTATTAGAAAAGAATTATAAGGTTTACCACTTTCAGAGAACTTAGATCTCCATATTGTGGAGTAAAGTGATTAAATTGATTAATGCTTTTAATACTGAAGTTATATGATGTACGTCATAAATAGCAAAACTAGTAGGAGAAGGTATAACCTTACTGTTCTTTTCAAATATTATTGATTCAGTTTAACTTAATTTTTTGTATATAATTTGTAATAAACAGTTATTTTCTTAATATGAAATTAATTTTACTCATTTATATTTTGAGATCATTGTGACACTAACAAATTAATGACAGATTGTTGACAGCTATACTTCAGTTACTGTTAAGCACAGACACTATCACTTTATAATTCTAGTAATGTTCACTTCTGTTTTATATATGTGTGTGTATGTGTTCATGAAAATTTTGATTATTTTAATTTTTGCTGTATTATGATTCTTTGAAACTTATTGTAAGTAAATAACTTTATTCTGTATGATTTAGTACTGTGGCCGAATGGCAGAATCTGGTGTTTAAATTGCATCTCCATTTTATTTGTTTAATAATAAATTTATGTGCACAAGCATCATTTTATTTATATAATAAAATTTTAAGCATTTCAGTGTGAATTTGTTTGAATGTGTTGTTTAGTCTGCTTAAATGTTGTCATTAAAAGATAGATTTATTAGTAAAGGCAGTAGCTTTGAACTGTTCTACACAGTTGGCAACCAATAATACGACATTTATTTCAATGACAATTGATCTCTCATTAGATATATTAAAAATTTATTTTAAACCATCTAAATTTTTAATGGTGAAATATTATTTTTTATAAGTTTATTTTATTTTGAAAATTGATTGTATAATAATCTAAAATTTAGGAACATTTTCCTCCAGTAATGTAAGAAGTTAACTTAGACATATCTCTGAAATAGCTTCTGCTTCTTGTTGAAAGTCTATTTAGATAGTGCTGTGCAGTATCCTTGAGTAGCATGTTTTGATCATTATTTAATGACTAAAATGATTTTATTAGCAGTTAGTTTTATATAAAATTTTATTGAAGATTCATCATCTGAAATTTTGAAACTATTATATTTTCATGTTTTGTAATGTCTATCATATAATTGTCAGGAAAAATGATTTTTATCATAGTAGTTTACAGTTTAAAAAAAGTATATGTGCCATATCTAGTATAAAATTTATCTTATTTTATCAAATGAGAAAGGAAAATCTAAAAAATTTATTTGTTTTCTTTTTATAATGTCTAAAAACAACTTATTTTTGCTTTCTTACACATATCTTCATAAAAAATAAATTCAGAGACATGTAAGCATTTGTAAAATAGTTATTTTACAAACATAAGGATTTAAATAAATCATTTTATTTTTATATAGTGTGATGTTTATATACTGTAATATTTAAACAGCATTAAGCTGTTGCACATGTGCTTTGAAGATTTTAACTATAAATGAATGAATACTAACACTTCAGACACATGATAAAGTCTTTGGAAAAGATAGAATGGCCATCTATCTTTTCGATCTTTTCGAACACAAACATTTTTGTATGGGCAAATCTTAAGTGTTTGAAAGTGAAAGCGTGAAGATATCAAATAATCACTTTAAATTACTATTACATGCTTGAATGAAAGGCACTAATGAAATTTACTAGAATTTACGATACATCATTCTTATTTGAAATTAAATGTATGTAAATAAATCATTTTATTTTTATATAGCGCGATGTTTATAAACTGTAATATTTAAACAGCATTAAGCTGTTGCACATGCGCTTTGAAGATTTTAACTATAAATGAATGAATACTAACACTTCAAACACATGATAAAGTCTTTGGAAAAGATAGAATGGCCATCTATCTTTTCAAACCCTCACGCTTTTGTATGGGCAAATCTTAAGTGTTTGAAAGTGAAAGCATAGTAATTTAAAGTGATTATTTAATATCTTCACACTTTCACTTTCAAACACTTAAGATTTGCCCATACAAAAGTGTTTGGGTTCGAAAAGATAGATGGCCATTCTATCTTTTCCTAAGACTTTATCATGTGTTTGAAGTGTTAGTATTCATTCATTTATAGTTAAAATCTTCAAAGCGCATGTGCAACAGCTTAATAATGTTTAAATATTAAAACATAAGGATTTATAAAATTGCAATTTTGTTTATTAAGTTTTTAAAACTTTTATATTTTCACATTTTTATAATGCTATTTCAGGAAAAATTATGAACTATACCAAATTAGTAGCTCTAGAATTAAAATAAATATCTGTTGTTCAGTACCTAGTAGAAAATTTGTCTTATTTTCAGTTTGAATTTTTTTTAAAGAAATATCAATTAATTTATTATATTGTTTTAGTTTGCAAGAGTTGCATTGTAACTCATTTACAAAGAAGTAAGGCTTGTCCATATTGTAAGAAGACAATCCACGAAACTCAGCCAATGCTTTATATTCGTTCCGATCGTGTATTACAGGATATAGTGTATAAAGTGGTACCCAACCTTTGGGAAAGTAAGTACAGTTGCTTTAATTAAAAATTAATAGAAATAATTCCTTAAAATCTATTAAATATATTTTTTAAAAATAATTTATAAGAAGGAATATTTATTTATTTAATATAAACATAATGTGTTTTTTGAAATATATTTTTATGCTGACTGATTATAATTTATTTTTATTAGACTCTTGCTTGTACTATCTTGTTCATGATTGAAATTTCTCAATTACTAAATACAAATAATAATAAAAAATAACATAAATCTGATCTTAATGAAATTGTGATCATTATTACCACATTAGAAATGTTTTTATTGATAGAGTATCTTAAGGTGAACAGTTTAAGAAGTCACTAGTTTCAACTCTGTGATGGAGAATATTACTATAGTAATGGAAAAAACTAATATTTTAAACGAATAGAGGTTCAAATTTAATATTGTAAAAAATAAAAAGGAGAGAGAATTGAGAAAGTATGGAAATATGCTTAGTATTCATATGTTAGTACTTAGACTACAGTTTAATAAAAGTACCATAGTGCAGTATTAGTGTGTCTGCCTGCCATGCTCTTTGACTTTCGTTTGAATTTAAGTCACATAATCTTGGATAAATTATTTATATTCTAACCAGGTTTAGTAATTTTTTTTTCCAATACAACCATCCAGTATTGATCAGTAAATGGGTATCTAATTATTCTTAGCCAGAGGGATAAATAAGGGTGGAAAATTATTCTAACCCTCATCATCTAGCAATTATTTAAGCCTGGTGAATAAAGTGCTTTATTCACTGGCTTGCTAAGAGTAACTGATGGAAAAGCTTTTGTCTCTCAATGGGTTATTTAATAATTGTTGAGATTTTTTTTTTAGTTACATATAAATGCAGATAGGAAAAAAAAAAGTAATATTATAAGTAGAAGTTCTGAAGAAGATTGCTGGGGCAATCAAAATTGTCAATAATAGATTGTAAAAAGTAATAAAGAATATAGATGATATTAATATTATATGGATTTGGCAATGCAATAAGAAAGATAAAAAAAAAGTAGCTATATTTATACCAGGAAAAATTTCATCTTTAGTATTGATATATCCTAGGCTTGAAATATAAACAATTGTATCTTTAATTTAGGTTATTATTTTAAAAAAAAAACACACACACACACACACATTTTTAATGCGTATTTGTATCAAAAATTATTCATAAGAATAATTTTCAATAGTTCTAAAGTTTTTTTTTTCATCCATAAAAATCATGTACGAAGTAGTTCTACGTATATATCACAATAAAAATATTGTTGACGCCGATAAGCTTATTAAGCAAACGCAATAGTTAGAAGGGAATGTCTGCATAAACTATTATATACCATAATTAAAGGTAGAAAATTAAATACTTTTGAAGTTTCGATTTGCATGAAAAATAAAATGTAAACTTGTTTTTTTGTATCAAATTAAAAGACAAAAAAAAAAAAAATGGAAAAATAAAGAGAGGGTATTCAATTTAATTTTAAACTTTGTTAACAAATTCTAGGAAAAAGTTTTGAAAAAAAAAAAGTATTGTTAAAAAAGTTTTTTTTTTTTTTTTTTTAAAGGGGCAATGAAAATGTTTTTGATAGTTTTGAACTCATTATAGATACATCAATTTTATAATGGCAAAAATTGACCAACGTGTTAATAAAAAATTCTTTTAAAAAATATTATTAGGATTATTTTATTATTGGATACTTATATTGAGATTACTAAGAGAAAATATATTAAAGGGCAGAGGCTGGAGAGAATAAGTCCAAGGTCTTATGTAGTTGTGCACTGAAAACTAAACAGTGATGAAAGGTGGGGATGATTAAATCTTTGTTGAACAGTGATTAAAACAATGATTTGAAGTTTAGATTAAATATAAGAAGACATTATGAAATTGGCGGCAAATTTTCTGAATGGAAGTCAAACATTTAAGAGAACTAAGGGGGGGGGTCGTTATGAATTCTCAGTAATTTGAATGAATGCCTTTACATAACTGAAGAACTGTAGGATTTTATGGATTTTTTTTTAATATCCTTGCGAAATGATATTTATAATATGCTATTATATAAATAGATTTAATTTGTAGAATAATATTACTCTATTTATCACAAGAAATACATGTTTATACATATATTAACAAGAAATTCCATCTGTTAAAAATATATATATAATTCTAGCAGTTTTTTTTACTATTTGCATGTCTCAAAGGAGTGCAAGAACTCTTCACTATTACTGATACTAAATTTGTTATTTGGAAGATTTTAAGAGCTACAACTTCTAGTGCAGATTTTTTGAAAATAAATATGCAATTTAATAACAATATACTCATAAATTTAATTATGTTGTATTTGATCATTTTAAAAAATTCAATATTAAAGAAAATGAATTAATGATTTTAAGTTGAGTTTAGCAGTTCAGTGAATGATGATGTAGTCAGAAAAGAAAATGCTATTGATATGTAGCAGTGATAGTAATAGTTAAATTGTGGTTAGAGAAATTGGTTTGAGATGGGGATATGATAGAATAACTATGAACACTATGCTTCTAAGGGTAGGTGCAGAGAGTTTAGATCTAAATATGTAGTGAATTGATAGTCTTGAGGTTTTTAAATGGCAGCAGATATCTAGATGTTTACCATATATATATATATAGTATAATTTATTTTATCTAATATCAAGCTATGGAGATGCATTGTCCAATGACTATAAATCAACAAATCAATGGAAATACTATCAATAACATTTATCTTACTAAGCTAGTAAAGCTAGTGTGTGGGGTTGTGTGTGTGTGTGGAAGTCTCACTTTGTAATTTATCAAAACTGAGTTTGTTTAAATTGTGATTAATGCTAACTTTAGATATTTGGAATTCCAGTAAAGATAATGAAAAAAATATTGTTCTATTTGAAAGAGGTTGCCAAAGTAAAAAGATATATATATATATATTAAATCCATATTCTGTTAAAAAGTTTTTAAAATATTTGTAACTTCATCAATATGTGAAGATTTTACAAAAAATGAAAAAAATATGGTTATAATTTCAAGATGAGAAAGATTAATATCTTCTATGGTTGTCTCCAGGTTTCTAATGGGTGGCTTAACATACTATTAAAAGAAGAACATAGCACTGTGAAATACCCCTGCCTGTTTTAAAAGAAATAGATGCCAAATATAGCATTGAATACAATTTTTACAACTAGTAAAAAATATTCATATAGTGGAATAAGAAGTATTGATTTGGAAAAAACAAACCCAGTTGATGATATCGAAGATATCAAGCTTATCAAAAAACTTCATTAATAAGCTTATTCTGCTTTCTATATAATTATTATTGCTTTCTGATTTAGTAGAATGACATGTATAGCTTAGCATCTAATCACAGTGTGAAAGTGAATTGTTTTTATTCATTTTTTTTGGTTCAGATCCTCTGGAACTATAAGCATGCTCTCATTAGAAAAAAAGTAAAGGTTATATTCTTTCCAATACAAATTGTCTGATTATAGACTTAATAATTATATAATTTATACCTGACTGTTGGAATCATATCAGCTCCCAATACAATGTTTAGCTTAACTATTTTTTAACTTCACTAAATTGTACTTTCATGGATGTAATTACAATGTAAATTAAATATTACTAATTTCAACAGCATGTAAATAACCTTTACTACTGCTTAAATATGTAAAATGAAGGAATATAATTATATCACAGAACATTCTCATTTGAATATATTACTCAATTATTTGTAAGCTAACTCATAATGAATCATTTTTAATAAATTTGCAAATATAATTTTAACTTTTTGGATATCAATATTGATTTATTTACGATATATACAGTTAGATGTTATATGAAAAAGGATATTTCTTTTTATCAGACTGAATAAATTGACATTGGTAAATGAAAAGTTAAAATTATATTTGCAAGTTTATTAAAAATAATTCATTATGAGTCTATTTACTAATAATTCTGAGTAACATATCCGAAAGAGAATGTTCTGTGATATGATTAAATTACTATAATAAAATGTTATCCTATTAAATGTTTTATTTGGTTTGCTTTGATAACAAATTTATTTTTGAAGCATTATAACAAGGTTCTATCAACAACTTGAAGTAGTTGCACTATCATAGTAAGGGAACCTTTCTATAAAATGAGAGAGTTTAAGTCTTAGTATGGGTAAAAAAAAAAATTTCTAGAAAGTGATGAAATGAATTTTAGAGCCAGGTCTAATTAAGTTAAGATGTTTGGATTATAAGTTGATTAATTGAGGCTTCAGAATCTTTGATGTTGATCAGGCATAATCAAATTGACAGCAAGAGTTATTTTGGAGTGCAAGATCTTCACTCATGGTATTTAGGATGTTTTTAAATTGTAACTCTGCTAAGTATGAAAGAAGAATAAGTAGTAAGAAAGTATGAAGCAAGCAAAGAAATTGAGAAATAGCTGAGAGATGTCGATCATCATTTATCAATCTTCTGATCATGTACTTATTTGGAAGTTCTTAAATAAAAATAAACTGAATACATGAATAATTTGCAATAGTTACAACATAATAAATAATGCTTGGGTAGCTTGTGTTTATATAATAAAGAGCAGTACAATGAGTGAGATACTAGCAATTCTGGAAAAGATAATAGCTATAGAGAATATAAAGATTGAAGT
This sequence comes from Epiperipatus broadwayi, assembly GCA_028023455.1. NCBI lineage: Eukaryota > Metazoa > Onychophora > Udeonychophora > Euonychophora > Peripatidae > Epiperipatus > Epiperipatus broadwayi. Next base: position 18,305,959 of record JAQFVV010000008.1, on the reverse strand, counting down.
AGTAATGATGATGAATAGCTCAATTAATGTCTCTTCCAATTATAATTGTTTCAACATTTGGAGAGTTTTAAGCTAGGCTATTATATATTGGAGCACCAAATATTGTTTAGGGTCAAGTCATGAATAAAGAAGATTAAATGCAAAGTTTAAACAGAAAATGTCTATTTCCATATCAAAGAATTTTTTATGATGTAGCGATAGTTAATTTTATTTACTAAAGCAATTGATTCTTGACCAATAATGAAGTTGTCTTTTTTTTTAAATCAATAAGTGGGAAAGTATTTTACTTAGGATTGTTTAACACAATAGAAATATAGTCCTTTATGACTTTGGAAATATGATTGTAACAGGCATTTGATGAAGCATAAACTTGTGATGAATTTATTGATTGAAAAGCCATCAATCATTTTCAGTTTTATGTGCTACACATTAATGCATTGAAAAAAGGACATTTAATGTTATTTCAAAATGAACATCCATTAGATGACAACTTTTTTTCTATGTTACTTAAGAATGTATCCATTAAAGTTAATGAATCCACCTTATATAACATCAAGATATGGTAGAGTTTTTTGGATAACAAAATATTTAGGCTTATATTTTTAGCTGTATCTGTGGTAGTTGATTTTCCTATAAAAACTGACCAATTTTTGGTGAAGGTAACTGATTGTCTGTTATAACTTGCATTATGACAATATCAAAGTAGTAAGTGTAAAACTTTGAAGAAGCACCTCTTCCCAAAAACTGTTAAGCTTCTAAAGAAAGATTACTGAAGGTGGGTTTTTACCTGGGTAAACAGTGAAATCATTAGTGTTTAAATTGATAAATTTAGTCAGTTTTGGAATACATAAACTTTTGAAGCTTTAATCTAATAATGGCTTGTGTTGACTCAATCATTTTTATTCATCCATAAAGGGTACTATATAATTTTTCATGGCCAAGTTCTAAGTAATTTGATGGAAGCAGTACTGTTTAAAGAATAATATTTTTTTTTCAAGTTATCTAATCAAGAAAGTCCATCCTCATGACGGTCATCGTTTTTTATTTCTTGTGCCCATGATTTAATTCAACAAAGCTGAAAGGATAGAACAACGTATTCTTGACATTTAGCATCAGATAGCTGTTTACATATCGAAACTGTTTTTTGTGTAATGAGTTTATAAGTGATTTGATAGTTTTTTAAAAAGTCCTTTGTAAATTTCAAAATTAATTTACAATTTTGTTATTATTAATACTACTTAAAGAAATGGTCAGTTGTATATTGATTGGATTTTGCTCACCTCAATATTAGAGAATAAATCACTTATGTTTATAAAAGTTTAATGAAATTTTTGATTAACGATTTAGCTGTTGGTTTTCCAATTTAAACTATTTAGTTTTTTAAATAATGATTTATATATATATAAAATAAAAAACCAACAAAAAACAAACACTGACATGGATAATATCAGCATAATATTGAATGTTGTTCTCAGTCTACTAATGGACTAAACAGATTGACTGATAGTGGGATAATTTTTGGAAATAAATGGCAATTGCGAACAATAGATAAATATTGTCTGACCTTGAGTACTCCCTGCTGCCCTGTAGAACAGAATATTGGTTTATGAAATACTAGGTATTGTTTCCAATACAAACATCTCCCTGTTCCTATTTCAGTCACTTAAATTAGCATAATACACAGTCATCATGAGCTTCTCATGCCATTGCTCATTTCCCTAACTAACTGTGACAATGGAATTGTATGTTTTTACAAAATATTTCCATCATTTAACTACATGCACAGTGTTTTTATTTAATTTCCCTTTTTTATTTTTTGTTTTCAGCTTGTGATTTTTTTCTTGAGGCAGTACAATCACCAATGAGTCACTTTGAAGCTGTATTTGAAGCAGGAGTTTCAGTTTTTAAAACTTGTAGGTTTAGGCAATTCTGCTTTTTGGATTCTTTTGCTGTGTGAGTGTAAGGAACCTAAAAAATGTAGTTTAAAAATGGTGTCTCATACAGACTGGGTTGATTTTTATGCCTGGTGGATGATTACTCATTAGAAAGATAGAAATAATAATATTATCAGTAGTAATGGTGAAGTCGGAGACAGTAGTATTATAAAGGTAAATATTATAAGTCTATTTTTTTTCTAAATATAGATATATAAAATGAGTGAACTGTACTTGATGTAAATTCTTCAAGATCAGAAATGAGGACTGCACTGATACCAGAGGGACTGTCAAGATTTAAAATTAATATAGTTGTTCTTAATAAATCTTGTCTTTCAGAGAAAAGAAACTTAATAGAACAGATGGATGGCTAAGTAAAAGAATATGTGATGCTGGATTTGCTATAAAGTCTAATTTAGTAACTTATATTCTTGGAATTCCTCATTATAACAATGAAAGGCTAATAATGTTAAAACTTGTCTTGCACAATAGCACCAATGCTTGGTTTATTATTAAAATATATGCTCTAATATTACATTCAAAAAACTTAAAGAAAGCTTTTATTTCTTGCAAATTGGTGCCATTAAAAAGTATTTTTTACTTTTTTTGGAGACTTTGATCATAATGGTATTGCTGCTGCAAACTCGAATGGTCTGTTGTTATTGAATTTTTGCACAATACATGGATTAACTATCACAATACATTGTTTAGGCAGAAAATCACTATAAAGGAAGATGGATGCATCCACATTCAAAGTAAAAGCATTTAGTAGAGTACATTATAATTAGGAATCAGAATGCAAGAGAAGTTCATATTATGCAAGCACTTACAAATGCAGATTGTTAATAGATTATAGCTTAGTATGTTCAAGGATTAAAATGATAATACCATTAAAAAATAGAATGATAGTTAAATTTAAAAATAGATCTTATTCCAATCACATTCACAAGAAAATATATAAAGAAGTATCTATTATTGATATGTATGTGTGTGGGTACACACCCAAACATATAATTGTAATAGTAAATAAATAAAAAATAAATGTAGAATTAAAAGATTTATCTTTTAAATATGGAACTAAAAAATAATTAAAAGTTAAAAGATTAGAAAAAAGATTACATTTTAATTATAGTGAAAAAGTAAAATTAGTGATAATGATATAAAAATGTACTTATAATAATTAAAGGAATGAGAGTCAGATTTCTGTTCTTGATAACAAGGATTTGAATCTCATAATAACTCATAAAAGGTAAACCATTCTGGAATCCAATATGTGTGCACTTAGAGAAATAACTATCTTATCTGTTGAGTGGGAATACCAGCCAGTCAGCTGTAGGAAGAAAACCATAAAAGAAGACATGGAAGTTGGAGAAAAAAAGTAAAATAGCTCAGTGGGCAGATGGACTAAAATTTGGATGCTTAATGTCATCTTTTTTCCAGTAGCTTTAGAATGGAGAGCTTGCTCCAGATGTGAGAAAGCAAGCTAGAGATTAAACAGGTCAGAATAATCTTTATTATTATTTTGTACAACTACAGGCTTATGTTATATATGTATGTAAAATATAAAGTTACTTTAATAATTACTATCAACTAAAGTATTAGATTATTGTGAGTTAAATTTATTAAATGCACTGGATTTAACCGAAGTAGTGTTGAGTCATTATTGAGTAAACTACTGAGAATTCAATCAGGGAACAGTAAAACTTTCTGATAAGCATCTGGAGCATAAGATTATGTAATGTGTGGACATAACAATTGGCATAATCACCATCAAAATGAATCCCAACACTTAGCGGATATAACAATTGACAGCCAGTTTGATTCAAACTAAGAATCAAGGTTAATCAATTAGATTTTTTTGCATTGAGAGATTTTCTGAAATGCAGTCTACTATAAGAGAATTTGACATCAGCGAGTCAAATAACTAGCCCCTGTATATCTTACATGTAGAAAAGTATCTTTTCATAAATATAATTGAAGATGACAAGTTCAAAATAGTGACAGTATTATGCTTTGCTGAAAAAAAGGTGATAGAAATTGAGAACAGGCTTGCAGAGAGCAACTATCAAACTATTTCAACCCCCATCCCTCTAGACATGTTACCAGACTGCATTTCCATGATCACTACCAGGGAAGACAGGAGAGTATTAAAGATTATGATTGTTCTCTGTGGAATCTTGCAAAGAATTGCATCTACTGGCCATTCATAGATGAGGCCTTCCTTGAACAATTTTTAAGGCAACAATTATTGTTAAAATAAGAGTCATAGATCACATGACCCTATCTCTTAAGCTTATAAGTTATAAACAATGAGGATTCCTGACAGAGATATTTTAAGTGCTGGCTCTGGTTAAGCATTTATCATAAAGCTTGTAGAGGAATTGGCAATCCTCATTGTTTATAACAATTATTGTTCTTCACCAATTTACACTACAGTGAAGCCATAAAGCATAGCATAGCTTATAAACTCATGCTAGAGCAATCTCATAAGTTTTCTGAGTTCAATAGTAGTGAAAAAAAAAAAAACAGAAGTCTGTAAAACATGTAAATTTATAAAACATGAAGTTACAAATAGTAATGATCAAACTAATTATAGCACAAAAACCATTTATTTGTTTCTGCTACTGTAAAAATGGCAACAAGGCCAATAATTGATTTCATAGGTGTGAACGATGTAAAATTTGCAAAAAAAGAGGGCAGATGGAAATAATGTGCAAGAAAAAAATTAATGTAACTAGTAATGAAATAACTAGTTATAACCATACATTTCAGGGTCAGGAGAAGCAGCTTACTAATACTAAAAATATGTAGAGACCTGATGATGATAATATAATGCTGGATATTAAAATGTATAATCAGCCTAAGTCAGGAATCAAACTTACATTCGTGAAAAAGGTCGATATTGAGAAAAGAAATGGAAAATAAATTTCCTTGCTTGTTTAGGAAAGCACCAGGGATAATTAAAACAATGCCTGTATTGTTAAAAATAAGCACAGAGGGCAAAGTTCCATTTGCCCAAAAAGAAAAAGTTAAGAAAGAAATCAATGACCTAGTTTAAAAAGGCATTTAGAACCCACTATAAAATCTAGTGGGCTATGCCCCTGGTAATTATAACTAAACCCAATAGTCAAATTTGTTTCTGTGTCGATTACAGAGTATCAGTAAGTAAAGCAATTATCAAAAATGCATATCCTGTTCTGAATGCTAGAGAAATACTAGCATCATTTCAGATATAAATTTTTTTTGCAAAATTAGATCCTAATGCTACCTTCCATTAGATACCAGACGAAGCAACCAAAATATTATTATTGACCACACGCATAGGGTTATACAAAAATAAAAGACTCCTATTTGGGATAATATCGGCCCCTAACATTTTTCAGTTGAAAATTGAAACCCTTCTTAATTGGTTGGAGGGTGTTACACCATATTTTGAAGACTTCCTCATGACAGCGACTACTGAAAATGAACTTAGAAGTTGCTTATTCAAAGTCTGCAAAAAATTAGATGAATTCGAGGCTAAGCTGAACACAAAAAAATGCATCTAGAAGGTGAGAGAAATTAACTTTATGAGCAACATCATATCAGAAAATGGCACATCTCTGTCTGCCAAAAAGGCTAAGAGGCACCAAGTCCTACATTATCCCTAGCAGCGACACCAAGTCCTACAAACATGGAAACTATTTTGACAATTTTTTACAAGGGAAAGCCCATATGGTCAGACTTTTGTATGATCTGCTGAAAAAGAATCAGAAATGGAAATTGGAAGAAGAAGAAGAAAAAGCATTCCCATATGCAAAGTCACTATTGACTTTAAAAAAAATTACTGATACATTACAATAGCGATTTAGACATTACTCTGACCTCAGACACTTCAGAAGTCTGAGAATGACCCATAACCTATGCTTTGCACACCTTTTCCAAAACTGAGAGAAATTATAGTCATCTGGATAAGAAAGCCTTTGCAATATTATTTGGAGTAACGAAATTTCATCAATATTTGTATAGTCATAAATTTACTACAGCAACTGACCATAAACCCTACTGGGAATTTTAGGAAATAAACTGCCTGATTATCTTAGTCCTCATATGTTAGGATGGCTTAACATACTGACAAGCTATGATTGCATACTCGAATATAAAAAGGGAAAATAAATAAGGCACACAGATGCATTATCATGTATACCTGGTCAGAGTGAATCAGACAAAAAAGAAACCGAAATCAACTATATAGACATGCTGTAAAATCAAAACATTAATAGCAAAATTATATCTCATTGAACAGAGGAAGACGATGGCTATCAATGGACCATAAAGCAATTCAGAGAGGGCTGGCCTAATCAAAGCCCCAGTTTCCTGCACAAGGAACTCTGGTTTGCCCATGAACAGATGTCTGTCTCTAAAGGATTCATCCTGAGGAGCGACCAGGTGCTAATACTAGTCAGAGGTAGACATTAAATATTAAAGTTGCTGCATGAGGGTCATCCGGGCATAGTTAGGGCAAAGGCACTAGCCCATAGTTATATATGGTGCCAAATGTTAATGCAGTCATTGAAAAATATGTAAAGAAATGCAATCATTGTCAGTCATGCACTAAATGACCCCCATCCAATTTTGAAGAATGGTCAAAAGCTGACAAGCCATGGAACGTATTCATATAGACCACTGCAGTCCATTTGAAAGTTATCTGTTCTTTGTAGTGGTCAACTCATATTCAGGGTGAACCAGAAACACCAGTATAGATAAAATACTGAACAGACTATACGAGATATTTCCCATCATGGATTTCCCAAAACATTAGTTTTAGTAAAGTAATGTCGTTTACATTACAGAAGTTCAGGGAAGTGATGCAAGAATGGGGGATAAAATACTTACTCAACCTTTCATACCACCCCCAATCAAATGGACTGGCCGAAAGGGTAGTGCAAAATTTTAAATCATCTATAAGAAAAATTGGTAAAACTAAAATACAGGGAGCAGTTCTTACAGTTCTGCTTCACTAACATTCAACCCCAACTGCCAAATCTGGAAAATCACCAGCTGTATTATACTTAGGAAGAAAGCTATGCACAAAATTAACAGAAATAGATTAAAACAAGCAACACAGCTGTTTATATAAATTTAAACCTCAAGAAAGAGTATGAGTCATGAACAAAATAAATAACTGTTGGATGCAGGGAGTTGTGATTCGGTATCATTCAAAACAAGTTATGACAATGCGCATGAACTATGTGAAAATATTAACAAAGCATGTAAATCAACTCCGGAAAGATGAAAGCATGGACCTAATACCTATGTTAGACTCAGTAGAGACTGAAGCAAAGATGCAATGATAAAATAAAATAGAAACAAACAATATCCATGACAATGGACTGTAATCAAGCATGTTAAGAGACAACACAACAAGTGAGGAGGAAATTATCCCTCAACATCATGTTAAAAGACAAATTAAAACCCCAAAGTATCTCAGTGATTATATATTAAGTTCAAAAACTAAAAACTAATCTCCAAACCTTGGGGAAGTAATGATATGTATGTGTGTGGGTACATGCATATTCATATAAATGTAATAGTAAATAAATAATAAATAAATGTAGAATTAAAAGATTTATCTGAATATGGAACTAAAAAATAATTAGAAAATAATGAGATAAAAATGTACTTATAATAATTAAAGGAATGAGAGTCCGATCTCTGTTGTTGATAACAAGAATTTGAATCTCATAATAGCTCATTAATTAAAGTTAACAAAAGGTAAAATATTCTGGAATTCAATATGTGTGCACTTAGAGAAATAACTATCTTATCTGATGAGTGGGAATACCAGACAATCAACTGTAGGAAGAAAACAATAAAGTAGACATGCAAGTTGGAGGAGAAAAAGTAAAATAGCTCAGTGGGTACTGGACATCACCTGTTGCCCAGTAATTTCTAGAGTGCAGAGCTTGCTTTCAGATGTAAGAAAGCAAGCTAGGGACTAAACAGGATGGAACGACCTTTATATGTATATAAAATGTAAAGTTACTCTAATAATTATTGTCAGCTAATATATTAAATTATTGTGAGTTAAATTTATTAAATGTATTGGATTTAACCAAAGTAGTGTTGAGTCATTATTGGGTAAACTATTGGAATTCAAAACAGTAAAGCTCCCCGATAAGAATCCGGATCATAAAATTAAGTAATGTGCAGACATAACAATTATACATACGTGCAGAGATAACTATTATACATATTAAATTTCGGCAATTATTAAACACTAAAATTAAATATTTGGACTTTCAGATTATCAAATGATTGAGCATAGAATTCTCTTAAGGAGTAAGTTACTAATACAAATAAATCTACTCTTGGGTTCACTAACAAAAAAAATCATGACTGGTTTTCTGACAATTTATTATTAGTGATTTGATTAAAAAGAACATTTTCTGCTCAGTAGAATAGTAAATTGAATGCAGAGCTTCATAATAAATATACAGTTTAAAAGTCAAAGTTCAAAGATTGATAGGAAGGTTTAAAAATAATGAGTAGATTAAAACTGCAAAGAAGATTGACATTGGTTGATCATACTTTAGTTGTTTTTTTTTCGATGCACTGAAAACAATTATATGGACATGATAAATAGTATCACAATTTCATTAAATCCAGCAATGACATTTTCTTTTCTTTTTTAAACAGGTAGTAGGAGTATTTTGATCATTATTTAAATAATGATATAAGAATTGAGATAACTTTTAATTACATATCCATTTTATATACTTATTTAAATTTGGGTAAAGATGTTTAGCTTAGTGAAGTCAAAACAACACTTTGTAATCTTAAAACTGGAAAAGTTTCAGGTTCTGATGAAATACTTGAAGTTTTTAAATATTGGTAATGATATGTTCACTAATGTTAGAATTTTTTTAGTAATATATGAACTCATGAAGTTATAAAATCTGATATTAAGGATATTTCTGTTGTAGCAGTAATCCACAACTGCAAAATTGTTTTCAATGATTTTGTTGAATAGGTTCTTTTCTATCATAATTGAATGGTTAGCAGAGACTCATTATGATTTTAGTAAATCAAAAAATCTTATAGATATATTTTTATTGTCAGATAAATGCAAAAAAAGTATTAGGAACCTATGAATGATTTATATATTGTTTTTACTAATTTAGTCAAAGCATTTGATTCAATTAATTGAACATGTCTATGGCCTTGTTTGAAATTAGTTGCTTGACTGCCAAAGTTTTTTTCATATTTTATAGCTTCTATACAATGAAATGAAAGGAAGTGTTGTTATTACAGATGAAAAATCTGAGTCATTTGAAATGAAAATTGTTATTATATAGTTATGTGCACTTGCTAAAACATTATTTTTTATTTTTATGGCAATGGTTTTGAAACTGTATATAGCAGCTTAATGAACCAGGGTTCAAGACATAATATAGGCTTGATGGTAAAATCTTTAATTTTAATAGATTAAAAGTAAAAACAAGAACTCTTCTTTTTGGATTTTTTATTTATGGTATGCTAATGATTGTGCTATTTTTGCTAGTTCAAAAGATTATATACAGAATGTACTTAATATTTTAGGTGTAACATATAATGACTTTGATTTAGTAATTAATGTTCAAAAAATTCATATTCTTTTATCAGACAATGATAAAAGAAAAATTCTCAACAATTTTTAGCTTGGATGGTTTATAACTTGAGAATGTAAACCAATTTAAATATCTTCATAATTGTATTAGTATAAAGGTATATTTAGATACTAAGGTGCAACACAGACTCTCCAATGTTCTGTTGCTTTTAATAAGATAACTACTGGGACTTAACTATTCCAGCTAAATTAACTATATAGAGAACTATTATTTAGTTTATCATATGGAAATGAGATTTGGATATTCTAGTGATGCACTATAAAGACATTAGAAAAGTTTTACTGAAAGATGAACCATAAAGTCTTAAAAAATACATTGGCAATATTATAAAACCAATCAGTATATAAAATCACACCATTATTGGATTAGACATGTAAAACAAATGAAAAATGCAAGAATCTCTAAAAAGGTCTTTTATGGTTAACTTATTGTGGGAGGGATAGACCTCATTTGCATTATAGGAATATCTTAAAGTCATTTTAAAGAGATTCAATGATGATTATTTTCATTGGGAAGATATGACAGAAAATAGATTATATTAGAATGCTATAATTAGAAAGTGTGTTGAAGTATTTCAGAAAGAAAAGTTTTCTGCTGAATATAAATTAAAAAACGGCATCATAAAATATTAAATCAATAGAAAAATAGGTATTTTAGTGTATTTGTGTTAGTCATCTCTATAGAATAGTTTTCCTTTTCTTGGAGTTGCAATGTCTGTAGCTTTTTAGGAATGCTGCCATATGAATATAAGCATAATACTTTTTGCAAGTTTGTATTGAATAAAATTTTGTTACTAATGGTATATTATTATTATTAAAGAAATATTTTTTTAACAAAATTTAGAATATTAAAACTATTTAAGGACTGTAATAAACGTAACCTAAATCTGTTCCGAAATCAAATTCTTCATCATTTGTGAATATACAGTACTTCAAAAACAAATCATTAAACAATGATTTAAAGAGTACAAAGCAAAATGGATCCAAGCCATTCAATGCACACTAAAGTAGTATAGTTAGCTCATTTCTTTTATTTACAGATTTTTATAGATTACTTATAATAGAAAAACAAAAGAGCAAGTCTTAAATTTTAAAATAAAAAAATACTGCAGAGACACAATTTAGTTAAGTGATTTTATCAATACTTTATTTAAAATTGCGTTACTCTAGTGATGCTTTCTTGAACTAAATTAACTTTTTGAAAAATCAAAGTTTTTTAAAAAATTTTTATTCAGACTTTGAGCTGATTGGAATGAAAAAATCATGATCTTTTTTTTTTTTGATCCTTTTGTTATATATTGTTTAGATTATCTTCAAAACATATTTTATTACTTTCATTATTGTAGTAGATGCATTCATTTTTTAAATATTTGTTTAAAAACAGACAAATGTGAAAATTCTGAATATCTTATTATTTAAAGTCTGTTCACTAATGAATTAATAATCTAATACTCTCCTATTTACTTTTAATAATATTTCCAGTTTTAAAACATATTTTTCCTCCTACAAATGTGTTATTTATTTATATATATTGCATTCAAAAGTAGAAGTTTGTCTGTACCCATTTTAAAAATAAATATTTTATTTTAAATTATCATCCAAGTGGCCAAAACATTGCTTCTTTAACTGAACGAAGATAGAACGGTTAGTTATTCAGTTACTCTTGACTTTTAACCAAGTTGGTTATAAAATTAATTTTTTTGGCTTTATAGACTGTGTTAAATATGGCAGTTCTATTTTTTGTTATAAGACATAATTCAATCTAGAATAGACCAGAAGTATATTTGAATTATGAATGGGACAATAATCTAATTTGTCTTTCAAATATATATATATGAAAATGTTTAGGACATATTGAAAAAATTTGAAGATTTTTTTTCAACGTTCAATTTTAATCATGGTTATATATATATTTATGATTATTTTCATCACACATTCAAAAAATAGGAGAGAATATATTACATTTAAGAGCAATAACTAAAGTGTAATTAATTTGATAAAATAAATTCTATTTACATGATTTCTTTATTAGCAAGATTTTCCATTTGCAAGTAGTTATTGCTTTGGTAAAAGAAATGATGGCAATCATGCGTAAACTTTTTAACTTATTTATGAAGCAATTAGAAGATGTGAACTTTACTGCATAGGCTACTATAATTCACATTGTTTTGTTGATAATCGAACAACCATGTTATTTAGAGGGTAATGAGGACTTGTTACTCAAGGGTGAAGTTATTTCAAAATTAAAATTGTAAAGTAGAATACAAAATTAAAAACTTTTATAAATCTAAATTAGAAATAAGCTAGTGATAGTGAAATGATTTTACAGATAAAGCTTTTGATACCTTATAGGAATGATAAGCTAAAAACATAAATGTCTCTGTATGGTAATGTTTTTACTTTCAATGTTATATTTACTTTAGATAAGTACTAGAAAGATAAGAATGGTATCTGTCTTCCATTTCTCAATCAAAAACAGCTTAGGTAAAAACACTTTTTCATCAAATGTAGTTCTGATTTGTTTTATCATATGGGATTGTACTATCCTTCAATCTAACCAATTTTGTTTTAGAGTATTTTACATCATTGTTTGCTGTTTATGTTTTATTGTTCTTTGTCTGTCCATAGTGAGTCTTCATTGCTCATAACTTTGTTTTTTAAAATACTTTAGAAACTTTTTAGGAGAGCCTTAATCCATAAGTACTGATTTAATTAGTTGTTATGTAACCATATTAAAGCAAGTATAATAAGGTTATTATAAGTTCTCTTTCCCAAGTATAATAAGGTTAGTATAATTTCTCTTTCTGCAGCTTAATATACAAAAAAGTTTAGTCCTGATCTTATGATAATTTAAACTATTACCTTAACAGTAATAAAGTGGGATTATATTATAGTAATTTTTGTTTACTGTCAGTATGTCCACACTTATTGTAATAATAATTAGATAGCTCCATTGGTTATGGATAGATTATCCAAAGATAATTCTAGGTTTGCTTAAAAATTCTTAATCAATTGAAAACATTTTAAAGCTCCTTCTAAATTCAAACATTTTATTTTATTTTTTCCTCATGGCATCTTTATAATTATACTTGCTAGAGTATAAAGTGCTGAATTAGGATTATGCATATATATGTATATTTTATTGCAGAAGAAGAATCTCATCGGAAGCAGTTTTATCAGATGTATGGGATTCAGTTACCTAAAAAGCAAGGTAATTTTTTTTCTTTTTTAATAAAAAAAATAATAATTACATTTTAAAGTACTGTACTAAATTTTAATTAGAGTAGAAAAATATTAATGTGTCTTCATCTAAATTTCATTATTGAAGACTATACACAAGATATATATGGATGTGTGTGTATGTGAAAGCTGTGGTGGTAAATATTAATGACAAATTAAAATTTTTTTTTTTTTAAAAAAATGACAATTTAATTCTCGGAATGCACCTTCATAAAATATACATGTGGAAGTCTATACTAATAGCTACTGTCACCTTCAAAATAGTCCCTTGTGCAACTATACTCTTATTAAAATGATATTCCCATTTCTGAAAGTACACACTTGGAACTCATTTCTGGAATACTATTGAGCAGCTCTCTCACTTATAGTAGAAAATTTTCAACCTGAGATCTCAACACAGTTTTTAATTTTGGAAATTACAGGGAGCTAAGTCAGGTGAATAGGCAGGATAGGCTAGTTTTGTAATTGATTTTTTGATCAAAAAGTCTTTCACAATTAATGCACTATGACTTTTGATCATCCATTTGTATGTCAAAGGATACACACAGATATTTATTATCTTTCCAATAGCTAACTAACAACTACCTCCATCAGCTTAAAATTTTCCACACATGTTAACTTAAACATGTTCAAACACGATAGTTCATTACTCAGTAATTTTGATACAATTAGATCACGTGTGACACCACACTCCCATTACAGGAATTAAATTCTCATATCTTATATGTATATATTAATAATGTTAAAGTTCTTATTAAAGCTTGTGTTGCAGTTGTAATATAAATTGTAGTAAGAAGATGTGAGCAATGGTAAACTGCTATTGATGATGATCAAGTGATATGACTTGGGCATAATATAATATTTTCTAGTTACTCTATCTGTCTTCAGGCATATGTTTTCCTTTATTAGTAATTTTAAAGAATTTACAACAATACATAACTCTCAAATAATGATAAAATATTTATTTTTTATTGAAAATTTCATATAACTAATTGAATCTCATAAAATATTTTTATTTGCAAAGTTGTTATTTTAGTAGATAATCTATAGTTGTAAGTTTTTTTTTTTCATGTGCCAAAGCGTTGACTGGGAGGTGAACCCGGGCCAACTGCTGGAAGGCAGCTATCCTAACCACAAGGCCACCAAAGCTTGACTTCTATAGTTGTAATTCAACCATGATTTGACAAATAAAATCACATCTCAGTTTTCTCTTTTTTCAATAAATTAATCATTAGAGTTTGCAGTTCATCATTTTTTAATGCATTTTTGTAGTAATTCTTTAGTAATTTTTTAAGCTCAATTAATTAAATAATACAATAAATTTTTAAAAATGTATTTTAAAGATGTTAATGATTAAGATTTATTTTGACTTTTTTTTAGCTTTCTGTTTTATAAGAAAAAAATAAGTTCAAGATTCATTAGAACAATTCAATTCTGAATTTTGTCTTGTAGCCTATAATGTTAAATTAGAAAAAGTTAAAAAGAAGTATACTCATATTGACCAGGCATATTAATTCAATTACTTTATAGCATTAAAAAGAATGAAAATATTTTTGTCCAATTAATAATTTTTTAATGTATTTTTAATTAATATTTAGATGTAATAGCAGGTTTTTATTCAGCATGTCATTTAGTCAGTGTGAATATGTACTTTCATGAAGGTGTCATTAATATCTGGGATGACCAATCTCTTAAAAAACATTCAAAGTGATTTAAAAATTTAATACACATTTTTTAAAAATATGAATATGGTAATGGAATTTAGATTTTATTGTAGAATATTGTTCTATCATATCTTATACTTTTAAAATTTATTAAATAAAAAATAATTTTAATAATATCCTTATAAAATTATGCTAACAGTTTTATATAAAAAAAATATTTTTTTTAAATCATTACAAGAATTTATTTATTTATTTTTGAAAGCATGAAGTTATTAAAATTTTCTTTCTTCTATTTTTGCTTATGAAATACTAAAACCTATTTTTTCTTTTTATCTATTTAGAGCAGGTAAGAAAGCATAAAACAATATATATATACTTGAGATTGTATCTTTAAAAAAAATGTTTGAAAATTATAAATATATTGTATATATGTGAAAACAGTGGAACTGCAAAATATGCTGTATTTTACTACATAATTTCAATTATACACTATCCAAAGCAATAAACAAACAAAAATGTAAATAAGCTAACAAAAAAACCATTGAAACTTATGCATTTTATGATATTCGAGCAACTATTTTTTCTCTGTGAGCACCATATGTGACACATTAAAAAAAAAAAATTGTAAATTTTTTTTACAATACATTGATAGCTATTTGTCAAGCATTGGTAGCCTATTGGTTAGCATAGTTGCCTTCCAAGCAGCTGGCCTGGGTTCGCTTCCCAGTCAATGCATTTGACATATATAAAAAAAAAATACATTGATAGCTATTTTTCCTTCACAGAGTGTTGTACATAATTATATATGTTAATAAAATTTCTTCAGTTTATGTTGAAACCATGTATATTTTATTCTTTTGTTATTCTTTCTGAGTTTGATGTGCAGTATTTTCCATAATAAAATATTTTCTGTGTGTAATGGTAAAAGTTTTACCAAAATTTTAGAACATACTGATTTAAAAACAACAAACCAATTAAAGATATCCTAATTTCTTGATAACAAGACCATTATTATATTTCTATAAGAAAAAAAAAATTGCTGAAGAAAAAGAACATTATCCAGAATGTATTTAATAGTGGCAAAAACCAGACATTTCATTCTTTATTTTAAAAATACTTTTAAATGATGAAACTTTATATTAGCTCTTAATTTTTGATCATTATTAATGAAACCAGTTTACAGTTTCAAATAATAAACTAGATAAAATTTTAATAAGTTTAATAACTCCATAAATAAATGATGGTTTTTATATATGTAATGCTCATAATGTAAACTTATTCATGGAGCAACTAATTCCATAATATAGATTTGTAATTTCAGCTCTATATATTTAATAACTGTAAATTATTTATAGGCTTATTAAAATTATTAGAATATATATATATATTAGTAAACTGAATTGCTACCTGTTTCTGTTCTTTTAATTTCTTTCCATTCTTATAATTTATTATGAAATAGATTCCCCATAAAAAAGAAAATATAATATTATAGAATATATATTTTATGTATTAATTTTATATTTTTATATAACTTCACATTTTTTTGGAAGTAATATAATTTTCTACTTCTTCTTTCTTTTCCTATGTATTGATTTCTACTTTAAAATATATCATACCATTTACACCTTTCTTAAACACTTTATCAATACTCTTTATTTATATCAAAGATTGTGACGAGCTCTGATGCTGACTGCAGGACAGTCGAAACTGTTAGTTTGATATAAAGAGTATTGATAAAGTGTTTAAGAAAGGTGTAAATGGTATGATATGTTCACATTTTTTTATAAATAATCCTTAGCATATATAAATTTGTATAGTATAAATATTCTAAAATTTAAAATATCTTTGCATGTTCTATATCAAGAATATTATTTTGGAATATTTGCTTTCTGTAAGTAGTGGGAATATAAGATAACTTTCAAGGTAGCAATGCTCTCATTATGGTCTTTGTTTATTATCATTGTATTATTTAAAGAATAATTTATAGCTCAAGACAGTACAGTTTTGATTAGATGATATTATTGAAAAGAAAGATCTTTTAATTTAGCAAATCATGCTTTCAACTTATCCATCTTCTTTTGTTAATTTAATCTTTAGACGTTGGCAGTAAATGATTAGCATTTACTCTTTTTTCAGATATCCTGTTGACCTAATTGATGTTTATAAATCTTAGTAACAAACAGATAAACTTACAAGATAATTTTAACTATATCAATATTATAGTGTATTTCATATCAAAATATTGATAGTACATTGTCATTCAATTTTTAAAGTTTAAACAAAAACAAATCAATTCTTTAATATTAAAAAAAAAGTTTTTGTTTGAAGTCTTTTTGCAAGTACACTAGAATGAGGGATTTTGCATGCCTTTTTATAAATTGTATAACTTTCGATTGTATATTATTTATATAGTTATAACTTATTTTTTTTATATATATATTTTCATTAAAATTGCTTATTAGTTCCTATTTACATGGAACTTGTTTCATTTTATTAAAATTAATTAGTAATTGAAAGATTTATTGTACACTATATTTTTTATGCAAATTCGTATAGTCTCATTTTAAATATCATTATCATTTAGTTTTCTAATATAGAAGTTATATTCATAATCTTTGTGTAATTATTTGTGTTTGTTAATTATACAACTATTTACTTATTAATCTACTAAATTGGTTTCAAATTCTTTTGTATATTATTTGTTGTTTTGATTTCTTACATTTCTTTTGCAATTATTATTATTTTTGCTATATTTTCATCTATTTATCTATTTTATTAATACATCTAGCTATATTAAAGCAACCATTTTAATATATGTATAGTATATTAATAATTTATTTGATTCCTGTTTTTTTTTTATTTGCTACAATCTATGGATTTATTTCTATTTCATTATTATTAATGATATTTTAATTTTATAGATCCTTTTTCTACTTCTGTTAGTAAAATATACACAAGAATTTATTTTTGTATTTATTATAAATCTATGCATAATTTGTTCAAAACATAGAAAATAAATATGAAAATAATAAATTTCACTGTATATTTTAATAACAGAAATAGAAAAAATACATCTACAGAAGTACTATAACATGCATACTTATTTTTCGATTAGATCTGGAAATTAAGTGAAAGATAATTAACCAAAAACAATAAATATGTTTGGGTATTAATGGATATGTAATAACCACATTTACTTATTTATCATCAGTATGTGAATTTGAATGATACTTCAGTTAATATGAAATTATACATTAAAAGCAAATAAAAGTGTGTGCTTGTAAAAACTATAATAATAGAATAAATGATTTTTTTTTGATTGAAATGAATGTTTGTAGAAGTTTGTGTTGGAATTATTAAATAAACAAATGTAAACATCTGAAAATTCAATGACAATAATTTATAAACACATCCTTGTTACATTTTTTTACTTTGCATTATTTTTTTAATTAATATTTAAAATATTATTCCCTTTTTTTTTTTTTAGAATCATTAAGTACATGTGAAGTATCACAGGCAAAAGTAGATTCATCTACTGCACACTACTATAAAAATGACGAATTAATTGCTTTTTGTCTAGAATTGCATAAGTAAGTACATTTTAAATATAAAACAAATACTGTAATAGAAGTACATAGCTCCATCTATAGTGTAAAATTTGTATAAATAATTGAATATTCCCAAATAGCTACAACATTATAAAAGAAATAATTTAGAAACATTCAGATCACTTCTCTTCTCAGATAACTATTAAACTATTAGCTGTACTAAAGGTAGTACATTTTATTTTTAAAATGGGAAATTGTTACTTCAGTTGATCACAAATTACAATGTTTTGATTAAGAAATTTGTGTACAAATTATTTATTGCTATAGAATTGTGGAGCAAATGTTCTACATTCCAATAGTGGTGCTTTGAGGAAAGGTTTTTATATTCAATGAATGCCTTGATCATTTTTTAAATGATATTGTATTTGTTGATAACATTAAGATATTTATTTGAGATTCATATTATAAGGAATAATACATGTGCTTGCATTGTTTGTTGTGATTAATATTAAAGTGCATTAGTATACCTTATGATTTATGATTGAAAAAAAAAACATATATGTATAATTCAGATTCAAACAGGCAAAACTCTCCATGCAGTAGTGCCACTCAGTGCAAGCCAGAGTAATCAATGGATGCCAGAAAGGTTTGTGCATAAAATCCCTATCTACTGCCTACTCATCCAATATCCCCATACTAATTTCTAGCTTGTGGCTTTCATCAGTGAGGAGCCTTGAATCTGAGAGCACTGTACGTAGACTAATGCAGCCACCTTTTATCTCTATTTAACTACAAAACTATGAGAATAAAATTGAAAACACAATAATATTTTAAATCCAAACTCATTAGCTTATATAGTCATATAGGTCTGAATTCAGTTCAGTACCCATACATTTTGGTATCTTTGGTTCTTTAATAATCATAACCACCACTATCCTATTAGACAGGATTGGTATCAAACCACTAAACATCACATAATCACCATTTAATAGTTATGCGCATACATAATAAATGTTGATCATCTGATGTTTAGTGGTTTAATAACCCAGATTAGTAGATTATACTCTGTTTTGAGTGATATTATTCTCCTCTCTTCTTTAGACATTGCTGGCTTGATCATTGATAATTCTAATATAAGAGTAGAATTTACACCTTTGATTTTTGAATATCGAATTTTAAGGCAACACTCTAACCAGCTGAGTTATTCTATATTATATATAAAAACTAACTAAAGGAAATATATCCAAAAAATATGAAGCAAAATTACTTATATGATAATTTACTTTTGCATGTATGTTTGCATAAGATTTTTATATATATAATATTATATATAATATTTTTATCTGATAATAAAATTTAACTTTGCTGTTTTTTTTTGTTCCAATGTTATTTGAGTGATGTCAAAGATTTTTCAGTTAAAAAAATTTTTTTTTCCAAATAAATTATTCATGACAAGAATTAAAATATTGCAGAGCCATGTAGTTATGTTTACTTTTTTAAAAAAGGAAACCCAATTTAAAAAAGATAAAATAAGATTATGTTTATACCTGTCAAGTTAAAAAAAAAAAGAATATAAAGTTATTTAAAAATATCACATGATCACTATCTCTTATGGAGAATTTTGCCTTATTATTTAAAAATAATGTCATTAATGTATTTTTTTTTTAATATTATTCCTGTAGCATATGCAAAGTATAATAGTAATGTCTTTTATAAAGAATTACATTCTTGATTCTGATATATATATGCATATATTAATAAATTGTATAAAGCTATGCTTGTGTAAATGTTCAGAATTGATTTTTTAATCTCCAGAACCACTTAATAAGGACTTGTTCAAATCAAAACTCATATCATGGTGATATGTTACCAAATTTACCATTTCCTTTATTTTGCTGTAATATCTTATATAAATGCAATTTATCCACTCTACTTTGAACATTTTTTAGCAAAAAACCTTTCATTGCACATATATGCATATACACCTGGGTGTCGTTTTATGCATTAGATAGGTTCCTCAGAAAATGCGCACAAAAGAAATTGCACAAAAATAGACTTAATTTACCTTGAAAAATGGGGAATACGTACTGTAATTTTCCAAAAATCACATAAAAACAAAGCAACAATGTAAAATTATTTTAAAATTTGCATAAAAAAAAAAATAAAATAAAATATGATTAATAAAAAATTTCAAATTTGAAAAAAATTGACACAAGGCAAACTTTTTTACTTTTTTTATTAACTACAGTATTTAATTTTATTTAAAACAATATATTTTTATGCGGAATTTACATTTTTTTCATACATGTACAGTATTTTAATCATTATCACTATTTGAGACATCAGATTCGTCATGATGTGATGTGAGGTACTGTAACTTCTCCTTAAACGAAGTCAAGAGGAAATACAACTAAAATGTTTTCCAATCGCTGTTGATCCTTCCCATTTCACTAAGCGATCTAAAATTGAAATTTTTATTTCCAAAGAAAATCATTTTCTTGGGTGTTTTTTTTTACTCTCCGTAAGAGTAAACTAAAAGTTTAAAATAAATAAGAACTTAGACTTACGATAATAAAAAGACACTGACTCATCACTGTTGGGCAAAATTTAATTAAAACTAACAATTAAAAATTAAATTCTTATTTTTGTCTTTAATTTTTTAATTTTCAATTCCGTTTAAAAATCAAATTTCATCGTTTCACATCTCCTTAAATCAGATCACGTTACGTAATTTTTAAATTGTTAATTTCAATTAAAAATCAGATTTTAATTGTCAAATTTAATTGTGCCTGCCGCTGTTACCTTTTAAAAATAAACTTGTGGACACTAAATGATTAATTGATTACGTACTCTTTTCATAAAAAGCAAAAATAGAATGTGATTTAAAATGCAAAAACAACAACAGACATAGTACTTTTTCATCTATAACATTTGAACAGATTTACATTATAGTCTTGTAAAATTTAATGTGTGTATATAAAATGGGGAAATTCTGATTTTAAGTGAATTATGAACTTCTTTATTGCATAAAATCTATTACAGTACTATTACAAATCGCTGAAAATATTGAAATTATTAGATGGAAGTCGAACTCCGATAATGCTCTATTACTTTCAATATGATGTGAGTGCATGAAATTTATAATATTTAAAGTAATAGCACATTATCGGAGCTCGACTTCTGATCTAATAATTTTTATCACATAAAAGAAAACCACATACAAAGATATTAAGAAGAAACATGAATCGCATTAAATAAATCCGCATAAAACGAGACCCGGGTGTACAATCTTATGTTCCAATTGTTCTGCGGTCTTCTTCAGAGCTATGATATAATGAACAAAATAAAATATATCTATATAAATAATACCATAAAAAATATAAATTATAAAATTAATAAAATAAAAAAATAATAATAATAAAACAACATAAAATATAACAAAACATAATAAAACTGAAATAAATATAATCAGACTGAAATAAAATAATCCAGTTTATGTAAAATAAAATATACAATATAAATATAAATCAATTATTTTATATAGCACGATGTTTATAAACTGTAATAGTTAAACAGCATTAAGCTGTTGGACATGTGCTTTGCAGATTTTAACTATAAATGATGAATACTAACACTTAAACACATGATAAAGTCTTTATCATGTGTTTGAAGTGTTAGTATTTAGTCATTTATAGTTAAAATCTGCAAAGCACATGTGCAACAGCTTAATGCTGTTTAACTGTTACAATATAAATATAAAATAAATATAAATTATACATGTGTATTCCTGACTATATATATATTCATGTACAACTATTAATTTAAATATATTATTCATTTTTATTATTTTTAATAATCTCCTAATTACTTCTATTCCTTATAAACTTATACTTTAATTTTATTAGCTCTACCTTAATAAAATACCTAACAATTTTATTTTCACATAATTCTCAGTTCAACCTTAATTCATTTATTAATATTCTTTTTAATTTTCAAATCCGCCGCTGCTCCTTCCGGTGTTGTAGATTAAAGACGTGTTCAATTTTTTCTCCATTGCTTTTGTTTTGTTTTACAGTATTTTTATTTATAAGTATTTATTTTTATTGTGTTCAGTAAATTAGGATTTAATTGGATTTGCTTATAAAATGTCTTCCTGCAAGATTTGTAATGAATTACTACATAAAAATGGAAATTTTGTTTCATGTATGGGCTGCAGCACCAGTTTTCATTACATGTGCTCAATGTTAGGAGAGGCGACCTATAGACAAATGTCTTTAAAAAAAGCAGGAATGGAGATGTAATGTTTGTAGAATTCCACCTGTTGATGATCGTTCTGTTATGGTAAACAATACTGATTCTTCGAACTTGATTTTAAATGATATTTTGGAAAGATTAAAATTACTTCCGGTTATACATACGGCAATTTCAGAGCTTACAATTACAGTTGCGAAGCTTCAGGTTGATGTGGATTTTTTGTGGAGTAAAGTTGATAAAAATGATGATAATTTGCTTCGATTGTCAAATATGTATGATTTTTGTGAAAACAAAATCACTTTATTAAAGGAAAAAATTGACTCTATGGAACGTTCACAGTTGGATTGTGAAATTGAAAATTTATCTTTAATTGTTACGAAGTTGGCGGAAAAACTTGAAATTGAAAACTTTACTACTAACTGTATCGAGAATGTTTATCGGACAAAATCTAAATCTAATAATATAGCAGGTTTTATTGTTTCTCGCTTTACTTCTTGAAATTTAGCTAAATCATTTTTATTGAAAAGAAATGTTATTAAATCGGTTTCTGATTTTTTGTTAACGGAATCTAGTCAGCGTGTATATATTAACCAACGTATAACTTCGCATACTAGACAACTACTATGGATGGCAAAACAAAAAATGCGTGAACATAAAGGTATGGCTTTTATACGTAATGGATTGGTTTATGTAAGAAATGATTTAAATTCTCCGCGTGTTTTAATTAAAAATGAATCTGAGTTGTCAGCGTTTTGAAATTTATTTCCTAAAGTGAAATTCGATACATTTTATCCTCATGGTGAAACTTTGTCTAATTTAAATATTTTTCATATGAATATTGAAGCGGTCAAATCTGTTGCACACATTTGGCTTCACTTTCTGGTGATGTTTGAAACCTTCAAACATGGGTTCAAACTCAGTCATTTAATAATAAATCACTAGGGAGTGAAGGTATGCCGATGCACGTGATTGTTTATTTTTTTTTGTAAGCTTCATTCTTGTTTAATATTAATTTAAATATAAAACTTACGGTAAACAATCATGCGTATGTGTGTGTGTAACAGATAAACATAATTTTATTAAAAGTGTTATATTACGTATATATTTTTATTCATGTATTTTTATTTGAGAGGAAGTTCGAGAGAGTAACGCAAATTTAGTAAACAAAAGACTTGCCTTATTTTAAATTCAGAAAAGATTTTTTTTATTTTAACATTAGTTTATTTAGAAAAATTCACGTTACTTAACATTTATTCTGCGGGTCTATTTTCAGCTCAAAATAGACCAAGACTAGCTCTCTCGAACTTGATCTCACTCATACTTTAAAATTAGCTGTGTCATTATGACCGTTAGCTGACATCCGGGGATTACCAAAGGCAGCCAAAATTAGTATAAATACCACCGCGTTTTCTAACTAAAAAGCTCTGCATCTTGTTTCTAAACGTGTTGTCAAGGAAATCTACGTTACTCAGAATTTTAAAATGGTTAGTGAGTAGAATTAAAATTTGCTTCCCCGATCTCTCCAAGATCAAACCAGTGCCAATGTACTCATAAGCCATCGTTTCCAAACTACTGCCAAAATGAACTGTAATTTACACCAGGAACGGACTTTAACCGCAATTTTGTCAAAATAATGCCAAATTAATCATATTTCGTCAAAAATGAAACCAACATGTGTGCATACGTCCATCAAGTCATCCAATGAAAGGTAATTTCCTGCCGCAAAATGAACTCTAAAAACTTTCATCTAAATAAGTTGTTACATAATAAACTAAAAATATTATTATCTAATCAGAATTGGGATTATGTTTTTGCTCTGCATGATGTTGATCCAGCATTTTTAAAATTTCAAGATATTTGTAAATCTTTAATTACAAAATCTATGGTTAGTTTTAAATTGACTAGCAAAAACCGCAAAAGCTCAGTCTGGATAACGAATGATTTGATTGAAAAAATTAATCAAAGAAATCATTTAAAATGTTTGGGTGGAGATTTGATGAGTCTGAAGAAATTAAATACTGAGATCAAATCTGATATTCGGAAATTAAAATTTCAATATTATCAAAAATATTTTAATGATAAAAATATTTCTTTAAAATGGAAATTGATAAATTCTCTTGTAAAGAAATCTTTATCAAATCAATTTAAATTTATAAAACACAATGATAATTTGATTGAAGTAGAATGTATTGCTGACTTGTTCAATAATTTTTTTTTCAGATTTGTCAATAGATAGAACACCAGTACAAGAATTGTCTTTTGCTGATTCTTGTTTAAATTCTTTTTTGTGTACAGATGTTACTGATTTGGATTTGTCTGGTAAAATTGATCTCTTAAAGAATGTTCATTCAGCTGGTCTAGATAGGTTAACACCAAAGATTCTTAAGGAAAATAAGTCAGCTTTCATACCTGTTCTTTTTAATCTTTCCTTAAATGCTGGTTTGTTTCCTACTTGTTTGAAAGTTGGTTTTATTACACCTGTTTTTAAAAAGGGTGATCCTGCACAGCTTGACAATTATAGACCGATTTCTATTATATCTGTAATATCCAAATTGTTAGAGATGGTAGTTAAAGAGAAAATGATGTCATTTTTATCTAAAAATAATATTTTATCTGAACATCAATATGGATTTATTTCTGGTAGAAGTACCTTGGACACTTTCTATAGTCATGTAAACAATTTGACAACTTCACTAGATAAGGATTTTAAAACTGTTGCTATTTATTTAGACTTGTCTAAGGCATTTGACTCTGTATCTCACAAAATTTTACTTAAGCGTTTGTATTCATATGGTTTTCATGGTGGACTTATTTCATGGTTTGCAAGTTACTTAAAGGATAGAAAACAAGCAACAAATATTTCTGGTGTTGTAAGCTCTTTTATAACAGTTAACCATGGTGTACCACAAGGTTCAGTTTTGGGTCCCATTTTATTTATAATTTATATAAATGATTTATTTTCTTTACCGGAAGCTATGATTTATGGTTTTGCAGATGATGTTGCTTTATCTTATGCTGCAGTTTCATATAATTTTGTTGAAAAAATAATTAATGATGATTTAATCCTAATTAGTAAATGGTTAGCATTTAATAATTTATCAATTAATTTGAGTAAAACAAAAGCTATTAATTTTTCTTATAAGTCAAATATTCATTCGCTTAACATTACTATTTGTAATAAGTATTTTTGGCATTGTAATAGCACTTGTACTTGTGCTAACATTTCATTTGTTGATAATATTTGTTATCTAGGTGTTTTTATTGATTCCAGACTATCCTGGAAAACCATATTGACTTTCTTTGTTCTCGTTTACATAAATTAAATTATATGTTTTTCTACTTGTCTAAATTTTTTCCTCATTCAGCCTTGATTACTTTATATATTTCTTCATATCAAAGCTTATTATGTTATAATATATCAGTTTGGGGGAACTGTTCTACTTTTGCAATGACTAGTTTGTCTGTTTTACAAAATTATACAATGCGTATCATTTTTGGTAGATCACGTACCACATCTGTTAAAGATATTTATGCCATGTTTAATATACTAGATGTTTTCCATTTGTATAAATATAGAGTGATTCTTGATATTTATTGTAGGAAACTTCATTTGGGTACTAAATCTTCTGTTGTAAATACTCGTTTATCTACTAAATATCAGTTAGCTTTACCTAATTTTCTTAAAATATCTAGTAGGAAGCAATTTAGTTATAATGGTCCTAAATTATTTAATATGTTTATAAGAGATTGTTCTGTGAATTTAATGAACACTAGTTATTTGATTTTTAAAAGGCATTTATGGCACTGGTTATATTATGCTAAGCATTAGTTTTATTTTGTTTGTTTGTATTGTATGTTATGTTGTAATTATTTACTACTGTGATTGAATTGCCAAATGCAATATCTGTGTGATTTTAATATTTTATGTTATATTTATACTTTTTTTTTTTGTATTTTATTAGTGTTTTTAGTTGTTATATTTAAATTCCTCACACGATTTTTCTTGTATGGAATTTATCTCACTGTATTATACATTTATTGTTTGTTTCATAATGAATAAATAAATAAATAAATAAAAATAAAAATTAAAAAATAAATAAAAATTATTCATCATCATCAATCTAGGTTAGATGTTTATTTTGATATGTCCAAGGCTTTTGATAGAGTTAATCATAAAATTCTTCTTCAGAAGCTTTGTAGGTTAGGATTTTTCCATTGAGGTTTAATAATAAATTGTCATTACCATATTATTGCTTCACTGGGGTGCCTCAAGGCAGTGTTCTTGCACCTTTATTATTTAATGTATACATTGATGACCTAAAAACATGCATTAAATTTTCACATCTTTTATGCAGATGATTGCAAATTTTTTAGGCATATTTATTCTATTAATGACTGTTTTTTACTTCAAAGTGATATAGATAATTTCTTGAATTGGTGTGAATGTAATTATATAGATATAAATATGGATAAGTGCTCCATTGTCTCTTACTCTAGAAAATCTGAAATCTTAAGGTTTTCCTACTATATTGGTGATTCTAAAATTATAACAAATGATCATCAAAGAGATCTAGGAATAATATTTTCCAATAATGGGTCTTTTCATAATCACATTAATTTTATGGTGAATAAATCTCTTAAAATTGTAGGAGCTATTTACAGATATGGAAAAGCATTTAATAAATTTACAAAGATTAAACTTTTTATATCCTTAGTTCTTCCCATCTTGGAGTATGGTTCAATTATATGCAATCCTCATAATAGGACAGATATCATAAGAATTCAGTCTGTTTTTGACAAATTTGCAAAATTGAATAGTTTAGGTAATGAACACTATATTGATTTACTGCTGAGATGAAAAACAAGAGATCTCAAGCTTCTTCATAAATTTATTTCCCAGAATATTTCTGTATCTAATTTGCTTTCTAATTTAGGTATTACGAAACAGAATTATAATACTCATACTCACAATATTTTTGAACTGAAAATTTGTAAATCTGACGTATTATATCCTTAGTTCTTCCCATCTTGGAGTATGGTTCAATTATATGCAATCCTCATAACAGGACAGATATCATAAGAATTCAGTCTGTTTTTGACAAATTTGCAAAATTGAATAGTTTAGGTAATGAACACTATATTGATTTATTGCTGAGATGAAAAACAAGAGATCTCAAGCTTCTTCATAAATTTATTTCCCAGAATATTTCTGTATCTAATTTGCTTTCTAATTTAGGTATTACGAAACAGAATTATAATACTCGTACTCACAATATTTTTGAACTGAAAATTTGTAAATCTGATGTATTAAGATTCCCCCCTTTATTTCATTTACCTAGAACTTATAACAAAGATTTTGGTAATGATGATGTTTTTAATCTGGATTTTAAACAATTCATTTAAACAATTCACTAAAGTCCTCATAAAAAAATATTATCCTTAATTTCATTTGATATATTGCCTTTTTATTTATTTGTGCGTTTTATTGTTTTTCTATTTTATTGGTATTATTTTTTGTTTTGTTTTGGGGTTTTTTAATGCTTATTTAGATTTGTATATGATAATGAAATTACTGTGCAATCTATAATTGGCTAAATGCTGTTGATGTGTACATTAAATAAATAAAGAATTGAATTATTATTATTATTATTATCATCATCATCATCATCAATAATAATAATAATAGTAGTAGTAGTAGTAGTAGTAGTAGTAGTAGTAGTAGTAGTAGTAGTAGTAATAATAATAATAATAGTAATAGTAATAATAATAATAATAATAATTATTATTATTTACATTTTTTATGATATTATTTATATAGTTATGTATTTTATTTTGTTCATTATATCATAGCTCTGAAGAAGACTGCAAGACAGGCAAAACATAAGATTGCTTACACATATATGTACAATAAAAGCTTTTTTGACAAAAAGTGTTCAAAGTAGAGTGGATAAATTGCATTTATCATGTGATGTATTGATCAGTTTTGTTCTTTGCATATATAAGTGATAAATAGTTTTTGAAGTATCAATGTAATTTTATATATTGTAACGGATATGGTAGATTTTTGAATTTAAATATGATCTGCCTGTTTATATCTTGGCGATATACTACATTACAATTCAAGCAGAGAGCAAATACAATATGAATTTAACTTTATATCTGTACCCTTGATTGAATCCCAAAGCAATACGAACGTATTACCTCGACGTTATTTTTTCCGATCAAGAACTCTCGACTGCTGAACAAAGAAAAAATTATTCCTGAGAATAAGTTAACAAATATCCAGTGCTTGAAATATATTTTTAAATTTTTAGATTACCACAATACAAGAAGCACAACGAATATGTATGTCCCCTTTACTTATTCATTCTTTTCAAATAAATCATTAATCTTTAACCCACAAATTTGACAGAATTTCCTCCCGTAACTTGGTGACAGGAGAATAAAGCAAGTTTAGACAACATTTAAGAATAATAATATTTAATTACACACACTGTATTATATAACAATAAAAAAAAATAAACACTAATGAATACATTGAATATTAAAGTGATATTAACAGTTCTATCTTGGAGATTATTCTTTTCAAAGTAGTTCTTGATTTTTTTTCTTTTTTATATATTTAGTGACATTTAAGTAACAGAAAATGCATGCATGCTTATTTGTTTGCTATAGATAAACGTTTACCTAGGATTTGCAGATATTCTCATTTGCAGTTCTTCTGAGCACTCTATACCGTCTTGTGGGATTCACCCACTTTTTTTGCAGAGATGATAGACTCTCCACAGACTCTTCAGTTGGATGGGTCCCTTTCTCTGTTTTTTATTACTTTATGTCGCTAGTTTTATTCTCAGTTCCATATTGATTCTTCTTAGTGTTTTAGTTCCTTTCATATCTCTCAGCATACAGAAGCTATGGTCTATCTAGCAGGCGAAGCACCGATGTTATTTCGTTGTGAGTCAGTGGTCAGGTGGGTCGAGCATGAACCCACACCCCCTTAAAGCCACTAGCCATGCATTTCTTTTATTTCTTTCTTTGTTGCTGATCTCTCTAATTCCAAAGTAGTAAGGGTAATGGTAATCTCCTTCCTTTCTTTTTTCTTTATCTATTATTTATTGGAATTAATTAAGCATTCTACAATTTCCAATGAATTATTATCAGTGGAAAGAATGTATAATTATAAATAGAACCTTTTTCTTTAGATCTGTTCCTCTATTGTTCGTGGAATGTAATTAGTTAAACATATTTTAACACCTTCATTTTGTACAAATATATTATTTTACATTATATTTTATTTTCAAGTTTAAAATTCATTTTAACTTTTCCCTCTAATGAGAATACATTTCAAATGTTCTTTCTTTTTTTAATTTTTTTTTTCTGAATCATTATTTCAATCATATTAATTATTATAATACATAGTTTAAAGAGAGAAAGAGACACATTTCTTTATGCACCCTCCCTCCCTTCTCTTACAATAAAATCAGAAGTAATTTTCAAACATCTTCACTAAATCTCAACTCTTTTTTCCTTTTTTTCCAAATTTCTGGTAACTAATAATTTACCCTTGTTAATAAGTATATACATATGACTACGACTTTATGTGGTCATCACATTACACTCCACCCGGTTTTTGAGAATTAAAATCAGGTCAAATCTTATTCTGGGATGAGAGCTTATTTTAATTCTTCACCCTTAGCCCTTACTTCTGCTTAAAAAAATACTCTTAACACTTCGTCTGTATTACACTCTATCATGTTGGGTGATGATTATGAGGACCCATACAGAGAGACAACTAGCCAAAATTACCCAATTCATTCCAATCAATTTTGCTGATTAAACCAATTTAATCTCCATGCATATGAGACCATGGCCTGACTTAACTTTCTTCCAAATGGCACAAAGGGGTTTGAAACCTGTGAACGGCAGGATATTTCTACTGACTATTCAACTTATGCAATCAACAAATTCTTACTTGTTCATATTTTTACTTTTAACTTCTAGATAATAATTCTTATATGACTGGGGAATTTCATCCAGCAAGGATAATAAGCCCAGGATTCTTATTGACGCTTCATTATAAAAAAGTTTTACCACAGGAAGTCACCTGTAGATCCACAGTTAACGAAGAGATGGCTGAATCCAGCCCAAAATACTATCCAAACACAATGCACCCACACTCACATATATGCCTCAATCAGCAACCTTATCCACCCATCAGTGATACTTATCATTTAATTATTATTAGGACTATTTATTTTATTTTACTAATTATTGACTGGCTCTTTAATAAGCCTGAACAGTTGTTATTTCTTTCCTTGCTTTTATTTATTTGCTAAATGTGGCCACACTTACAACTTCTAAATTGTTACACCGATAAATTATTTTCAGATTTCCTCCTTTTTTATTTTTTTATTTATTATTTTATTTTTTCCGATGTTCTGTCCCGATGTGCTTGACTGTGCCTAAACACATCCGTTAGGTTCATCATTGATTATACATTTAGTGAATACTATTTCTTTCTACCTACTATTATGTTTGACTTTAATTATTTCTCATGAGATGGGTTTTGCCTCACTTATTATATTAATTCGCCCCCCCCCCCACTATCTTCTTTCTTTCCTTTTTTTTTTAAAAATTAACTTTATAAATCGTCTTTCTTACTTGAAATTCTAGGATGTTAACCATTGACCAAACTGACATGTCTGTCCACTTAAATTTTCTTTGTTAGTTTTTATCCGGTGGCTCCTTATTCCCTCTTACCAGTCTCAGTGATCGAGCATTATATGTCCCCTTTTCCTCCATCTCTTGTGCTACTATGAAAGAATTATTTCTGTACCTTTGTCTGATTACATATGGGACATCATAAATCAGTTGAAATTTTTTATAAATATGTTTTTTGGGATGGCTCATAGGCTGCACCCTTACCATGACTTCATCTCCTATCTTAAATATGGTTTTAGCTGCTCCCTGTCTCGGACGTCTTAATTTTCCCATCCTTTTTAACTGGTTGAGCACTTGTTCTGCATCCTTCCTTCTGTTTATTGACCTTGTTCCCACTGGTAGCCTGGTCTCAAAAGGGCATGGAATATTCCTTCCATAATACAGATGAACAGGTTCGAACCCTGAGTTGTTTTTTGACCAGTTTATCATATTTACTATTCATGGGATTTCTTTCACCCACCTTCGATGGTCATCATGGATGTAGACATGAAATAATCACCCCAACTCCCTCATAATCTGTTCACATGGATTCGATTGGGGGTTTCGAATTGACGTCAGTATGTGTTTTATTCCATGTCTGTGAATCCATTTCATCCATTTTCTGGATATGAACGGCATTCCATGATAAGATAGGATATTCTCAGGAAATTTCCATGACTCTGAAGTATTGTTGCTCTAAAGCCCTAATGGTTTGTTTTGTATTAGCCTGAGTTACTGGGTACACTGATACTAGCTTTAAAAATATGTCATATGTGACAAGTAGATATTTCATTTTATTAAACAGGGGTAATGGCCCATAAAAATCAATTGCTATTAAACTATTGAGTCATTGGGCATATATAGGTTGTCATGGCTCTATTTCCGATGTGTTAGGTGACTTTGTTTTTGCACACACAGTGCATGTACCAATGACGTTTGTAATGTTAGCATACATTTGCAGCCAATAGAACCAATGGCTGAGCCAACCTTCTACCTTCTTCACTCCATAATGGTTATATGTCTTATGTATATATTCAATCACTTGTTTCCTCATGGCAACTGGAAGAATAATGTGTGTTTGTTTCTTTCTCTTAAACATTCGCTGAAGAACTCCCCCTTTTAAGCAGAAGTACTTTCTGTCCTTCCACAATGGATTCTTTCTAGTGTCAGTCAAGGGCTGACATCATAAATAGTTTATTATCTGTTTGCAATCATTGTCCTTTCCTTGATGCTCTTTTAATTTCCACGAATCATCTTCTATCATCCTTCTTTGCCTATTTTCACTGTTGCTATATACACTTCATCACAGCTTAAGTGTTGACCTTGAGCCACTGGGTATCGGCTTAAAGTATCTGCTACAATATTCTCTTTCCCACAGCAGTATACTACTTTATAATAAATTCTTGCAGGAACAAACTCCATCTTATTAACCTGCTATTCATCAAGAAGTTGTGGTTAAGGAATTTAAGGCTCTTATGGTCAGTCATCACCACTACTTCAGAGCCTATCAAATACTGCTGAAATTTCTTAAACGCCCACACAACTGCCGATCCTTTTTTCTCATTTATGGTGTAATTAACTTCCGGTCCTTTCACTATGTGACTAATAAAGCAAAGAACCCTGTGTTGACCTCCTTCTTGTATCTGAAACAATGTGGCCTCCAGTCCAAACCCGCTAATATCTGTCTGTACAAAGAAAGGTTTATTGAAATCAGGATATGATAGCATAACTTCCTCTAAAAATCCTTCCTTCACTAACTACCCTCATGCTGTTCATCCCATGCCCATGCTTTCTTCTTTCTTAATAATTGTAGCAATGGTTTCATGTCTCGTGAAAATCCCTTATAAAACTGATTGTAAAACGTACATAGCCCCAGGAAAGATTTAACATGTTTTTTACTCTGAGGTGTAGGGAACTCCTGAATTGCTTGAATTTTTTCACGATTAGGCAGTATTCCCCTCTCATTAATGATATGGCGTAGAAAGTTGACTTTCGTGGTCATCATGTGGCTTTTATTCAAATTAATCCTTATACCCTTTCTTTCACATTCGCTTAATAATCACCCTAAATGTTCAAAATGTTCTTCTATGCTCTCTGATGTGACAACAATATTGTCCACATACATCACAATGAACTTTTTTAATGTCTTCTGACAATAATGGCCCTAAATGCTCAAAATGTTCTTCTATGTTCTCTGATGTGACGACAATATCGTCCACATACATCACAATGAACTTTTTTAATATCTTCTGACAATACCTGATCTAGACATTGAACCATCCCTGCTCTGCTATTTTTCAGCCCAAATGGAATTCTATTGAAATTATATGCACATCCGTTTTACCTGAATGCTGTATATTTCTGACCCCTTGGATGCAACTTAATTTTCCAATAACTGACTGTCAAGTCGAATGTCGAAAATATTTTTTTATTTTTAAATCTTGTTAATAACTCATTCATAGATGGTGGAGTGTTAGTATCAGGAATGGTTATTCTATTCAACTGTCTAGAATCCAAACACAACTGAATCGATTCATCTTTTTTCTTTACTGTTATAATGGGGTTATTGAACAGAGATGAGCATTTAAATATAATTCCCGATGTAATTATTTTGTCTATTTGCTCTTCTACCTCATGTCTATATTGATAGGGTATGGGATATGCATGAGCTCAATATGGCTGATCTTCCATGAGCCGTGTTCATACCCTCAGATCTCCCCAGGAAACTCCGAGACTACCATTTCATAGCAGTTTAATAATTCCTTCAGCCTATCTTTTTGGCTGTCACTTATGAATTTTGATTCGTCTACCACTTTCTGCATTTCTATCTCCATTGCAGCATTTTGTGTATAATCCCTTTTTTCAGTTGCTTCTCTTAAGTTGATTATAAATGGGGTTGTTGTATTAACTATCTCTGCCCGACTATGCTTGTAATCCAACACGCAATCGTTTTTATGCATGAAGCCCGACCCTAGTATAACTTCATGAATTAATCCATCTAGAATCAACAATATATGATCATATTCTCTCTCATCTATGTGTATCTTTACCCACACCTGCTATGATGCCAGCTTGACTCTTCCCATTGGCCATTAAAACATGTCGATTTCAATGGTAGGATTTTAATTCCCAGGTTGACACAACTTACTTTATTAAACATTTCCTGTGATGTGACAGATATCTGGCTTCCCGAGTCTAATAATGCAGTAGTCACAATTTCTCCTACTTTTATTTCTATCTTCGGATAGATCTGAGGTACCACCATAGGTATACTCTCTTCTCTATTATGTACTAAATTAGCCAATTGCATATGATCTGCTTCCGTGTTTTTGTCTCCACCTGTACTATTATCTAAAGTTACTAAAACCTCAGCCATCTGTTCCACCATTTCCTTATCAATCATCTTTTGTTCTACCTCTCCAGGCAAGCCTTGCCTAACTAGTCGCATAATTTGCTGCTCTGTCAATGGGTGTATAGTGAGTTCTCCCAACTTCAATACCTGCCTATATAAAAACATATGGAGTAATTCCCCTGGCTACCACTTATTTTGTGCTATTTGAAGCTTAATTTTTTCCTGAAGCTCCTCTCCCCAGTAACTTGCTAACCTCGAGCGCTTTATATTTCTCAAATGTCGCTGGTTTTATTTGTAATGAATCCCACCAAAGTTGAGCTTCACCTTGTATGTGACTGCATGCTATAGCAACCCTCACCTCCTCATTCAACCCATTTAAGATACAATACCATTCCACACTCCCCAGATGCTCATTCAGCATCTCTCCCTTCTTTCCTGAAAATGTTTTCACTCTTAACCAACTGATTTATTGCCTTTATTTTACGCATATCTGCCCATGTTTGTATGTTTTCCTGTTTTTTTTATCATCCCTATTTCCTTCCCTCGCTCTTCTTTAAGCTTCTCTACCTCTTGACATAATGTTTCTAGTTTATCTTCTAAGTACACCATCTTTTCATTTACCTTTGACTCAACACCCTGTTTTAATTTATCCCATGTTTCCAGGAGGTGCTGCTCTATTTTTCCGAGTAAATCCACCTGGTGATCCAACCTTTCATTCATAATTGCAATCTGATACGAGATTTGTTCAAATTTCTCATTCACTTCTTCAATCCTTTGATTAAAATTTTTATTTAAGCTATTCACCAACTCTTCTATCATTCTTTTACTCCTTTCCTCTCTTTCACTCTGTTCCTTAGCAAACTGTTGCTGACCTTCCATCATTTTCTTTAACATATCCATTAAAGCGTAGTTTTCTACATTAATTTTCTCTTCCTGTTTATCATTATCCACCATCTCTATTCCCTCGCTAATTCCTATCTTTCCTTCACTGTCTATTCCCCCGGATGTTTCCGTTTGTTCTTCACTAGAAGTTTTTTCTACTTTGCTACTTTGGGCATTCATTTTTGTTTTCGATCTAGTGTGCATTAAGTCTATCTAATTAATACAATATCGCTTATAGTTTCTTTTATTACGACTGTTCTACTAATATAACCATCAATTTACAGGATTTTTTTATTCTCTTTAACTTATGTTTATTGATATTAGGTACATTTGTTCATCTCTCCCACACCTCACTCACTAATTCTCACTCCCCTACACCTGCCTTCAAGACCCCCCCCCACAATTATCTCCATATTATGGTCTAGCTCCCCAACTTATACCACGTTCTCTTTCTCTCCTTTTCTTTTCTTGCTTTCATCTCCCACCAAGTTTTTTCTCTTTTTTTTTTAACTTTATTTACTGCATAAATCTATTTCATTATGCTATATTCTAATTCGAATGGGCTGTACTTGTAAATGTGATAAATCCTGGACTGGCCCCCAATTGTAACGGATATGGTAGATTTTTGAATTTAAATACAATCTGCCTGTTTATATCTTGGCAATATATGACTTTACAATTCAAGCAGAGAGCATAACTTTATATCTGTACCCTTGATCGAACCCTGAAGCAATACGAATGTATTACCTCGACGTTATCTTTTCCGATCAAGAACTATCAACTGCTGAACAAAGAATGTTATTTCATTGTGAGTCAGTAGTCAGGCGGGTTGAGCATGAACCCACATCCCCTTAAAGCCACTATCTATGCATTTCTTTTATTTATTTCTTTGCTGTTGCTCTCTCTAATTCCAAAGTAGTAATGGTAATGGTAATCTCCTTCCTTTTTTTTTTCTTTATCTATTGTTTATTGGAATTTAATTAATTAAACATTCTACAATTTCCAACTAATTATTATCAGGGGAAAGAATATATAATTATAAGTGGAACCTTTTTCTTTAGATCCGTTCCCCTATGGTTCATGGAATGTAATTAGTTAAACATATTTTAACACCTTCATTTCATACAAATATATTATTTTACATTATATTTTTATTTTCAAGTTTAAAATTCATTTTAACTTTTCCCTCTAATGATAATACATTTCAAATGTTCTTTTTTTTTTCTGAATTGTTATTTCAATCGTATTAATTATTATAATACATAGTTTAAAGAGAGAAAGAGATGCATTTCTTTATGGACCCCCTCCCCTTCTCTTACAATAAAATCAGAAGTAATTTATAAACATTTAACTAAATCTCAACTCTTTTCTCCTTTTTTTTTTCAAATTTCTGGTAACTAATAATTTACTCTTGTTAATTACATGTGACTACGACTTTATGTGGTCAACACAATAAATATGTGTCAATTTATGCAGGAAAGACAAACTTTAATAACATTTTATCTTAATAATTTTTAGGCATGTTATTTTTTTAAAAATTGTAGTTAATTGGTTAAATGTATATTTAGTTTTATTTCAGAATTTTTAAAAATCAAGTTATAGTTTTTATTTAAAAAACCTTTTTTTTATTATAGTAAACATGATTCTAAATGTTTGAAATTAATTGTAAACATTCTCAGACATTAGAAAAATTTGCTTTTGAAATAAGTTTTTAATTTTAAACCAAAGGTCATTTGATCTAACACATTTTTTTTTTCAAAATAAAAAATTCAATTGTGATACATTTAAAATTATTTTTGGAATTTAAAAAAAAAAAATCTAAAGATTTATAATTAGCAAGAATTAATATAATTGTAATTTGAAAATAGCTCAGAAATTGTATTTTACTATATATTTTACCATAAATTTTATTGATTAATGATTAAAATATTTTGATTATATCAATAAAAGTAATATATATGTATATAATCATATTTTTGTTCTAGATACTTTTATTGCATTTAACAACAAAAATCATGTCTATATTTTTTTTCACCAAAATAGATAACTGATATTTCTTGATAATTTCTCCAATTTTTTTTTTCTATTACTTTTATTTTTATGTATGGAACAATGTTTATATTATTTAATGCAATAATAATATTAAATCATGCTTTCATACTTCTAACATAAAGCTATAACAACAAATTGAAAATTAAATTAAATGGCTGAGCGCTTTCAAGATGTACTTCTCATATTCATAGCCAGTTAATTTAATTTTCAATTTGTTGTTATAGCTTTACTTTAGAAGTGTGAAAGCACGATTTAATATTATTATATTGGACAAACGTAAAGTATAAATATACAGGTTATTATTTAATGCAATATACCTGAATATTTCTTTATTATTCAAATTATTATTAATATATTCAATCCATTTTTTCCAAATATCATCATTATCATATAAAAAGTGTCATTCGCTAATTTAATAAGATTATAAATTTAACTGAGTTTGTGGAATTATTTTACTTATCAAATCATTGCATGCTCAACCAGAAATATTAGATTTTGTTGTATTCAATTTTATTATTTTATGCTATGGTTTAGAGAAAGTAGTTGACACAATTAGCATAGGATTTTAGATCCTATCATTAGTTAGCAAACAGTTGGCACAGTCAGCATTTCACTCTGAACTTTAATTGCAGCCAACAAAGCAACTAATTAGTTGACATCATATTTCAAACCCTAAAGCAGTTGCTATAATCATTTCAGAATTCTGAATTTGTTTAATAGTAAAAAAAATTATTGTATAGTTGTGAAACAAAATACTGAACATTTGGAAATTAGGGACAATTTCAGTCAAAAGTGACTCAAAAGGTTATTGCAAGTATGATATTGAGAATTCAGCTGGATAAATGCTATTTATCCAGTAAGTAGAAAAAATACTTTTTCATTAACAAAGTAGAGGAAAATAAAACTAAAGTACCAATGTTGTTGTTATATTCGTATACAAAATCAGTATAGAAATAAATAGAAAAAAGTATTCCAGAAATAAAAGCAAATAATGTTAATAGGAAAAGGATTATTTAAATCTGAAGGAAGAAAAAGATGCAGAAATAAAAAATGTAAAGAATTTTTAAGTAAACGGAAATAATAAATAATATAGAATGTAAAAGTAAAAGCTTTGTGAAATGTTGTATTTAAAACTTTGGACTAAGTAAATGATAAGAAAATAAAAGCAAGTACAAATAAATATAGTCAACTGATCAAAGAAATAGATATGGAAACAATAATAGAATATCTGTTTGAATGCACTAAGTAATTCGGAAAGAAGGAATTAAATTAAGTGTGGCCAAAGAGAAAACAAAGGTAGGGACCATATAAACTGCATGTTAAAGAATATTAGTGTCTTTTCTTATTTTGTTGCTGTGCATGTCACCAGTGGAAGGAACTCGTAAGGGAGTTCAACAGTTTAGTAAAGCTGATAAGTGAGGGAAGAGAATTCAGAGACTCAGATCTGAAGGTACAGAAAACCGACTAAGGTTTTTTACAGATCATACTAATTTTATTTTATGTAAGCCTCAAGGACTCCTGGGAGTATATTTAGGGAGTAAAACAGTTAAGAATAGCAAATTTTATAGACATTGTTAAAAGATTGTAATTTTGTGAGAACTCAAGAGAAATGAGAACTTTAGTGATAGCAGTAAATTATGAAATCAAGGAAAATACACTACAGTTGTTACTTTTTGCAGAACAAAAATGATCAAAATTGTTAATGTGGAATTGTAAAATCTGAGAACAGAAAGTGATATGTGAAACTGTAAAACCTGAAGATTTCTCCTATGAAGAGTTACTTAATGAATTAAATAATCATTTTAAAAAGAAATGCCAGGCATTGGAGAGAAACTGTGAATAGGATATTCCACTTAGTAACCTGGTTGAAATTTGCATTTATATTGACTCTCTTGAAAAAATTTTATTGAACAACTTATCTAAAATTTGGCAGATGAAAATTGAAACAGAAGCTGCTAGTTCATAATTATTATCATATAAGGAAAGTATTAAAAAGAAATATGGCTCGCAAAAGTGGTTTACACCAATTTAGAAAATTTTAGAAACAGTGCATTATCAAAACTTGTAAACTGACTATTCAAAAAACAGGAAAAAATGACTACAATAGTAAAGTGAATATTATAAAAAGAAAATTAATTATTTTTTGCCATTGTAAAAACAATTATGTAGCTTGAAATTATATGCATAATTCAGAGCAGGATACTAATTGTGCTTAAAAGATTAGACATAAAAAGGAAAAATAAATAAATCTCAGTCTACAAGATGAGTCACATGGATGAAGAGTGAAAATAAAATGTTTAGTAAAAGTATAGACATGGGTTTCATGGAGTTAATAATACTTCCAGCCCAAATATGTGAGAAAAATATAAATATGGAGATTGTTGGTGAATAAGAAGTGTCATTGATGTCAAAGAAAGGACTGAAACCATGTAATATTAATGGACCAGAAAGCTTCATACTTATCAATAAGTATTCTTCATGACATAAGACATAAATAGGTATGAAATAAAGATTCTGGAGAAAATATCTGCTGTTATTAAAAGAATATGATAAAACTAGGGTTATATAATTATCTTTTATATATATATATTGTTTAGAGGGAAATTAACATTATAAGTGGAAGAGAATGATTTGCCTAATTAGGTATTAATGTTAATACCATCATTGAACAGAAAATCAGAACATATTTTCAGGCCATTTAAGACAAAGTGAAAAGAAATAAAAGTTAATCCTATGGAATTTGACCTAAAATGTGTAGATTGCCTTTTGCTCGAAAATAAAAAGTTGAGGCTTTGAATAAATTAGTTAAAAAAGAATATTGGCATCTATTGAAAAATCTGAGTTGAGCATACTTATTGTTGTAGTCATGAAAGAAATTGGAGACTCCATATTTGTGAGATTGTCATTATGCTACAAAAACTTCAACAAAATTTCAAGTAATGATAACTTAGAAATAATGATATATCTAATCTTTATTACTAACTAAATTTCTCATATAAAGTGTAAAGTTATTAAGTTTTTAAAAAAATCTTGGCAACTGAAATCTACTTATTATGCACTATATTTACATACAGTTTACAATTTTTTTATTTATAATATTTAGTAAAATGTTTATTAAATATTCTTTTTTTCATTTTAAGTTTTATTTTTTATTGGATTTTAAACATTTATTGTATATTTTGAATCTGTGGTAATGGGTTATTGTATTTTGCCATAGGCAATTATTGTAATTGTTTGTTTTTATATATGAATCTTGATTTATGATGCACTTTTAAGAACTAATTGACCTTGTCTAGGGGATAAAGCTATATAATTATTTAACCAACAACAATTTATCACTAAAATTTTTATTCATTTTGATCTAAGTTTCTTTATTAACATAGTAGTTTTTTTACTTTTCTTTTTTATTATTAATATAAATATGTAAAATACTGGGGACAGTACTTATAAACTTAGATAAAATATGAATAAAGATTTGGATGATAAATTGTATTTGGTTAAATAATTAGATATGTAAATTATTGTTAGTTATATAATAAATAAAAAATATTAATAAATGAATAAATATTGTAATTTAAAAAAAAGATAAATTAATTACACATATATGTAAAATAAGAAATAAAAAATAAAAGTAAAACAAAACATTAGTTAATAAATAATGTGTTTAAAAATAAATTTGCAAAATCAAAATATATATTACTATATGAAAGATGCTAATAGAAAAAGTAATAGTATTAGATGGTTATATTTTATTTTAATCTAATTGATATTAACAAGTTTTTATCATTTGTTACAATAATTTAAAAAGATATATAATAGATATGTAAATAATAATTAAAACAAGTCATAAATTTCGTAACTTGCTTTTAAGCTTGCATTTTATGATCACTAGATGGAGGTTACCAATAGCTCTAACTCAAGCTTTATTTTATAAGTGCCGAAAGATAGAGATTTTGAATTCTTTCTCTTTCGGCATTTATAAAATAAAGCTTGAGTTAGAGTTATTGGTAAGCTCCATCTAGTGATCATAGATATGTAAATGTATATATAAGTATATAAACAGAATTATACAAGGCTTTAAAAATACTGATAGGTGAAATGTAAGTTAAATATAAATTAAATGAATTTTAAGTCTAATTTTAAAAGTGATGCAAATATGAATAAAAATATATATCAAAATATAATGTTTATATAAAATTATATTTGAATTATATGTAAAATATATTAATGTTTATCATTTATATAACGCAGCTAAAAAATGTAGATAATTTTGTTGTATGTTTGTAGTATATAATAATGTGATAGTATATAATAATGTGTCTACAGTTTTGAAAAGCTGAAATAGTTGAAACTGTTACTTTAAATAAGTAGATGAATAAAAAAAATTACATGGTATTAGATGCGTATATGATGTGCTTCATTATTATTTATATTTAATATTATTAAATTTACTATTATTAATTATATTAATAACTCTTTAAATAGTAATTCAATTAAGAATATATTTTTAAATTAGTTATTTTTATTTTTTAAATTTATTGTTACTATTTATTCTTTTTACTGATTAGAGATCAAATGCCAGGGCAGAAGTTACACAACTTTAGTATACAAGTATTGGAAAGAAAGCATGTTCGATGTTCCATTCGTGCCAGAATTGTTCATTTGAAAAAACTACTTAGAAAACAATTAAACATTCCAAATAATGTACAGGTAATTTTTTCTTGTTATTATTGACTTTAATTGATTTTAGTTTTTAAATGTTTGTCAATATTAATTTGCTAAAGTTATTTTCACACAGAATATGGGATCTCAAATCACATTATCATTAAAACATCACATGACCACTTTTCCTATGCTTAAACAAGCTGTTAAAACAGTAGCAAACCTTCCATACATTAGTGCCACCCATTTGCTTTAGATGCTAAGATCTAGGTGCAGTGTTATCAGATCCAAGACTTCTCATTGATGAAAGCCACAAGCTGAGTAGATACTAGATAGAAATTTTATGACAAACATTTATTGATTATTAAGGCTTGCACTGGATGGCATTACTGTATGGAGAGTTTGCTACTGTTTTAAATCACATTCTCATTAGAAATTATGACTTAAGCACTTATAAGACTACAATGCTTTCTTCACTAACTCTCTCCAATTTTGTTTATCACTGAATAAATGCAAATTAGCTATACATTATTTTTTTCTGTATTCTGTCTATATTGTATAAGAACTTTTTCTTTTGTTTGTCGCTTTTAATTTCTAACCAAGCACTCTATATGTATGTGATCATATAATTACAACATTTCTATAACTTTCATCAACAAAATTTCTATTTGATTCTTTTTTTGTACAACTAATCATTGGAAACATTGCATTCCTTCACGCTTCTCAATAAATTTCTATGACATTTCTTTCAAATTTCATCACTTACTAAATATATATAAATTACAAGATAGAAAAAAATATCATTAGGGCCATTAATAAAGTACAATAAATGATCATTTAATCTTGCTTTGTACACTTTTAATTATGCAAAGACCTCATTATTCTGTAATGCAAATTCTAAATATCACATTTTGTCTAATGTTTGTGGTTAAGCACAGTTGATAGAGGGTCAGACTCTGGAATAAAGATCCTCAGATCGATTTTAGTTCTGATACTTCCAGTACTCACACTTCTTATGAATTTTTGAGCAATAAAGCTAATCGGTTATTATATTTAGATTTGTAGAGGTCCCTACTGTCGCATCTAGGTGCATAGTCTTAAGGTTATAGCCTTAATATATATTACTTAGGTAATGAGTATGTGCTTTACAAATTATTAATTACAACTTTAAATTGTCTTAAAAGATTTCTAATTATAAGAGCTTCACACTGACTTGCTATAAATCGAAAGATTTCATGTACGTTAGCTTGTATAGAAATTGTGGACTTAATCAATGAGTATTTAATAGCTTTACGCTCTCAAATCAAAATGCTTTAGTTTTGCTTATATAATTAAAAAGTAGGTTGAAGATAAAAGTGGCCGCTCTTGTTTTTTAAAGTCATTAATCTTATGTTAAGATTTGTAAAGGTCCCTACTGTCGCATCTAGGTGCATAGTGTCTTAAAGTTATAGCCTTAATAAATTATTAATTACAACTTCAAAGTTTATGATCTAACTCTAAATATGAGAATAAATTGTGCTGAGGGCCAACACACACTACTACTAATGGTAATCAAATGGAATTAATGATTGCAGATATTCTATTACCTAATTATCCTAATCTCTCTTTGTGTTGAAAACTAACCACATTTATTAAATTTACATTAATAGTGATATTAGCAATTAAGCCAATGCACATGTGCTTTAAAGATAAATTATAAATGAATACTCTCACTTTTTCAGACACAAGATGATATAGTTTTTTAGAAAAGATGGAATGAATCCACCCATCCTTTCGACCCAAACATTTATGTATGGGCAAATCTTAAGCATATGGAAATGAGAGTGTGAAGATGTTAAGCAATCACTTTAAAATACATTTATTATGCTTGAATAAATGACGCTTGCGAAATCTTTACAATTTATGATATATGCTTAATTTCAACTAAAGAATGATGTATCATAAATTGTAAAGATTTCGCAAGCGTCATTCGTTCAAGCATAATAAATGTAATTTAAAGTGATTGCTTAACATCTTCACGCTCTCATTTTCATATGCTTAAGATTTGTCCATACATAAATTTTTGGGTCAAAAGGATGGGTGGATTCATTCCATCTTTTCTAAAAAACTATATCTTGTGTCTGGAAAAGTGAAAGTATTCATTTATAATTTATCTTTAAAGCGCATGTGCATTGGCTTAATCGCTAATATCACTATTACAGTATAAAAACATAGCGCTATATAAAATAATATCTCATTATATAAATTTACATTAAAAATACTTTCAGATAATCCATTATCAAATATTAATTTTTAAAAAATATATATTTAATATTACATAAGGATTACATTATCAGAGAATTTTCCAATCCTGGGATTCGGGATTGTGATTTCATCAATCCCAGGATTGGACTAATTGATCCATTTAGAAGAACAAATATAAATAAGAATGCAGTAAATTTAGAATCAGTATTTTTATTTTTCAGTAGATAAAGTATTTATTTTAATCAGAAATAAACATATTAGTCAGCGTTGGTGGTCGAGTGGACAGC
Source organism: Epiperipatus broadwayi (assembly GCA_028023455.1). NCBI lineage: Eukaryota > Metazoa > Onychophora > Udeonychophora > Euonychophora > Peripatidae > Epiperipatus > Epiperipatus broadwayi. The sequence goes on along the minus strand of JAQFVV010000008.1, from coordinate 18,261,492 downwards.
ACAGCTGCCTTACAAGCAATTGTCCTGGGTTTGCGGGTTCATTTCCCGGCTGATACTTTATAAAAAATAAAATAAAGTAGTTTCATTATCATTTTTATTATTATTATTTTTTAATATTTTTACATGTTTTTTAATAATTTTTGTAGCAAATTAATCGCTATATCATAAATGGTAAACTTATCTGTACAGGCAGTGAAATACAAAACATATTCATAATTACAAAATAGACTATGAAAATTGGAATTTGCAATCCAATAACTAGCTGCTGATGTCTGCTCTACTATGATCTGAAATAAATTACTTTGTATCTTTTTACTTTTTATTTGATTCTTTTTAAATTTTCTAAAATAGTTTCTTAAAGCTCCATTTCACCTTGTTTATCAACAACATATTTTCTGGAACTTGGGAGCTAATTTTCCTACCTTGGTAAGGTATTTTCCAAAAAAATATCTCGTAGAATAGCTGCTAAATCCCACTCGATGGCGCAGTTATCACGCTAAAATTATAAAATATGATCATTCACGGGCCGTTAATTATAATCATTTTGATGTGTTTTTTGTAATGCGAAAATAAAAACAAAAAGAAAATCATCTTTTTTAAATATTACTTAATTTTAAATATTATTTTTTATTAACATATACAAATTAAATGATAATAATAAATGTAAAATAAAATAAACAAATTACAATTTGATTCGTCTTTTTTAGTTTTCTTTTTATTAGAAAAAATCAATTTTCTATCGGAGATTTTGTTTACCGCTAGTTTTTATTTCAAATAGAATGATAACTAAAAGTAAAACTTGTTACGTTTACATTTAGGGTTAGCTTTAGGGTTAGGATTAGGGTTAGTTTTAGGATTAGCTATAGGGTTAGTTTTAGGGTTAGGTTTACGGTTAAAATAAAAAATATCAAAATCGTATTTTTGTAAATATTTTTTTTTACTGACATCTATAAAATAAATGATAACAATAAACGTAAACTATATTCAACAAAGAATAACAGTAGTCTGAGAAAAGAAACTAAAACTTTTTTAAACAACGACAAATATATATATAATGTTTATAATATATGCTTTTTATGACATTTAAAAAAACAGTGTACAATTGTACTTTTCTTACTGGATATTTTTGTGTTAACGCTTTTTTTTTTATTTCAAAAATATACACATGCTACAATCTTAAAATGTCTCGTGGAATGTTACGAACAGTACGTTACTTGACTCGTTACCTAATTCCAAATAACTTTATACATATATCTCGTCAACATTTACTACTTAAAACTTCAATACACTACAGTGTAAAAAGTCTGTTAATTATTACTTTACAAAATCTGAACATTTCAATACTTTAAAATAAAAAAAAATCCAATGAAAATAACATTTCCATCCAATTCAAAAAAACACACCCTCTCCCCAAGCCGTAATCATTTTATAAACTGTACGAATTCGGAAAATGTATTTGCTGCGTAAAACATACATGCTGTACTGCGACGCGACATAGCGGCCTGCAATCTGTAGCACAACAAAAAAGTTGTATTATAGAAAATTCAGGTATCGAATGTGTCGGCCGCGGAAACGGCATTTTTATGTGTTTTAGCGCGAAAACAGCGCCATCCAGTGGGATATATCTGCTCATCGACGACAACCAAATGTTATCTTTTAAGTTATTTTTCAAATCTTAATTATCTATTGCTTTCTAATTAATAAAGTGGTTTCTATATAATATATTTATACAAATTCCAACAGGTATTGTTACATTTTTAATATTTTTAACAAGATGAAAATAAATAAATTTCACAATTCATTTACAATTTCCATCATCAGTTAGATACCTTTAGATATATATTAAGCAATTACATTTTCTGAATGACCAAACTCTGTTGCAAACTAAGACTGTGTATGTTTATGCAAACTGATCCTTCTTATTCACAATAGTAAGGATGGGCTTTCTACCTAATAGCTATTACGAATATACTCTACAACATGAGTTTAACCACTTATATAATTAGCAGATATAGCAAAATATTTTAATTTCCTACTTTGAACAACTCCAAAAATAGCTTTTATACTCCTCCTTTTTTTTTTTTTTTTTACAGACTCAAACTTACATTTTTTCCCCCTGAATATATATTTTTAGTGACACATCCTCTTATATAAGTATTTATTTATTTTAATATAAATTTTATTTAATTTTCATGGTTGTATTAATACAATATTGAAATCTTATTACTCTAAAACTCTATTTTTATGATCAAATTAATATTTCTAGTGACATTGTGGCACGATCAATTTATATTTTGAATTTATCTGTTTACATTAGCAGAGATATCAGAAAATAAGAAAGCTATTTATTGTAAAACACTTTAAATTAAAATAAAGTTTTCCGATTTTCAGGTATCTTTACAATATTCCTGAACCAATATGTCTGGAGAGATCCAAGCTAAATAATAGCATAACATTATTATTGATAATATGCAATTGAATTAAAAATATATGCTTACATATATATATAGTAGATTAAAAAATATTTACTTCAAATAATTTTTATTTGCCACATAAATTAATTTATTAATATATAAAACCATGAGTTACTCAAAATCATAAAATAAACTATATATTAAATACCTTGTTTGAAAAAGAAAAAAAAAGGAGAATATATTTTTTGTATTTGTTTATTTTTAAATCCAATAATAAAAAAATAAAATGCCTCTGTGGCCACCTTAGGGAGAAATTGATGATGTTATCAAGCTAATCATATGCCAGGTGGTGAAGATTTTTTTTGATTACTTCTAAATAAAAATACCTCGTTATTTATTTGTGGTCAATAGTTAGAATTGATATGAATTAAATACCTTTAAGAATTCTATGCTTGCAACATTAAACATCACATCATCACCATTCTTTATGCTTACACAAACTGTTTACACAGGGGCAAAACTCTCTACAGTAGCTACTCAGTGCAAGCCAGAGTAATCAATGGTTGCAGGAAGGTTTGTGCATAAAATCCCTATCTAGTGCTATTCATCCAATATCCTTAGACTAGTGTCTAACTTGTGACTTTTTACAGTGAGGAGCTTTTGATCTGAGAGCATTGTACCTAGATCTTGGGTAAAAGGTGGCTGCTGGATAGTTGCATTAGATTCTAAGATGTAGGTGCAGTGCTCTCAGATCCAAGGCTCCTCACTGATGAAAATCACAACTAGAAATTATTTTGAGGATATTGGATGAGTAGGCTAGATAGGGGTTTTACGCACAAACCTTCCTGCATCCATTGATTACCCTGGCTTGCACTGAGTGGTGCTACTATATGGAGAGTTTTGCCTCCATGTAATTTTTTGCCTGCTTTGAATATGACTATAAACCCAGATTTGTGGGTTAAACAGGTGGATATGTTATCCATTATGCCTTGAGGGAATATAAAATCCATCTTATTCACTCTAGTTCTGCAAATAGGAAATAACGAAGCAGTTTATTGATATAAGCATTTATATATTTTTAAAATTATTATATTTAATTTTATGTTATATAAAGTTTGTATAAAATAATAAATTTGATTAAATTAATTATAATAGAAGCTAAATTTATTCAGCTCATTCTGGGGTCAAATGGCACTACAAAAAGTTATTTTCTGGGCAGACATAGCATTATTATCACCAGCAATGGGAAAAGAAAGCAAAATTTTAAATAATCTTGAAAGCATTATAATTTTGTAATTAATATTATTTATTTTAAATATTTTTAATACTATTTCTTTTAACAAGATCCATTAATTATTTTATATAGATATATAAAATAGATGGTTTCATTATTAATGTTCTTGGAAAATAATTTTTACAGAAACTCACAACCAAAAATCATAATGCATAAAATAAGTAAATGATCATTTGCTTTTTGTGACAGAAAGAGACAATATGGTATACAACAGAATATAATAAACTTTTAGATTTTATTTCAGATTGTAATTTTGTAATACTGTCAAATAATATACTACTGTTTTACTTCTGTATTAATCTTTATGTAAATTTTAAGAAATGAAAGTTGTAAAATTATTTTTAACATTTATTTAATAAATTTTTAACATTTATTTTTAAAAGTATTAATTTAATATCATGCAATATAATTTAAAAAAAAAAAACATTTAAATCAAAAATAATTTTTTTTAATAATATTTTTACATTATGAAGGTCATGTGATGTTCAGTGACATTGGAATTTTTAGTTTATGACATAGCAGAATAAAAAATGGAAATTCTTATTCTGTCATATGAATGAAATTAAATTGAATGTAACTACTAACCATTTTCATCCTTGAATATCATTTGTGCTCCTAAACAATTGATGTATACCAAATAAATCAGTTTCTGATAATTTTTTTTTTTTAATTCCTAATAAAAACTCTATATGATAATCACAAATAATTAAATGAATCTTCACAAATTTTAACAAAATGAAATCTTTTAAAATTTATAATTTGATGAAATCTTTTAATATTTCCAAATCTATAATTGAATTTTTTCATTATCAAAGTGTCATCCAGAAATAAATATTTTAAGTTGTTGTAATTTTTAGTTTATTTAATGTGTATTTTTTGTTTGTTTTATATAAATGTATTGCTAAAAAAGATGTTTTTTAAAAAATTATATGTATGTAATGTCAATATGTTAATGCATATATGCAGTTTATATAAAGATAATTTCCACTATTTTATTGTATTGTGATTTCAATTAAATATTTGATTAGTGTTATAAACTTTTTTTTAGAACCAATTAACTTTAAACAATAAGGATTTCCACTTTATTTATTTGTGTATATATATTGGTTTGTAATAAATTCTGAAAAAAAAAATTAGTCATGTAACATTATACATAATATTTATACATAACAAAAATATACTCAATGTTTTGAGTTATTTAATTCTTTATCTTAAAATAGAAACAAGACTTTTAACTCAAAGTTTTAATTTCATGGATAATAATAAAAATAAATTTTCATTTATTTATTTATTTATTTATTTTTAGTTAAAGTTATTTGAAATATACTATAAATGAAAACTTCAACATATTTATATTAAGATAAAAAGACATTTAATTTAAAACTTTTTTTGAATATGCTAAAATTTCAAGTTATTTTTTGAAAAAGATTAGATTTATCTTAGATCTTTGTGATATATGTTTTAAAAATGAAAGTCTAATTAAAATAACATCACATGATCACCATTCTTTATGCTTACACAAGCTGTTTTTCACAGAGGCAAAACTCTCCATACAGTAGCCACTCAGTGCAAGCCAGAGTAATCAATGGATGCAGGAAGGTTTGTGCATAAAATCCCTATCTAATGCCTACTCATGCAATATCTCCAGACTAATTTTTTGCTTGTGGCTTTCATCATTGAGGAATCTTGAATCTGACAGCACTGCACCTAGATCTTAGGATCTAATGCAACCTTCCACTGTGAATGGTGATGTTTGATGGTTTAATACCAATCCTGCCCAATGGAATTATAGTGACTGTGGTTATTAAAGAACCAAAGACACCAAAAAGTATGGATGCTGAACTGAGTTCAGATCTGTACAACTATATAAGCTAATGCACTTAATTTGTAAACATTATTGTGTTTTTATTTGGACTCAAAGCTTTATAATTAGCTAAAAAAGTATAAGGTGGCTGCTGGAGGGTTGCATTAGATCCCAAAATCTAGGTGCCATGCTCTCAGATCCAAGAATCTCACTGATGAAAGCTGCAAGCTAGGAACTAGTCCGGGGATAGTGGATGAGTAGGCATTAGATAGGGATTGTATGCGCAAACTTTCCTGCATCATTTGATTACTCTGACTTGTACTGAATGGTGCTACTGTATGGAGAGTTTTGCCTGTGTAGTGAAAATAAATTAGAAATGAAATAAATTAAAGTACATTTGACAAAATTGTAAATTAAAGAATAATATATCTAAGTTACTAAAAAAAATATGCTTTGTTTTTAAAACTATCTGCTAAACTTTAGCCTAATATTAATAATTAATATTTGATGATAAAAATTAAAAAAAAAAGAAGTTATTATATGTTTACATTTGTACAAATATTTTACGTATATTGAAATTTTATAAAAAATTTAATAGAAATATTTTGTATAAAATATTACTTAATTTTTAAAGTGACTTTAGGATATTAATATAACCTATGCCTTACTACATAGGAACCACTATCCTCATAGTAATAAAATACAAGTTAATCTAATGAAAAGGTAATTGATAAATTTACTACATTACATAAAAAATTAAAAAACAAAAAATAAAATATGTTTATAATAATATAGTATATTTAGAAAATAAATTCTGAAAATAAAATTTAGCAATTATATTTTTAAATATAAATTTTCATATTATTAAACATACTATTTATTATTCATTTTGATTTTTTATGAATTGTTTGAAACTTATTGATAACTTTTTCATTTTTTAAATTTGTATCTTGCTTATACATGGATGGTGGATTCATCTTGCAATATAATAATGTCCATATTAACATTGACTTTATACATTTATGAAGTTTCTTACAAGATAAATAAGTCTTAACAAAATAATAATAAAATATACAGCTTAAGAATTAATATTAATATTAGATGACTTTCAAATTTGTTTTATTTTCTTAGATTGAGTTTCTTTGCAATGATGATATACTGGATGAAGACACACCTATGAAGAAGGCATGGCTCGTTCACTGGCACCAAAGAGTGAGTTGGAATAGTGATTTATTTACCATTTCAAAATTACATTTTAAACAATTTAGATTTTCTGTTTAAAAAAATTAAGGCATTTAATATCATTTATGCTAATGATAATATTTTCTTGACCATTATTTTAGTATTTAAAAGATATTTCTGCAGTTACTTTAAATATTTTAAAATATTACTCAAGGCCAGCAAAGGGGATGCCTTGAATGGATGCCATTTGGGTCTTGTATTGTGAACTGGTCTATAGAATAGGAATAGAACTAAAATTTTGATGCCTTCCCACAAAATTTACATGGGATTGTCTTAAAAGTAAATGAAAAAAAAAAGTTAATTTTTTTAAAAAAACTGAATAAAAAAACCCTTTACCAAGTAGAGATTATGAGGCTTTCAAAATGAAGTTTTGGATAGGTAAAAAAAGATTTAATACTTTAAAAAACAATTTCTGTTAAATTATAGAAGAAAAATACCTAAATAAAATATTAAAAACAAAAGTTTAGGAATATTTTAATGGAAATATTACTCTCCTCCCATCTTCTTCCTTTCACACATTATTGTATCTTTTACAATATTTCATTTACTCTTAAATTTTTTTCATAACTATCATGCAGCAAAACAAAACAATAATAATTTATTTTCTTTTTAAATCAAAAGGTGAGAGTAAATAAGAGCCCCTCTCCCCTCAAGATGGCTTATTTATTCTTCTATTGCTAAAATGTTGTACTTGACAATGCATTGATATGATTTACTTTATTTATTTTTTTAAATGAAAAAAAAAAAGATTATTCTTATTATTTACAGTTCTCTGTTTCTTAAACTTTTTGTTGTTAAATCTAAATAAATTTATAGGTAAATAATTTATTTATGTTATTTTTTGAATAATTTAATTCTTAATAAATAATTACTTTTTTAGGATATCTACAAATTGATTTTTTACTTAATGGTAAACAAAATAAAAGGAAAACTTAATAATTAAATAGTTATGAGTGATTTTATTGAATGTTATGATGATTATCATCATTTTCAATGATTTTAGATACATTACTGAATAAAGGTCTTTCCAAGTTTAATCCAATTATCTAATCCATAGTCTCTCTTCTCAATGTCATGCCAAAAAACTTTCTTATTTCATATACTCTTTTTAGGATCCATTTTGAGACTTCATCTTCTTATCTATTATCTTCTCTTCTAGCAGTATATCCAGCCCAATTCCATTTCAGTTTTCTTTTTTTAAAGGAAATATGGCTATGTGTTTGGAAAAGGAAGGTTTTTATCAAATGGGTTTTATCAGTTCTTACTTATGAATCTGAGACTTGGACACTTAATAGAAGAGCAATACAAAGACTTCTGACCATTCAAAAGAATTATGGAGAGATGCATATTGGGAATAACAAGAAGAGATCGAAAACGCAATATATGGATAAGAGAACAAATAGATGTTACTGACTTTATTGAAAAATTAAAAGACTGAAGTGGAGTTTGGCTGGACATATTTCTAGAAGAGTTGGTAATATATGGGCAATTGAAATCTTAAACTGGATTCCAAGAGATTGTAAAAAACCCAGAAAGAGACCACATGTGAGATGGATGGATGAAATAAGGAAGTATGCAGGAGTGATGTGGAGAATAAAAGCTAAAGATTGTAGAAGATGTATTGAACTTGGAGAGACCTTCATCCTGCAGTGGATTGATAATGGTTGATGATGATGAATGAAATCTATTTGTTACTCCTACCATATATTCATATTTCCATATGTAATCTGAAGTATTTGTATTCCTCTTCTGTTAATTATCTATATCTTATATCCATATGTAAGAATGAGCAAAAATTCTATTAAAACCTTCCTTTTGAAACATGTAGGCATATTTTCTTTTAAGTTATTTCTACCAAAAGCCCTTGATCCATGTTCAATTCAATATATGAATGATTTCATCCATTATGTTTCAGTTGGTATTAAAAAACTAATTAAGGTATTATACTGTTAATTTTTTCTAATTCATAATTATCTATCTTTAATTTCTTTTTTGAAAAAATCCATTGAACATTACTTTCATTTTTTTTTTAGCATTTTTCTTTAGTCCTATTTTCTTAGTTTAATCTGATAACTCTTGCAGTATTTCCTAAAATTTGGAAGCATTATTTGAAAAAAATCACATTATCTGCAAAACTTATAATAAATAAGATCCATATATTTAATTTCATTAACTTTTCTTTTAAGTTATAAAATATTTATTATAAAACTAGTGTAAAATTTTGAAGATTTGGAAGCATTCTATCATATTACCCTTATCATTGTTAATCGTAATGTCTTTACATAATCTAATTACTACTACTATTTTGTTCTGTGTTTATATTCTTTTTTATTTTTTTAAAACGATTGTAATAGGTATATTAAGTGCTTGGTGATGCAAAGTAAGAAAGCTTAATGGTGAAAACTTTTAATTTAATTTAATATGATAAACATGCTTTCAATATCATAATTTGTTTACCATACTAAATTAAAAGTTTTTGCCATTAAGCTTTCCTTATTTTGAATTGCCAAATGCTTAATATACTTATTAATATTATTTTAATAAATATTCTTTAGAATGTGACAATATACTGACTATATTTTGATGGTCTAAAGCTTTAATCACTGATCTTTATAGAACCAAATGTCTTCTTATAATCTACAAATTGAAAGCATAATGGAAGTTACACTCATTGGTTGGTTCTTTATACAAATGAATTCAATATCTGGATGTAATCCACTATGTTAATATCTCTTAAACTCTGCCTGTTTTTGTTGTTGTTGTTGATTTGAATCCAATGCTTTAGATGAGTTGTAATTATCTTGGTAAAGATCTTGAAATTACTGATAGAAAACTGATAGGTTTTTAATTTAAATATTTTCATAATCTTTTTTAAATATCTATATTATTACTGCATTCTCCCAATGATCTATCTTTTTTTATTTAAATATTTGATATATAGTTTTGTTAACAATTTTTCTGTTTCTTCTATTTCTTAGAGATTTTTCTCTTTTTATAAACTTAATTGTACGTCTTAACTCTTCATTTGAAATGCTTGGTGATTCAGATATTGTAATTGTACAAGTTATTTTTTTTTTTTTTTGTACTTTATTACTATATAATTCTTTGTAAAACTCTACCATACATTTCATGACACCTTTTTCCTTTTTGGTAGTAAGTTTCATTTTTTCTTTCTATCGTTGAAACACCTTTGTCTTTCAGTATCAAAATGTTGTTTTATACATATGAGATTTCAGAACTGTGTCTAGATAAAGAAAAAATCTGCAATTTTTCTTTGAAATAACAACTCTCGATGTCAACAGTATTATAGTCATTTTTGTGAAGGAATTATTTCTACTGTAAAATGTTCAAACTATTATTAGTACAACCTGATATAAATTATAATAGCTTTCGCTATATTCTTGTCTTTTTTATATGAAATTTTTATTACTATTAAGCACTTTTTCCCACTCTAATATATACAGAAAAGACATTTATCTATATTTACACTTCCATAATTCTTACTCAAATGAACCGTCACCTGGATTATTATGACCTATGATGTCAGTATTTGTCTTGGCTTGAATAGTGATTAAATGGATTTCTATTACATATGCACGAATACAAAAGTGAATTAATACACTATGAAACTTCTTTCAATATTTTCCTTATTGATTTTAAGTACATAATGATGTTTTGTATTGATTGATTTGGAATACTCATTGAATATCTATATTTAGCTAATGGTTTTTGATTATATAGACAGTAATCTTCCCTCCTCACTAATGCCATTAAACAGAGGTATTAAAACTGCAAGGATACTCTCGTTTCAGCCACAAAATAGAGGCTGAGAGAAAATTAAAATGGCTGTCTTATTTGCAAACTCAAATGCACTATATGAGCCAATCTTAAGTGTTTAGAAGTGATTTATATATTCATGCTCTCACTTCTAGATACTTAAAATTTGCTTGTGTAAGTGCATTTAAGTTCAAAAATAAGACAGTCATTCTTATTTTTTCAAAGTCTCTGTCTTATAGCTGTGGTGAGAGTATCATTGCAGTTTTAACATCACTGTTTAATGGTGCTATGAGGAGGAGTAATTTCCTTCTATATAATTACAATCTAAACACTGCACTTCTAAAATTTATTGATTATTACATAAAGGTTTTTGGACAACTAATGCTTTCTTTAAATTAAGGAATAATGTATTATGTATCTTGTCATACTGCATTTAAATTAATTTTTGAATCTATTTTCAGAAATAAAAACTATATTTATGAAAATAATAAAACCGTTGATCTATCCAAGTTCACTTATCTGTTAGATTGTGGTGTCTTAAATAAGTTTCTCATTTGAAAAAAACTTTGGCTATATTGGATGATTATTTAAAGATAAGCAATGTTTGATACATATTTTTAATTAAAAGAAAAGCTGTATTTGTTAGATTTTCTTCTTAATGCCTTCGTGACATTTTAGCTTTTTATTTTATAAATACATTATGAGATTTACTGAGGCGAGAAAGACTACTTTATAAGTGTCTGGTTATTGCTTTAGAAATATTCTCTTGTAGAAACTACTGAGAATTATATTAATGCTATTCTACTTGTATCATGTATGTTCTAACTAACATGTGTCAATCAATATTTTGCTGATATAAAACCAAACTTATTATACATCAATTAAATTACTAATTACTAAACACATTCACAAATGGTAAACTTGTATTATTACCAGTAGTATTAATTTTTTATCTGTTTAATTATTGATTGTTCTTTTTTTACATATCTGAATGTCATTATTTTTTTTTCTCTTTAAGTAACATTTCTTATTAAGTAATTTTTTTATATTTATTCTCTTCTTTTGTTGAACTAAATTAGTAGTATTTCAATGTTTATTTGTGGTTTTTTTGTTTGTGCACTCTCAGATATAATTTATCTTTAACTATGTATTCCCAAGTGTAACGGACAGTCGACTATGCCTGGATTCGCACTTGCCCACACACCAGATGTAACAGATAGGAAAATAACTTGCAGACTGTGATACTATGCAAATGTAGCAATCTGGAGACTATGACTTAATGTGCCCTAATTTATTGCCCCTGATGACACAGTCTGCAGAGACCTACCAGGCTTGGAAGGGGAAAAATTTGCATCTAACTACGGTCGGACTTTGGTTCTTCAGGTAGAATGCTAATGAAAACCTGATGAAATGCTTAACCAATGATTGCATGCACTTTAATTGACTAGCTCTATCCCTATTTAATAATATCAAATGCAATTTAGGTTAGTTCATCCACTTTCACCCCTTTCCGATTCCGTTATGCCCTAATATTCAAGCCCAGAGAGAATATTGCTTTTGACTCCCTTAACAGGTATGAACAGATACACACAGCAACTCCTGCACCTATATATAGGTTACAACTAGCATTTATTATATTTGTTTTACTTTACAGCTTTTATATGACAAGAAAAATAGATGTGTGTGCATGCATAATTGTTTATAAACTGTGGAATGTCAGGACAACTCAATAAACCAGAGACCAGAATAATATAAACTCTTAAACATTTATTGACAATGATAAATAACATAAAGTATAATAACAATAGTAATGATATATATATACATGTGTCACATGTGAACTTCTACCATTTTATTAACTAATTATTTTCCAGATCCATCCTTTATACCCCATGGTAGAAATCCATTTATGTCACTCATTCTTTACAAATCATAATTATATAGAAAACTAAACTTTAGTAATTTAAGATAATTGAGATGCTGGCTAGCTAAATTATACATTTACTGATTTTAACAATCTATTTAATTTAAGTTCCCTCTAATTTATATATATGATAGATATAGAAATTAATACTAATTGATTAGTCAATCATACTGGAAAAATATATATACAGTGTTAATCAACAAAATAAAACATATAATATGTATTCTGTATCAAGTGTTGCAATTTAATCTATAAAAATAAATGTAGAGAATCTTACCTTACTCTTTACATGGATAACCTGATGTGAAGCAGGTGGGTTAACCTAAATTTTATTTACAATAAAAAATAGAAAAATATCTAAGTGAATAATCCCCCCATTTCTTCTTTGCTAATTCTGAAAAATGAGGCTTCTAGCATCAGAGTGTGAAAATACAACATAGATAACAAAAAAAAATCAAACAAAAATTTACAATATTAATTTCTTGATTAAAAATTGTAGTTGGAACAAAGTTCATAAAAATCATCCTAATAGAAGTAATAGTTAATAGTTAGGCATGTTGTTCTCCAAAAGCAGTTTGATTCATCAAATCATTTTCCTAGGCAAGGATAGATGGGTACAATGGTGTCTCCTGTAGTTGTGTATGGTAAACATCTTGATCCTTAACTGATTCACCTTTAAATATTTCAATGCTTGTTTACTTTGGACTGCAGCCATCATCCTCTTGTGTGTTTTACAATAAAGTAGAAAAATAAATAAATAGAGGTTTAATGCAACTGTTAGGAAATAACATGATGCACAATAGCATGTTTTGCTTTAGCCCATATTCATCTTAAAGTACAATTCAGTAATTATCTGTAATCATAAATTTATGTTCTATAATATAGAAGCACTTTACGTATATATATGTTTATTTCCTTTTTTTTTTTTTGCTTCCTATTTTCAGCAGACTTAATTTTCATTTTTCTTTTTGAAAAAGATTTAAAATATTAAAAATTACTCCAACAACTTTCAAAACATGATTTAATTATTTCAAAATTTATAAATTATTTTTACTTCTCACTTTCTTTCTTCTGAATTTGGCAAAATTTAAGTTACAGTATTTGACTTTAAAATTTTCTATGATTCAAATAAAAGAAAAAAACAAAACTCCATTTTAACGTTTTAAATTTTAATTTAACTGCTGTCTAATGTTATAGCTGGAATATTATTGACAAGAAGAACGATTTGTAAAAAGTTTCTGTTTTTATACAATTCGTGCATAGATCTCCTGAAACGCTGAGATTTTTAACTGCCTATTATTTAAATACATTTTATTTATTATAGATGAAAAATAAAATAATAAAATCAGTTTTATTTTCACACACGGCCACCTAACTTGACCTCAGGCTATGTCTAAATTATTTGACTATAAATATTCAATTTTAAATTTAAAAATATATATACACATTACAGTTTATTAATCAAATAGTTTATATATATACAATATTACTTTCTAAAATATTGGTCATATTAAATTTATTATAAAATAATAATTTGTTGTGCATTCCCTAATTCACTCTAAATAAATATATATATATGTTGTAATGTATATATGTAATAATAATAAACAAATATTTATGGTGGGGGGGTTAAAGGGAAATAAAAATTAAATAAATATATATATGTTGTACATGTATATATGTAATAATAATAAACAAATAATCTTCCCATTATTAATGAAAGTTCCAAATGGATTGGGTTTAACAAATAGGCTGATCTTGTTAGGAATATTTGCATAGTAAGCTACCCTTTACAACCCCCTCTCCTTACAGGGTTAGAATTTTAATCTATAATGAAAATTTTAACACATATCACAAGGTTTGCATTTGATGTTTGATGGCTTTTTTGTTACACAAATATAAGAAGGGTAGTGAAACCTCTTTCTATTGTTTTCTAACTCAACTACACAAATTGCTTTCTATTCTTCTCTACTGAATCTCGTGAAATACTTTTCATGGTGGGGTTCAAACATAGATTGTTTTTTTTTTAAATTTCTGATAGTTATGTTTTGAGCACACTAATAAAAATGCATTTCTGTTTCAGATAGCACTTTTTTTTTGTTATCCTCTATCCTGCTCCTATTGAGTCTTATTGGATTTTCTTTGAGGACTAACAGAAGATTGGAGCAACCATCACTTGGTGTGGGTTAACACTTTTAAATAAAGTGGCCCTAAAATATCCTAATATCTGCTTTGGCATCCATTAGGGAATACACTCATCATAATTTTTAACCTAACTTCATAATATCTATTTTTTTTTACTTATCAGCATTCATCTCTCTTTTTTTTCTACATAACAGTTGAGTATGACAATTCTGTAATTACTAAGATTGTCCATAATATGGTTTTATAATTTGGGCATTATATGTGCCCCTAACTTGTCCTTCCATATCCAACCAAAATGTATTAGGACTTGATTGTTTAACTAGTGTGTAAGGTCCTTCATATAGATGGTAAAACTTACTTTATTTATTATCGATTTGCTTACTAGCATGAGCGTTTTTTATAAAAACTTTATCTCCTACTTTGAAAGTATGTGGAGTTCCAGTCTTATTTTTGTTCCTCTTATTAGCCTTGCTTATTAACCGAATATATGCTTTCTGTATATTTTCCTCCATGTAACCTTGTTTATATCTAGTCATAGGCTGATATTTAGTGAACATGGGAATTGATTGATTAAAATGTAGTTCAATGGTTGTGAATCCAGTAGATTCATTCACACTCTAGTTGATATAATTAACTACCTGGTCTATCTGTCTTACCCACCCTTTATGCTCATTCCTTAGGTAAGTCCTGAACAAACGACTGAGCTCCCGCATTACACGTTCGCAAGGGTTTGACTGTGAATTCCTAATGGATGTGAGATCTTTCCACCCATTTTTTCCATTCTTTGGATAGGAAAGGGGTACCATGGTCTGTTAAAAGGGTTTTGGGTTTTTCTATCCTCACAAATTGGAGGGTGTCTAATACCTTGATAATATACATGGTATTAGCTTGGGGTATTGGGTAAGCAGAAACATACTTAGTAAAGAGATCATAGGCGACCAATAGATATTTTTGTTTATTAAATGGGTGTAAGGGCCCATAATAATCGATCGCCAAGATCTCATTTGGTCCTTTAGGTAATATTGATTTTGCAGCATTATAATAATTTTGATTTACTGGCTTGGCTCAAAGGCACACTAGACAATCTTGAAGTGACCTTAATATGTCTTTATACATACCAGGCCAGCAAAACCAATTTTTCAAAGTATGCTCTGTTTTATGGGCACCATAGTGTCCATATAAACAGTGAATATATTTTATGAGTGGAATATGCAATGTTTCTGGTATTACTACCCTCCACTCATCTGTAATATTATTTACTTTATATAGCAGGACCTCATTTTCTATCTTATACAAACCAAGATCTTTTGGCACATTCAAAACTTTCCTTTCAAAGCTCTCATGATTAAGTTTAAATTATTATCTTTAAGTTGCAATTCGGGTAGGTTTTCCAAATCATTCTCTACACTACCATCAGTCATCATATTGACATTTGTAATGTAGGCATTCTCTACCAATAAATGGCTCTGTTTTGATCCACATGGGTTTTGACTAAGCACATCGGCCACAACATTCTCGGATCCCTTGCAATACTGCATGGTGTAATTGAATTCCTGCAACAGCAAACTCCATCTAACTAGATGGCTGTTGGTCAGATAACTGTGGTTCAGGAATTCGAGGCTTTTGTGATCTGTGATCACTATCACCTCTGGTCTGAGAAGCATCTGTCTAAACTTTTGGAAGGCCCACACTATTTCCAGTGCTTCCTTCTCTGTTACGGTATAATTTATTTCTGGACCTTTCAGGAGTCAGCTGATAAAGTAGAGGACCCCTGATTGGCCATCCTCCTGAATTTGGGATAATATTATTCCCAATCCGAAACCCCTACTATCCATCTGGACTATAAATGGTTTACTAAAATCAGGGAAGGCTAACATGATTTGCTCTAAAAACCCTGTTTTAATATTCTCAAATGCCTGATCCTGCTCATCAGTCCATTTCCATCTCTCATCTTTCCTGATTAATTTTAATAATGGTTCTGTGTGATCAGAGAATTTTTGTAGAAACAATGGTAAAAATTACATAGGCCTAAAAATGTTCGGATTTGTTTTTTATTGGGCAGTTTAGGAAAGTTTTGAATGGCACTGATTTTGTCTGGATGAGGTCTTATCCCATCACAACCTATGATATGACCTAAGAAGATAACCTGGTTTGAGACTAGGATACTCTTCTTGAAGTTGATCTTGATGCCTTTGTGGAAGCACTTCTGGGAAAACATAGTCAGGTGTTGAAAGTGCTTTTCAACAGTGGTAGAGACAATAATTACATCATCCACATATATTGTAATGATCTGTTTCACCTCAGAAGATAAGGTCTGATCTAAACATTATATCAAACCAGCACCACTATTTATCAACCCAAATGGCATCCTATTAAATTGATATGTAAATCCCTCATATCGGAAGGCAGTGTATTGGTGATCATTCAGATGGAGTTCGATCTGCCAATAACTAGAGGTTAGATCGAAAGTGGAAAACACCTTGTTTCCAAATCTCATGAATAATTCATGTATGGGCAGTGGAATATTTCTGTCCAGGACAGTAATTTTGTTTAGTTGTCTAGCATCCAAACAAAATCTCATTGACCCATCTTTCTTCTTCACAGTTATGACTGGATTACAGTATAGTGATGAGCATTTGGAAATGATCCCCCAATCCAGCATTTTGTTAATTTGTTTGGTTATTTCTTGCCGATACTGGTATGGAATAGGATACGATCTGGATTGAAATGGTTGGTCATGTACTAATCTTATTCTCTGCTGAAATCCTTCTATCACTCCTGGTATCTCAAAAAAAATCGGCTAAATTTATGTATCACAGATCTCAATTTCAATGTCTCCTTACTTCCAAGCAAGTTGGATTCTGCAAGCTTACTATCTGTGAGTGCCTCTGGGATACTAGATATAACACAGTCAACTTCAGGGAGACCATATCTCGAAAATAATGTCATCTCCAAGACCTCATCACTTATCTTAATTATTTTGTTAGAGAAACCAATAATACAAGTGTTCAAGTGTAGGAAGTCTGGCCCAAGAATGACATCATGGATTAAGCCACTCAATATAAGGAACACGTGATAGAGGATTGTTTGGCTGACTTTCATTTCAACCCAGATTTGCTTTTGTACAAGTTTTGCTTTTCTACTGTTAGCCATGGTAACCTGAGTAGATTTCAATGGCAAGATTTTAATTTTTGGGGATTTTTAATCAAAATTTCCTGGTAAAATTTATCTGAGATAACGGAAATCTGGCTACCAAAATCTAACAGTGCTTCCACTTGTAAACCCTCAAACAAAACCTCTATCATGGGGCAGCTCTGCAAAGCATAGTCAGGTGCTTTGTCTTCCCATGAACACATCATATTAGTGATCTCTCGATCAGGGGTTTGTTTCATGTTCCTCAGGGTATTTTCGGTCTCTTGAGGTGAGGAACATAACCTCAAGTACCCTTCTAGTTTAGTTTCTGTTGAATTTTTGGTGTATAATTACTACACCCTGGTTTGGGGGATTTTTTGGGACTATGGAGAGGGCTTATTCCTGTTTTGCTAATATTTGTTCAGTTTCTTTTAGCTGGCCATACATATGGTGAGTTACTTTGTATGGACTTCTTTTTCCATTGGTTAGCATCATTATTATTTTTCCTCCTTTTATAAAAGATAGCATTAACAGTAGCCTCTCCTTTCCTTTTTTCAGGTGCCCTAATTCACAGGTTAGCATTGTTCATAACTATATTAGTTAAAAGTTCTGCCACCTGTTCTATAGTCCTAACATTGGTACACAATAGTGACTGTTTAATCCTGAGTGGTAAAGTTTCTCTTTATCATTTTAATAATTTGGCTTTCACTCAGGCAGTAGGTGTTTAATGTTCTTAATTTCATAACTTGATGGTGGAAGAACTTCGTCAAGGTTTCTCCAGGTGCTGCCCTTTACTTCTCTTGGAATAGCTGATACAGTAAGGCCTCTTGCCTATCCTTGTTCCAAAACTTCTTCACCAGGAGTATTTGATATTCATCAAAAGTAGATGGGGCCCGAAACAATGACTCCCACCACACCATCACATCACTTTGCAGATGGCTGTATGCAATAATAACCTTTTCACCCTTTGACAAGTTTCTATTTACAGAGAAATAAAGGTTCAGACTCCAGATGTGTTCAATAGGGGCTTCGTTAGTAGATCCCTTGAATACCTTTAGTTTAACAAATTGGTTAATAGTGTTCACTTGAGCAGGGTGGTGAAGGATCTTTTTGATTTCTGTAGTGTTGACAGGTGGGGTCAATGCATGATCATCATAGTGTGTTTGATAACTATCTGGAATTAAACCTTCTAAACTAAAGTTAGGAGGATAATTTTCTGCCTTAGGCAGGATGCAATGTGGGAGGGGAGTTTTCTTCAGAAGGATCACTTATTTTCTGTGGGTCCTTAAGGGAATCTCTAGGTGATGATTCCTACCATCCCTTATTTTATTACTACTGTGCATCCTTACATCAATCTTAGCATGTTTTCATCCACTGGTTGGCATCTCTTGGCACAGTTGAGACTCAAGCACTACCAATATCTGTTTAAAGGCTTCACCCATTCTATCACTTTCATCTCTTATTTCATGAGCACTTCCCACTAACTTTTCTATACTGGCTTTGTCCATTGTCATTTCCATCCCCCCTTCGACTATTCTACCCTCAATTCATTTAAGATGTTGATCCAAATCTACTAGCATCTTGTTGCATGACTCAAACTGATCATTCTGTGCTATAGAGAGTTGATCTATTCTTGATTGACTCCCCTGAAATTCATCTTGGACCTCGGTTAGGAATTTATCCCATTCCATGCGCACCTCATGTTTTAACGTTTCCTGACTCTTACATGCCTCATCATATTTTGCATCCAATTGTTCAATGACACTGCATTTGAAATCATCAAATCGTTGTTGGCATTTTGTATTCTTTTCATCAATTTCCTTCTTCATCTCCAACATTCTTTGCTTCAACTCAATATTGTCTTTCTGAACATATTCTAATTTTGGGGAAAGTTGTCCCATGTCTTCAGATAGCATAATTTCAACATTATCAATCTTTGTTTCCATTTGTTCTTTCATATCATTCACATCCTTCTTTCAATTCTTCTTTTATTTTATTTATATCAGCTTTGGTTGCCATATTTTCCAACTTACTATTTATATCATTTTTCATTTCATGAGCGTTGGTTGCCATCTTCTCCATATTATTACTCATATCAGCTTTCATTTCATCAGCCTTGGTTGCCATATTCTTCTTTATACTATTCATATCAGCTTTCATTTCATCAGCCTTGGTTGCCATATTCTTCTTCATACTATTCATATCAGCTTTCATTTCATCAGCCTTGGTTGCTATATTCTTCATACTATTCATATCACTCTTCATACTATTCATATCACTCTTGGTCTCCATGATTGCTTGGATTAGTTGTGCCAAGGCTGTAGGATCTTGCATAACCTGAGTTACTCCAACTTCAGGCACTTCAGTAATCTCACTGGGAAGGATCACCTGAATTTGAGAAACTGTTTGACTCCATTCTTGCATTTGTGGAGATTGTTCAACTTCCAGTATAGACCCCTCATGTATCTGGATCAGTGTAGATCCCATCTTATTACTGGTAGTATCATCTACCATCTCACTGTCACTATTATTTTTCCCTACCTCCACATGTATTGATTCCATAATACTTAATTGCTTACCACTTCTGGTTATCATTAAATATTTATTTATTTGCAAACTATTTATAAAATATTTATTTATGAATCTATAAATAATCACATGCCACAGTGCATCACACCATTCCCAACTATTGCATTTATCTTTTACCTCTTTTTTTTAGGTTTTAATAGATCTACTTTTAGCCTATGTCCTTTTGCATGCCTAACTCTACTATTTTAGTATCATTTATTAATCACTTAACTATTTATCATCGGTCTCTGTTTATTGTTCAATCCTCTCTATTTCCAATCTACACTCAATACTTTAAATCTCTTTACTTATTGAAAATTGATTCAAGTTTATGTGATCTATTATCACTATTACTATTATTTTTGATGAAAGTGCTAGTTTTTGCCAAGTGTATAAGTTCATTTGGGTTTATGTTGATAGTAATATAAAATGAAATGTAACTTAACAAAAAAATTTATTTTTTTAAAACACCAATCCAATGGTTGAACCCCCCTTAAAATTAAGTATATTCATACCTAACATACTGGGTACCAGATGTAAGTGATCATGCCCTACACATTGCGTGCCAGATGTAACTGATGGCAAATACATTTGGATACATAGATCAGAGTCAACAATCGGCTGGTTCAATCACAATGTATAACCAACTTACACAAAGTCTATACATGCTGGTACACCTATCTTTTGGGCCCCAAAGTTTTTGGAGCCAGATGTAATGGATGGTCAACTACACTTGGATTGACACTTGCCCACACTCCAGATGTAACAGATGGGAAAATAACTTGTGGACTGTGATACTATGCAGATGTAGCAATCTGGAGACTATGACTTAATGTGCCCTAATTTATTGCCCCTGATGACACAGTCTGCAGAGACCTACCAGGCTTGGAAGGGGAAAAAGTTGCATCTAACTACGGTCAGACTTTGGGTCTTCAGGTAGAATGCTAATGAAAACCTGATGAAATGCTTAACCAATGATTGCATGCACTTTAATTGACTAGCTCTATCCCTATTTAATAATATCAAATGCAATTTAGGTTAGTTCATCCACTTTCACCCCTTTCCGATTCCGTTATGCCCTAATATTCAAGCCCAGAGAGAATATTGCTTTTGACTCCCTTAACAGGTATGAACGGATACACACAGCAACTCCTGCACCTATATATAGGTTACAACTAGCATTTATTATATTTGTTTTACTTTACAGCTTTTATATGACAAGAAAAATAGATGTGTGTGCATGCATAATTGTTTATAAACTGTGGAATGTCAGGACAACTCAATAAACCAGAGACCGGAATAATATAAACTCTTAAACATTTATTGACAATGATAAATAACATAAAGTATAATAACAATAGTAATGATATATATATACATGTGTCACATGTGAACTTCTACCATTTTATTAACTAATTATTTTCCAGATCCATCCCTTATACCCCATGGTAGAAATCCATCTATGTCACTCATTCTTTACAAATCATAATTATATAGAAAAATAAACTTTAGTAATTTAAGATAATTGAGATGCTGGCTAGCTAAATTATATATTTACTGATTTTAACAATCTATTTAATTTAAGTTCCCCCCAATTTATATATATGATAGATATAGAAATTAATATTAGTTGATTAGTCAATCATACTGGAAAAATATATATACAGGGTTAATCAACAAAATAAAACATATAATATGTATTCTGTATCAAGTGTTGCAATTTAATCTATAAAAAATAAATGTAGAGAATCTTACCTTACTCTTTACGTGGATAACCTGATGTGAAGCAGGTGGGTTAACCTAAATTTTATTTACAATAAAAAATAGAAAAATATCTAAGTGAATAATCCCCCCATTTCTTCTTTGCTAATTCTGAAAAATGAGGCTTCTAGCATCAGAGTGTGAAAATACAACATAGATAACAAAAAAAAAAAAAAATCAAACAAAAATTTACAATATTAATTTCTTGATTAAAAATTGTAGTTGGAACAAAGTTCATAAAAATCATCCTAATAGAAGTAATAGTTAATAGTTAGGCATGTTGTTCTCCAAAAGCAGTTTGATTCATCAAATCATTTTCCTAGGCAAGGATAGATGGGTACAATGGTGTCTCCTGTAGTTATATGTGGTAAACACCTTGATCCTTAACTGATTCACCTTTAAATATTCCAATGCTTGTTTACTTTGGACTGCAGCCATCCTCTTGTGTGTTTTACAATAAAGTAGAAAAATAAATAAATAGAGGTTTAATGCAACTGTTAGGAAATAACATGATGCACAATAGCATGTTTTGCTTTAGCCCATATTCATCTTAAAGTACAATTCAATAATTATCTGTAATCATAAATTTATGTTATATAATATAGAAGCACTTTACGTATATATGTATTAAAAGAATTATTTCATTTTTTTTTTTGCTTCCTATTTTCAGCAGACTTAATTTTTGTTTTTCTTTTTGAAAAGATTTAAAATATTAAAAATTACTCCAACAACTTTCAAAACATGATTTAATTATTTCAAAATTTATAAATTATTCTTACTTTTTACTTCTCACTTTCTTTCTTCTGAATTTGGCAAAATTTAAGTTACAGTATTTGACTTTTAAAAATTTCTATGATTCAAATAAAAGAAAAAACAAAACTCCAGTTTAGCGTTTGAAATTTTAATTTAACTGCTGTATATTGTTATAGCTGGAATATAATTGACAAGAAGAACGATTTATAAAAAGTTTCTGTTTTTATACAGTTCATGCATAGATCTCCTGAAACGCTGAGATTTTTAACTGCCTATTGTTTAAATACATTTCATTTATTACAGATAAAAAAATAAAATAATAAAATCAGTTTTATTTTCACACATGGCCACCTAACTTGATCTCAGGCTATCTCTAAATCATTTGACTATAAATATTCAATTTTAAATTTAAAAACAAATATATACATTACAGTTTATTAATCAAATATTTTATATATATATATACAATATTACTTTCTAAAATATTGGTCATATTAAATTTATTATAAAATAATAATTTGTTGTGCATTCCCTAATTCACTCTAAATAAATATATATATGTTGTACATGTATATATGTAATAATAATAAACAAATAATCTTCCCATTATTAATGCAAGTTCCAAATGGATTGGGTTCAATAAGTAAGCCGATATTGTTAAGAATATTTGCGTTGTAAGCTACCTTTACACAAGATTACTGATACATAATTTAAACTATTTATTTTAACTATTTATAAATAAAATTCTAAAGTATGGGGAAATTATTTTATTACAAAGCAGAAAAAAAGTAAAGTATATAATATATATAAATGATTCTATATTACATTCACCATTAAATAATATATCTAAATATGCTAATTTACTTTCTTTTTTATTGTGAACTTTATATTGTCATCTATTTCTGCTATAAATTATCTATTTGTCTTTGAATTTTAGTAAAAATTAATAAAATAATCCAAAACATATAATAAAATGCAAAAATTAAATAATAAAATGAAAATTTTTTGGCCTCAACATATTTTTATCAAACATTTTTTTTCAATACTAAAATTTGCTTAAAGTAATGAAAAGTAATAAAATCCCCCAACAGTACATTGGCAGATTTTTTTCCCCACATGTATCATTAGTGATCTATTTCCCTTGTATACTCCAGCTTGATTATCACTGAACC
Source organism: Epiperipatus broadwayi (assembly GCA_028023455.1). NCBI lineage: Eukaryota > Metazoa > Onychophora > Udeonychophora > Euonychophora > Peripatidae > Epiperipatus > Epiperipatus broadwayi. The sequence continues at coordinate 18,237,506 of JAQFVV010000008.1, read as the reverse complement.
AGATAAAGGCAATGTTTTATCACCATTGGAATTGAAACTATTCTCTTTGGTTTTTATAATTTGTTACACTAAAGAAGGCAGTAATACCAAAAGTAACTTGTTTTTCTTAAATAATACAATATTTATTGTTGTATAAACTTTTTTGGTTTTATTTATTTATTTATATACCCTGCCCCCCCCCCCCAGCAATGTGATGTGTATATATACTTCCATTTTACAATAACTTTAGTTCTTAATAAATCATTTTTTAAAAATAAATTTGTTCTGTTTACAAATAGAAAGTATACATATGAAAGGGCTTTTTCCAAAATTTATTTTATTCTTAAAAGTTTCAATGACTGAATCAAATGAAATGTGAGAATGGAAGTGTTAGGTGTCGACCATAATGGTTTTTTGCTTAATTCACCAAGATTCTGATTATACATGCCTTATAAATGCTTTGCTTGAAAGTAAACTTCTATAACTGGGTAGTATTAAGTTATGCATGCTCACATTCATACAAAAATTTAATTAATAATGTTCAAATAATTACTACAAAATGGGCAAGCATGTATAAATGTTATTCATCATTTTTAAATATCCCCTCCCCCCTGTAAATTTGAACAGTAAGCAAAGCAGTAATTCACTCTGTTTATTCTAATAAAAACTAATGAAGATTTATAAACCATTACTATCTGATATCTTTTAATTACTCGAGCTTGTACTAGATGGCTCTGGAATCAAATAAATAGGGTGGATTACTGTTTATAATACAAATAAAAATAAACATAATCTATATTTGGTAAATTAAAATTTTTATTATAATTACATATTTTTCTTTATAGGATGTTATACTTCAATATGATTTTATCACTAAAATTTTTTTTTTCTTTTTTTCACAGGTTCATCCCATGATTCTTGAGTATAGATTTAAAGAAAGTTAGTTATTTCTTTTTTGTGTGTACTTTATTAATCTTAAAATGAATATAAACTAAAATTTAAAAGGTGGAATTATTCCTAATACTTTAAATTAATCATCTTTGTCTAAATATAATAAAGAAATTATATTTCTTACAGTTTCATTTATGGTATGATTTTATCCATAGAAATATCCAATCTATGGTTTGTGTGACTTTCTATATATAGTATAAAGACTAGTTTATATGTATATATACATATTTTGTTGGTAACTCCCGCCCCCAAATAAATATGATAAATTTGCACATAAAGATTTATCATTAAATCTTGTATTTTTATTTCATCTTTGATATATTTTTTATATCCTTTTTATATTATTATGATAATCAACATTTGAACAAGAGCATGTTATAATAGTTTCCTTTAGAAAAATTGCTTGGAATTATTGCACATCAAAAATGTTGAAGTATATTGATGTTTATTAAAATGCCTTCGCATCCTTTTTTTTTCAATTTGTATTTAATAACATATAAATTAAAAAATATGACATAATACAAATATTAAAAAACTTTTATAGAAACTTGTCCTGTTGAAGATTTAGAATTAAGCTTTTGTGAATGCATATTTGAATTATATATTAAATATGATATAGCTCTAAAATGAGTTTGTATTATCATGATAAGGGATTGTCAAGTAATGGAAACTACAGCAATGATCAAATGTTATTGTCATAATACTTTAATGGATAGTAACTGCAGTTTGTCTCTTCAAGTTGAAAGTTTAACATATATACATATTTTTAGTCCAATAATAGAAATTATCATACCATTTACAACTTTCTTAATCACTTGAACAATATGAAACCTTTAATCTAACAGTTTTGACTGTCCTGCATTCATCATCAAAGCAATTGCATCCAAATATATAATTATACAATTAATACATTTTATGCACATTCATATAGATAATTAAATACACAAATAAAATATACATTTTAACCTGATCATTATAAATAATCATTTCTCATTTTATTATTTTACTCTTAAACAATTCTATCCACATTTATTTTATATTACTTTATTTTTAAAATTATTTATTATAATTTTAATTTTAATAGAGTAACTTTTTATTTTACTATTTAATACATATTATTGTCTTTAGAATAAAGTTTTCATATAAAAAATAGTATTGTTAAAGTGTTTAAGAAAGTTATAAATGGTATGATATGTAAAAGTAGAAATCCATACATAAGAAAAGGAAGAAGTAATAGAAATTAGTTCTCATTTTAAATTTATATAATCTATTTTCATTCTATAAAGTCCATTACATGATTCACAGTCTTAGATATCTAATAAAATTTCTTTTCTATATTCTGACAACTGTTAGATATATAGAATGTCTATATATTTCAATGATGATCTGAAAGGAACTATGTTTAATAATGGCAAATTTGTTTAAAGAAATAAAAAAATTCCAAAATTTATAAGTTTTAATTTAATATATTTGAATTTTAAAGCAATTATTTTGCTTTTAAATTAAAAAAAAAAAAACCACGTGAATATAATAGTGTCAAATTTAAACAATAGTAATGAAACCAATTACATCTTTCAATATATTAATCAGAAAGACTTTTAACAGCTTAAATGTAAATATAACAGAAATTGGAATTTGAATGTTACATATTTTAAACTTAAGCAATATATATATTAATTTTCAAAAAACAACATAGAGTCTCCTAGATTTTGAGTTAGAACTAACCCTTTGCCAGTTGTGTTAAATAATTGCATCCTTTCTAATTCATTTTAATAACTATATTATAGTGAAGATTTAATATATATAATTAATTTACTATATTATTTTAATGTTAAATATATAAATGTTAGGACATTTAATCCAGAAAAGGTAGACATACGTTTATACATTTTAGCTTTTGTTCATGCTAAGCTACTTTCAATACACTGAATATCATAATCATAGCTCTTTTAAGTTTATCATTGATTGTTTTTATTATAAACATGTAACTTGAACAACAAATGTTATAACAGCATTTTCAGCAGAAAAAAACCATTCTCTGTAAAGTGGCCTAATAATTTGTTTTTACATTTTCTAATAATCATGGATTTTCACAGCATGCTATGATATTGGAGAGATAACTTAAGTAAAACTAATTAGAAAACATTTTTATTGAGTGTAACTTTTTGTTGTCAAAAAAATTACTATAGCATTTGTCGACATGTTATATATAGAGCTTGCAAAATAAGCTCTTAACAAGCTTTTTGCAAGCTCTATATATAACATTTGTAAATACAGGCTTATTAAATTAGGTCATGTGACATCTAACTTGATTTTTTTTTTTGTAATTTCATTTGTTGATATATAGTATTGTAAATCTCTTTTGAATAAAGATTATTAAGCTCCTTTTGCAGTTAACTATTGAAAAGTTAAATGAGAGTCTGCATATAGGAATATGATTTCAAAAGTTTAAATCTCTATCTTAAATAAAAGTTTAATAATTTTAATAAAAAAAGAACAAAAAATATTCATATAAGGTTGATACTAATTCAGTTTCATCCACTTATGATATTTTATTGCTTACTAAGTACAGATACAATATGATTGATCTGATATTTCCTAACTATTCTGAATTAATAGTTCTGCCAATTTAAATGAACATAAAATAATAATTCAACAGTATAACTCTTAATGTTTTGTTATAAACTCTTCATGTTTTAAAAGCATTCACATGTTGCTGAAAAATTAACCATTTGCTTTTTTTTTTACTATTACTTAATTAAATGTAAGTAATAAAATTACTGTTAATTTTAATATTTGAGATATTTCAGGAAAATATATATTAAACACTTCTTATTCTTTAATCTAAAAAATAATAGTCTAGATCAGTGGTTCTTAATCTTTGTAGAATTGTAGAACACATTTCACTTAATATTATTCATGCAGAACACTAACGTACAAAAATTCAAAATTACAAAATAATTTATTTAATATTTTATGGAAATGACTTGTCAATAACATCAAATTGTCAAAAGAAAATATAGAAATTTTATGGGAAATTTAAACTTTTAAAGTACCATGTATAGGAAAGTAATAAGGAAGGAAATAAAAAAGGTTGCTTGTTGTAGTTTCATGAACATATTAGTTTTATTATATTATTTGTCATTATATTTAAAGATAAATGTTTACCAATATATGAATTACACAACAAATGTGTGGGCAGTTCAATTACAGATATATATCTTGACCGTTTGAAAATAATAGGGTATAAATTCAGGTCATTTGAACAATGACATGTGCATTACACCAGGTTACACAGAAATTGATTATACTGCACATAGTCAACCACAGTATATAAATACAGCGATCACACAAAATATGCACGGCTACACTAGTATAGAGCTATCTATTATTACTTTTATAAATTTTTTCCATGGAACATGCTTTGAGAACTATTGGTCTAGATTATTTTTCTTTGATTATAATTTTTTTTTCTGATAATGTTCTATAGAAGATTTAACAATTAAATTTACCTTTTTTAAAATTAACTATGGTAAATAAATATTCTTAAAAAATTGCATCAAAGTTTTTTGATTACAGTTATCTAAGAAAAAATGGTAATTATTAATTAACTAAGTTCATATCAGTTAGACTGTTTAGTTTTAGATGTTTACTGAACTGGGTTTTTTTCCTAACATATGTGTATTCAGGATTAAATTTTAAAATGTTACTTTAAAAAAAAAATCATAATTTATGCATAATTTTATCATTTTAGAAATAGCCAAATTTTTAATATTAGGGTTAATGATATTGTACCTGTCTCTATTGTAATGGAACAGTAGTACTCAAATAAATATAAATTGAGTTTATTTTGAGTTGTTTATAATTTGGCACAATCACATATGTATATGTGTAGCTATACATTTTTAGAAATAATTAAGTTTTTAAGAAAAAGAGACTTTTTTAAAACATTACTTTTTTTTTTTTTTTTACATAAAAGCATTATTTATCTCCAGCACAACTAGTGAAAAGATGTAGTTTCATCACTGAGACAAAATAAATAACAATAATAAATGAATTAATAACATAAATATGCAAATTTTCTGTTTAAATGATAAATATAAAATGATATAAAATTAATTAATTAAATTCTTTTTCATAGACCCAGACCTTCCAAATCTTATAATCAATAATTCTAAATATCTGGAAAGTTTAATTATTATTTTCCAATGGCAGATTTACATTTGGAAAAACTGTTCTTAATAATTTCATATAACAAATCAATATCATATATAAATGAATAGATTAAAATAATTTGATAATTATAAAAGCTTATTTTTGAGTAATCTCTAGTCTAATGAATGACTAATAATAATTATTAATATACTTATTTATGATTGTTTTACATATTTGATAGCTAACTTTAAGTAGATGTATTTTATTAAAAATATAATAATTAATTATACATTATTAAAATATAGCATATCATTCTTTTCAACAATCATATTGTGTACATATTTATAATAAAATTCCTTTCTTGGCTGACAAACAATTAATATTGATTTTCCAGTTTAAGTTTTAAGTGATTTCATAACAATTTTAAATAGGGAATTAAGATTTTATGAATAGCTGCATTTTTTATATAGCTTCAGATAGAGGATTCATTCATTAACAACATATACTGATATCTAGAACAGTTATTTAAGATTTTCAAAAGTAAGCAGTGAGTTGTGATCTTCTTTCTATTTACTGATAAGGCAATATTTTTGGACAACTGAGTTATCTGCTATATCATTCAGTTCTTCTAATGTCTTTTACTACAGTTGTTTAATTTATATTGCTTTATAACTCATGTACTGCACTAATATGTTTTTGTATTCTTACAGGGATTTAGTCCCATTTTATCTGTTAATTAGTTTGAAGAAAACATTTATATATATATATATAACTTTAGTATAAAATTTAAAAAAATTTCTTTTAAACATATATGTGTTATCTATTCAATTAAAATTCAGAAATCAATTAAAGAAAATAAAATAATTTCAATGATGCTCTAATTCATATATATGAATCTTATTATGGGATGATATGCAAATGTTTCACTATTGTAATTATATGTAAAGAAATGTGTCCTGTGGAGATTGTTTTTTTGTTTTTTTTTACTGAAATAATTTAATGGCATTTTGAAGATTTGATATAATTTCAATTATTCAATTTATTTCATATAAACATTTCAGCTATTGGTTTGTTATATATAATTTTAACTTTTTAAATTAGTTATTTTAATTTTTAAAATATTAATGTCGAGCGTTGATAGTTGACAGGTTAGTGCAGCTGCCTTGCAAGCAAGCAGTTGCTTTGCAGACTGTTGTTGCGGGTTCGCTTCTCAGCCGATGCTTTGACATATGGAAAAATATATATATATATTAATTAAGTAAACAAATTTCTTTTTGGTATTTTATTTTTTATAAAGTTTAAAGATTATCATATATTTAATAATTTGCAAAATCATTAAAATATCTGGAAAAATAAATTGTTTTATATTTTATCAGAAAAGTACAAATAGCTTTGTTTTTTGTATAAATATATATTTAATTAATTTTTAATTTTATAACATTACAATAAAAAAAAAATTGACAAAATTGAATCAAAATAAAAATGAAAAAAAAAACACAACTCAACAAACTTATGAGTATTTCTGAATTTCAAATGATGATCTTCCCATATATCATGAGATTTTTGTTTTTTTATTTATTTATTTTTGCTAATCAAGTTTATCATCTATCATGAATAAAAGAAGTCATGTTCTTTTTAGGAAAACCTGAAAGAACTTTTGGCATAAGTATATTTAAATATTACTTTGTAATTTGATTTATCTTTTGTATTTGTCTCATTATTAAAAAAATTTAATAATCATATATATCATAATTATATTTATGTTTTATATCAATATATACTAATAATATGACTATGGTTAAAGGGGATTACCATTAGCAAAATATTTTATGACTATAAAGAATTTTCACATCTTTATATTTAATTATTTTTCCTTAAAATGTTTAATTTCAAACAGTTTTAGTTTTTGATAAATTCAAAGAAATCTCATAATACATCTCATAAATAAGCTATTGTATAGTATTAGTTAACTATTTGTTTTTTTATTGCTGCTGCAATAATGAAGTAAACTGTTTTACTTAACATACCTAACATATTTAATTATATATATACTAAATGATTAAATCTAGATGAAAACCGTAGTTAGACTATGTGAGTAATATTTGAGAATTAAAATCTATACAAGTTTTTGAAATTGTTAATGTTTTATTTATGATGGTGATAATAATAACCATAAGAATGAGGAAAATGTAAAATACAATAAACAACAAATAATTTAGAACATTGACTAAACCTTTAAACTGTATCAAGTTCAATAATACTTGCATTATATTTTGAATTATATATGAAGCTCTAACAAAAATTGTTATTTTGTATTTTAAATTCAATGTTCACAATGCAAATTATTTATATTTTATTTGCAATGATTTTTTTGCACAAAAAATTTTCATTGTATTTTAGATTAATAAGCTTACTAATGCAGATATTTAATTACTGCAGTAGTCAGTATATGATTTGTGTGTGTGTGTGTGTGTATATATGTACATATACTACATATATAGATATCAGCTATGGCATCAAAAGAGCAAATTACTCTGAATTAGTAGGTATTGTAAAAGTAGTTTTAAAAAATAAATTGAAAACATTAACTTAATAACTAACATTTATAATTCTTCTGTGTCAAATCTTTTAATTCATAAATTTTCAAATATACTATTAATTTTTTTAATGGAATTTTGTCTTTATAAAAGAAATATATCTTGTGATATACTAATATACATTAACCATATAAATACATATACCTATATAATTTACAATTATTTACAACATATATACATTTTATATATACAAAACAATAAAATAGTTATTTAATATTAGTTATTTATTTCAATTGAGTTCAATTGATTATTAATAGTAATTATGGAAACAACATTGTGGTCAAATTTAGTGTAATATTTGTTATATTTGACAATTATTAAGAATAATGATAAATTATTTATTTTGTAAAGAATTTGCTTCATATATAAGGTTTGTTAATAGGCAAAAATGATATAATTATTCGATTTTAGTTACATGAGATTAGACAGAGTCAATAAAATAGAACTTAATTAAAGGACTAAAACATCATAATGTTAATGCTGTTTGATCAATAAAACATTTATAATCTCTAATTTATCATAATAAATACGAAAAAAACATATCCTAATAATAAATAGTCTCTTTATTAAATTATTTATTATAAAGTTATTTATTATTGTTAGTCTTTTTAACCATCATTACAAATTATTTTATCTTCCCAGTATTTATTGATAAAAATGAAAAAAAAATTACATAAATCAATAAAAAATTATTTTTTTAATAATTAAATATTTTTATTATATAATTTTTTTAAATAAATTAATCTAAAAGAGTGAATGAGTTTTAAAATAAATATCTATTTCAGTAGAGTATTAGAGATAGTAAGTCTTCCTAAATCTATTTATTTGCTTTATATGTAAAATTTGAAGTAGGTGATATTTGAATATAATCCTTATATAATTTTAAAACTCAAAACTCATTCTGTATATTGTATGTGTTATATTAAATCATTACATTTTTTTACAAGTTGCAATATTGATGGAGTGTGTGTGTGTATATATATATTAGTAAATGCTCATATATGTCATGCAATTTTAATGTTTTAAGAGCCTAATAAAGTTTGTGATGCAGTTCCAAAATTGGAGATGTCGGGAACAAAATGGTTAAGAGAATATCAAACCACTAAATATCACATGATCACCATCTCTTATGCTAGTACATAATTGTTATTAAACAGGCAAAACTCTCCATACAGTAGTGCCACCCTGTGCCAACCAGAGCAATCAATGGATTCCAGAAGGCTTGTGCATAAAATCCCAATCTAGTGCCTACTCATCCAATATCTAGTCTGGGGATATTGGATGAGTAGGCACTAAATGGGGATTTTATGCACAAGCTTTTTGGCATCCATTGATTACTCTGGTTGGCACAGGGTAGCACTACTGTATGGAGAGTTTTGCCTGTTTAATAAGATTATCAAACAATGGCAAACTGCTTCCAACAACAATCAAATGTTACTGCTTGATCAAAATAGTCTATTTTTTATTTCACTAGTTGGCAAAGAATGTAACACATATCATTTTTTAATCCAGAAATATATATGTATATCAATAACCGCAATTACATTGAGCAGTTAGCTCAATGCTAATAATGTGAACTCAAGATCTAGAGACTTTGCAATTTGTTCTAATTGAGAAGGAAAAACCCTTCAATTTGGTTGATATAATGAAACTTGTATTCAGTTTTCCATTTTGGTATTCAGAAATAGAAAATTTTAGGTACTTTTAATCAGCTATATTAGTATATATATATATAAGCTATTAAAGAAAAAACAAATGATGTATTGCACTATGGGAAAATAAGAAATTATTATTTCAATACAATTAGTTGGAAGGTTTAATTCTCATCATTTAGATAAGAAATAAATTTCTTTATTATATTTATTTTCAAAGATTAATTTGTGATAATTTTGATTTTATGTAAATATAAAAATTATTTAAAAAAAACATTTAATCTTGTTAAATTTCTAGTCAGGAAAAAAGTTTTTAATAAGAGTGTATATATAAGTTAAAAGATTTTGTAAATATTTTATATTTATTGATAATTTTATATTGAAAAAAATGTCAAGTTTTTCTTTCTGTTTATTTTATTTGTATAATACATTCATGTGTAAAAACTATATATCTTTTGGGGTTTTTTTTTGTCATTATTGTGTATGTAAGTAAGTCAACTTCACTTCTAATTAAAAATATTTTTTCAACCTAGACTAGATTGGATTTAGAAACATAATTTTAATGTTTAAAAAAATGCTAAGATGATATATGAAGTGAATGTATATATATTATTTTGAAGCAAAGAGAGTTTCTCCTTAGCCAAGTCAACTATTTCAAAGTAAAAACATCTAATAACTATAATTATAGATATCTTACAAAGAACTAGGTATGGTTTTGACACCTTATTATTTATATCAGCTACTACACTGCTTGCCTTAACATTTATTTAAATAGGATATGAAGCTAAATTTTCTTTGAAAGTTATATATATATTTCAAGTTTTGTTGCATCAGTGCATGATTTCCTTAGCTCATTCACATCACAAACATTTACCAGTCTTGAAATCATATATATATTGCAATGAAACAATACAGAGATGTGCATAAAAGTTAAAGAAATGCATATCTTAAGACAAATAAATAAGTATATGCTAGTCACCTCAAATAGCTTGTGCATATAGACAGTCATCACTAGAGATGATATATTTATTTTTATATATATATTTTTTTTACATTAAATTCGCAAAAATAGTTTAATTCATTATTACTTTTTTTTATTATTATTAGTTAAGCTATTTATAAAAAAAGCGGGAATTTATTATAACACAAGCATTACAATAAACAATAGGAATAAATCATGTTTTATTTTTTATAGAGAATTTGTAATCAAAAATAGATATTAATTCTTTATCATGCTGACAATTGTAAAACAACAAGATTAACAAAGAATTTTGTTCTAAATATTTCATTATTTTCTATAGTGTGTCATCAGATTTAATAAGATCAATAAATAATTCTAAGAATAATGTTTACAATGATCATAAAAATAATATATTCATAAGCACAGGTGTAATAGAAATTGTGGGCATTCATATATTGGGAAGCCTAGATCAGAGGTTATTAAATTTATTTAGGCTACTGCCCTCTGGAATTTATCTTTTTTAAATAAACAATAGAAATATTGTAATGGAATATTTGCATTCTTTTATGTATATATTAGTTTTATTTATATATAACATAATGAATAAATGTTATAAATGAGACATTTTGAAGTTTGAAATTATAAAATTATTTTTTTAAAATTAACTGTAGTAACATATACACTGCACACAAAAAAATTAAGATAATGAATGATATTAAAATAAAAGTCATGAAAAATATTAAAAATAATTCTAATGAGAAGGATGAACCTGGTGCACTGATTAGTTAACATATTTATGGCTACATTGAACCAATATTCCACTAAATATGATGAGAAAAATGCAATTAAAAACATTTTTTCTCTAGCTCATAATACAGAATAATTTAAATGTTGGCTTTTGCAGCCAGAATTGTTGGTAGCTTTTTTTGAATTTAAATTTCTCATTTGTTGTTACTTCTTTCAGTTTTGTTTTGATTAAAAGTAATTTATCACTTTATAACTGAAGAATTGTTTCATTAAATTTAATAAACAAGTCTGTGAAATAGGTTGTGTTATTTTTGGAATCAATCAAGTTTTTTTTTAAAAAAAAAAAACTCTACCAAATCAGAGTTTATAATCCAAACAAGCACTTTTGGAACTTAGTGAACTTCTACATGAAGTGAAGGAATGTGCATTGAATTCTTCATTTTCAGTATAAAGTTGTCTATATAATCTATCATTCAATGAATTGTTTTTAATTTTATTGATCTGATTTAATGACAAGTTGTAAAATTGATATAATTTATCACACTTTTTAGAGGTTAAACTATACAAAAATAAAGTTTTTTTCTTAAAAGATATGATAAATTTTATAGAATGAATTTTTATTATTTTATAAGATTTTATAAATATACATATTAAAAATTATAAATAATAATCACAAATACATATTAGACTGTATCTTTATTCAAATCCTTCAAAAAAATTTTTTTTTACTTCTTTTGAATAATAATTCAATTTAACAATATAGAAAAGAAAAATATCATCATTTATTGCCAATAAACTTAATTATTAAAAAATTATTATTTGCAAGTAATTCATTCTTTAAATACTATTACAAATATGGTTTCAAATAAAATATACTTTATAAAAATAAATCAATATATGCAATATTTATATATATTAAAGATGACGTGCTTTAATATATTGTAGCAATAAAAGTTGATAACTTTTTAGACTTAGTGTTGACTGTTTTCTATGAATGTTTATGTAATTTTGTACATCAGCTTTATGTTTATTTGTGTATCCTTACATATTTTGCAATTGTTACTACTTTTATATAAAACATCTGATTTTTATTTAATACAAATTTTAATAGTTTTTCTATAGAATCTCAAATAACTTCATTCAAATATATATATATTTAAATTTTGTTATTACTTGTTTCACAATTTATATCAGATAATATTTAATTAACTATCCACTAGTCTATGGTATAAAACTTTAATGAAGTTGAGGAAGAAAAGTATATTGTACAAATAGGACAACATTCCTAAAATATTTAATGATTGTCAATGCTATAATGCTTATAATCAAAATGAAACATGAAATTAATATAACATGCATATGACTGCTAGATATTTTTAGATTTCAATCTATGTAAGCATGATTATACTAATTAATGTCATAAATTTATATTTGCTTAATTATACTAACATATATATATATAATTTTGTTACACATTAGGTGGAAATCAATACAAATTTATCACTGGCAATAATCAAAGCCTTTCTTTTTACTTGATTCCAGTTCTAATTGCCAAAATGAGGGAATTTACAACCTCCAAATCTGATTTCCAGAAATTACTTAACACATATATTGTTTTTGTTTTGTTTGTTTCAGAAAAAGTTTGATTATTAGATTGAAATACTAATCATGCTATGTCTTCTAAAATCACACATTTAGCAGATAGTATCCATTCTATTGTTATTGTTATTTGTATTTTGGTTGTATTACAAGCTTTTATAATAAGAAAGTGCAATTTGTTTAAATATGCAATATTGTGAAAACATATCAGATTTCTTTTAATGTATATTTATATTTCTTAATTCATATTTTATATTCTCTGTAAAATATATTTTGTTTGAAATAAAATCTTACTAAATGAAATGTTTTTTTAATTATTTTTATTATTATTATTATTATCATCATCATCATCAAGAATAGCAGTTGGAAACATCTTAAATATTCATAAATAAGTATGAGCATTCTAAATTCAGACTACTAAAACAAAATAAGAGAGAATGACACAAAGTTATATTATTTACATTGTCATATCAGTTCTAGCCAAAGAACAAAGATACTTATAGTTATTATAAAACTGAGGATACCAAACTATATGGATCAACTGTTGCCAAGTCTATATAAAAACAAGGTGTCTTGAATTTCAAACATTATAATGTTTTTCAATTTTAGATTGATAATTTGATGGCTACTAAAAGGTGCATTCGATTCAAAAAATTGACTTGCTCTAGATCCAGGGCCAAAACTTTTCAGTGATGAAAAACATAAGGACAAGATTACAAGTAATAGCAGAACTGAAATAGAAAAGAAAATAAATTTTGTTTCTAAAAATGTATAATCAATAGTTTTTTAAAGCATAAAGTATTTTTTCACTTCAGTTCTAGTTGTAAATTTTATTTTTAATATAAATCATTTTATTGTATTATAGAGATGTGTTATATATGCCTATATAAGCAGATTATTTAGCAAAAATAGTGTCTTATAGAAAAACATATTTCTGACTAGAGAGGGAAGAAAGGGAGGAGGGATTTTTATTGTGGCCAATTGAAGTGAAAATATGGTACTGTATTTCTCTAGTTAGGGCTCAAACATCATTTGATCTTAAAAGTAACTATGACTATTTTTTTAAATTATCTGATCTAGATTATAATTCAGCAGTTAGTCTAAATGTAATAATATATAATTTAGTATGAAAATAATTTTTTAGTTGCTATTATGAAAATAGTAAATATTCTTTTTTGAGGCCCCAGATTAGGAAACCAAATTTTATGAAATTGTATAATTTTATGAAATATGAAAACTTTTATGCTCATAAATTTTGGGAAATAAGAATTTAGCTTCATATTTTTATATTTTGACTAGCTCCTCTAGAGATGATACATTCACACTAATCTATATAACATTATTAAAATTATATATTTTCATGACTGATTTAAAATGAAACACCTATAAGACATAAAGACTAAATAAACATTGATTTCATAAATTCATGTTTTCATTTGATAATAATAATAAAAAAATCAAATTAACAAAAAAAAAAAACCATACCACATCATATAAATATACTTTAATAAAAAAAATTCTTATATTGCAAGGATATTACTGAAAAGAGACCCTTTGATTCCTCTTGGAGGCCTTAAAGGAACTGAGCAGGGCAAATTCCTAATGTTTACTCCATACTTTCTTGACACTGCAGTTGTTATTACTATGTGATTATTCATATAGTATACGAACATGGATGGGCTGCTCACCAACATGCATTAGCCAGTGTGGTGAGTTTATTGGCTTTTTACCTCTGAGTTTAAGATCAAGAAACACCATGGTCTTTCTTCTCAGTTGCCTGATAAGGCAGAATGAATGTATGTGTAAATGATAAATATTTTTCCAATAGATATATACAATCATGACAGACAAAAATAAATCATGGCCCTTATTCCCAGGAGGCTGTAAAGTCACCAACCAAGGCAGCGGTTGGTGGCCAAAGGCAGAGGGTGCTAAGAATCCCCTGATTGTGGACCCAGGCTGCCATTTGATGACAACTTTTTATTTAGGTACTTACAACTGCAGATCACTTTCAAGTGAAGGAAGATTGCAAGAATTAGAAGAACTGTCTTATATTAAATGGGACATTATTGGACTTTGTGAAGTTAGAAGAAAAGGTGAAGAGACAATTGATTTAAAAAGTGGACATGTACTCTACTATAAAGGCACAAATATTGGAAATACAAGTGGAGTAGGATTCATTATAAATAAAAAGTGGAAGAACAACATTGTGGAGATTGATGGTGTATCGGACAGAGTGGCAAGATTAGTTATACAACTTAATAGCAGATACCAAATGCAGATGATTCAGGTTTATGCCCCAACAAGTTCTCATAGTGATGAAGTAGTAGAAGATTTTTATATGGATGTACAAAAGGCTTTTGATCAGAGTAAACAACATTTTAAAATTGTTATGGGAGACTTTAATGCTAGAATTGGTAAACAAATGAAAGATGAAAGTGCTGTAGGTAATTTTGGTTATGGTAATAGAAATGAGAGAGGTCATAGACTTGTGGAGTTTGCAGAAAAAAAAAACTTTATATTATGAATTCTTTTTTTGAGAAAAATGTTAAAAGGAAATGGACATGGAAGCATCCAAATGAAGGTACAGCAGAATTGGATTATATTTTGACTAACAGAAAATACATATTTCAAGATTGTAATGTCCTTAATAAATTTAACACAGGAAGTGATCATCGATTAGTAAGATGTAAGATACATGTTAATGCAAAACTAGAGAGACAAAAATTATTAAGAAAAACAATATTTACAGTTGATATTCCTAATCTTCAGAAACACTCTAATGAATTTAAATTAGAACTTACAAATCGGTTTCAAGTATTAGTAGATTTTGAACATGATTCAGATTTGAATGAAATTAATAAGAAAATAACTGATACACTTTTAAAAACTGCAACAAAGATAGCTGGTAGAAAAAAAGCAGCAATTGACCAATAAAATTTCTACTGAGACTAGAGAATTTATGAAGAAAAGAAGGAATATGAAGATATATAAAAATGATGCATTAAAAAGGATTGAATACCTTGAATTCTGTAAAATGGTGCAGAAAAGAGTTGAAAATGATATAAGAAAGTATAACTGTGAACTAGCAAGGAAAGCTGTAGAAGAGAATAAAAGTCTCAAGAGTGTAAAACAACATTTTGGTATTGGTAGGAAATTTATATCTGCAATAAGAAAAAAAAGATGGAATTATTACTAAAAAGAGAGATGACATCATGAAATGGGTAGAAGACTTCTATCAAGAATTATATAGTAATAAAGAACAAGTACCTCCTATATCTATTATATCTTCTGAATTGCCCAGAATTTTAAATGAAGAAGTGAGACATGCAATTAAATTTATGAAGAAAGGAAAGGCTCCAGGTAATGATGGAATTATAATTGATATATTAAAAGAAGCAGGTGAAGAAATAGAAAAAATTTTAGCAAAGTTATATACCAAATGTCTAAATGATAAAGATGTACCAGATGATTGGAAGAATGCAGTATTAATATTTAAAAAAGGTGATAAAGAAGATATTAGAAATTACAGACCTATCAGCCTTTTATCAGTTTTATACAAAATTTTTACCAAGATAATTACAACTCGTCTACAGAGAACATTGGATTTCCACCAACCAAGAGAACAAGCTGGATTTAAAAGTGGTTTTAGTACAGTAGATCATATCCAGGTATTGAGAGAAGTTATAGAAAGGACAAATGAATATGAGTTGCCATTATGCTTTGGATTTGTAGATTATGAAAAGGCATTTGATTCTATAAACATTTCTTCAGTGATTAAAGCATTGGATCATCAAGGTATAGATCCAGGATATTGTCATATTTTAAAGAATATTTATAAAAATGCAACAGCAACAATTAGATTACATAATGATACTAGGAAAGTCAACATTGAGAAGGGTGTAAGACAGGGTGACTCCATATCTCCAAAACTTTTTACAGCAGTGCTGCAAGAAGTATTTTGTGGATTAAAATGGGAAGCTAAAGGAGTGAAAGTAAATGGAGATTATTTAAGTCATTTAGATTTTTGCAGATGATGTAGTTGTTTTTGCAAATAATGCTTTAGAGCTGCAGGAAATGTTGCAGGAGTTATCAGATGAAAGTAAGAAAGTAGGACTAAAGATAAATGTTAAAAAGACTAAAGTAATGTTCAATGGATTTTCTCAAAATATGAAAATAAAGATTGATTATGATGAGTTAGAAGTTAACAGCTACAATTATCTTGGTCAGATTATTAATACAGATGGACATAATGAATAAAATTAATCATAGAATTAAACTTGGTTGGAGTGCTTTTGGTAGAAATAACTTGATACTAAAAGGAAATATGTCTATGTGTTTGAAAAGAAAGGTTTTTAATAAATGTGTTTTACCAGTTCTTACTTATGGATCTGAGACTTGGACACTTGATAGAAGAGCAATACAGAAACTTTAGACCACTCAAAGAAGTATGGAGAGATTTGTGTTAGGAGTAACAAAAAGAGATCAAAAACGCAATATATGGGTAAGAGAACAAACAATCAAAATTAATATTTAAAAATCAAATGAAAGTTATAGCATAGGAAGTAATAAATTGTTTTCTATTTATATATTGGACTATTTCTATTATTTAATATAAGTATTAAATGTCTTTAGAAAAATTTAACTTTATTTAAATATTCCAATTACATTCAACTGTTAATATATATGCAAAAATATTTTGAGAGATATTCTCTCTTCTTCAAGTATTGCTGGACTGACCAGTAAAAATACTAGCATGGGGATCAAACTTGGACCTTAGATTCTTAGAATATTGGAATTTTAAGCTAAAGCTCTAACCAACTAATCCAATTAGCAGGATAGCTCACTTGGTTAGAACATTACCTTAAAATTTTAATATTCAAAAATCAAAGGGTCCAGGTTTGATTCCCATGCTAGTACTGTCACTGGTCAAGCTAGCAATACCTGAAGAAGAGAGGATAATAATACTTCTCAAAACATTTTGCATATACTAACCTGTGTGCTATTATTAATAGATGAATGTAATTGGAATATTTAAAGTTAATTTTTTTAAAAGACATTCAATACTTACATTAAATACTGGAAATAGTCCAATATATAAATACAACTAAAATACTATCATCACAAACCTTTGGGAAAACAATACATTTTCACCTTCAAAACATTTTCATAAAAAAAAAAAAAAATAGCAAAAGGTGAAATCATATACAGATGAAAATTTTTTATTTACACAAATAGCATTTAATGTATTTATAAGCAAGAGAAATGTTATCATTTTTACTATATACAATTCATAATATTTGTGCTTGATATGGGTACATTCTTAATAATAACATGTAATTTCATGATATATTGTTAGCCATACATCAAGATTATTGATCTTTTATTGTGCTGCATGAATATGGAGAAAATTGGATTTATTCAATAATATTCTCATATAAAGAAAATAATACAATGAATCAAATAATCCTTGAGGAATTCTCTTTTCTAAAAGATTATGTCCACATCTTGTAAAGTTAAAGACATACTCATTATCTATTACTCAATTCCTTCTTAACTAATAAAAATATATGTAACCAAACAAAACCTATAGTAGAGCATATAAAATTGCTTGATCTGGATTATCATCAGCAATGGTTTATTAATGAATTTGGCTATCTCAATTCCAAGAAAAAGTATAATAAAATAGTAATACTCAAGAAATGAACTCGTAGACTTTTCATCATGAAAAAGTCTTTATTCATTTATTAACATTTGTGATATGACCAAATTGCCCCCCCCCCCTTTTTAATTTACTAAATACATATTAAGAAAACTGATTTTACTTCCAGGTCAATCAAACCTTAAATAATATTATTCCTTATGGTATAAAAATTATAAATTGTGACCGTTTTTATTTATTTGTTTCAGACACCAGTGTCCAGAAAATCATATCACTGAACACACTGTCATAAATAAAGACCAAATTTTTTATAATTGCAGTATTATTATTTTTATTTTGTTATTGGAGTTCTATTTTAGAGATTTAATGAATTCATTACATGTATTAGCATTTTTCCATGAAAGAATTCAAATAATGGAGATTGGCAAATTTAATTTACATCATAGATTTAATAAACAAGTAAGTACTCACTATAATATATAAATAATCTATTAATAATACCCTTCTAACTTAACGTATAGATATAACATTACATGGAACAGGTGTATAACACATTCTCGATTACAAATGTAATCGGTATTCTGATAGCAAAAATAAAGTTTAGTTTACCTGACTTTTTGTTCATTAAAAGTTTATATTACTAGTTCAGATAAACATTAGTTAGATATAAAAGTCTTACTAATCTTAGCTATTATTTCTTTGAATGAATTTTGATGATTGATATACCATGGCCTTCTTATTTCTGTGAGTTAGATTTTGTTTTGTTATTAGCTTACTAGAGATCCTGGTATTATGTAGGCATGCCATTTTTGAATCAAGGCATCCTCTTGACTTTAGGCTAGGAAGAAAGCATTGACAACTATATTAGGTTAGCAGTGCATCTGGGTACCCCTGCAAGTTAAAACTAACATGCGGCAAAACATTTTTTATACAGCTTTATGAATCTTCTCTCTGCACTCTGACATTCAATGAAGAATTCAGCACTAATTTGCAGAATTCACAAATAATAATAATGAAGGATGGAAAAAAATAAATGCCTCAGGGTTCTTGGGATCACTCTTTTTATATCATTCATGCAAGTACCTATTCATACTTTTATTTGTTCAGGAATTTAATTTCTCTGCAAAGCTTATCTTCATTATAATTAATTTACAATATTAATCACAACTTAAATACAGTTTTATATTACCCTTAATATAGCATTCATTTCTGGCTCTGATTTACCATAATTTCATCAGCCAATGTGAACAAATACTTTACAAAAATTAAACAATATTTAATCATATAAAACCTCTAACTTTCAGTATATGTATCTTTTTTATTCACAAAGTCCATACTGGTAATTGACATTCTAATCGGCCATATTTAATTAGGGAGAGGAAATATCATACTCCCTCCCGCTCTAATTACCATTAATCACACTTTTTTATTTTATTTTCTTTGATTATCAGGGTAGTTACAAGTATATCTCCCCCCCCCCTTAAAAAAACTTTTCTGCCATCAACCTTCCATAATGCTAGAAAGCTAAATGTGTTGTACTAAAATAATGGTACAATACTTCCTCGATTGAGGGAAAGAAAATCCCAATAATCTTAACTGATTTTATCTTTAATTTATCATTCTAAAAATAAAAATTATTTCTAACTGTTAAGTTATGCTGGCCATATCTAATGGACTTACTAGTGATGATAATTTAATATAAATTAGAAGGACAATAACTATCTAGTCTCTTTTGAATGGTTTGAGCGAATTTTGCATTATAAGTGTACATTTACCCCTTTTCATTTACTACTGTGAAAGCATTTGGACTTTCAATGTCATTATGTAAGTCCTGGAATTTCTTTAAAATGTGTTTCCCAGGTTAGCTTATACGTGTGGCATGGAATCATATCTTATCGCCTTGAAAGATATGCGATGATGGATCCTTTCTAGATTTTCTGTGCTCCACTTTCTGGTTTAACTTTCACATGACTTCACTTTAGTCTTTTACACCATCAATGAGCTTGGGAATACTGGGTAGATTAACTTCATCTAACCTCAGCACTGACTGATCAAAATATAACCTATTGGCACAAAATTAGTGGACTCATTGATAGTCCCATTAATATAGTTTATTACCCGTGAGAGCTTTTATCCATCCCAATGGTCAGAAGATAATCCCATTAATATAGTTTATTACTTGAAGGAGCTGTATCATCCATCCTCATTGGTCAGAAGGCATACTTGAAATGACCAACCAAACTCATGCATAACACATTCACTTGGGTTGGATTGAGGGTTATGTATTAATGTTAAGATATGGTTGATGCCCATTTTCTTCAGCCACTCTCACCATTCAGCTTACAAATGGAATACCATGATCAAATATAGTAGTCGTGGATTTTCCTACCATGGAAAAGTGCTGTGACTTTAGTATTCACATGGTATGCTGAGCATTTGCCTGAGACACGGAATATGCTGCCACAAATTTGGTAAATACATCATACATGACCAATAAGTACTTTATTCTTTGAAATGAAACCAAAGATCTGTGGAAGTTGCTGGCTAATAATTTGTTGCATTTCCTGGAAATAATGAGGTTAAATGACCTTTCATAACATCTGTTTATGGATTTTGACTGTTGACAAATCTTATTCAATTTTCTTTGTCCCATAATGTCCATATAAGCAATGAGTTTATAGGGTTAATTGATTTTGAAGGTCCTTGGGCATACCATTACACACCTATTCATATTCATGTCAATTCGATATTGGAGAACTTTTAACTGATATCCTTGATGATCTTCATACAATTTCTAACCTGATCCTCTTCCTTAGCAGTTTTGGCAATTTTTTTTTAAATGCCTGATATTTTCCTGGTATTTCAAATCCTGTTTTTGTTTGTCTTATAGATGCTTCAAATCTTTATCCACAGAATTATTCACTTCTAGTCTGATGATAACCAGGCACACATCCTCAACTTGCAGGTGACTTGAACTAATTGTATCTGGAATATGATTCAATATGTTGGACACATTTTCTGATCCCATACAATATTTAATTGTGTAATTAAATTTTTGTAGGAACAGGTTTAAATGAATCACTTGATGATCGGTTAAGTATCTATGATTGAGGAACTCCATGCTTTTATGGCCAGTAATAACAAACACTTCAGATACCCATGAGGAACTGCCAAAAATCTCTGGAAATGCCCACACTACAATTAGTACCTCTTTTTTGGTGGCTGCATAATTAATTTCTGGGTTCTTTAACAGCCTTCTAATAAAATACAGTACTCTGGGACTGCCATCCTTCTGGATTTGTAACAAGTTGCTGTCTGTATTTATAATGATTTTTTTAAAATCGGGGTATGCTAACATTACTTATTGGATAAGTTTTTCCTTAATTCATTCAAAATCTTCATCTTGCTCCATTGTTCATTTCCACGGTATATCTTTTCATAGCAACTGTAACAAAGGTTCCATATTGTGACAGTCAGATGATGTATGTTGGTTTAACCCAGTTCGAAACTAGGTGAAAGTACCTCAAGGCCACCCATACATGAGATATTAAATCAAGAATACTATGACCTCTGCCCTATTCGCCCATTCTCGAGGCTAACTATGAACCAACATTATCTGAGACACGCATAAATTATTTTCTCATCCGGCCACAAACTAGCATCAGAAGAGGGACATGGACGGGAACACCTACAGAGCTAAATAGTTAAATGTGTGTAAAAGTACTATGAAATATGTGTTTTGCGTGCCTGGATCATTGGAAAAGTAACATAAAGCATTAGAACAAAATTAGCAAACTCAAGCTTGTTAGTTAAATAAGATATTTAATTAATGACTTTAAAATATTAATAATGATTTAATGGCCTCCACTATTCCCCTAAATGGATGGAAAACTAATTAGACAATAAAAACAGATTAAACGATATAATATTTTTGCGGTCTAGGTCTTTTCTTCCCAATTTTAATAAAATTGTCAACTCGAATCTCCTCGATAAAGTACAATAATAAAAATCTTTCGCAAAGCATTTTCTAATTGCTTTGCGCTAAAAACAGACAGTTTAAAAATTATTTAAGACATATATAGCTAAATCAGATATACGTAATAAGCTAATGGCGGACAAAAGAGGCGTTATCGAGGAGATCAAGTTGGCAAACAAAGGAAACTTACTCGTATGGAATTTAGAAACATAAATAAAATTGGAAAGAGATTTTAAATGAAAAAATTAACTTTTAAACTTAACCGCAATGGAATACAAAATATTTATACATGTTAGTAATGAAGAATAGCGAAGGAAAAAGGGTTAAATATATAGATAGATGATCATGCAATATATATATATATATCTAAGACTAGTCTAATAAAAAATGGTTACATAACAAATATAATTAAATACAACATTTCATAAATATAATTCAATGAAGCAATTATAAAAGGTATGCACAAAAAAAAGGTAGAGAGTAAATAGTTCAATGGAGGAGATATGATTACCGTCCTGGTTCCTTGCTCCTGTTAGGCAGCATCGTGGCTTGATCCGACAGTCGATAGGTATTTGTCCGGACAAGGAAAATGGAAATAAGTAGCATGCTTTTACGAAAAGTCCTACAGACACGGCACAGAGTTCAGATTACTATTGGGTGGATACTATGGCATTTTGATGGTATTTAGGAACCTCAGTGATAGGCAAAGCTATTTTCCTAGCCAAGCATAGTAGAATCCATCAAATTCATATGACTTTTAGCTTGTAGCATGTTCAAACTTCTCCGTGATTTCGAAGACGACAGTTGAATATTTTTTTTTTTTGCAAAATGGAATCAAAAGCAAAATCTGGGAGGTTCAAAGCACAGGAAAAATCTGAATGAATTTTCTACAGAGAAATCTCAGCAAACACAAGAAAAAGCCTCCAGAGAAATCTGAATGCAATCTTCAAAAGGAAAATCTGAAAAGCCATCTCCAAAAGGAAAATCTGAATGCCATTTCCAAAAGGAAAATCTGAATGCCTAGTCTTTTCTTCTCTCTCCTATTTATATGTTTTTTTGTAAGCTACCTTCTATTGTTTGCCTGATCTTAGATCTTGATAAGCCCCCCATGCTCCTTTCTTTCAAGGTAACATTTTCTAAAAATAACTTTTACTTTTTTATTCTAAATTTCTTTCTTTAAAGTTTGAATTTTTATTAATTAAAAAAAAAGAAAGAGAAGGCCATCTTTAATTTGCCTTGAATGGGCTAATTAATTACAAACATACTTTCTTTTAGAAAATGTTGGCAGGCTTATCTCAAAATAACAATCATACGCCATATTTTAATAAGATTTTAAAAAGAAAAATATATTATTTCTTTTAATAAAATAAGCATTTTATTTCAGCAGAATTTTGCATTAACTCATATATATACCCTTGACGTATATATATGTTTGACTAATAGGTTTTACAAGTAATTTTTATTAACAGAAATTTAATCTTGAAATGGAATTTATTTAAAATGAAAGTTAAATGTAAATACAAATTATATAAATGTAATTTTAGCTTTAATGCAAAACTCTGCTGATATTGGACTATAAACTTAATTCAGGCCTACAATACTAATTAAGTTTATAGGAGGCTGTGAAGCATGGATTGGACTTCAGATCCATTGCTTCAATATCTATTGCAAAATTATAAAGATTGCACAAAACTAGAAATAATCTAACCTGTCTTTTTGACATGGGTGTGGGAATTCTTAATGGCAAGGATTTTCTTGGGATGAGGTTTAATACCTCTGCTATTTACCAGGTGCCCCAGGAAACACTTCTGTGGCTATATGGCATTTTTGCAAGTTGATCGAATACCTTTATTCTCACATTCTTGAAGGAATATCTGTAACTGGTGGAATATGTTCTGCCATATTGCTAGATACAATAATTACATTATTCATATACATGACTAAGTTCTTGATATCAGGTAATAATATTTGTTCCAAACATTTTAGGAGTCATGCTCCGCTATTTTTTTTAACCCAAATGGTATCCTATTAAATTGATAGGAAATTTAATTGTACCAGAAAACAGTGTATTGACAGTTGGAAAAATATAGTTGGAAAAATATAATTTTATCTGCCAATAACTGGCAGTCAAATCCAATGTGATAAAAATGATCTTACTTAGAATTTGGTCAGTAAGTCATTAATGAATGGGGATATATTCTGGTCTGGCAAGGTAATCTGATTCAATTGCCTGGTGTTTAAACACAGATTTCACTATCACTAGAGAGTTGTTACGTGGTGGTGAACACTTTGATTATTGCCTCCATTTTGTCATTTGAAATAATTGTTCTCTAACTCGACCCTTTACTGACACAATACCAGATACGATTGTGCCTGATATGGCAGGCTGTATACTACCCTAATCTTATGCTTGTATCCTTTTATAACCCCAGGTGTAGTGGAAAAAATAGCCCTATAATGGTAGTAAGTCTTCAAACCTACTTTGCCATTTGGTAGTCACCTTCTGCCACTCCACATCATATCTCTGCAGACTAAAACATATCTTGAGGCCAAAAAGTTATAATCTCTCCTTCACAAGTGATTTTACATTTCTGGTAATCCATTATGCATCCAGTCTTATGCATAAAATTGGAACTGAAAATAACATCATGTACTTATTCATTTAGAATCAGATATATATATATATCTTCCCACTCTTACCTTTACCCAGACTTTCTTGTTATCTAATTTGGCCTTTTTGCCATTTTCTAGGGTGACCTGCATCAATTTCATGGGTAGAGTTTGAATACTAAAGTTTTGATCGACAAGACATTCATGTACAGTCTCAGACATCATCAATATCTGACTGCCTCACTCAAAGCATATACTTTCATATAGTTTAGTTAATTGTATTGGGATCTTAGGGCACCTCTGCAACATGAAGTTTGTTGCCCCCCCCATTCCATCTACAAATTAAGTTATCTATTTCTTTCATCATGGTCTTGCTTCCTATGTTTGTTTGCCTCCCATTTGATGATGATAGGTGGAATTTCTCTTTTTCTGTTTTTTCTATACTGCCTGTAGCTTTTTCCTATTTTTTCTATGCCATAGGTTATACTGTTCATCTCTTTTGTTCACCTTTAGGGCAACTTCGATGGCTCTCTTTAGAAGGCTTTTTGATTCTCTTGCATTTTCCCCCCATTTGTCCATCGTTTTGGTCTTGAATTCCTTCATTAACTCCTTGAAACATTTCAAGCATTACTGATACAGTACTCTTTTTTTTTTTGGATTATAAAAGGGCAACTCCTCAAGGTGGGGAAAGGTGAAGCTACAGCTCTCTTATCTTGCTGAAATTTTCACTTTTCTGGCCATCTACGAAATTTTTTCTCAACTAAAATTTGGATTGAAATCTATATAGAAAAATACATGTATTTAAAAATAAAGCTTGTGAAAATTCTCAATGTGACAAATGGTTTAAAAACAAATATAATTGGGTAGTGGTGAGAAAATTTAAGTATGTTCTAAAGTTTTGTCAAACTTTTAGATCATGCTTAGAAAACATTTTATGTGAAATCCTGCATATCAAATTCAGAAAGGATCATAATGAAAAATACAATGTATGTGTTTTCAACGTTAATCAATGAAATTCTATTAATATGATTGTGTATAGCACTTCGAGATGAAAAAATAGTTGGTGGCATATTATAAAGTTGATTTACAAATTTTATTTTTTTAAAAATATGATTGCATATTGTACTCAGAGATGAGAAAATGGCTACTAGAGTATTATAAAATTTATGAATTTTAATGTTTTATTTACATTTTGGTTTATTTGCAAATAACTGAAGTAGTGTAAATTGATACAATATAATTCATGTCTTCACTGTATATATAATACTTGTGCACATGTAATTCATTATTTATACACCAAATAATAATTAAATAATATTACATTTCACAAAAATATAGAAGCAATTAAACAATTTATCAGAAAATAAAAAAGATGGGTACACATGGTACTTGACAATGATATTCTATGACATAAAACCACTTTTCAAAGTTTTCCAAATGAGTTTTTTTTTTTAACTTAAATACATTTTCTTCTAGTCTAAATAAGTTTTTTTTTAGTGTAAATAAGTTTTCCTCTAGTGTAAATAATGCAAAATAATGTAACACAATGAGTTTTGTCAATATAATTTTTCTTCCCAATTTTAATTGATGTTTAATAGTTTTTGTTAATGGAATAAAGAGATGACTAAAAATTTTCAAAAAAACTTGGATTGGTTTCTCATCCTAGACTTTACTGTTTTATATTTTTGATGCTCAACATTAATGACAGAAATTGTGTGAAAATCTTCTAGAATCTGTATTTCTTGACTTTTTGTATCATTTTTTTTTTGGTATTTTTTTTTAATTAGAAAAGCAACGAAACAATACGAATTTACATATGTATAATTTGCCAATTTACAGAAAATATATAGTTTTCCATATATTTTAATCTTTAATTGTAACTTGTTTCAAATGCAACTTTATGTAATGAGATGGATTAATAATCTGTCAATTAACATTTGTGTTTTCAAATATATATTTTAACTTCGAATTACAACTCGTTTCAAAAACCAAATAAACACATTTAATTAGATAACATTCAATAACAATTTATTCAACAATCTAATTGTCTTATTTTATTTTTCTTTCTGATCCACAATTATGCCAATTTGAATTAACTTTTTTATTAGTAATATTATTTATATATGTTTCTACTTTAAACACCTCTCTAGTCTAGCTATACTCAACCTGTGGCTTGCAAAGCTTTTATGTGCAGCATGAAACACGCAGCTATTAATCTAAATTTTTAAAATCTTGAGATGCAAAGCACCCACCCCTCATTTTGATTAGAAGCTGCATTCATAAGACATTTGTTTTAGTTTTGTAATTAAGCTGATGCATTACTTGTGGCTGTTCTGAAATGTATTTTTATGTTAAACTATAATTTAATTACTCACAATGGCAGGAGTGTCTTTAAAATACAAACAAAAAATATCTGATGAAGACAATTGGAGAAATTTTGCTATGCAAAATAAACAAGATTTGGCAATTTGTTTAATTTGTTATATTTAAAAAAAATACTGTTCATCATTATATCATAAAACCTAAATCACTTAAGAACTCTTTTTCTCATGGGTCTTTTTAAGATGTGAAAATAAACTAATTATAGCGATGTTCTTTTATACTTTAATGCAATGGTTAAGTAGAGAAAAAGTTCTGGATCAGTCTTTTTTTTAGAGCAAGAAATTATTTTATTTTTACATCAAAGCAATAAAGTTTATAGTGATCTTGAAAATGATAGATGATGATGTCTTTTAGCTTTTCTGTACATTATAGAGAAATTTGGTAAGCTCATTTGAATAAAGTATTTGCTTTTGAAGAGGAACTAAATATCTATTATGAGGAAATACAAAACCAAATATTGTATAAACCAAAAAAAAAAAAAAAAAGCTAAACAAAGTGGTATTGGCATTTTCCCAGAAACCTATATGATTATTTCAAATTATCTAACTGCTTTATACATGGAATTTAGGAACAGATTACGGAATTTAAGAAATATTATCTCTCTTGCTTGCAAAAAATTTCTACATCTTAGAAATAGCAATTACCATACAACTACCTGCATTGAGATATGATAATGCAAAGCTATTTGTTTAATTCATCAGGCACAAAAATGATACGAATCTAGAGATTATTTTTTTTAAAAAAGAGGCAGGAAAGGAATGGGCCAAATTTTGGAAATTAGTGCTGAAAAATACAAAAGTGTGCATAAATGCTGCTCAAATTATTCATATCAATATCTTTGTGAATTATCCTATCCTAAAATGAAATAAGTGAAGAATGTACATAGAAGTAGATTTACTGATTCTCGCCCTTTGTGACATATTAAGAGTAGCACATAGCATTTATAAAAATAATTTATCCTTCCTGTTGCCAGCTGGAGCAGCTGTCTGTTCACTGACTCCAGAAAGATGGGACTCATTATGCTTTCAGGTTTTGAGTTTGTGGGGGGGGGGTTGCCATGATGTAGGTATTTGTTTTATCATTTCATCACCTTTACAATAAATTTTAAATTAGTTTCCACTCAAAAGTATTTGAAATTATTAATGGTTTCATTCTATGCAAATGGTTGCCATTAAAAAAGGCAAAAGCTAGTGCAAAGAATTCTTGGAATCATTTGAGCAAGATTAAAACTTAGAAAAAGATTTTAAAATGAAACCAAATAATTAAAAAAAAAATAAAGTTACTAGAAATCCTAAGTTTAATGATAGGATTAATTGATTAATGGTTTGAAAGTCAAATTCCATTGAAAACGTTGGGGAAAAAAATGCTTAATAAAGATAGTCTTAAGAATTTCATGTTAACATCAGATATTTATAAAGTAAAGCAAATTTCTATAGCTGCAAACCAGTCAGGGAGTAAAGGAAATAGAGCAAGAAACAAACTAGATACAAAAATAATCATAAGAGCAAGAAACAAACTAGATACAAAAGTAATCATAAAACTATAGAAGAAAAAAAATCGCAGCATTAATTTGTTCATAAGAAAGAAGTTATGATATCGCAGTGTCGAACCAGGGGATGGTGAATGTGGCAAAACAGTATGGGAGGGAAAAATTATTTTAAAAATTAATTCGATCTCAATTTTAGAATCAAACATTATAGATTACGTTTTAAGCCATCTCCCTGCCCAAGAATTAAATTTTTCTGATGATTAGATCAAAAATTATTGGACCACTTCCGGTGTGATTGGGGTGGAAAAAAAATAGAAAATTTTCAAATCAACACAGAAATACAATGAAGTGTTTCCTGAACCAAAAAACAATGATTTAAAGATAAAAATATGTTTAAATGATGTTATAGATCTGAACGGAGATATTGAAACTGCAATTCACTCAACCACTTTAATCCAGCAATTATTAGGAATAATCCAAAGATTAATTACAAACTTTTAGACTACACAACTGAAACCTTGATTACTAATCAAGACCTAGATTTCAATTAAGATAAGCAGAATTCAAATAGGATCAATAACTGGGAATCCTACTACAATCAAGTTCACAACATGGTTTGGAAACTAGTTATTAGAACAGGTTGGTTGCCATCAATCTCTGGTGTACAACCAAACAATAAGCAAGAATCCTACAATGCTAATCACACTTCATAATCAGAATAACCAAGTGGAATATATAGGCAAGATTATAATCCCCGGAGAACTTTGCAGTCAGATGAGCTGAACAAGTATTTAGAACATTTGACATGCATCAAGAGTTGACAACAGTGTGAAGCAGACTTCGATCTTCACTGATTTCACTGTATAAAGTGATAGAGTGAAATGGTATGTTCTCATGGTTTACAGGTAAGGTGAGCCATGGTTTTCAAGACCACAATGAATCAATGTACTTATTATCATGTATTTTTGTAATCGAGGAATTTAATTCCACGTAGTTTGTGATTAACACCTATGTAATTTCTGCGTGGTCTAGGTGGGTAGGTAGACTGAAGATGGTCCTGGCCTATTTGGACATGTTTATAATAGCATTGTTATGTTTCCTTGGTTAACAGTTCATTTTTGGGCAGGTAGACTGAGTGTGGTCTCTGCCCATTTGGGCTGTTGGATGTCAAGTCACAGGGTTTTGCTTGAAGCTTTGGTCTCAGGGGTAGAGGTGATGGTCCTGAAAGATTCATTGATTTGTAGGAATAAATGGCAATCATCACCACACCCAGAGAAGGGATGACCAGGCACTGTTCTCATGGCACTCTTTGATTCAGTTAGTGTTCCAGATAGGCTTGATCTACTGGACAGCCAGATGTATCTAACCCCTTTGGGATCTGGGGCCTGAGGTGGATTAACCTTGTTCAGGGGGTGGGTCTGGGGTAAGTGGAGTTCTGGCTGGTCCAGTCATGGATGGGGTCTGGGGATAGCCATTTGATGACCTGCCAGTCTAGTTGAGAGTCGTTTTCCTGCATAGATTATTGTCTCAAATGGATAGTTGCATCACCTTGATTGACTGTTCCTTGCTTGTATTTTTTGTGGCTTCCTTGATGTTTGAACTTGGGGTTCATTTGTTTTTTTAGATACTGATAATATGTTGGGCTGCTTTGAGCCACCTCCCAACTGTATTACATCAGTGTAACATTGTAATCTCTTTGACCCACTGGTGCAGATGTCAGAATATGGTCCTGGCACATTTGGGCTCATAAGATGTTATAGTAACTTAATAAAGGTTGCTTTGGAACAACATAAAAAATCATGCAATTTTTAAATAAACACAGTCACATTTAGTTTATTTTTTACATTATCATACAAAGCATAGTGTATTATGTTGCAACCCATGTAATATATGAAACATATGTATGTGGTCTGAAAAAAAAAGCTTGAGATAGTTGCTTTAACCCATACACATCAGTCATATTGTCTTAATATATATATATTGCAATAGTAACTTTCAGTTAACCTAATATAGGAGTACACTAAAACACTTATACACTCATTTATAATTATCTCTAATTAAACTATTTATTAATCAAAATGTATTTGACTATTTTAATACACATACATATACATATATGTACCATTTATTTTAATAAAAATAAAATGATACGTACTTTTTTTTTTTTAAGTGTCATAGCATTGGCCGGGATGCGAACCCGCAACCCGGGCAACTGCCTGCAAGTGCAAGGCAGTCGCGCTGACCTCTCGTCCACCAATGCAAGACTTTAATGTCAAACTTTTAGACAATCCAGATTTAAAATTTAAAAAAAAAATAATAATTTTATATTTTTTTTTATTATATCTTAATATTTATTTGTAACAATGAATATTGATTTAGCATTGAAAATTGAAACAAAAACACGCGATACAGACCATTCGGTTTCTTGATAATAAAGAAGAGAAGAAAATGATTTTTTTTAAATAACTTTTTCTTTTAATAAATATTACTATTCTACATTGGAATTGAATTTCAACTATATTTGAAAAGTTTAACTTTTCCAAATTAAAATATTAATTTATTCATTTGGAAATTGAAACCTATGGATTAAAAAAGATTACAAGAAAAATATTTTAATTTTCTTCTAAATCTAAAATAGAATAGTAACATAAAAAAGAACATCTATTTGAGTTATTAGAAACTTCATTATTTTAATACTTCATTTGTCTACATATATAAATATATAAAGGATTTTACAATGTGTAGTGAGTAAAACAATGTATCATAAAGGTTTCGAAACCAACTTTCATGCTAATTTAAGATATTTATTGTGTAGAATGTCTAATAGAAAATGGAGATTAAGAACATCAATCTTCAAAGGATATATATTTTATCTTATATCAACAAAATCATTGGATAATGTTAATAATTTATCAATTTGGGATAAATAAATAATTGCTATAACAATGGATAAATATATTTCGCAGGATAACTCCATCAGGATTATGAACTATGGACTTAAAGATCCATTCTTACTTAACTCAGGAAAATAAGTTTTTCTTTATTTTTTATATTACTTTAATATGTTTAATTTTATTAATTTTTTATTTCAAATTTGGTATCGTATCTTTATAGTAGTAGGAATACCCAAATTTAATTTTATAAATGTAAATTATTAAACAAAAGATATATATTTATAATATTAGATAAAATTAAATTTTATAAATGTATTTAAAAGTTTGACAAAATTAATCAAAATTAGATGAAGTAAAAAAAATAGTTATTATTTAACGGATATTAGAAACAGAATTATTATGTTTACTATATAATATAGTAAACATATAATATATTTATTTTATTATAAATACATATAAAATAAGTTTTATAATTGTAAATAATACTTACATAATAATTATGAAACATATAAACAAAGACTGTAAATGTATTAATAAGTTATTTAAATTATTAATTTTTTTGAATTTATATACTGTTATATATATATCTGTTAATTTGAATTATATTCTTTTCTTTTGAAAAGTTTATTATGGTATGAAATTTTATCATACGGTATTGAATGAGGATATTATTTATTCATTTTTCAAAATGATAAAAATTCATCCTTATTTTTCATTAATATTTTATTTATCTTTTACATTATATTTTTCTGCTTAATTATTATTATATTATATATTTATAAATAAATACACTAATCATTATTAGTTAAATAACAATTGTTTTATATATATATATGTTAATATTATAAATATCATAGTTATATAATTTATTAGTCAATGCTTATATAAAGGCATATCAGAAAATGTCTTATTTAAATTCATCCCTGAAGAGAGCCAATTGCAAATTCTCCATGAGTTTTAATATCGTGGCATAATGGTGACTGAAAGAGGGATGAGAGATGGATGAACTAGTCTAAATTATATCTAAATTTGTCTAATAATTATTGAGATAGCATAGTAAAAATAGATGTAATCATGGACTTAGAATTTCATTTCATTTCCAGCATTTTACCTGAAACTCCTATCTAATTGTAGTGAAATGTGCAACCTTTTTCTGATGAAAACCAACATCCCGTTACACGTGGCGCAACTAACTAGGACCTTGAATCATAGATTCTAAATCATTATAGCCTTGAATCATAGATTCTATCTCATTACATATAGCGACAAAGTGGTGGCTTTATTAACTAATGATTGTTGGATATCAATTATTTTAAATATAAGTATACCAACATATATAGATTGGCATATTTTATTTAACATGTCATGTTTATATATGCATATTGACATATTTGATTCATATTGTGAATCTTAAATTATCGATCCTTACTGTTACATATAGCATGCAATATCTTGTTATATATAGTAAGTAACATGTTGTTATAAAGATTCATATGGTGTTAACAACTGCGGGATTGAAATGAATATTGGCAATGTTAAATATGATAAAACCAAATTATATGTTAGAAACATAAGTTTCTAGAAAAATTTAACCAATCGATTTAAAAAAAATAAATTGAAAACATATATATATAAATAATATTAAAAGTGATAATATATATAATATGATTAGTATAGATCTATAGTGGGATAAAATTTTAATATATTAGTATAGATCTATAGTGGGATAAAATTTTAATATAGACATAGGCATTAAAAATACACATATACCATATAGAACTTCAAAAGTATATATAAATAACATGAAGTGGTAAGGAACTTTACGGTATAATATTTTATAGTTGTAGAAATATATAAACTTTATTAATATTTGAATTAAGTTAAAATTTATAATGCTTAGAAGTGGAAAATGTTTTCAAACAAAGTTACTGAATGTTCTAATCAAATGCAAGATAATATGCAAAATGAACTAAGTGATGATATTAATAATACTATAGAACAATCATCATTAGTACAAGTACCTGGGGGTTCTACAACCATAATTGAATACCCTCAACAAACACAGAATTCAGATCAAGTACTATTTCAAACACAAAATATAGTTGAAGAAGATCTAGATCAACCATCTAGAATTGAGATTAATCAATCACTTAATGTTGATACAACACATGCTATAGACAATAGCACAGCTGTAATGCAAATGTTACAAATGTTAATGAATAACATTAGTGGCTTAAGAAGTGATATGAATCAAAAATTAGATAATAATAGCACTAGTTTAAAAAGTAACATGTGTGGCTTAAGAAGTGATATGAATACAAATATAAATAGTTTAAAAGAAGATTTGAAGGATGAAATGACAGGAATTGAGAATAAATTATCTACTAAAATGGAACAACTAAATTTGAATGTGGATAATGTTAACAAGCATTGAATGATCTAAAGAATAAAGTTGATGAAAATAATTCAAAATGTTAACAGTGGTTTAGTGAATTCCAAAATGACATCATAGATAGATTGAATGTTAAATGTGATGAAATATACAAAAATCAAGAAATTTTTAAAGAAGTAAAGGAAGAACAAAATAAAATATGGAATGAAATCCAAGAAGAAAGACAAATGAAACATACAAGAATAGATCAACTCTCTACTAAACAAAATAATGAGATAGAATCGCAAAATAATGTATTAGAGACTATTGATCATCAACTTAAAACTTTGGAGAATAAAATAACTTCAATAAAAATTAATACAAATAAAGATAAAAATATATCATAAAAATTAAGGGAAGATACTACTGAGACTTGGAATAGAGTTAATAAGATAAAAAAGAATCAACTGATAATAGATTTTCAATCATTGAAACACAAATATGTAAGAAAACACCAACTATAGATATGCATCAGGTTGAAAATAATATAGATACCCATAATCAAGAACAGAATCTTGGAGAAAATCATTTGAAAGTTATTCAAAAAGATTCACAACAAATAATTGATCCTTATGATAGATCAAATTTTCAGTATCATACAATGCTTGAAGCAGAAAATTATCCCAGTAATTTTGACTTAGAACGGTTAAATTTAAATACTTGTAGGGTTAATCATGAAAATCCAACATCAACCTCTCAGTTAAATGTTTTAGAAAAGCAAAAAGTATATAATTATTCTATACCATGTAATACAATTAATCAATTTGTTAGATTAAAAATGTGCAAGGGATCTCACAATGAAGCTCCCATAGAACATATTAGAAGCCTTAATCTTTACTTTTCAGTTAACTGAAATTTATCAGGAGAAAAAGTGATCATTGCATACAGTCACTTACAAGGAGATGCATTAATGTGGTAAGAGTCTTTATCACAAACTCCATCTACTTATATGGAATACCAAGCATTGTTGATTAAAAACTTTTGGAATAGGGATAGACAAGAGGCTTTGTTATACCAAATATTCCAAGATAAATATAAGCAAACACCTGGAGAAATCTTGACAAAACTCTTTCATCGTCAGGTAACTAAAATAAGAACACTTAATACCTATCATTTAACTGAAGCAAAATGATTAGAACAAAAAGAAATTTACCGCTTAAAATAGAACAATCATTATTGTGTACTAATGTAAGAAGTATAGAACAAGTAGCAGAACTTTTGAACAATATTGATATGAGCAAACAAATTTAGCAATTAGATTGCCTAATAAAAAGAGGAAGCTTCAATCAATACCATATTCTATCATAGAAGGAAGAATAATAAAGATACTAATCATTGGAAGGGAAAGACATCTCAAAAAAATATATCTTATGACCCCTCTCCCAAAATAAATCATGATAATTTGAATAAAATAAGAATAACTTCTCCTAATAATACAAAAAAATCCCCAAAACCGGGATGTAGCAAATATATGCCTACAGTTTCACAAAAAACAAACTAAAAGGGTACTTGAGGAAATGTTCCTCACCTCAAGAAACCAAATACCCAATGAGGAACTTGAATCAAACCTTTACATGAGAAATCACTAACATGATATGTTCATGGTAAGATAAAACACCAAACTTTGTTTTACAAAGTTGCCCTTTGATAGAGGTTTTGTTTGAGAGATTGCTGGTTAAGGCATTATTAGATCCTGGTAGCCAAATTTCAGTGATAGAGAAATTTTACTAAGAGATTTTAACTATAAATCCTAACATCAAAACCTTACCACTGAAATCTATGCAGGTTACCATGGCCAACAGTAGAAAAGCTAAATTAATCCCCCCAAAAAATTTGGGTTAAGATTAAAATTGGCCAAACAACTCTCTATCATGTATTTTTAATATTGAATGGTTTAATTCACAATGTTATTTTAGGGCCAGACTTCCTACATTTGAACATTGTGTAATTGATTTCTATTATAAGACAGTTAAAATAAATGATAAAGTCTTGGAGATGACATTGCTTCCAAGATATGATCTACTTGAAGTTGACTGTATTACACCTAGCATTCCAGAAGCACTCTTAGAGAGTAAACTCACAGAATCCAACTTGCTTGGAAGTGATGATACATTGAAATTACGATCTATTATAAAAGAATTTAACTCTATTTTCTCAGACATACCAGGAGTGATAAAGGGATTCCAGCAGAGAATTAGATTAATTCATGATCAACCATTTCAATCCAAATCGTATCCTATTCCATACCAGTATTGGGAAGATATATCTAAGCAAATTAATAAAATGCTGGATTGGGAAATCATTTCCAAATGCTATTCACCTTACTGTAATCCAGTAGTAATTGTGAAGAAGAAAGATGAGTCGATGAGATTTTGTTTAGATGCTAGATAACTAAACAAAATTACTGTCCCTGACAGAAATATACCACCACCCATACAAGAATTATTCATGAGATTTGGAAACAAGAAGGTATTTTCTACTTTCGACTTGACCTCCAGCTATTGGCAGATTGAATTTCATCCAGATCACCAATACACTGCTTTCTGTTATGAGGGTTTTACATACCAATTTAATAGGATGCCCTTTGGATTGATAAGTGATGCTGGTCTAATTAGGTGCCTGGATAAGACTTTATCTCCTGAGGTAAAACAAATCATAATTATCTAGGTGGATGATGTAATTATTGTATCTACCACAATTGAAGAACACCTTCAACATTTAACCATATTTTTTAAAGAGTGTTTTCTGAAAGATATAAAAATTAACTTCAAGAAGAGTACTTTAGTTTCCAACCAGGTAGTCTTCTTATGTCATATTGTTGGTTGTAATGGGATAAGACCTCATCCAGAGAAGATCTCTGCCATTCAAAACCTCCTAAACCATCCAATGGAAAACAAATTAGATCATTTTTAGGTCTATGTAATTTTTACAACCGTTTCTACCAGAAGTTCTCAGACCACATAGAACCATTGTTAAAATTGATTAGAAAAGATGAATGTTGGAAATGGACTGAAGAACAAGACCGTGCATTTGAGAATATTAAACAGGGTTTTTAGAGTTAACCATGTTAGCTTTCCCTGATTTTAATAAACCATTTATTGTTCAAACAGTAGTAGTGGTTTTGGATCATGGTAAAAGTCTTCTTTTTTTCAACCTGTTTTTAATTTTTTTTCATCAGCGATGGTAAACCACCAAAGTTGTTTTTTTTTATTCCACCTGGGGTTTTTTTTTGTTTTTAATAAACAAATACTTTGTTTTTAGATGGTCTAGGGGTGTTGGTTTGTTTGTAAATTAACGACTAACTGTCCGTAAGTTTCTTTACATAATATTACTTACAGTAAATCAAATTTTTTTTTCACATGGTTTTTTTTTTTTTTGATTCATTTTTTTTTTTTAAAAAACAAACACTTTGTTTTTAGATGTTTGTTTTTGGGTATTGGTTTGCTTTTAAATTATCGATTAACGCTCCGTCGGTTTGTTTACACAAAAATACAGTAACAAACACTTTGTTGTTTTTAGCTGGTGGAGGGGGGGGGGTTGGTTGTTTGCTTCTTTTTTTGTTTTTGATTTGCTGAAAGACTTTAACAATTCGGTACTTTTGAATAAACCAACATTTGGTTTTTTAGAGGATGTAGGGGTTGTTTTGATTTTGAATTGTGGTCTTCTTTTTTTTTAAATTTATTACAAGGCTTTTTTTTTTTGTTTCAAATCTTTACGCTACAGAAAGCTTTATATGATAGCGAAAAGCTCTTCCTTAATTTTTTGGACCTTTAATTTTAAAAAAAGACATAAACAGTTCGTTTTTAAAGAACCATTTTTTTTAAGCTGGGGGGGGGGGGATGAGTGGTGGGGAAGGTTTGTTTTGATTTTTAATTATCGACTTCTTTTTGGATTTTCTTTTTGAACATTTTATTATGTTATCACACAGTTCTTTATTATTATTATTTTTTGGTGAGGCCTTTTGAATAAACTCTTATATGCTTCTTTTTTTTTGGTATAATAAAATATTACCTACTTTAACTGTTAATGAAACTTATCAAATATTATCTACCTACTTTATAATCATGTGAACAACAAAAACAACAACAAGTTTCTCATAAAATAATTTACTGAATGAAAAAGAAACAAAACTTTGGAAAAGTTATGAAATAAAACAAGTAAAAAAAAACATCTTTGGGGGCATAAAAAAAAAACAGGAGCCAAAAGTAACATGCAAATAAAATAACAGGGAAGCCTCAAAGTTGTAAGTAATGGGATTTTGGAGCCTTTGAACCAACAACTTCCCTTATGCAGACCTACATAGGTACGCTTAATATTGTGCATCCACTTGTGTGGCCGGCAGGCAATTTACTCAGCTTCGACCAATTCGGACAAATTGCAGATGACATTTGACAGTTCTCGCACGGATTCGTGTGTA
The DNA here is from genome assembly GCA_028023455.1 of Epiperipatus broadwayi. Classification (NCBI taxonomy): domain Eukaryota; kingdom Metazoa; phylum Onychophora; class Udeonychophora; order Euonychophora; family Peripatidae; genus Epiperipatus; species Epiperipatus broadwayi. Next base: position 18,199,004 of record JAQFVV010000008.1, on the reverse strand, counting down.
AAAGGGCATTTGCATGTGATATTGGAAAAAAACTCTGCTGAAAAGAACCTTTTCAAGTTGTGTGCAGTTCAAAAGCATAGGAAAGCGTGTGTGATGACATGATAATTCTTAATATGGAATACTAATTCCACTACACTTTCTAAAAAATTTCTGATAATAAATTTTTGCAGAGTTTCGTCTCTTTTAAATATGGCCACCATAGAGAGTTCAACAGCGCTCACTTGACAAATACTATCGCAATGCAATGGGCGTAGTATTTCGTTACATAATCGTAAAATACATCGCCCTCAGGTGGCCTGTTACGGTTCAAAAAACACCTCTTGTACTGTCAGCCGTAAGTTAAAGCCACTAAAACAGTATATTGATGTGTGTTTTGTGAAAAACAGCACCATCAGATGGTAGGGTTCAGTTTTAATACTATTACCGGCACACCTTTATTTTCAGAATAAAATTTTTAGCGTTTCAGTAAAATTATCTTTAGCTTAGTCAGGGGTTCAAGTGTCAAATTATTAATTATTCTAACATTGCAATATGGTCATTTTTATCATGTATAGCTAATTTTAATTCTTAAATCTAATGGTGTATAACTAACAAGTCATTATTAATTTCTGTTCTGCATTTATCTATAACATTAACTTCATCCAAATCCATTACCAATATTCATTTAATATTAAATTCCATTAGCTTTAACATATTTTCACATTCCCCTTCATTAAAAAATTGCCTTATTCTATCATCTAAATTTTATATTCATTTCTTTCTATCATTTTTACATTAAGTTCTTCTAACCTACTATCTATTTCTTGAAAATGACAAAATATAGCAATTCTAACAGTTTGCAACTGCTCATGAATTTCTTGTATTCTTGTATTGTTAAGTCAGTTAGTTTCCTTAATCAATTTTTTTATTCTTTACTTATTTTAATAATATCTTCTTTCTGTAACTCAATAGCCATGTCAATTTAATTTTACTGTGCAAAACGTGAAAAGAGCTCTCTATCTTGCTCTTACAATTCCTGAATTCATTACCCAGATCTTGGTTAACAGTGACCATTTGTTTCTGAAAATTTCTACATTCTACTCTTCAAACTTAGCATATAACACCTGGGTTTCAACTTTAGCTTTCTCTAGTGATTCTTCAAATTTAGTTTTTAATGCTTGGGCTCAAATCTACAGATTCCTTCAATTTAGCCTTTAATATTTGAGTTTCAATTCTAGATTCATCTCTTAATGCTATGGTTTAGCTCTAAATTCCTTGAATTTAGCTTTTGATTCAGCTTTTAATTCTTTAGAATTAGTATCCATCTTAGCCTCTATTTTTTTAGAATTATCATCTAATGCTGTCATGAACAAATTTTTAATCATCTTTATTAATTCTGGATTAATACCTTTAGATCCATCGACATATTTCTGTTAGTATTGTCCATAATACTGTTTAAAACTATTAGTTAATGTAACAAAACAAATACCTAATACTTTTAAAAAAAATTAAAATACTATGCAAAATATATTTTCTAATATTTGCTTGAAGTTTATCACATTTTATTGCTACTTTAAAAAAAAATCATCCAACAAAACATATACAAAAAAGTAAATCTACCTTTAACTACTAATTATCTCCAAGGAATAAGTTTTCTTTAAAGTAAATATCAATTGCAATATGTATTACACTAAATATTTGAGAAGAGAAAAAAAAATTATTACAAGTAAATCAAAATACAATTCTATATTGCAAAAATATTAACATAAGATTATATGAATCACTTATCAGATCACATGAAAAAAAAATTAATTATAACCATACAAATAGATTTATCGAACACACACATTTTGGGTGGTAATGTAATAGCAAATTAAATGAAATAAGAATTGTCTAACACAATCTATAATGTAATTCCTAGTTAATGGCTATTTTATTCAATTTAAACTTTCAATAAATAAAGATTATAAATGATAGCCTAACTTTAAATTTAGCTATAATAAACTATGAATAAATCTACATTTATAGTATTTATATTCTATATAAACATTTTCCATGGTTATATGTACAATGTGTAATGCTAATTTCTCCAAAGACATTAAGACTGAATAAGTACTCCAAATATTCTTCTAAATAATTGTTTACTTAAATATCTCAGGGTATATGTAAACTAAGCATATGTATTATCAAAGTTACAATTAATATGTAATTAATAAAGAAATGGTAGGTGATATAATCTTATAAATAAAATAAAAAGAATACGAAAGCCAAGTTTAATTAAAAAATTCATATTTTTATTTATATTAATAAAGCAAAAAAAATGTAATGATGTTATTATTTTATAATATAATTGGTTATATTTATTATTGGCTGCAGAAAGGAGTTTGCTATTAATTGAAAGGAGACCCTTTGATTCCTCTTAGAGGAACCAAGCAGGGCAAATCCCTAATGTCCACTCCATATGTTCTTGTCATTGCAGCTGTTATTACTATGTGATAATTTATAGTATACAAACATGGATGGACTGCTCACCAACATGCATTAGCCAGTGTGGTGAGTTTATTGGCTTTTTACTTCTGAGTTTAAGATCAAGAAACACCATGGTCTTTTTTCTGTTGTCTGATAAAGCAGAATGAAGGTATGTGTAAATAATAAATATTTTCCCAATAGATATATACAATCATGATAGACAAAAATAAATCATGGCCTTTATTCGCAGGAGGCTGTAAAGTCACCAACCAAGGTAGCGGTTGGTGGGCGAAGGCAGAAGGTGCTAAGAATCCCTGATTGTGGACCCAGGCTGCCATTTGATAACAACTTTTTATTTAGGTACTTATAACTGCAGATTACTTTCAAGTGAAGGAAGATTGCAAGAATTAGAAGAAGAACTGTCTTATATTAAATGGGACATTATTGGATTTTGTGAAGTTAGAAGAAAAGGTGAAGAGACAATTGATTTAAAAAGTGGACATGTACTCTACTATAAAGGCACAAATATTGGAAATGTAAGTGGTGTTAGCCAGTGTGGTGAGTTTATTGGCTTTTTACCTCTGAGTTTAAGATCAAGAAACACCATGGTCTTTTTTCTCAGTTGCCTGATAAGGCAGAATGAATGTATGTGTAAATAATAAATATTTTCCCAATAGATATATACAATCATGATAGACAAAAATAAATCATGGCCCTTTTTCGCAAGAGGCTGTAAAGTCACCAACCAAGGTAGCGGTTGGTGGGCGAAGGTAGAGGGTGCTAAGAATCCCCTGATTGTGGACCCAGGCTGCCATTTGATGATGACTTTTTATTTAGGTACTTACAACTGCAGATCACTTTCAAGTGAAGGAAGATTGCAAGAATTAGAAGAACTGTCTTATATTAAATGGGACATTATTGGACTTTGTGAAGTTAGAAGAAAAGGTGAAGAGACAATTGATTTAAAAAGTGGACATGTACTCTACTATAAAGGCACAAATATTGGAAATACAAGTGGAGTAGGATTCATTATAAATAAAAAGTGGAAGAACAACATTGTGGAGATTGATGGTGTATTGGACAGAGTGGCAAGATTAGTTATACAACTTAATAGCAGATACCAAATGCAGATGATTCAGGTTTATGCCCCAACAAGTTCTCATAGTGATGAAGTAGTAGAAGATTTTTATATGGATGTACAAAAGGCTTTTGATCAGAGTAAACAACATTTTAAAATTGTTATGGGAGACTTTAATGCTAGAATTGGTAAACAAATGAAAGATGAAAGTGCTGTAGGTAATTTTGGTTATGGTAATAGAAATGAGAGAGATCATAGACTTGTGGAGTTTGCAGAAAAAGAAAAACTTTATATTATGAATTCTTTTTTTGAGAAAAATGTTAAAAGGAAATGGACATGGAAGCATCCAAATGAAGGTACAGCAGAATTGGATTATATTTTGACTAACAGAAAATACATATTTCAAGATTGTAATGTTCTTAATAAATTTAACACAGGAAGTGATCATCGATTAGTAAGATGTATATTACGTGTTAATGCAAAACTAGAGAGATAAAAATTATTAAGAAAATCAATATTTAAAGTTGATATTATTCCTAATCTTCAGAAACACTCTAATGAATTTAAATTAGAACTTACAAATTGGTTTCAAGTATTAGTAGATTTTGAACATGATTCAGATTTGACTGAAATTAATAAGAAAATAACTGATACACTTTTAAAAACTGCAACAAAGATAGCTGGTAGAAAAAAGGAGCCATTGACCAATAAAATTTCTACTGAGACTAGAGAATTTATGAAGAAAAGAAGGAATATGAAGATATAAAAAAATGATGCATTAAAAAGGATTGAATACCTCAAATTTTGTAAAATGGTGCGGAAAAAAGTTGAAAATGATATAAGAAAGTATAACTGTGAACTAGCAAGGAAAGCTGTAGAAGAGAATAAAAGTCTCAAGAGTGTAAAACAATATTTTGGTATTGGTAGAAAATTTATATCTGCAATAAAGAAAAAAGATGGAACTATTATTAAAAAGAGAGATGACATCATGAAATGGGTAGAAGACTTCTATCAAGAATTATATAGTAATAAAGAACAAGTACCTCCTATATCTATTATATCTTCCAAATTGCCCAGAATTTTAAATGAAGAAGTGAGACATGCAATTAAATTTACGAAGAAAGGAAAGCCTCCAGGTAATGATGGAATTATAATTGATATATTAAAAGAAGCAGGTGAAGAAATAGAATTTTTTTTAGCAAAGTTATATACCAAATTTCTAAATGATAAAGATGTACCAGATGATTGGAAGAATGCAGTATTAATATTAATATTTAAAAAAGGTGATAAAGAAGATATTAGAAATTACAGACCTATCAGCCTTTTATCAGTTTTATACAAAATTTTTACCAAGATAATTACAACTCATCTACAGAGAACATTGGATTTCCACCAACCAAGAGAACAAGCTGGATTTAAAAGTGGTTTTAGTACAGTAGATCATATCCAGGTATTGAGAGAAGTTATAGAAAGGACAAATGAATATGAGTTGCCATTATGCTTTGGATTTGTAGATTATGAAAAGGCATTTGATTCTATAAACATCTTCAGTGATTAAAACATTGGATCATCAAGGTAGATCCAGGATATTGTCATATTTTAAAGAATATTTATAAAAATGCAACAGCAACAATTAGATTACATAATGATACTAGGAAAGTCAACATTGAGAAGGGTGTAAGACAGGGTGACTCCATATCTCCAAAACTTTTTACAGCAGTGCTGCAAGAAGTATTTTGTGGATTAAAATGGGAAGCTAAAGGAGTGAAAGTAAATGGAGATTATTTAAGTCATTTAGATTTTGCAGATGATGTAGTTGTTTTTGCAAATAATGCTTTAGAGCTGCAGGAAATGTTGCAGGAGTTATCAGATGAAAGTAGGACTAAAGATAAATGTTAAAAAGACTAAAGTAATGTTTAATGGATTTTCTCAAAATATGAAAATAAAGATTGATTATGATGAGTTAGAAGAAGTTAACAGCTACAAATACCTTGGTCAGATTATTAATACAGATGGAAACATAATGGATGAAATTAATCATAGAATTAAACTTGGTTGGAGTGCTTTTGGTAGAAATAACTTGATACTAAAAGGAAATATGCCTATGTGTTTGAAAAGAAAGGTTTTTAATAAATGTGTTTTACCAGTTCTTACTTATGGATCTGAGACTTAGACACTTAATAGAAGAGCAATACAGAGACTTCAGACCACTCAAAGAAGTATGGAGAGATGCATGTTAGGAGTAACAAGAAGAGATCAAAAACACAATATATGGGTAAGAGAACAAACAGGTGTTACTGACCTCATTGAAAAAAATTAAAAGACTGAAGTGGAGTTGGGCTGGACATATTGCTAGAAGAGATGATAATAGATGGACAATTGAAATCTTAAATAGGATTCCAAGAGATTATAAAAGACCCAGAAAGAGACCACATGTGAGATGGATGGATGACATAAGAATGTATGCAGGGATGATGTGGAGAAGAGAAGCTAAAGATCAGAGAAGATGATCTGAACTTGGAGAGACCATCCTGCAGTGGATCGATAATGGTTGATAATGATGATTTATTATTGCCAGCTTCTTAAAGGTAATGTTAAATAATTTCTACATATAAGGGCAGCATTTCTAGATATGATGTTTAACCTATATTTGATTTATATAAATATTAACAAAGGTTATACATTATTAATTGTAAAATCACATATTATGGAATAAAATTTCAAATAAATCATAAAATATTGTTTTCTCAGATGGAAGATTTAATTAATTTAAATATGATTTACTCTGTCTAAACCTTAATATATTTCTATGACTATTATCTTCAAACTATTATGGCAGCAATTCTATATGCTACTGCTGATTTATCAAATGGCTTAAATACAAAATATACATCTACAAGTGTACATACTTCTCTATATAATATAAATAAGAGGAAGGTTTCATCTCTTAATATATATATATATATATATATATATATATATATATATATTACAACACCAAGAATAGTCACTATTTATAAATATATATACCATCTCTAATATTCAATAAGAAATGTCCATTTATCACCAAAATCCATTTCATCCTTGAAAACATAAGTAAATAAAAGTTATCCTAAATAAAATAAAAAACTTAAATCTATATAACCTTTGTTGAATTAAATTTGATTCACATAAGGTTAATTCATTCATACAAAATAAAGGTGTTGTAATATAACTGTATAATTATTAAATAAACTTAGGTACCTGTTATTTATACTCATGTACTCTTGGAGATAGTGCTGAAATATACTTTCATAATAATAATAATAATAAAATGAATAAAAACTATATTACATATTTAAAAAAAAACAACTAATACATTAATTTTACATATATATATATATTCTAACCTGGTCTTGTGCATCCTCACTTCAGAATAGTATATGATATAAAATAAAACGGGTTCTAGCTCAGTTAATAATTAATAAATAAAATATTCAGCATTAAAATTAAATATTTTACTAGCTCAAATTTAAAATACGAATAAGATTCAGTTTATAAAATAAATTAAATAAATATTTAATATTTTCATGAGACTTGAAGTGAAAATACAGGTGACAAGATAGATTATATTGAGCCAATATTCTACAGGATACTATCTCAATGGCATAAGAACACTATCCCCCTTATTACTATTTCAAATAACAAACTCATAGTATTCTTACGACTTTAATAAATTCTACTCACTAAGATTAAACTCATAATTAAATCTTAATCTCCTATTTGTAATAATCTAGCTCAATAAAAATCTCAGGTTCATAAATTGTTCTAAGTTAATAAAAAAAATACGGTAGTAAAATATGAGAAGGGATTTTATGTCATAATCTACTACACTGAAACTAATAATAATAAATAATAATAATATTCTTCATCGTTTAACTAATTCTGTATATCTTTTCTTTTCGTTATATTTTTATTACCATAATAAAATAAAATAATTTAACATAATCTTTTATCTTCATATGAGATGATATAATAAATACGTGGTACATTTGATAATCTGACAAACAAAAGTATGTGTGGCAACTGATAGCATATAATTCAATATACTATTGTGATAACTACTTTATGACCAATAAAATAATATAAAATTATGATTATTTAATTAAAAGAATACCAATAAAATATTTAAAATTCTTAAAATACTTCTCTGTTTATCTTTTTGTGCAAAATTATATATTTGTTTCAATTATTATGAATATATCATGATTTCATGCAGTGAAGTAAAGAAATAAACAATCCAGACACAAAAATTTTGAAAACAAATTTTAACAAAGTTTATTAATAACAACAAATAAATAAACAATTTATGTACACTATTTACAGTGGATATCCTTATCTTCTACTTTATATTTTATCTACTGAGTTAAAAAAAAAAAAATTATAGTTTAGTTATATCTTTATTTAGACCTAAGACAAAATAAAATGTTACCATTTGGTTTCTCGGTATGGTTAACTTATTGCAAATATATTTACTTATTTTATTAGCAAAATATTTCATCCTTAATATTATTAAAACTAGCTTATTTTTAAAACATTCATAGGAAAACATTCTACAGAAATCAAAATTAACTTTATAATGAGTATGGATTTCTCAAAATATTAAAAAAATTTCATCTTGCAAAGTCAAAGATGTTACATAAAATATTCATCCAAAATTCAGTACTAGATTTTAGTGTTTTATCACACGATGTTTACTAATCATAATATATTCTTATTTAGCCTTACTTTAATATGATATAAGTGTAATAATCAATATATTCCTGTTATTCAATAGACAAAAAATATACTATGCATATTGTTTATATAATTTACATTGTACTATTGTATTTTAAAAATATGCAATACTTATTTTTCTCTTAAAAATAATAATAAAGCATTTAAAAATAATTAACATTTTAAAGAAAATGTCTTTGTTTAGATACTCTATTTTAAAAATTTATATTTCATTTCCGAAATAAAATTCAAAATATATTCTATGATTCTTTCCTTTCCTTTAGGATTCATTGGACCTTCAATTTTAAGTTATAAAATTCTGTTCCTTATAAGCAAATAAACCAATCTTATACAAAAACGATAGCATAACCTAAGCTCTAAATTATTTATCATTTCTTTTCAAAATATCTTACTGAAACGATGCAGTTACATGAAATAAAGATAGCAAAATAGATGTATAGGATTTAAGGAAGAAAGCTATAGTATCACTCATAATATATCTCAAAAAAAAAAACAACATGGCACAGTGCAAAGAGGTATGACCTTTACCTGTCTAATATCCTCTAGTACATGAACGATGTTAAAGCTATTTCTTCAGCTTTATTAGAACATCAAATATTTAAAGAAATATAAAACACTGTCCAAATAAAATGTGTACCAGTCATAGGGCTTTGTTAACTATGCTGATATCCACATAAAGACTAAATATTATTTCTATTCCTTATCATATCCTATTTCTTAAAAGACATCATCTTGGTTTCCTGTTCACTAAGTACTTCCAAGCCACTATCTCAACATTATTTCTCAAGATTTTCCACATCTTACATCGATAAATAACTATCTGCATTTACAAAACAATAAATAAAATTCACTGATAATTTTAAAACAATCTAGCTGATTCATAAGAAAAGTCTGTCCACTTCATCATTCTGTATGCTTAATCATATATAATCTAATCAGACAATTTTTGAATATCCCAACGTGGAAATTTTAAAAGAATCACATAATTATTTGTTATTATGTTGGATTATATCACTAATATAAAAAAAAAAATCATTGTATGCATATTTTCAAATCAATCCTATCTCATAATGTTTTTTAAAATGTTGTATGAAATGCGTTACAAAACTTTTACACTTCATTCTTACGATTCATAGATGATCTAAAGAAAACAAACAATATACACTATAAATTATTAATAGTCATTACTATTACCAAAATAACCTTTATCTGGTCATCATATTCAGTAGGCTTCTTCATCCACTAGATACCGATCATTGCAAACATAAAGAAATATACATTCATACACTTTATTTTAAAATGTTCTTATAAAAAATTATTAAATTATGATAATATAAAATTCTAATATTAATAAATTAATGTTTTATGTTTTCCTAATCTTATAAAAAAAATTTAGATTTAAACTAGGTTAATAAAATAAAAGGAATCAAAACTATAATTACATATTTTCTTGACAATAGTTCCTGATAAGTCCAAAATGTTTATTATTTTCTCTAGAGTTTTAAAATGTTCTCCTCCAAGCACGTTAAAGTTTAAAAACAAAAAATAAATATTAATCCATTTAGTAAAATTTATAGAAAATAATCCTTGGTTTTAGTATTTAGGACGATAATTATTAAATCATAATATTAATTAATCCCGTGAAATTTCTTCAATATTCTCTGCGGCATATCCGATGCATCACTCCATCTAGCTTAACTTTAAAAATATTCGGTAAACTTTTTTTACAATATTTCCATGGATCCATTTTTTATTCAACTATGTGCTCACTTTTTTTTATATAAGTTTCCATCCTTAATAAATTTAAACTTTCGTTTGGTATTTTTATATAAATCACTTTAAAAAAAAAAAAAAAAACTTCAAGTACTTTTAAACAAATCTTTTTTAAATACATTTTAAACAATTCTAAGACTGGAGGTTTTAATATCAAAAAAACGCTTCTGTAACATATTCCCCTAGGTTCTTTCTTTAATTCTTAAAATATTTTTTTTTTAAAAAATGTTACCTTCAGAAAGGATATAACATTTTACTCCTTTGGATATAATATTATATAAAACGATTCATAAGATATAATTGTCTTATTACTATTTTTAAAAATAAATCTTGGATAAACTTATAAATAATACATCTCAATACATTTTTTTTTAGACTCCGTATAATGTCCGAACTGAGGGTTTTATGCACTAGAACAGTTCTCCGGTGAAGCATTAATAAAGCTGTATCAAAATATTCCAAAAACATTTTTATATTATTAGAATTTATATCCATTTTATTCCACAGTATATCCATCTTTTCATTGCGAAATTTAGGTCAAATTTCAGATAAAATAATCCTGGTAAGTACTTTTAAAAACTAGCAAATCATTTTCACGAAGTTCCCAAATATATTATTTTTTTAAACTCTCTTTTGCAAAATACTTTTAAAAATATCAATTAGTTTTTTGCAAATAAAACTATAAGAAAATATTAAAAATTGACTAAAATAAAATTTTAAAAATACTATCTCTTTGATAGCTGCTAATATACCTTTCTTGGTTGCAATACATTATTAAATCTCCCCTGATACCGCCTGTGCAATTCATATTTATAGTCTGTAAGAATACCTAATTTGATTGATTGATTCTTACTTTTAGCTTGAGAAGAAATTTACATATTTTCAATTTTTTTTACAGAATTGAATTTCAAAATAGAAATTATGACGTAATAAACTTAAAATATTATTTAAAACATCACTTTTAAATCAATTATTACTTTATCAAAATTATTTAATCATTTAAAATAACTTTTAAAATAATTTTAATAACTTATTCCATTCTTAATATTCAATTTATCTAGTTTTATTTAAACAAAATATTTAATTTTTTTTATTAACTGTATTCGTCTTTATTACATTATTTAAAACATTACATACGATAGTTAACTTAATATTTATTATTATTTGCTTTTATGATAGGCAATAATTCTATCCAATTCTATAATATAAATTTTAAAACATTTCAAACTTTGCTATTAACTCAAACAAGCGTGTGTGTGAAAGTATGTAATATACAAGTCACATGATTAATATAAAATTTAGACAGATGATTTTCAATCTATTTCTCTGCCTAGATTAATAAAATTGATACACTTATTATATTTAATAATATAATTATAAAAATTTGGAAAAATAATTTAAAATATAGAATTAAATACAATTTTCACCATCATAAAGTTTATTTTTTAAAATGTACGAGATTAATTTTGACTATTAAGTATGATTATAAATTTAAATATAACATTCATTAACTATAAGTTTCAGACTATTAAAATCAAACTTTTTAAATATACTTTTAATTATTTATAGCTGTGTTATTTAATATGGCCAGCTTTTGCAACCATATGCAACAATATTTTAAGCTTTACTTAACTACTTTTAAATGATTCACTATAATTTTATATACTACGTATTTTCTTAGCTTCAAATTGTACTTTATAACATAATTGACAAAATATAATTAACATATTAAAATAACATATTCTAAAATTTAAAATTTTTAGTAATTGACTGTTATGAACTATTACTGACCTATAGAAAAGGGCACAATATATATATATTATTATTATTATTATTATTAAAAAAAAGGTTCATAGGTGTTCTGAATGTTTGTCCTGAGACGATATGAAACAAACACAGGGAAATTTGTGAAGATTGTAAAAGAGAATCCATTAGCACTTAGAGGTGAATTTTAAAAGTTCTTTCAGTCTTGTTCCTAATAGTTGTTTACAAATAATAGCAGCAAACAGAAGTCAATTACTAGCTTCTTAGAATCTTTAAATAAATTTTAAAGTAGTTAACTTTTAAGAATTTCTTCTCAGAATATTTAATAGATTATTTTTACATATACAACTTGTAGATATTTTTATTGTGCCAGATAACAAATTGGCAGAGCAGTTCAAAGATTAATGAATCTGGTATACTGTGAATCTCTAAACAAATTCACGTTTTAACCACCCATATTCCTTGATTGCTTACACATAATGAAAGTTTATAAAATACCAGTAGAAGAAAGCAATAGCAGTTAATAAGTAGTAGCAAGTAGTAAATGGCAGTGGACATTTTTTGAACACAATTTGATCTTCATGCATCACATAAATGGAAATGCACATACCTACAGTAGCATTTTCAAATGTGGTATTACTTTTAGACGCCCACCTAAAATAGAATACAAAATATTTACACTTAATAAAAAAGTAAAATAAAAAATCTCAAATAAATTATATTAAAAAAAATTAATAAGCATTTCTCCATTAATTTAAATATCCATGAACAATGACTATTAATATTACATTATTACTAAATTTCAAACTACTGTATTATTTATTTTATTATTGTATTTTAGCTGCTCATGTAAAAATAGTTGAATGTAAAACATATTAACATTAAATAACTGAATTATAAATATTTAAAAGTAATTCTGCCTGCAAATAAATAAAATTGCTACATCAGATTTTTTAAAAAACTATAAATACAGTGTTATCGCAATATCAATAACTTTTATAAATGTTAAGGCATTTTTTTATTTATAAGCTAGCTAGCTTTATATCATTCAAATAAAAAATTTGTTTAAAATCATGTATTTTTTTAAAGTCTGTACCAAATCTAACTATCACAATATATAAGGTATTAAAATTGTTGCAAATATTAAGTAATTTAATAAACAAATATTAATGAAAATACTATATTATTATAGTTCTTAATTGATATACAACTGAATCAATAATAATTATAGCAGTACTTTCATAAAAAACATTTTCAGCAATAAGGCTTTCTAGTAATTTTTTTTGATATAGCCAATATCATGATTTTTTTTTGTTATATCCAAGTATCATGTATCCATAATTAATACTATCTGTTAAGAAAATTTTAAAAAATAATTTTCATTAAAAAAGAAAAAAAATATTAATATACAATATATATGCTCAAAAGATCCATAAATACAATATCAGAATTGGTATTTTAACATTGTATATAGCATTAAAAATATATCTCAGGTAAATTTCTGTAACTAATAAAATTGAGCAATTTAGATATGATACTAATAGTTATCAAGCCCTTCATTTTCCAATTCTTGGTTTCTGTAAATAGAATTATTCTTCTTGGGTAAATAACACATTAAATTTCTTTGAACAAATAACACACTTTTGTTAAATAACTTTTATAAAAACAGCAGCAATAAAGCATTAAAAAATTAAACAAATCCATCTTTCTTATTACTGTTGCAATGCTTATTGTATTAAAATCAATCAACTTTACAATAATGAATAGGGACTGTTTTCTATCTGCTTTGAACACCTTGTGGAGTAATGTAATCATAAGCATATGACCAAAGACATGTGAAAAAGATCTATGATCCCCAAGATGCACATTTCATGCCGAATCAACACTCATCAGTTGGCCCAGACCACAATTTCTTACACATATCTTTGTCAATTCAGTATATATAGATGGCAAATTACTATAGTTTAATTGATGTCAAAGTTATGAGGGCAGTACTTTTGCATTTGACACATCAATTATTAATCAACTTTACAGTTTTCATTGACCAGCAATCTTCTTCAAAACTATAAGATATATATAAATACATGAATACACAAATAGTTTATCATTTCAACAAATAACTTAATATTATATCTCTTTATATAATAACTCATTTTTTTCTATTTACTCCATATATAAATACCACATCCAAAATATATACTAAATATTTTATTCATAGTATTATTTTCATGAGCTTCTGTGGTAATAAAAATATATAATAGTTAAATAATCTATGTTTCAGTACAATAACAAGTACTTTCCTCAGAGCTTCTTCCTTCTCGAAAAAGAGAGAAGAAACTCCAAGGAAAGCACTTGTTATTGTATTGAAACCTCAGCTATTTAGTTATTATATATTTTTATTATATTGAAGTTCCCAGAAATAATAGTATGAATTCCTTTATCTATGAGAATATTAGAATTAACAAATATTATATTCATATATATCTTATACATATCCTATACATACACTTATTTGCTTAAAAATTATACTAAATTTATATCATAAAATATCACAAAATCAAATCAATAAATCCTTAGCATTTATAATTATTTTATATTAATTAATATTATCATACATATAAAAACTGAAAAATACAGCCAACCTATAAAACTTATAATCTTTTATTATTAATTTATTAATCTAAATATTACTGTATTAATTTTAAATTTAATAATTATTGTCATTAAACTAAACTATTATAAATTCTTATTATAAAAATTTAAATTTACTGTTGAAAAGGAAGAAAATAATAAGCTTACATATTTGAATATAATTCTTATCTAATTAACATCAATATTAATCTCCTCCTTATTATTCAGTTTTTCCAACTGTCACTAATTTAAATTTAAATTTGCTTTTGTTAATGTTATGTAGTAGCTCCCTCTTTTTACTTTTTCCAAGATGAATTTTACACTTCTTATAAATTTATTATTTGAAATTATTATTGCAATTCTAATTAAATCAAGAGTTTTTAGGCCAAAATCTTTATTTAAAATGGGTTTGATACAATTTATAAGGATAGCTTCTTTGATTTCTCTTTCTCTCATCATTTCTATATTGAATCATTTTAATACTATTCTTCTCAAATACATATCCTGTTTCCATTGAATGTAAATAAAATGATGAATTATTATTATATTTATGTTGTGTTAACCTTCTGTAAATTATTATTTTTGTTTCTCCAACATAATTAATTTTAATATTATAGAGCAGTGGTCTTCAACCTTTTCACACCTGCGGACCGGTAAAAATAAGGATAAGGTTTCGCGGACCAACAAAAATAAGGATAAGGTTTCACAGACCGGAAGAAGTCTATAGATAAATTTTCTTAAAGATGTAAACTGCTTAGCCTTAGATGACGTTATATATATATATATGGAGTTTGTATAATAAAAAAAACTTTTTTTTTTAATTTTGAATTTTTTTAGAAAAGTAATAAAAAATTTAATTTTATCCCCTCCCCCCATAAACATCTGTGATAACTAGAAAAACAAATTAATTTATGTATGATTGATTAGATTTTGTTTTCGTTCTGTTTCTTTTTTTTTAATTGATAAAAATGAGATGAAAAAATAAATAAAAATTGTTTATATTAACTTAATTAAAAGTTTAAATTCTTATTATTCTGTTATTACTAACTTTTCTTGCCAGTCTACCGTGGACCAGTAAAAAACTTCTGCGGCCCGGCACCGGTCCGCGGACCAAGGGTTGAAGACCACTGTTATAGAGCAATGAAATTTTTTTAAAAAAGGATAACCATTGAGACCAATTATTAATGGTTCTAATTCTTATTTTAACAAAGTGTCTAAATAGTTAAACAAATAACATTTTAAAAATATATATTAATATTAACTGTAAGATCATATATTAAGAATAATAAAGTTTTAATAAATGAAATTATTAATGGTAAAAATAGATGTTGTTTCAATGCATATAAATATTAATGTAAAAAAAGCTATTGATTTAATAATTAGTAGATATAAAATGGATAAGAGCAAAAATATAGATTTATCTTTAGAATAATTAAAGGATTATTGAAATTTGTTACAAAGAAATAATATCTGAATTTAATTATAAATATTATAAAAATATTTGTCAATAGGAGGGACATTAAGTGGAATGTTGAGTAGTATTTATCTGGAAGATTTAGAAGAGAAATATTAAAAAATAAGAATGCTCTAATTTTTATAAAAAGATACGTGGATTATTATTTGTTAACCTTTGTTAAAAGTAAAAGACAAATAGATTTTTTTATTGAAGATATTAATAAGTTGGATAAAAATTTAAATTTACTATTGAATAGGAAATAAGCATTTATTTTATATAGCGCATGTTTACAATTGTATTACATTCAAATATCAGCCTTTCAAGCTAATAGTACATACGCTTTTGCGAGTGCTAATAATAATAAATGAATACTTTTTCTCCAATACAAGATATAGTATTTATGCAGGAATAAAATGAATCACCTATTCCTGCAACTCAAATGCTTATATATGAGCAAATCTGACGTACTGGCAAGGAAAGCATGAGGATGGAACGCTCACTTTAAATTACTATATACGATGTCTGAATGAATGTGTCGGTGAAATTGTCTAGAATTTACTAAACGTCACTCTAATTGAAACTTAATCATATGTAAACAAGTATTTATTTTATATAGCGCATGTTTACAATTGTGTTACATTCAAATATCAGCCTTTCAAGCAAATTGTGCAAACGCTTTTGAGAGTGTTAATAATAATAAATGAATACTTTCTCTCCAATACAAGATATAGTATTTATGCAGGAATAAAATGAATCACCTATTCCTGTAACTCAAATGCTTATATATGAGCAAATCTGAAGTACTGGCAAGGAAAGCGTGAGGATGGAACACTATTTGAATATAATGCTAATTAAATCCTATATAAAAACAGCAATACATAAAAAAGTAATATGGATATTATTAATTGGCACTCTAATGTAGATTAAAAAAATTAATACTATAAGTTCTAGAGTACACAGGCAATTAATTATGGCTCAAATAAGGATAATTATAATATACAATACCAAAGATTATATTCTTCCGGTGCAAACATAGCAGGCAGTCTACAAAATTGCATGCAGCGGAAACAACTGCCCGGCTCCATATTACAGGGAGACGAAAGCATCTGTTCAAGTTAGATTATCCCAACATGTGTATTGAAATGATAACTTTCCAAGCCCCTACCATTTCACCATCAAACCTAATGTCACAATCATCTGTGCTAAGTTCGAACCTATTTAAATGTTAATAAATTTATTATTCGCTCATGTCTGTCTAAACAGTATATATTTACATGCGAACCAATGCTATAATTAGATAGGATTAGGAAAATTATAGCGTACTAAATTTATTTAATATTTCTAAAAATGTTCGTTATATTATTTAAGTTAAGAGTAAATTATTAATTTTGTTGTTTAATATTGTAATTTCATATGTGGATATATAATCTGTGCTATATAGAAGAAAGACATGATTTAAAATATGTAAAAGCCGTTATCTAAAAATAATATTAAATGTCTTTAAAAATTGTTAAAAGATTTCTTGTTTTAAATATATTTCAGGGAAAAGTTTCTCGAAAATATATTTAAAAGCTATATCAAAATATGTTTGTAAATTATTTTAAATAAATATGTAAAAAGGTTTGCGTTTTAAAAAAAATGTTAAAAGGTTGTTTTTAAATAAAAAGAGTTTCTATTATATGTAAGATTAAAAATAAAAGCTGGTCAAGTAATTAAAAAGATTTCTGGTTGTAAACAAGTGTCATTAACGACCACACCTGGAATTCGTAAAAAGTAAAACTAGTTCAAAATTTACTAATTAAAATCTCCTTAGATAAGATTAAGTTATTTTAAAATCTAAATTGGACAATTGTTTGCAACGAAAAATCTTAATTATAATAATAGCTTATGGAATGTTTCTAACATAAGTTATCTAAGATCTGGATTATAAATTGAAAAATATTTAATTAAATTCCTGAGTTTAGTGAGTCTTGAGGCGATAGATTCCGATAAGGAAAACATATAAATACTCTGTATTTTTAACAAGGATAGACAGCCATATTGTTAGTGAAAATTGCAGCCAGTCTTCACAATTGTTAATGTTTAACATGTCCGGCTAAAAGCGGGCATCTTGTTGCTGTTACTCCGTGGGAGAATGGGGTTTCTGTCATCGAAATGCCTAAACCACCATCATGCCGATAGAAGAGACAAGCCTAACATAATGGGAAAGATGATGCCACCAGCCGCCCAGTCAAACTCACCAAACCTACAGCAAGAACTTGCAGTCCAGATAAATAATACTGGTACCATTTTATTTTTCAAACCGCAGAGTTCTGTGTAAATGTAAATATATCTATATAAGTTAGCTAACTCTCTTTTTAAAATAATTATAAAACTAATATGTACCCAAAACTTAAATCCATTTAATTAATATTTTAAATATGTCAATTGCTATCAAAATTTAATGTGTTAAAGTTTAAATAATCTGACTTATTTATATTTTCCATTCACTTCAAAGTAAATTATTTAGTTTAAAATTATATCACTGCGGTTGTGTCTATATTTCTTTGCTTATTTTAATTAAATGCTTTTATAATTTATATGCCAATATTTCGAAACAGTGGGCACTTAATTTCATGTTTTTAAGAAGATATTATTTGAAAATCTTCGTGTAATTTGTTTATAGCGTCAACTTTCTGCGCTGTTTCGAAATCCTATTTTTTTATTATTTAAATGATTTAATATGTGAAATGTGGCTCTTTTAATCAACCATTTAAAAACTTAACCTTATAGTTTTATTTAGAATTAAATTTAGCCTTGATCGTATTTATAAGTATATTTGACATTTAAATTCTTAAGTCCATAGAAATATACTTTCCCTCCTTAAATATTTATTATCTATAAGTAACTTAATAGATCGAGCATGTCAAAGTACAGATGTATTAATATTCCCTTTAGTAGCATAGACATTTATTATCAGGCTACACAAGAGTTGGTCCCAATTTGATAGAGCTAATATGCTATTAACTCGTATTTCATAGTATGAAATATACTATTCTTTGCTTGGCGGATGTGATATATTATTTTATAAAATTATTCTCGTTTTGCTGCTATACGTAATATACGTATCTCAAGATGGAGCCACGGCATTGCCAGCACATCTTCTCTTATAGGGTAGAGCAGTAGCGAAGCCTGAGCCAAGGCCAGGTTAGCACGTAAGTCCCCCGCCATTCCTGAACACAATGTTCCTTTTCACGCAGCATTGCGATCGGTTACAGGGTACCGGCGTTTGTCGCAAGAACCCTGAAGTTATTTCATCCATCCGCAGAGCGACTTTTCCTATTATTGTTTACCTGTGCCATAGCGCATTGGTAAAATCTTATTTCAGCCAACTCTCCCACCTTAACATAACGCTTTCAGCATTCTGAAATTTTCTCTCGAAAGCCATGTTCGATCGATCATTACTTGAGCTGGTTTATGCGCTCGTTATTAAGTCATATTGTATATTTTAGTAAATGAATTCATGATCAAAGTTCAATATAATTATTTATATAACAGCCACAAATGTAATAGGATTTGGCTTAACTAGATTTATAGACATAACGTAGTGATTAAATATGTATCAGTTGTAAAGCAATTCATAAGATGGGCATATGTTAAACCCATTTATGAAAATTTAATGAAATTATTTATATAAAGCTATTTTGAATTGTATATAAAAAGAGAATGTGTTCTCTTATCCACCCAATGTTTGCGTACATTCGACGCTGAAATGTGTAAAACTTATCAATTTCATGCCAATTGTAAATAAATATATAATTAGTTTAATGTATTTCGTTCTCTGTCTCGTTATTGATCTAATTCAATCCAATTCTAATTATTATTTATAGTCTATATATGTGAAAACTATGCATTAAGTTAAATTAGATTAGTGATATATTTTAGTCAATTAAGAACCTCTCTTTTAATTATCAGAGTCTTATTGCGTCTCCGTGACCTATGTCGGCCATGTGGAAAGAGGTATACTACATGTAATTTCAAGGTGGTCATTCATAGGGTCTTGAGTCTTGGAATCCTGGCTCACGAGTTGAAGTGTGGTCGGACTTGGGATGTCACAGTCCTAGTCTGGTCAGCTTCGGTCTTTTTGCTTGGATTCTGAATTCTGTTACGCGAATGTACAAACTTGACTGTTACAGTATTCATACAATAAGGTTTTAGCTGATTCATCCCACCCTTCAATTTTTGTACAGCATGCAATGGCTGTGGGTCATTCGTGCAGACCAGATGGACCTAGAGTATTATGTAGGGAGCGGAGTGATTTACGAAGAAAGATTAAGGAGGTGTGTTTTATCAGCTCAGATGAGCACGCATTGAACAAAAGGGAGTCGTTTTACGCCTTGTCAAAGAAATGGCGAGTGGAGGCGCTCTGATTTTAATTTGCATATTCACCTAGTTTTGTTCAAATATTTGCATATCAGTATATCATTGGAAAATGATAAAGTTTGTACTTCTTGATAATGAAGGGTAAGTCTTCAAAAACGTTCGGAGAATTAATAGATTGTTGATATTAGTCATAAAATGATTCAAGATAATTTTTTTAGATCATATCCGAATTATAATTTATAATTAATGTGTGCATATTTAATTCTAACACATATTAATGTTTTACATTTGTATCTATAACACACATTTATTTTGTTTTATACAAATAACATTAATAAAGGAAGAAATTTTAAATACTGATTACTCAATTAAGTTTATAAATTTATTTGTAATAATAACAATGAAAAAAAAAGTTTTAATATTGTTAATAGTAATAATAGAATGAATTATATGAGAATAACAATTTGTAATAATAATGTAATTAAACATTTGAAGGTGTTTAGTTTTCACGTTATTAAACATTTAAATAAAATTACAAATAAAATCAATAAAATGTTTAAAAATATAATAAACTTTAATAAATAAAAAAGGAAGAACATAATTAACATTTTAGATAACAAACACATTAAAAAATATAATAAAAAATCCAGATAATATCATAAATGGAATGTATAAAATTAAATACAAAAAAATACTAATTTAATGTTAAAACTAATTATATTGGAGAAACAAAAAATTCATTTTACATAAAGTTAATGTAATATAAATATGATAAAAATTTGCCTAATTTATTCACATTCAATGGAAACAGGACATGTATTTGAAAAGAATAGTATTAAAATGATTCAATATACAAATGACAAAAAAAAAAAAAATCAAAAAAGCTATCCTTACAAATAATATCAAACTCATATTAAATAATGATGTCTTTAAAGCTCTTGATTTAATTAGGATTATAATAATAATTTCAAATAATAAATTTGTAAGAGATGTAAAATTAGTTATATAAAAAGTAAAAAGGAGCAACTATATAACATTAAAAAAGGCAAATTTAAATTCAAATTAGTGACAGTTGAAAAGGAGGAGGTGGGTATTGATATTTGTTAGGTAAGAATTATAAGATATATATATATATTGTAACGTTTTCCGTCTTGCTAGGCCTCTATATGCAATAAACTGCATGAGTTGATCAAGTTATGCCAAAAAGAAGAAAGTTGTATTTCTATTTCTAAAAAAAAACATAACTATATTTCCCGATCAACTCGGCTTAGAATTGTTACGATTACAATTGTGAGATGAATCAGTTTTTTATTTATAAATGAGGGCACCAGAGTCGATTAGACTCACTGATTCTGCGTCAAACAAATCGTAACTTGTAAATTAAAAAGAAAAATGTTTTTGTAAAATAAGCAGTATTACACCTTTACTGTGAATTAGAACCATTCCTTAAATATTATTATTATTATTGGAACTTATTACACATATTGGCCATGGTAAATTATATTTTTAAATATCACTAAACTAATATTAATAAATTTAATAATAATTAATGACTATTATTAATAACGCACAATGAAAAAGGTTGATAAAAGTAAAATCTCTTTTATTCTAACAAACAAAAAATATTTAACGTTAAATTATTAATTAAATAAACTGGAGAGAACACACACTAATCCAAACATGAAGCAATTAATAAAAAAAAAACAGTTAAACAATTAAAAAGTTCTTGGTTAAATAAGTCTCTTGAGTACGAAAATTAAAGTCTATATCAGGATTGTATTATAAGCTTATGTAGATAATTGTTTGCAAACGCTTAGTTTTGTCACAATCGGGAATAATAATGAGTCGTAGCTTACCGGTAAGTTTAGTGAGAAGATTGTAGCTTACTATGCTTAGTTTTTTGGGTTAGAATGAGCTCAGCCATTGGTTATAAGTTGATCTTGTGGTCTATTCTCCTAGTCGGTCACAAAGGCTTTTCTGGTGTCCACCTCAGGCACAATGTCCACATAAGCTCCAGTTCACTCCGACATGCAGAATTATTTCCGCGTAGGGCGATCCTGGATATATTCTTGTTATCCAGGACTAACTATAGAGAAACAGACGAAACAAGACATTGATCAATCTGGCCCCCACCTTTTTATATTAGAGATCCAATTTTCAGACTTCTGCGCATATCTTTTGTTTATCAAAAATATACACTGATAATCTCGTACATTCTTTATAAAATTTACGTTACAAAGTCTTTATTTTTTTGTAGCATAATCCTGCCATTTTTAATTAGCTAAAATATTTTTCTTTTAGCTTATCTTTTTACTTTTGGAATTCTTTTAATTTATCTGGATTAGTAATCTACGTGTCTTTTGTTCTCTCCAATTTTTACTTTTATTTTTAAATACATAAAAAAAAAAATATGAAAGACAATTTTAACTTTCACTGTACGTTTTTTTAAAAAAAATTATACTAATAAAAAAAAATCCAAATTTACTTTTTTTTTAGCTTTTACCAAATGCCAATATATTTGTACCATATATAAATAAACGGTACAATATATATTTATAAATACATTTTACAATAAGAGTAATTTATAATAGTAAGTTTAATGACAATTATTAAATTTAAAGTTCATACAGAAATATTAAGATTAATAATAAAAAATTATAAGTTTCATAGGTTGGCTATATTTTTTACAATTTTTATATGTATGATAATATTAATATAAAATAATTAATAAATGTTAAGGGCTTATTGATTTGATTTTTGTGATATTTTATTATTATAAATGTAGTATAAATTTTAAATATATTAGTATATATATATATATAGAATAAGTTTAAGGTATATAGGTATATATAAATTTGGTATATATATATATATATGTTGTATGTGGTATTTATGTATTGTATATAAATGGAGCATAATATGTGAACGCATAGTGTAATTGATGAATATATATATATTTGGTATGCATACATATTGAAAGAGATACTCTTCTATTTCAATTTATAAGTTATATTTAAAAGTACAGTAGTACATTAAAATTTCCAGATTTCACAATTTCAATTTGTACTTTTCTATCAAATTTAGGTTTCTAGCATAAGCATGCATGCACATACACACACAGATAAAGATCTGTGTTTAAAATCAATGTAAGTCAATTTTAAATTTAGTTTTAAAAAGATAAAGCTTAGTTAAATACTAATTAGAAAAAAATTGTTTACATAGCTTATTTTTTTATCATTTGAAATTCTTTGAAAATTGATTTCTTTTAAGCTTTGTTTGATATTTTGGAAATACAGTAGTTTAAAATGTCAATTAAACACATTTATAGAGATTATGATAGCTAAGTGTTATCTATAAACTTGTTGGTTATAGATCTAAAGAAACATAGGTAATTAAAATAATTACTGGCTTGTTTAATTAAAAAAAGTGTTTTATAAAGTTGGGAATGATATTAATACCCCAACTTGGAAAATAGTTTTGTTTTTGGTTTTTAATTGTTGCCTGTTTAAGTGTATATGGATTACAAGGAATATCACCAAACAGTTGAACAGAATCAAAACGCATTGCTGATTACCACTAAAGATCTTCACTCCAGGACACGGAGCCCCTAATTATCAAGATGCTGCACCCTGCTTTCTGAATTTGATCCAATACTCTGCCTACTAGCTTTCTGTATATTAATTGCAGTTAAAACACTCATATTTCTCAACAGTAAAAATTTCATACCAATTCTACATTAAAGATTTCATATCAATTCTACCTGGAAATGTACAATCCAATTATCATTAAAATTTGAAACCTGTGAATGGAAATTTTTTGCTAGTAAACCACCTAGGAGCTCTCTTATCAAAAACTACTTATATAAACAATCTCATCTCAGCTGTATCTTTGAATTAAGATAACCAATTTATTTACTTTATGAACAATTTATCAAACTTTAAAAATTTTAGTTACCATAGGCCAGTTTATGAGACAATTTATAATTTTATTTATAATTGTATTTATGTTTTCATTTTATTTATCTTTTATGCTAACTTAGCTTTACAACACTTGATTTAATTTGATTATTTCTTTTAAAATTTAATAAGGTATAATAGTTTACATTTTTAAATGTTGGAGAAATAAAGGAAAAAATCAGTTTTATAATTTTTTTTTCTTCAGAAATTTTAAATAGCTGAGGTGATTTTAATAATCAAAATGTAGATTAAGTTAGATCAATCTTCTAAAGAAAAAAGTTTTAAAAAGAATATAAGAATCACATGATCACCATTTCTTATGCTTACTTATAACTGTTATTAAAACAGGCAAAACTCACTATACGTATTGCCACACACAGCAAACTAGAATAATCAATGGATGCCAGAAGGCTTGTGCATAAAATCCCCATCTAGTGCCTGCTCACCAATATCCCCAGACTAGTTTCTGGCTTGTGGCCTTCATCAGTGAGGAGCCTTGGATCTGAGAGCACTGCACCTAGATCTTAGGATCTAATGCAACCCTCTAGCAGCCACCTTTTATTTCCACTTAACTACACAACTATGAGTCTTAAATTGAAAACATCTTAATATTTTCAATCCAAGCTCATTAGCTTATATAGTCATATAGGTCTGAACTCAGTTCAGTATCTATACATTTTGGTGTCTTGCTGTGTGTGGCAATACATATAGTGAGTTTTGCCTGTTTTAATAATAGTTATAAGGAAGCATAAGAAATGGTGATCATGTGATGTTTATTGACTTAAAACCAATCCTGCCTAATAGGTTTCTATGATTATTAAAGAACCAAAGACACCAAAATGTATGGGTACTGAACTGAGTTCAGACCTATATGACTATATAAGTTAATGAGCTTGGATTGAAAATATTAAGGTGTTTTCAATTTAAGACTCATAGTTTTGTAGTTAAGTGGAGATAAAAGGTGACTGCTAGAGGGTTGCATTAGATCCTAAGATCTAGGTGCAGTGCTCTCAGATCCAAGGCTCCTCACTGACAAAGGCCACAAACCAGAAACTAGTCTGGGAATATTGGATGAGTAGGCACTAGATGGGGATTTTATGCACAAGCCTTCTGGCATCCATTGATTATTCTTGTTTGCTGTGTGTGGTAATACATATAGTGAGTTTTGCCTGTTTTAAGAATATAAGAATTGAGTCATTTTAAATAATTACAATTTAGTTTTAAAAAGTTATCTCTGAAGATTCAAAACTCATTAATATAAAAGTAATGTGCATGTATCATATAAATAATGTAGTAAGTTGATTTTAAAGTACTTAAAATTTATAGACAGTTTGCCTATTTATTTTGTTTGTTTCACATACCCATCTGAAATTAAAGATTGGGATTATATTAAGTGCATTTTATTAATGATCCTATAGATATTTATCCTCCGCACTCAAATACCATGATTTCTTGCCTCCTCATGATATATATTATTTCCACTTGGGATATTCACAGATGACTAAGATTATGCTTTTGTTTTAGAGATCTTTCTCCCCATAAATTTATTTTACTTTGTACTTTGGGTGTTTAGAGACTATTTGTTGTATTTCTTACTTTTAAAGTGGTATGAGATCAAATGCTTAGGATATGGGTCTAATTTTGTAGTCATTTCCATGTTGTGTACACTTATAGTATAATTAAGCTGCTTTATTATTGCTTATATATATATAAAATAAATAAAATATCCGTTAATTAAAAACAATATTGTAATTATAATTGAATAATATTTTTAACGGTTTACAAACAATCCTTAAATCCACAGAAGTACTTTCGGTTACTTTCTAACCTGCCTCAACTGCCATCTTAACTTAGAACACATATCTAACAGAATCAGATAAATAATAACTATTTAGTAATAATCTTCAGAGATGATACCAACATTATAATGCAAGGTTTTGTGAGTATCAATATTTAAAGGCAGCCAGATATCAAATACAATTTTTGTTTATGGTTAGATCAATTTTAGAGCCTATTTAGTATAGTCTGCTTTGCTAATTGATATTTCTAAAAAAATCTCTGCAATCTAGAGGCAATTTTGAGTATCTACAAGTAATGATGTAACTGCATAGACATTTATAATTGACATTCTCATCAGTAAATTAATATTTTAGGCTATATCATGTAGCCTTCTGCTAATAGATATTGATATGCATATTGTCCATAACAATATATATGTATATATGAAATAAAATTAAAAAATGAGTCAATTTATAAAGAGCTATAATGTTAAGTTTCTTGTTTAAATGATACATTGTGCATTTATATATATATATATCTTATAGCTCTGACGAAGATTGCTTTTTAATTGAAACTAATGTTGATTGATTTTAATAAAATAAGCATTATAACAGTAATAAGAAAGGTAGATTTGTTTATTTTTTTTTAAAGAAGGATAAGTTGATAATTATAAAACAAAGTTAATATTATTTTTTAAAACAATTATTTCATCAGCAAATACTTACATTTCACTTTTAAGATTTTTTTTCTTTTTTTACCTTTGATGAATTTATTGAATAAGTCTATTTAAAGAAAATCCTAAAATTAAAAAAAAAAACAATAGTTAAATAAAACTAAAATATTATTTACACAATAGCAATAAAAATAAATTCAAAAACATACACACCATTTCCATATATTGTAACAATTAAAAATATTAAATACTATCCATTGTAACTATATAAAATATAATAGAGTTGTCATTGTAACTGAATAAAAAATGATAGTGAAATTACACTTATCTCTAATAATAGATTTTTTCAACAAAGACTCATCCCTTTTCCTCTTTCTGCACATATAAAACATCGTTGCACGCTGGCGCTATTTGTAACTAATTAGAAATATCAATAAATTAAATATCATCAAACTGGGAAAAAAAAGGAAATCAAACTCTTATTTTATCTTTTATTCAGTTTTACTTATGTGTATGTATTTTACCTGGGCACCACTAGGCTGTCTAAACCTAGATAAAGTTATATCATATACTTATTTATACGTGTACCTGTTTCAAACCCAAATGGTACAATATTTATAACACATGTACTTGTATGAAGGAAAACAAAAACGACATCCTCATATTTTAATTATGCAAATAAAATTATAAGATCCTAATATCCCAAAGCCACACTTATTATTTTCACAGGTGTTAGCTCAGTTTAAGTACAATGGTAGTCATTATTTCTAATGATGGCTCACAAATAATAAGTACAGTGAAAAACATTATTCATATGGCCCTTAAATACTATTTAGACTATTGATTAATGAGATGATGATGATGATACTTTCAGCCACAGCTTTAGAACTAACTCACAACATAAAATTTCATCTTTTATAAACCAATAATTTCTTACCTAAACATTATTATATTCAAATTATGACTTAATGTTTAATATCCATCAGTGGTGATGAATGATCATAATCAACAAGACAATGATTAACTCTTAAGAAAAATATAGCCTCTTTTAATAAAAACAAATTAACATTTATTACTGATTGATCACTAATAATACAAATAAACCTTTTATATAATTAATAATGATAAATTGTTTACATTTAAATAATAATATTAATAATACCAAAGCTCTTCCCCTTTTTCCTTAATGGCACGTATTCAATGTTCATACTATGGTGTAATTTGTGTGTATCAATTTCTATAGTGAATAAATAAAAAAATTTACATCCCCCCAAAAAAAACATTTCATTAAAAAAATAAACACTCTATGCACACACATACTCGCCAATTGCGTATAACATATATTTTCATCTTTATAAATTTAAGCATACTATTAAAAAGATAAATGATTAGAGAAAGGTTAGTCAGATTATAAAGAGATAAGAACATTTAGGGAAATCAGCTTCAAATTGTCTATCTCCCTTTTTACCAATCTAGGTCATTAACCATTTTCCCAAAAATCCATCTCTCCTAATGCTAAATTTCTACCGATTTTTTTTAACACTCATGCTCAACAAATATACATGTAAGTAAGCATAATTACATTACTACGTGTGTGTGTAGATGTGTTAATTCCCATTCTGAATAGAAAACTATTAAACCTTTTTTTTTACATACAATATAAATGACATATTTCATAATCTTAAATCAATATACAATAAACACATTTTATAAAAATAAGATACACACATAAATGATTACATGTAATAATTTGAGAGTACATAATTTGTCAATAATGCAGTAACTATTGTTACTGAAAATCTTCTGTAATTGATTTTCATTTAAGGTTCAAAGATTAAAAAAAAAGAGAGACAATTGGATCTATTACTAAAAAGATTTGTTAATAGTCACTGATAAAAATATAATTAAAATTCACATTAGCAGTTCTTTTACTTTGAGGTACAGATGGTTTCAAAAAGAGTCCAACAATTTTAAAGTCAGCTTGTTGAAGGTTTAAGATTTGACAGCAGCCACACACCAATATGTAACATAGTGGTTTACTGGAAATCCTATTTTTTTTCTTGGCCTGCAATTCTTTTACTGCAATGATGATGAAATAACTTGCTTCCACAGGGACCATTTAGCACTGGAATAATTTCTTTATTTCTTCTTGGTATAATTACTTTTGATAGACAGATGGGTATTTCTGCCTTCCATGTATTTTAGCATTTTTTAGCTTTGATTCAAACTCAGTAAATGGCATAGATGAAATAGCATGGTTTCACAAATTTCAGCATTTTTCTCTATAGCAGCATTTAGATTTAAAACCACAGGTGAAATAATAAGTTTCTTATTTGGCAATCAGTTATAAGATGTTTTAAATACTTGGATTCAAACTCTTCAGATGTGCATAAGTTTCTCAGATGGCTAATGGGGCCCTTAGCAAAATGTATATTTCCCACCCTACCATGCTGATGTAGAAACTTTTAAAACAAAATCTAGTTTTCTAAAGCAATCTAGTTTTCTTTCTTTTTTCCTCTAACAGACTTATTGTCAGCTTTTTATACAAGTTAGTCTGTCTCATAATCTCACAGGATTTTTATTACTAGAAACACCTGGACAGTCATAATTGCTCTAGTAGTGGAGACTGTTTTTACATCTTTTCTGTGAATTGATAAATTTTTTAAAATTTATTGTTAGCAAGAAATCCAAAAATATCTTAATCCTGTCATCTCACAGCTGACCAATTAATATTTCTTTATCTCTATTCTAATGGCCCCTTTTCTCAAGTTTAAAATTGACCTTTCTCCATCTCTTATCAACCCTTGACCTCAATCTGAAAAGGTTAAGTGAAACTTTAACTCTTCCAGAATAATAAAACAAATGGATTCTAAATGATATAATTTTTTTAAACAATATAACTTTTTTATAAAAATTATAAAAATGATTTTATAATGAGATATTATTTTATATAGCGCTGTGTTTTTTATGTAATAGTAATATTAGTGATTAAGCCAATGCACATGCGCTTTAAAGATAAATTATAAATGAATATTCAATTTTTCCAGACACGAGATATAGTATTTTAAAAAGAATGGAATGAATCCACCCAATCTTTTGACCCAAACGTTTATGTATGGGCAAATCTTAAATGTGTGGAAATAAGAGTGTGACGGTGTTACACGATCACTTTAAATTACATTTGTTATGTTTGAACAAATGACACTTGCAAAATCTTTACAATTTACGAACCGTCATTCTTTAGTTGAAATTAAACATATAATGAGATATTATTTTATATAACGCTATGTTTTTTTATGTAATAGTAAAATTAGCGATTAAGCCAATGCAGATGCGCTTTAAAGATAAATTATAAATGAATATAAATGATTTTAATAAAACCCTTGCTATTGTCAAAATGTGTCTGTAAATGCAGGCACACACTCATCCATATATAGACATACAAAACCTGCCTATTAAAAAATAATCTGAATGATTTAAAAGCTATAAATTAAAATTCATAAATCTCTAAAACAAGTATTAGAATCAAAGATTAAAGTAAAATACTATAGTCTAGTAAACATAAATTCACTTTAATGAAGGTTAATAAGCAAAATTAGAAAATTAGTCATTCATTGAGTCTGTGTCTACAGACAACTGTTTATATATATGCTCACTATATAACTAAGATATAAAAAATATGTTTTTCTCTGATTAATAAATCAGTTGAATAAAATATATTTCTCCAGCATTCTGAGGAATTTGTTATGTAGGGTTTGAATTCAATACCCTACAATATATATATATATATTGAAAATAATATCACAATTGATGATATTATAGAAAATATAAAAATGTATATATTGTAGCCCTTGGGTTCGCCTAAGACTCCATTTTTTTAATTAAATATGTAGAAATAATGTTTAATAAAAATTTTCCTCA
Source organism: Epiperipatus broadwayi (assembly GCA_028023455.1). NCBI lineage: Eukaryota > Metazoa > Onychophora > Udeonychophora > Euonychophora > Peripatidae > Epiperipatus > Epiperipatus broadwayi. The sequence continues at coordinate 18,168,387 of JAQFVV010000008.1, read as the reverse complement.
TAGTTTGTATTTTATTTATTCAATAGACAAACTTTTTAGCCAAGGATAGGTTTGAACCCATATTCATAGGGATTGCATACATTTTACTTGGTAGGCAATCTAAACATTTGTCATTAAAAGATTTCTAGGCAAAAGATTGTTTTATTTAATGTTAATTTATGGGACAATTTAATATTAAAGATATAATTTATTAGATAGTCAGTATTTATACATAATTTAATAGTTGGAGTGAAAAGAAGAGGGGGATGTGCGATTTATAAAACTACTTTAGAGAATGGAAATAGATAGTCATAGTTTTACACTGACAAGTTAGAACTAACTAATTCATGAAATTAAATTGTAAAAAATAAAAAAAATAATTAAGGATTAGAATATTAAACAGTTGATTTAATTAAAATTATATATATGAGTATAGTGTGTGTGTATTTAATCTGGTTGTGGATTTTAATCATAAAGCTCACAATTCAATAATAATTATTCCATGCATGAGGAACTTCTCTAAAGAAGAAATTAATTCATTATAATAGTTTATTCTTAGCAGCCAAAATTTTGGTCAAGATTCTGGGTTTGAAGTTGGACTGCTATAATTTTTTTTTATTAAAAAAAGTAAAAGAGGGGGGGAGAAAAGAGAGATTTCTCTCATTTGTTTTGTTCTTTGGAAAGATTCTCACAGAGTAGAGTTACTAAAGTAAATCATTAGTGATTTAATGATATCTCTATGGCACAGAATTTAAGTTTGAAATTAAATGATGATTATCTATTAGAATGCAGATGATTTTTCAAGAGGTCACTAAGGTTAAGATAACTGAAAGAAAAAGAAACAATGAGCAATTAATCAGGAAAACAGATTGACAAGACATTAGAAGGATCAATGGAAGGTCATGTTGGGGGGAGGGAGAGTGAAGAGAGCCAGACACTATAAGAGCTCTGCTCTTTTGTGGAGGAGGGAGCTCTATCTCAATAGCTTTAGCTGTTCTATCTGAATCTCTCTCTTGCAAGTTCTCTTATCGGTTTTAGAGAGAAGCTTGGCTGAAAAAGTTTAAAAAAAGAATTTTTTTTTTTTTAAAGAAAGAAAAAAAAAAATCATTTATTGCTAATTATTTTGTCTGTCTCTTGAAACAAAACTTTGCCAAATTTAATAATATAGAAAAAGAAATGACTCTCAAGTAAAGTTTTAGTTAGGTGCACATCGATCCCCGGAAATTAATCAATGTCATGATTGTCTCCACTAATTTATCAGAAATCGGCAAATGGTGAAATTTAAACTACAGAAAATAAGAAAATTTTGATTTTGATTTCGTATATAAAGCATTAAATCTGAATGCTATAATTTCATATAAAGCATTAAATATGAATATTAAGTGAACTGAAAATACATCAAGAAGTGGACTTATAGATTTAAAAATTAAAACAAATTCTATTCAGCTGTAATCCACAGAAACCAAAATGAGGAAATCTTCTCAGCAGCGTAAAAACTTTATACATTTTGGCATAGGAATCGAACTCTATCACAGGGACTCTTTCCACATAATGTCATGTGTGCACACAAACAGGCCAAAGAAAGGAAAAACAGGAAAAATGAAAACCAGAAATCTAAAGGACATTCCCGAAGAACTATTTAAGTATATTCTTATTATTATTGCTATTCATGTAGAACATTTAATCTAAAAAAAAAAAAGAATTTTTTTTATTATCATCATATATATCCATGTTAGAATTATAATTATTATTTTGGGGGTAGATGAAATTAATATCAAGTCATTTTATATGTGCCTTTTAAATGCTTTCATTATTATTATCATTTAGGGGTAGATGAAATTAATATCAAGATATGTGGTATGTGCCTGTTAAATGCTTTTATTATTATTATCATTTAGGGGTAGATGAAATTAATGCTAAGATATTCTGTATGTGCCTTGTTTTAAATGCTTTACTTTTTTTTTATGATAAGAGTGAGAGATATTGTCGTGGGAAATGTTTTTTGAATCAGATCGGGAATTTTTGTCAAGTGCTTAGACCTAAGGCTATGTTTTATGAAGGTTGCATGATTGTTGGGCTAAAATATCATCATTATCCTATAAAAGTGCAGAGTAGTTTTGAAATTTTAATGCGCATTTCTTATTATTATTATCATAAAATTAAAGCTAGATACAAGCTAATTAAGGCTTGGAAATATTATTGGCTCATGTTCCAGTGTACTATTTTGCCAGAATAATGTAGATATGAAAGTTTTACTTGTACAAATTGATGTTAGACCTGTATATATGTGGGTGGACAACAAGTCCCCACCAAGCTAGTGGAGTCATAGTTTAGCTCACTCTCTAAGATATTTATACTATATTTAAACACAGTGGAAGAATTTTCCCACTTAGTTGTTTTCTGCACCGTAAGATGATTTCTTTGTTGATGGCCAGAGGTTGATAGGTAAACCCAAGTCTCTTTATATGACTAGCAATAAAAATCCTAGCATATCTCAACCTTAATTAAAAGGTTTTCTCTTATTCGGGTCACTGCCTGCCTCATGTTAATGTTGATATTCCTTACAGGTGTATGAAATATAGCTATTACTAAGCATTACTTATAAATGTTGGATACAGGATCGCAAACTCAATTTGATGTCAGGATGAGTGCTGGTAGTGTGTGTGCGATTGGTATACTTGAACATTGTTTTCTTGATATATTTTAATTTGTCAATAAGAGCCAAGAGTAATAACGTCAATAAATATTCAACTTAAGGGTTACATAAAACCTACGAATATTGTAATATTGTGAGCAATGGGTATCTAAAATTATTTAATAAATATATATCCGCAGCCAGCTGAGAACTTCGCTGGAAAGGTAATATTACTAAAATATTGTCATAAGAACCTGAATATAGTGTGTATGCACGTGTGATGATGATTGAGCTAGATACCGATTCATTGACATTTGAAAAGTAACTAAAATTAACTTAGTTCCACCATACATAAAATATCTCTATTGTTGAGCATAGCGCAAGGAATATTAAATTAAAATAATTAAATAAAATTATTAAATTTTATGATTGAAAGCATTACCCTTGGAAACAAATCAGTAGCTAAAAGCATTAAACATTGGGGGGAGAAATTTAATGTTCACTATATTTGGGATAAAGATGAGAACAAAAATATAATAGATGTGAAGATATATAATATTTTAACTGTCTGATGTTAATATTACTCCATGTTAATCGTGGTTCCCTAATAATTGAAAAATGAATATTTATATTTTAAAACCTCTTGACATTATCTATTAGATTTAGAAATATTTATTTATTTAGTTGTTTTTTTTTTTATATCATAATACGATTGTAGAACAGGGAAAGCCATGTGCGTCATCAAATGAATGTATATATTATGTATTGAGTTGTAGTATGTTAATAAAATTTGTTATTTGTTTTAAATAAAAATTTGTGTATGTCTCAATGTTTTGTGGGTTATTATAATCTAGACAACTCAAATCCAATCATACATCAATATATTATTATTAATAGTTGAATCATCATTTTCGTAAATAATATCTGGTAAAATTATTTAAAATGGTTAATTTTCCGATACTTAAGATTACCAAGTAATTTAATATAGTTGAAATATAAATTATGAATAGGGATGGTTATTGAGTGATGGTGGATGTAGTGGGTGGGCATAAAATCCTTTCCCCATCCATTGTATTCAAACACCTCTCTAGATGCACTTCTTTATAATTTTACTTTAATTGTGAATATGCTTATAATGTTATTTTCTAAAAGATTTGGTAAGCTTAAATTATTCGGGCTTTAATGTAAATAGACATTAAACTACATTAAAGACAGCCAAGATCACCTTGGAAGTGATCATGAGAGGGGTGTTTATCACCAATAATCTATCGCAGCTTGTTTGACCTACACACCTTATTGTTCTAAAAACCCTGAGAAGAGATTATAATGGGAGAAATGAGCTAGCACAATGGAAAATTTAATAAGTAAAACATAATAGTGTAATAGACCTATGAATGTTAGGATGATAGGGGGATGGATCAGGAAGGTGGAGATGGATATAGAACTATTTGTAATTGGAACAAAATTTTAATTGTGATTTTAATGACAGTGAATGAGGAGTGTGCTGAGAATAGCCAAGAATATTATTAATTTTAATGCATTCTCAGTGGTCTCTTAATCGATTGATTATTTATTAACCCATTCATTAAATATTATTGCTGAAATTTATTGATAAGTTAGTGAAATGAGGTTTAACCTCAATATTTTATTAAAGTTGCAATTTGGCACCCTGGGAAAAAAGATTATGGATGTTCTATACCATCATCATCATCATCCCAGTAGGCTTTAGAAAGTGTTAACTGGGAATGATGAAGCATCCATCGATCCATCCTTAAAACGTTACAACTGGCATGCAACTTAGCCGCAAGTGTTTGAATGCCAGATAGATTCAATATAGGTTATAATTAATGCATAGCGTGGTCGCCCGAGATGAAATAAATAAATATTACAATTGATCATAACGAGGATGTGCGACCATTTGAATAAAGTTATAATTAGCTTAAACTGTCCGATAATATATGTTATATTTGTATACTCGTCCAATCGTTTTGGTTATATTTGATTCACCATGTGGATGACCGATCAAAAGATTACAAAATACGTTTTATATCAATTTAATAAGTTTTATACAAATTCTTTTAGTTATATTTGATTCACAACGTGGAGGCTATAAAATAAGTTGTAGCTGGCGCTCCATAAATTCTTTTTGTTATAATATACATATATGAAAAAAATATAATTCTAATTTAGATTTTTTTTACAAATTTATATAATGATTATAAATAATAAATATGATATAAAATGATAAACTTTTCCTAAACAAATTGTAATCAAATTCTAAGCACTAGGTATGCTAAATAAGAAAAGCTTCAGTGTAGATATATCTTGAATCTGGAGCTGATATAATAACCAAGACATCAAAAGCGCTTAGCTCCAGTTTTAAGATATGTCTACAGTGATCAACAGTGAAGCTTTTCGTATTTAGTGTTCCTAATGCTTAGAATGTAAATAATGAATTTATAAATAGGCACTAATTAAAAGATGCAGCCTGACTTTTGTTTTGCTTTATTGTGTGAGTATATGCATGATTTTAGAAATCACTGCTCTGTTATGATATTTAAAGAGTTTCAAATTTTGATAAGACATTGTTTGATATACATAAAAACAATCCATCATCATTTCAATTACCAAATATAATAAAAGACTAATCCAAGATAAAACACTTTTCAATAAATACATATTTTTTATGGCAAACTTTTTTTTGATATAGCCATTCAAAAAAAAATTGATTTTTTCTTAAGGCATGATTTTTATGTTTTCTTTAATTCATAAAATCAAATAATAATAAGAAATCCAATTTACGTGTTAATACATTTGTTTTTCTTTCTGCACTCTTATGATTATTTTTTCATTATCCATAATCTTGAATTAATAAATCCATATGTTTTACAACTATGTATTATTACAAATATCATGCATAGGATAAAACCTTTTTCTTTTTTAATCAGTAAAATATATTTTCTTTAAATTTAGAACAATACAAAGTGTGTCAAAGATTTCCGATTTATTCCTTTTAAATCATTCACTTTTGGAAAAACAAATGATTCTAAATAAATTATTCATTTGTTCAGTTTTACTTTTTTTTTTTTTTTGAGCGGAGTTCCAGATTTATATAATTTTGGTCAAATTCTTAGCATTAGAATATCATAAAATAATTTGAAATTCATGCAAATTTATTAAATGAAATGTTTATTTAGTTAATTATTGTAATATTCATATATTACATTATATTTTTTAAACTTTCATTTCTTTATATATGCAATAAACAACTAGACTGAACTATTCAACATTCAAATATACGTACATTTAATATATTAATAATAAAATGAAAAAAAAAAAAATTATAGTAATTTAATCACAACATAACAATAACAAAAAATCACAATATTAATCCATATAAAATATAGTATAGCTATGCATTATAATATTTCAAACATACCCTAATATGCATTCCCACTGGCAGTTCAAAGTTTATACAATCCATTCTTGTCTTTATTCCATGTTTTGTCTTCTTCATGAACAATCATTATTCATGTAGAGCAGTATTTTTCTTTGATTCATATTTCTAACATCAGCTAAAGGATTAAATTATCATAAATTCATTTTATACAGTTATAATCTATATTCTTGTAATTACATTTTACCAGAGCCTGTTATAATTTCAAACTCTTATTTCCAAATCGTTGAATAAACTTACAATGAACACATTTCATTTTACTGAGATCCACTTAGGTCAACATATAGTATAATTTTTTTGCATCATTTTCTTCTACTGTTTAGGCAATGAGCAGATTTGAAGTATCCAGCTGTCCATTTCTTTCACATGGTCCCTTAAACAAAATTTTTATTTTCTATCCAACATTATTCATCTTCAGCATTATGATTTATTTAATAAACATATTAATCTTTTCTCTTCAATATTTATGGTATTTTACTAACATTTTTTTTTAATTAATGCTAATTTTCAAAGAAATATTTGTCCAATATTTTAGTTAGCTCAAAAAATGATTCCAAGGAATACAACCAACCCAAATATTTTTTTTCTTTTTTTCAAGAGTATACAATATTAGTTTAAAAACACATGTAAACAAATTTATTCTTCTAAATTAATAAAATTCAAAAATGTTTTTTTTTTTTTTTGTAAACTTTTAACAGAAAATAATTTCTCTTCATAGGATCTTTAATTAAACTTCAAAAATAAAATTATTCATTCTATAGTGAAGCCACATATATTTTATATCAGTATATACTACTTCAATTATAAGCTATCCAAAAAAAAAAATGTAAATAAACAAAAAAATAGAATATTAAAATTCATAAATTAAATAAATTTTATAATATTATAAGTCATTTTTCTGTCTTGGAGCACTGTATACAATTATGTTTATTAATAAGATTTTTTGGATCAAGTTGAAAGCACATATATTTTATTTAATACTTTATATATGCAGTATCATATTCATATAATAAAATGTTGGTAATAGCCTGAAATCCAGGCAAAGCCGCTTGGAGCGTTGATGCTAGACAAAATCAATGAAATATAAAGTTTCCGGGCCACAACTTTTTTTTTCTTTTTTTATACGTTTGTTTTTTAATATTGATTAAACGAATTTTTATTTCATTTATAACATGATTTCTTTATTATTAAACAAATTTTTACTTTTTTTTTTTTTTGAACCTGACATTTTTCAACAAATTTTGCTAAAGTAATTTTTTGTTTTTATGATTTTAAAACTTTGGATCGTTTCACGGCGTCAAAAAATTTGTTTTAATCCCACCGCCAAAAAAAAAAAAAGAATACAATTATTTGCGACTTGTTTAGACTTAATTCTACTTTTCTTTTTTGCTTGACTAAATGGTTTTTCTTATTATTAATTTTACTTTTTTTTAAACAACTTGTTTTTCACTTTGATTTATATTATGATTGAATTAGCCTTTCTTTTTTTTTTTTTTTTGGCTACTACAATAAACAGTTTTATTTTGGGGGGGGGGATTTCATACTGTTATTATTAATAAAAAGTAAAACAAATAGGAAATTATTTTAACAGCGCTAAAAAAAAGATAATCAACTTTTGGACTTGTTTCCAATTTTTACTTTTTGCTTGACCTAATTGTTTTTCTTAATATTCAGTCAAAACTACACCCCCACCCTTGGATAAACCAATATATTTATCGCAAAAAGTCAATACTTTTCAATTTTGAACTTTTTACCTCCAATTCTTAATTTCATTTACATTTTATTTGACTTTTTCTTTTCCACCTTTCTAAAATAAACTTCTTTTTTTTTGATGTTTAATACTTTGCCATTATTATTAACAAAAAGTCAAACAAATATAGTAATTAATTACAACAGCGCTGCAAAAAAAAAAAAAGAGAATCAAAATACTTGTGTCAATTTAGAATCACATTACAAAAAAAAGTACACAAACTTTGTATTTTTTTGAAATTATTTTTATTTATTTATGTAATAACTTTAATTCAAATAAAATCAACAATACTGTCTACTGTTTATTTGCAACAGCCATGTCAGATAGGATGGATAGAAATAGATCTTCATCCTTATGCATACGTCTCCATATGAACTCTGACAAGTAATGTTCCAACAACTTTCTGTCAGTTCCTCTTTTCTTTTTGTTCTCTTTTTTCAAAAGACCCCAAAGATGCTTAATATTTTGTGTGTGAGCGCCCATGGTAGGATCCACAAAGTGGTATCGGTGGTTGACTGTTAGGTGCTGGAACCCAGCGGTGTTTAGTTCTGCAGCCTTGTACCCCCTCCAGCAATCGGAAAAGATGGTCGATCCTATCTTGACATTATCTTTGATGGATTGTAAGAGGGTAGCCGCAGAGCGGGATGGAACAGAGTGCACAAAACATTCACCACTCTCGCAGCAAATACCACTGAACACCCACTGCTGTGGTATCCGACCCTAGTGGTTTTTCCTGTGACTATACATTGTCTCATCTACTTCTACTATCAGACAGGGGCCACCGATTTGACAGCAGGGTCTGGAAGCCAGGCTGTCATGGCAGAGTTCTCGCAAACCAGTAGTCCACTCTGACACAGCATTTCTGCACATGTCAAGCTCTGTGTGTATGTTGTTAAGCGTCATCTGGTTGCGACTCCAATAATAAACGAGTCGTAGAGCTTTTAAAAACGGTATTTTGCAGCCGTCCAACCAAGTATTTTTACATATCGAATATCTTCGCTTACACAATCGCGAAACACATGTAAATTGCCATGTTTTTTTAAACATGTGCAATTTCATAGTTTGCCCACACTCGCATCATCTTGTATTTGGTATCACATTATGTGCCTGAAAAAATGAAACAGCCTCACTTTCCGTACTCGGCAATTCTGAATATTTTTAAAAATGCGCGTTTCTAGCAGACATTTTATTGCTCTCGTATATTTTACATGCTGGAACGTGACTTAGCGCATGAGTTTTGTCGAAGAGTGTTCGAACATACCCTTTGGCAATTTTTTTACATATTAACATTTTTTTAGGGAAGGGTGGGGACCATATGACAATTATTAATAATTAACACCATTTTTAAAATAGAAATGACATTACTCTATTACGGAGATTTGAAAAAGTCCTACCGCCTTGAAATTTAAACACCCTCAAGCAATACGGTAATCAGCTATGAATACAACGAATATGCGTAAATAGCTTCGAAGCACAAAACAGGCCGTAATATTTTTGTGCGTCATGTAAACTGGCCTAATGGGTTAATACAATATGAAATGTTGTATTAGCCTGCGGCTGCAAAATGACATTTTTATGTGTTTTGACATGTAAACAATGCCCCAAGCGGCCGTGCCTGGATTTCAGGCTATTACCAAAATGTTTTCTAAGCATAAAGCTATAAGTTTTACTAAATTTAATAATGGCAAAAAGAACTATAAAATTCTTGCTGTAGCATCAGAAAACATAAAAGATGAAGAGTTTAATGGGAAATTGATACATACTTAAAAATATCAAAACAACTACAAGTTATTACCTGCTGATAACAAGCAAGACTGTTATCAATGTTTCTTTAGGGTAAAAAAAAGTTATTGAAGAAAAAGATATCCAAAATGTATTTAATTGTGATGAAATGCTGATATTTCACCAATTATTTTTAAAATAAAGATATGATTTTTTTATTTCTTGAATGAATGTGAATGAGAGAACACTCACACTGTATATATATGCTCCCTCAATTTATTATTATTAACTACATTATTTTTTGTTTATACTATAATCATAATTTATATATGCATATTATACATGTAAAAAGGCATCTGTATTATGTGTGTTGAAAATACAGTACACCTTCAGTTCAATAAACAATATGTATTGTTATAATCAAAACTTATCAAACAAATATGGCCTATTATATGCAATGTATAATGTACATGAGGGGATCTTGAAACAACCTATAGTGAATATCACAACTCCACTGTATTTCTAAATAAAGCATGTATTAAATATTATTTTACATAACATGGGTCAGAACAATAAAGCATTCTCTAGTAAGCTCCTTTTGAAATATTATAGACAACTTCGGAATTATAAACTGTATAATATACAAAGCCTTGCATCATCATAGCCTTCAATTGAGAAATTGGCTCTTTTTAATTCATTAATTTGATTCATATTTAAGTTTCATGTGCTTAATAAAATAATTCATATAATTAATCATACATGTATATTGATTTTTTTTCCTTATCCAGGAATTAAATAGCCAATTGCCCATCATTCATTTTAGCTTTTTAAGATAAATTAATTACAGTAATCAAGTATAACGGTTGGGGTGGATGATGAAATTCCAGTCTTACCGTATCCGCAATACGAGGGCGCCACTAGGCCATTTGAACCTAGAAAATTTATACAGTAGGCAGATACGTGCTGTTAAGATCCCACTTTATTTTATATTTAGACCATTAGCCCAAATCACTAGCTCAGTGGAGACGCAGAGATAATAATATTCTTATTTAAAATATAAAAGCCACTGCCAGTAATGAACACACAAACAACATTTATTTACGCACATATATAATCATTTTAAAATTTGAGGAATAACATTTATTATTTTAGATTTTAATACTTTTAATTTAAATTATTATTTTAAGATTTTAAATCATCCACACAGATTAATTTTATATTTATTTTAAGATTGTCGAGTATGAATAAATTACATAGATTTGCATTTGAAAAGAAAATATTCTATCCCTTATTTAACCCTAGGCCAAAAGTTCGCAATCAAACTGGCATCAATCCATCCGATACATTGATGTATTCAATGTAGCATGAAAATACGACAGCACAAAATACCATAGTCAGGAATGTACATCCGAATAGTATGGTTAGAGAAGACATTGATTCTCAACCAAACAGGAATGCTACATCTGTCGGCAAGAACAATAAAAAAAAACTCCATAGAAAGGGACTGTATTTTCATCTTACTATCCCCTTCCATAGGCAAACAGGGGGTGTGCGGTGTATAATGGAGATCCTACATGTAGAAAACCTCATGCTACATCTACTAATTACACCAATATATCCAATCCATTGACCTAATTTAACTACAAAACAAATAACCTAAGATTACCCTCCCCTAATTAATTAATATAACTTTACAAATCTATATAGCCATTCATGCCTGACTTAAATTTAACATTTATATAAGTTTGCACAGATGGATTTATAAAAGTTTGTTTTTTAATGTTGAGCATAGATCGACTACATAGATACACACTCAAAAACATTTCAAAATAAACATAAATGATCGAAATATAGTCATTGATGTAATTGCAGAGGGAATTCACAAGAAACCCAATGGCATTCATCATAAGATGCCACATTGACACCAATAACTAAAAAGACATCCGAATAAATACATTTTAGATATTCAACATAAGATATCATTATTTACCGAATGTCTATATATTCTAATCAAATATGAAAACAAAAACATAATTAAACATGAACGAATACATGTATAATATGCATATATAAATTATGATTATAGTATAAACAAAAAATAATGTAGTTAATAATAATAAATTGAGGGAGCATATATATACAGTGTGAGTGTTCTCTCATTCACATTCATTCAAGAAATAAAAAAATCATATCTTTATTTTAAAAATAATTGGTGAAATATCAGCATTTCATCACAATTAAATACATTTTGGATATCTTTTTCTTCAATAATATTAATATTAATAGAAATAAAAAAAATAAAAATGGATTTTTTTTTTAAACTTAAATGTATAAAATCTAAACATTAATTATCAATTTGAAAGTCAGATAAGAGTTCATTTTAAAATTTAAGTTCTGAATAATAAAAGCTTGAATGAAAGTTCTTAATTATTTTAAAATTTTATAGTTCATGTTTTACAGGAGAATCACGGTTACTGGTGCCAATTCCAGTGACATCTCTATTTGAAGTCCGGACTGTTGTTCTGGAGGAGGCCTAAGCTGGTTCAATCCTGGTATTACAGTCATTTTATTTTAAATAAGTGAGAGAGAGCGACAAGTGCATCTTATCGCTCTTCTCACAAAAAATCAAGCTGGAACCCTTCTTAATTTCAATATTTTTCCTTTTATAGTACTCCTCCGGATTCATTGAACATTATTTCCTGTTGCAATAATTTCCATTTAGGTACGAGCAATTGGTTATTGCCTCTATTGGACATTCTAAGCTTTTTTATTTCTCTTATCTATATCTTTATCTGACTTTTTTTATATGAGCCCCAAGGGCTAGTTTGCTTTTCGTCTAATTAATAAACACATCATTTCCATTTACAAAAATATCTTATCTTTAGATCTTGTACTTTTTTTTATAAAAAAGTATGTTCAAATATTTTTTTTTTTTAAAAAGAAAATAATTTTTCAAGTTTTGCATCTGTGCGAATATATATATACGTATACACGTTTAACAACTCTTTATGTTTTTAGCTTTTTATTTAAACTTAAGAAAAAAACTTTATTTTAATTTTAAAATAATGTAACGGCGTATACCGTTACACAAGAGAATTATGATAATAAACTTAGCAATTTGTTATGCTTGCTAACTAAGACAAACAAACAAACAAAAAAAAACTATAACTTTACACTGTAGCATTACTAAAAATATTCAGAGGCTAGCAAAAAATAATATTGATAAATTTCAATGGTATGAAAAAATAAAAGTAGTTGGTTATGTTTTTAATAGTAATGTTTTGATAAGCAAAGGAAAACAATTACATTTGTCAAGTAAATAATTAAATCTACTATGTAATTTAAAATTGGAAATTGAGACATTGAAAAAATAAATATGTTCTGTTGTTTGGAAAGATCTTTGGAATGCAATCATGAGTGAAATAAACCCATCTTTAATTTATTTTAGATTTGATATAGTAAAGACCTCTGAAAACTTGAGATATTCAATGTCTTACAATTATCATCTAAAAAATCTACATTATGTGAATAACCTGAGTCTGCTCCCTGATAATTATAAGATATTCTTTATGAAGTATTATCAACTTATGCCCTTCTATGTTTATTGATAAAAGTTTAAAAAATTAAACATATCTACCTTTCTTATTACTGTTCCGATGCTTATTATAGTTACGTAATGTAACAGTAATAATAAAGTTGGATTTGTTTAATAATTATAAGGTCATAATAATGAAGCTTAATTATTTAAATAATATGGCACAGATTTTAAAATATATACCAAGAAGACAAAAATGTTAAGTCTTAAAAGAATTACCATGAAATTTAAAATAGAAGACCAGGAAATTAAAATGATGGATATGTTTTGCTACCTAGGAAGCTTTATTATTTGAAATAGATTTTCAAAAAAAAAAAAAAGTTAAATAAAAAAAGAAATGTATTTAACAGTTTGCAACTGATGCATAATCTATAGAACGGAAGATTACAATAAAAATTGTATTACTCTGGGAATTTAAAGGATAATTATAACAATCATCATCATTAGTAGCTACTTGTAATAATTAGGGGATTATTTCAATTTGGGGGAATAATTGAATTAAGACCCAATTCTAAATTTCAAAAAGTCTCACTTTATTATGAATAGAGTAATAGTTTAAATTTCACACTTGTTCATGACATTTAATTAAAATAATGATAGTCATATATTTTATATAACAATTTGAGAAATATGTGGGTTTAGTAAATATTATATTGAAAATATAAAAAGCCACATCAACTAGAGGGGCATCTTTTAAAAAAACTAACTAAAATACACATTAATGTGGGTGATCAATGTCTTAACTATGAGCAAAACATCAATTTTTAAATTATAGGTTATTAAAATTACCATTTTCTAAATATGAAATAAATTTAAAATATTTATTTTGTGATGGGAAGAAAATAATTTTATGAAAAACCAATAGGAGTATAAGAAATATTTAATAATTCTGGAGAAAAATCATTACATTTTCTGGAATATTTTCTAATAGGATAAAGTATACTTTACAATAAAATTATTAACACAAATAATTCTGAATAGAACCAGACTTCCATATGTTATTAACAATTAATAATGTATATTTATTCATAGACTATAAAGACAGTTACTCCATTCTTTCTTTGTTTTAAATGAAAAAAATTATTATAACAATAATAATTAATGTATCGGCCAAACTTTATTAGCCAAACCTTCAGACTTGTTTACAAAACATCTTTAAAAACTTGTATAATTAAAAATGAAGATAATAAATAATAATCATATAAATAAATTGAAAACATTATTACTTTTAATCATTAACATATTTAAAATCAATTTATTGATCCAAATATATATATGAACACATAAATAGCTCTTATATATATATTTCTATATATAATGGAAAAAAAAAAAAACAATAATTGTACAAATTACAATTCAAAAATTACCTATTATTTATTAGTTAAATTAGTATATACAAGCACTGCACTTTAACATGCTGGATGAAGAAGAATAAACCATATTTTATCTGTAATTTAATAGTAAAATATTTAAAATTCAAATGTAATAAAACTTGGTACAAATGTAGTGTACAACCTACTCATTTGATGGAGCTACATAAAAAATACCATTTAATGAGGGGAAAAAAGCAATCAATAAAAAATAAAATATCCATATTTATTATTGAATTTATAAATACAGAAGTTTATACTATGTCATGAGATTTAATCTGTTTCATTTACATATATATTATAATTGTCTTACAGATTTATAGATCAAGTGATGTATAAATCTATAGGCTGTATTAAATAAAACTTTTTAATATTTAATTGTCTTAAAAATAAAAAAAATTATTTAATATTTTAGTTATTCACAATGTTATTTTAAATAATTATATAAGTAAATTTTGTCTGCATTGATTTCTAGTTTTCCCTTTAAGTTCTGAATATATTGTTGTCATGAGATTTAATCTGTTTCATTTACATATCCATTATAATTGTCTTACAGATTTATAGATCAAGTGATATATAAATCTATAGGCAAAATTTACTCTTGATTTCTTACTGAAAATTTAAAATAATTTATCATTTTATTAAAGAATTTTTAAATTATATACATGTATCAGAGTCCTACAAAGAATGAATAAAAATAACAAATTTTGATATCAACCTCTGATATTTATATATTTTTTTGTTTTATATTAATATTATGGTTTTTCTTCAGTGTTAATATTATAAGAATATTTTGTGAAAAAAGTTAAAAACAAAATTATTAATACAAGTTCTATTTAATGATTCATTAGCATGTTTTTGGTTAATCCTTTTTCTTACTTTTATGCCTTATTAGAAGCCATACACAAGATTCCATTTCATATCAACTCTTCTCTTACATTAAATATATACATGGTATAGAAGTTAATGCAAATTTTTTGTATGCATTTTCAGTATTATATAATCTGTAAATTTTTAAATTTTACAACAGCACTATTTTTTAATAAAAGCTTTTAAATAGTCAAAATAAGAGTCATAGATCACACGACCCTATCTCTTAAGCTTGTAAGTTATAACGATGAGGATTGACTTTCATCAGAAATATTTTAATTTAATCATATTATCAATCATGGTAATTACTACATATACAATGTGAGAATCTGCCTATTTTCATATAATTCAGAAACTAATATATCGATTTTGTTTTCCACATATAGCACAAATCTCAAGAAAACATTCAGTTTATTTAATTTTATTCATTTTATCAGTAGATATGTTTCTAGGGTTAAAACCTACCATGTAACAGTGTTATATTTATTAATATGCATTAGCACTTCCATATTAACCAAGGCTGATTATTTTTTATAAAATATAAGTGATTTTTACTATTGTATATATATATTGTAATAAATTAAAACATTTTATTTCTATATCTCTTTTTAAAAAAAAAAAAACAAATAGGAATCATGTAGTGTTTTAAAAATTCATTAAAAACAAACAAACAAATAAAAAAAAACTTATAAACAATTTCTAAAATACATTTTATTACCTTTTTTGGAATAAATACAGATCTAAAACAAACAGATTTTTCATGTGAATAACAAACATCAATTACTCTTAATTTGTGTTTTCCAATTTTACTTTTAATAACAGAAAAACTTGATTTTCCATAATCTCACATAAATTATTTTCCAAAAAATAAAAAATTATTGCATTACTATTATTTTTTAAAAAGGGTCTTTGGTTATCAATGCAAATTATTGCCCATATATGTATGCATTTTTATATATAAATGTAGTCAATATATATATATATGAATTTTTGAACAAATAATTGTAATCTATTATAGTATTTAATTTACTTTATTAAAGATAAAACTATCATACCCTTTGGCAATAGGTGAGTGCTATATAAAAAATAAAATATATATTTTTAATTAAGTACTGTGCCACAAACTATTCCATGTTTTATTGCTTTCCATAGTATCTTAATTTTATGGCAATCTATTTGGCAATAGGTGAGTGCTATATAAAAAATGGAATACATATTTTTAATTTTTTAAGTACTGTGCCACAACTATTCCATGTTTTATTGCTTTTCATAGTATCTTAATTTTATGGCAATCTATATTTTATCTTTGCATAACTCAAACTGAAGTTTGAAAATTCTACCCTGAAAAAAATTCATTCTGCTAACTCAATCAGATAAATCATCATTATCATCAACCTTATCAATCCACTGCACGATGAAGGTCTCTCCAAGTTCAATCCATCTTCTCTGATCTTTAGCTTCTCCACATCACCCCTGCACACTTTCTTACTTCATCCATCCATTTCACAGGTGGTCTCTTTCTGGGTCTTTTACAATCTCTTGGAATCCAGTTTAAGATTTCAATCACCCATCTATTATCATCTCTTCTAGCAATATATCCAATCCAACTCCATTTCAGTCTTTTAATTTTTCCAATGAGGTCAATAACACCTGTTTGTTCTCTTACCCATATATTGTTTTCAATCTCTTCTTGTTGCTCACAACATGCATCTTTCCATAATTCTTTGAGTGGTCTGAAGTCTCTGTATTGCTCTTCTATTAAGTGTCCAAGTCTCAGATCCATAAGTAAGAACTAGTAAAACACATTTATTAAAAATCTTCCTTTTCAAATACATAGGTATATTTCCTGTTGGTATAAAATTATTTTTACCCAACTGCCATGTAATCATAATAAGGAGAAAATTAAATATATAAATAATTTATCTAATCAATTTAGAAATATCTCTATAGCATGATTATTTATTCTTCTCCAAGTTATTAAAACTGGATAGAAACCAGTCCCTATTTTGTGAGAGTATAATGCAAAAATATCAAACAATCAACAGAGGCATGAAAATCTAAATGTTTTTAACTCATCTGACTAAGTAAAATTCTATACCAAATGTGAGTATAATGAGGAATGTCTGAATTTTTTTGCACTGGTAGATAGTTGTGATGTATAGAGTTTGGATGAGGAATGCATTGATAAAAATTTGAATTTTTGTCACTGTATGCATAATCTTTTTTTTTTTTTAAAAAAAAAAAAAAAACCCCAGCAATTTCCATTTTATTATTTCACTGCAATTAATATATGCATTCTAGTATCAGCAACTTTTATGTGATAAATTTTACTTCATACATAATCATTTCCATTAAAAAAAAAATCTAATTAAAAATAAAAACTTGAAATTTGTAAATCTTCTTTTAAATCTTTTTTTTTTTTTTTGCTACACTGTTTCTAAAAAATTAATATGATATATTTAAAAATTACATAATCACTATTTTCTGAGACTTGATTTTTTTGTAAATTTTCTTTATTAAAAATTATTTTTTTTATAACATTATAATTCCAATAAATTAATTAATAAAAAAATTTCTTTACTATTAAATAGCTGATAAGTTTAGGAGTAAAAACTAAACTAAAATGCTTTAGTTTAAGTCATATTATGTACAAGAGAAACCAATCAATGAAGGAAAAGTAATCTCTCACAAAATGTAGCTCAATATGCACTATATATGCAATCAGGGTTTTCTGATCAAAATCTTTTCAATAGACAGAGGAGACTTGCAAGAGAATAATCACCTTTTTGGGGATGAGGTCCTCCATATACAGTAACAATTAGTAGAATCATCAATACAAGATCAGATTAACTTTCATGAAAATAAATTTCATATTGACAATGTTTTTTGTTTTACTTCAAATGCTCAAAATATTACACACATTCAGTAAATATGTATTTCCATGAGTAACTAAATGTTCTGCAATGATTTATGATTCCAATATAAACTATAAGAATGTTTTATCATTTTTAGGTGCAATCACAAATATGCGCCAGTTTTGTTCTGTTGAAATGGAAGAATGAATCAGGTTTTCATGTTTACATGGAAGTGAAATTATATAAAATTATTGCCTTTACTGAATTTGTAATCATTTAGTAGGTACTTTAGGAAACACTTGGGGAAGCTATTCAATCATTACTGAAATATCAAGCGATAAATACCACAACAAGTAAACAGTATAGATTCTTTTTTTGTTTACATAAATAAAAAAATATATTACATGTCCTTTTTCACAAATGACAGATGGCTAAAAAATTTAGAAATTAAACAAATAAATAAGAACAAAAACACAAATTTACTTATACACATTAATTTTTTTTTTTTTATAAAATAATGGTTATCAATAAATAATAAGAAAAAAATATATGCATTTAGTTGTACAAAGTAATTAAACAAACAACAAACAAAAAGTACAAAATGAATTGTATAAAATAATTTTTTTTTAAAAAATAAAAGGAATATTGAAATCCTATGGTGTAATTATTTAGATCAAACATCCACAAGATTTTTCACATGCTTATATGGGTGACAATTATTGAAAACTGATACATGAATGGTGTTTTTAAAATAAGACTACTGCATGAGGAAAGAATAAAAACGTAAGAAACAATCAATTTCTTTCTTGACCAAAATCAAGTGAAAATAATAATTTTCTTTGTGTTTCAATTGAAACAATGTTATATTGGAGAGGCCATATTTAAAGTGAAAAAAGGATTTTTTTCTTCTCTATAAAGGAACTTAAAGAAAAATAATGGGAGTTAGGTATAGTTTTTTTTTTTTTTATAAACACATGAAGTTAAAACAACCACTTTGTGGATTATTCCCAAAATAATACTACAGACAAATAATATTTCTGTAGTGTATTTTTCATTACACCACTTTCATGCAAGGTAGGGATTGATTGCTATCTACTTTTAACACCTTGTAGAGAGGTGTAATCATAAACATATGACCAAAGACATGCGAAAATCATCTACGATCCCCAAGAAGCACATTTCATGCTGAACTAGCACTCATCAATTAACCCAGATCACAATCTCTTACACACATCTTTATTATTGTTCAGTATATATATATAGCAAATTACTACAATTTAATTGACAAGTGTCAAATATGCTGCCCTCACAACTTTGACACAAATCACTTAATGAAAGTATATTAATAATTTTTATTAGGCAATCATTAGACTAGAGATTATCCACTAATGAATAATTATTAAAAAAATAAATCATTGATGGTAGTGTCATTGAAACATGTATTTAGTGGTAATCTGTACGATGCTTAGACCAAAAGTTATCATCCAAAACAGCCATTTCAGCAGTAAAATAAAAAATATAAATGTAAAAATATATAAAAATTTAATTGTTGAACATACTATACAAATAGATTGTAATAAAAATTAAATGTCAACTTTTAAAAGCACAAGCTGTAAACAAACTAATATATCTTAATAAAAATCCACAGAATGATTTCTGAACTTTTGCTTTCTTGCAAGAAGTTCAGCAGCAGTGCTTTTGGCATTGGTAGCATTATCAGTCCTTGCAATGTTGTGATCTAGTTCTTTTCCTGAAATCAATGAACTGTACTTTGCTAGCAATAAAGTCCTTTTCAAACAAATGTTCTTCCATTTCACAAATGATGGTGTCATTGATTCTATTATCTACCATGCATTTTTGATTAATCCAGATTAACAAAATAGTTTTCATTTGTTTTCTGATGCTCCAATATAATCTGCTCAATTTGTAGATAGATACCTTTTGCTATCTGTATATTTTTTAATTTGACCTTTTTTAAAAACAATGGTGCAGATCATTGATTTAGCTCCATTAAAAAAAAAAAAAAAGACGAATTAAAAAGTGGACAGACAGCAAAAAATATTTCCAGATTGAGCAGTTTACATTGGAACATCAGGGAATAAATGATAACTTTGCTGATATTTATCACTATCAATTTAGCTTCCTTGTGTAGTTTATGCAGTGATACAGTGTCAGACTATAGCATAAGATCCTTGGATCAATTCCAGTTCTGACACTTCCTTGTACATTTTATAAACTCATGAGTAATAAAATCATTCAATTATTTATTGATTCATTCAACTAAACAATATTCAGAACTTAAATTGACGATTTAACATTTTTCTCTTTTTAGAAATAAATTATTTTAATAAATAAATATTGTAATGTTCTGCTTTTTGTTTTCTTTTTAAGATTTGTCTCTAATATAATTATCCACTCATGCACCAATTAAAATTTACATTTATAAATGCAAGAAATTAAAAAAAAAACAAACACAGTAAAGATGAACAAATTGCAAAAAAAAAAAAAAACTATGTGCAAGTAAGTTCACAAAATATTATAAAGATGTCTGATGCTTCATTCAAAACTGAAATGCTATTTTCAAAAAAAAAAAACAAAAACGTAAACACCCTTCCCCCTTTTTTTATTCTCTTAAAACCAAATAAATTGAAAAGACAAATAATAAAAGTTTGAAAACAACCCTGTCAATGGCAAGTGATAAAAGGGAAATCTGTTGGGTTCTGTCTTACAAATCATCACTATTGTGTTTTGGATATTTTATTAATTTAGACTATTGCACAAATAAATTTGTAAGCATATTTAATGATTTTTCTTAACAAAAGTATTTTTAGCAGCTAATATTTGAATGGTTGTAAAAACCTTCTTTTCTAATAAATTTGTTATAGGTGCTTAAAAGATTATTTTCAATGATATAATTTTTTATTATTATTAAGGTTTATTCTAATAGAACATATTTCTCATTTTTGATAATTCCCATAAATCAAAAAATATATTTCTCAAAATAACTAAAATATTAGCTCCTTTAGTTTCTATATTTCAACAGAATGATCATTAAATAAATTCTACTCATATTCACGACTTTGATAGATAGGCCTTAGTAATGCCATGTAATCTGTCTAGGATTAATTATAGATCCATCTCAAATTTCTAATGGCAGTTTTTTCTCATTTAGAAATCAAAACAAAACCTTTTCCCAACAACAAATTAATCTACTATTCAGCTAATTGCCTTCCAAAATACAGAAATGACTTAAATTATTGCCTCCAGTTGAAACCAAAATATTAATATGGTTGGAGATAAATTAAAAACTTCAGACAAATAAGTTTTTTTCCCTTTCAAATCAGTGAATATTGTTGAAAATTTATAAAAATAAACATCTTTGAAGAAAGAAGTCTATATCAAATTAAAAACTTATTTACATTTTTTTTTTGTCGAACTTTAATTCATTCAGTCCCTAAACATAATTCCACACAAAATAAAGAATAATTATCATGTATAGACTTAAAATAGAGAAGAGGAAATTATAATACAATTCACCTTATTCTTGAAATGACATATTTTACTATTATTATACTGAGATAGTTTTCAAAAAGTATTTTAATTATACTTAAAAATTGCAAAATAACAAACTTATGTTATATAGTAAAAAATAAAATTTAATGTTTTATTCAAAATATTTTGTACATATGTTTGAATACTAATTTTAGTGCAAAATAAATGAATAAAATTATACATTTTTTAAATTAACACAAGTATCAGTAAAATAACATTTATTTTTTTTTGTTATTAAAAACTGTCCCCATGGCTTCAAGCATGTTCATAGATAATTACAAATTTTTTTAAAAATAAGTACCACAAAACTAAAATCTACAGTTTTAATTCTCCAAAAAAAAAAAGAAAATCATGCAAAATTCATCAAGATGTGACAAACAAGCTTTTCAAATTTATATATATAAATAAAAATAAGGATAAAGAAAAGGATAACTGCTAAAGGATTATTAATAACTTATGCATAATAGAGCTGCCTTTAATTTAAATATTCCTGAATGTTATTTTAGAGCTCTAATATTTATCCTGGTTATTGACTGCAAATCTTTTAATCCTTATTGAAATATTTTAAATATAATAAAACACCTATTGCTGACACTAATTTTTGTATATAATTCCTTTAACAAATTTTTCAAGTTTAAAATGTACAGATGAGCAATCCCTCATAAGCAGTTTTTCTAAACTACGTACCTTTAAAAATAATAGCAGCATGCATAATAAATCAACAATTTTTTTATTAAATGCTTTATAAATTACTTAAACTGTATTAAAAATTATCCCCTACTATATTTTAAGTAAGCCTCAAATATATTTTTATTAGCCTTATTTCTATAAATTTGAAATTTTGTTTGTTACTTAATAACTTTAAAGTATTTCCCCAATCTTCTTAGTACAACACAATTCTGTTTTCAAAGAAATAATATATTGATAATTTTCAAATTTGTTAAAAAAAAAATTACTTTTAGATGATAAAAAATTCCCAGGTTGCAGTTTTTCTTGTGTTAGTAGTAAATCCCCAAATTTGCTTAAACAAGTACTATAAAGCAAAAATTCATAGTCTATGTAATTCTCAAAAAAAAAAAAAAAGAAAATCATGCTACATTCATCAAGATTGGTGCAATATTTGTTGAGTTATTGAGTAACAAACAACAAACTTTCAAATTTAAATACATAATAGATAGATAATTTACTGTACTATAATTTTTATTTTGGTTTAATTTTTAAAAATTATATATATATATAACTTATTTGAAACTAATTACAATAATAAAAAAAGTGATTCCCAGATACTTATTCTTGAACAATAAATATAATTTATTAAATCATATTATTCACAGTATTTAAAATGGGTATATGTATATATGAAGGTATGTATGCATGCATACAACCATATACACACACAAATTATTTTTACAAAGTTCTAAAACAGCATCAAAAATGTTTACGTTTTCTTTTAATAATTAAAAAATAAATAAAAAAAGAAAAATCACAATTACATTCAGAAGTTAATTCAACTGATATATATATAATGTGTGTATATATATATTAGTGCACATATATAATTTAGATGGAAAAAAAACATACATGAATGTGTATATAAATATATATACACACATACATATATGCACATTTTTAAAAAGCATGAACAATTTCATTTTATTTAAAATGAGATATTTAATTTCTGAAAAATACATTTAACATAAATTATTTTTTAAAACATCTTTTAATAATAAAATATATAAAAATAATAAAAATATATAAAAATCCATTATTCAAATAAACTAAAAAAAAAGTTTCAATGGCTATTCTTCAATTATTTATTTTCATGTTTTATTAGAATTATTTGGACAAATTGTTACAGATTATAGATTTGTAAATATCATCCATAACTCCACTTTAAAAAATATAATTTGCAACTTTTTTAAAAAAAAACTTTTTTGTTTACTGATATGTTATGGGATACTGTATTAATTCATCCATTCTATATATACACATAAATAAAATAGAAATGTTTGACATGGACTAAACTGGCTACAGACCTAAGTGAAAGATTCTTGGACACAATGAAAAATGCTTCTGAAGAATTTCTCCAACTCCCAATATAATAACATCTCAAAAACATTTCTTACTTTGATTTTGCAGCCACACATACAAAAGCTGAAAAATGTTTACTTGCTGATAGTATTATTTTTGGAAACTGTACTACTAGTTATTAAATTTTCATCTTTTTCCTCCCCCCAAATTTTTATTTTCCTATTAAGATAAAAGATTATTATATTTATGTATTATATTGTTTGACAAACATTGACATAACAAATTCATATATATTTTAAAATAAATATTGGTAATTTTCTTATTGCAATTCTGTTGTCAAACATTAAAATGAAAGCCATTTTGAAATAAAAGCAAGCATTTTTTAAATAAAAAATTATATAAATTCCTCCTTGCTTGACAATAGTCAAAGTTTATCCAAAAATTAATTTTAACAATTATTACTGATATGTTCATAAACTAATGATTGTTCATATCATTCAACTAGTAAAACATTTCAGTAAAGTTCAAACATAGTGATATAAAAAAAATTATTTTATAAAAATGTCCAAATACAATTTTATTTCAGATAAGTTATATTTTGGGTTTTATCCAATAGTTTTTATAATACACAGATACACACTCACATATATATACCCATATACAGTGTCCAATACAAATAAATATTTGAATATCTTGTTGGTATGACATTTTATTGATATTTAAATTCTAATCATTAAAACCATTTAGCTTTTATGCAATGGAATTAAAGCATGAAAAAATATTGGATTCATACAGAATCATATGCAGTATAATTTTTTTATTATTATTAAATTTTGTATAAAGCAAATTTGGTTAACAAAGTTATCAATTTTCCAAAATAAATTTAAGAAGCAAAAAAAATCAATTCTTTTATTCAAAAATTTATTTCTCTCAATGTTAAGACCCCAAAAGGAAAAAAAAAGACAGAGACTCAAAAATCGAAGTCAGTCTACTATCAACTTAAATATATTTAAAAAATGCTATTCTAAAAATATAAAAAGCAAATTTTGGAATATTAAAAAAAAAAACCAAGTCACTATATATAAAATGCATTATGGTGTTTAAACAATCCATCCATAATAGTTTGGAAAAAAAATCTTTACATGTAAATTTTGTATATTTTTTAATATATAGGTGTGTGTATATATGTATATACATATATATATATTTTTAAAAAAATTACAATGCAAACAGCCAAAGAACCAGAACAAATGGAAATAAAAATTCATAGCAAATCATTTTTAGAAGTTTTTTCAACTTAAAATGCATGCACGTTATATATATGATTTATAAATGAGTGTTATGTATTTCTATGTATGTATGTACACATGTACAAATATTCTCAGACTTACAATAGGTCCCCATTTTTCATTTCTTTGGTAGTCTTTAAATCAAATTCATAGCTATATATATATGCATGCACATATACATCAAATAAAAAATTAATTTGTCAGACATAAAAGTGAAGAATTTCTAATTTATTGTATAAGCAGGTAAAATTAGTTAAAAGGTACATGAAGAAAACAAGTGGAAATGAAAAACATTCTCTAGAATATCAATAATATAAATGCAGAAATATCTACTGATTTTAAAACAAATATTTAAAAAATAATTATTTCAATAAAATATCTGTAAATAAAAATTGATATTTGCCTGAAGGTTTGTGATGATGATGTACTATAGATGTGATATGTTGGACTATTTACATCATCTATGAGTGAATGTAGAATGTATAGAAAATTTTAAACTTTATTTAAACTTTCCAATTACAAACAACTTGTTAGTAATAACACACAAATAGACAGCACAGGTTAGTAATTACACAATATTTCGAGTAGTAGTATTCTCCACTCTTTTTCAGGTGTTGCTGGCCTGATATGCACAGTGACAGTATTCACTTAGAAGTCAAATTCGCACCTTTAGACTCTTAAATATCGAATTTAAGGCAAACGCTCTGCTCTAACCAACCGAGATATTCTGTCAAAGGCAAAAGATAGTAGAAATTTGATACATTTATATATGAGCATTGGATCAAATCCTCATGAGTCCTTGCGCTTGAAAAAAAAAAAAAAAAATTTGAAGGACTCTGAAGGATTTGAACCAACTCCCATATATAAATATATCAATTTTTTACTATCTGTTGCATTTGACAGAATAGCTCAGTTGGTTGAAGCATATGTCTTACATTTGATATTCAAGAATCTAAAGGTGTGTTCAACTTCTACGTGAATACTGTCACTGTGTAAGCAATTTCAAAGAATCACAGAGGAATTCAGGTTTCATGAAATCAAATAAAATTGTAATAAAATAAAAAATTACATATAAATTGAAATAGTATAAGATTATAAAAATAATAGGAAACAATAATATTGTGATAAGAGAATAAAGCTACTATATATTGGAAACAAGAAATGAAAAAGCAAAGACTGATAAGATTTTGTAAAAAAAAATATGAGTGCAGTTCAAAAATCATATATATATAATATACATAAGGAGAGTTCTAGATAAAAAGGAATTACAAAGTAATTCAAAGTAAAGTTAGAAATTGGTTCTGATTATAATCTATTTCTCAAAGAACTGAGAATACTTCTGAAAAAATTTAAGATATTAATTACAAAAAAAGTACTCACAAAAGTTTAACAATAAAAGAACTAAAGCAGGCACATTCGATTGGAAGGAATGCATAGTAAAAGAAGTTGTGCCAAAAAAAAAAAAAGATTTTAATATTCATTTCAATAAGATTGTTATTTAATAAAGCATTAAAAAAAAGTCAAATAACATATATTACACCCTAAGCATTAAGCCTGTTCTAATTTCCACTATAAGACAGTGTAAATAATTTTCTCTTAAACATATATATAAGCAAAAATAACTAGTGTTTCTAATTTTTTTTCTTTCCTATGTAGTTATATGAACAGTATAAACAGTACTTTAAAAAAAATTATTACCATGCTTTTACCAGATACATTAACTACAATACGTGAAATTTTTTGTATAGACTTGTAATTGGATGGTCTGATAATTATTATTTGTAATTTTGGGGAGGAGGAGAATCTGGTTTTAATAAAAGTGATAAAACTAGATCTTTATAAAAACTAAATAAAGTCAGCAATGACTCAAAGCAATAACTTTGCTTTGAAAAAATGAAATGCCTATCTCAAAAAGTTTTCTCAAATATTTGGCTATGGTGAGAAAAAAAGAACTCCAACAACAACCCAAATACATATTTAGATAAGAAATAATCAAATTAAAATTTAATTCTTTTTTATCAATATACCAAGGGTATTAATTTATAATAGAATTATATTAGATAATATTAATTTTTCTTTATTTTAATTAAATCCCTGATGCAAGAAAATTAAAATGCAAAAAGATTTGAATTATTTAATTAAACCAAGATATCAAGATAGGACAGATAAATTGGCAGATATGGTGAAAATTGATGAAAGATAATACCAATAAATTAGAATCAAAGTTCAAGTCCAAATGAGTACATTTTACTAATAAAAGATTAACAAGCATTCTTTCTTCAAAATTAATTTACAATAAATTTGACATTTATTAGGAATTCAAAAAAATATAAACAACATTAAAGTGAACTGCTGAAGAAACATTTAAAAATAGAGAAACGCATAAATTAAAAGTAAATTTAAAATAGATATAATTTCTGTTATTTATTATGATGTTTATCACAATACTTCATTCCTTAATAAACATGTAGTTAATAAAACTGTGTCTTGAATCTAATACCCATATATTAGAATTATATAAATTGTTTTGCATCCTAATGCAATTAGTCCATATTCTTGATTTATAATAGGTAAGCAAAAATATTTAAAGGACGAATATTTTTTACTGCCAATTTTATTTCTAAAAATGTGTATTTAGTTCGCAAACACATATCGGGACAGAATATATTTTTATAACATGAACATAATTATATATTAAATATAAATTGTTTTATCCATTTTAAATATTAAAAATATCACAATTTAACTAAAAGAGATTATAGTACTGTAAAAGCTACAGTTAAATATCATAAGATGATCAAAAATTATTGCTGCATTATGTTCATGAACTGGTTAACGCTTATCATAGTTGGTCATTCTTCAATGTTTGCAAATTGGCTTACTTTATCAAATTGGAAAACAAATCAAAATCACATAAATGGACAAATATTGGGAAAGAGTGGGATGTGTGGAAAAGCTTAAAGAAAAGGACTAGAAATGAATGAATTTATTTCAAACCTGTTAAGAAATATCAAATGTTCACAGATAAGATTCTTAAAAGATATGTTAATTTCATTAAAATATTGCTAGTATCTGCAAAAAATTTTATTTAAATAATTGGTCAACTGCATTTACTATCTCAAAACTTCAATCTGGGCTTATAAATTGGAAATGAAAGAAGTGGAAAAAATGGTCTATCTTTATAAAATGCAATGTTAAATGTAATGCAGATCAAGTGCTGGTTGGAATCATCAATTATTTTATCTAATATATAATATAATGAAAATATTAAAAAAAGAAGAAGGTATGTTTAAAAAAAATGACAATTTTAGCTATCTCCTCTTCCTATCATTGTTTTAGTAATGCACAAATATAAATACATACAAGTGGAATGACCTTAAGCTGCTTGTAAAACAGATGTCTGCTACATGAAAAGTATCAATAAATTCTTTCTTTATCAATCTTTTTCATTATAAATAAAACAGTATTAAAATTTGAAATTTAATTCTTTGTATATTTTAGTTTTTATTCAAGAAATATGTTATTAAATTAATATATATCAGTGTTGTATGGAAAATAACTAAATAATCTTAGCTAAATTTAAAATGGTTTACTTATAATTTTAAAAGCAAGCAAAATGGTTCCTATAGTAATTAAAAATTTAATTTCCATAACATATTTTATCATTAGTAATTTGAATTTAAAACACTATTATAAGATGGTTAATTTATCATCTAATCACATTAAATTATTACCAGTGATGAGAACAATATAATCAAATGAGCAATTGTAAATAAAAATGAACACATTATTTAGTGCCATTCATATATGCTATATTTAGACAATTTGATTAATTTCTTTTTATTTCTTATTCCTTTAGACATTGATTTGTATACATCCATATAAATACCATTTATACACCTTTTTTAATCACTTTTTACAACTATAAGAAAATATCAAAGAATAAATTTTGTTTGCATCATAAAAAGTGATGAAAACGTTTAAATGACTTTACATAGATATTTATAATTTGATTAAGTATGTATTGAAACAATTACTTCAAAATGATAATTCAGTAAGGAAGAGAATAATTAAAAAAAAAAAGAATTAAAGAAAACAAAATAAGTATTAAGCTAGTTAGATTTTTTTTTAAAGATAATTAATTCATATAATTTTGTTACATATAAATAAATAATAGTTGTTAAAATAATAAAGTACAATTTTTATTTTAATTATGGATAGAAAACTAAGTCATAAGAGCGGGAGTGTATGTGCATGTAAAATTTATATATACACACACAAACAACATTTGTTTTATTAATAAAAAATATATATTAGTATTATTAACAATTAATCTTGACAATAAAAAAAAAAGAAAAATATTAATGTATAAAATTTATTCATTTTATTTACAATAATCACTTTTGTTGAATAGAATGCTATATGAAAGCTGGGAGAAAAAAATTTAGTTTTTAATAGAATGTTGTGAGGAATGCTGAAAAATAGAATAGAATAATAGACTTTTGCAGTGAAAAATAATAGAAAAGTTTTGTCTTCAAGACTGATAATAAAATAGACATAAATTGTTGTGTTTTTTGGAATTTATAAGCAAAATGAATTTCTAAACAGAAGGAAAAAAGATAGATGGCTAAGATTTACTTCTTTCTCATCAGAAGTATATTTTCCTAAAAACTGGAGGAATTGACATCTGAATTAAAATTAATATCTCTCACTATATAATTGATGTGATAATTATTCTATTGTGGAAATAATGCATAAAATTTTAAAATATACCTACCCAAAAAATTATTTCACTCAGCAAACAATGGCATTAAAAGCATTGTTATTGGATTTCAAAGGGTCTAAAGATAGAAGACATCATACATTAGGAAAATGGATTAAATAATTTGTAATAGTACATTTAAAAAAAAAATTAATATATGCAAAAAATGTATGTAGCAAAGCTCATATTACCTTCATTACAATAGTTACAGTAGTATATTTTATAAAAAAAATAAAATGATCCAAATGGTAAGATTATTTTTTTATTATTTTCTTTATCTATTTCAAAATATTATTAAAGGAAAGATTAAATTTACTATACTTCTAAGGATAGTGTTTGAGAACAATGTTTCACCTGTTTTTTTTTTTAATGATTATTATTTTTATTTTTTATTTTTAAAAAAAAAAAACAATTCTAAAAATAATATGGAAAAAAATATTTAAAAAATGTTTTAATTGATTTTATGCAGAATTTGAAGATATGTAAGTTTAAAAGAAATCAACAAAAATAAGCATAAATAAATGTAAAAAAATAAAAAATACATACCTATAAATATAAAAAATTTTAAATACATATTTTAAAATTTTCAATCAAATATAATATGTCAAGAATGGGATCCTTAAATAAAAGAAACTTTACTTCATGAAACTGGGCATTTTTTTTTTTACTTTGGCAAATAGATATTGGATTATCGTAGCCTTATGACTTAATTATTTACTTGATCAATCATTACATATACATTTAAGGTTATATTAAATGTTATGCTAGAGGATCAAGACCTCTGCATTTTATGTGTAAGTTAAACAGATATTTTATTTGTATGATGATCATATAGTCACAATAATATTATTGATGAATATAGTATTTATTTTATATATCAAGTAAATGAATATTAAAAAAATTTTTTTAATAAATGCAAAGTGAAAAATATGGATTCATATTAGTAGATGCTCATCAAAAATGGATTCACATATTTAAATAAATCATACAATATAATATAAAATATCTTTATATAACTGCAATAATTGTATACATATATATAAATAATAGTACAGAAAAGCTTTTTCAACATATATTTATTTTTGTCCTTTTCAATATGATAGAACTATTTTAAAACTTCAATTTACATTACATACATATCTATCTTTTTTTATACATATTATAACAATAATACAATATGTATGAAGGAAGAAAAAAAAACCTGTATAAATGTATACTATATAATTTTCAATTACATAGTATACATGAAAAATTATACAGTATACGTCTTTTTTTTCTTCTTCCTTGTACATATTGTATTATTGTTATAATTGGTTCTAGTTGTACCCTATGTATGCAATGTAAATTGAACCTTTAAAATAGTTCCATGACATTGAAAAGGGCAAAAATAAATTATTGCTGTTATATAAAGATATTTTATATTATATTCTTGTTAGTATAAAAATGTTTTCCACTTTAAAGATAATAAAATTAAATGGAATGACATTCATCCCGTGTAATTTATACTAAATATTTTAATTATTGATATTAATTTGAAATAGTCATATAAATTTTTTTTGCTTAAATTCATAAATTAAATATTGAACAAATCAACGTAAAAAAAAACAAACAAACAAACACATATGATGAGTACTTAGAATACATGGTCAAAATAATTGTTTTACATATATTAAAAGTTCATTTTATAAATGTATATGAATTTGAGTACTGATAAATATATTTATTCATTGCTTATATATATAATTTTTAATTATTTTTTTTTGCAAATTCTAGATGAGAAAATATTTCAATAAAAAATTCTAAAATGGATAAAATAAGTTTCAAATATTGATTACATCAGGCATTTATTTACCTATTTTATTACTGTTAATCATTAATTGGTTTTGTATATTTTATTCATGTTCTGTAATAAAATTATATTGTTGTAATTGACATGATGGTTATTAATTTCATTCTTGTTTATTTTATTTTGGTTTGATAAATATTTGAGTACCTGATATTATGATGGTTTTATAACATACTATCATCATGTGCTTTTTTTATTATTAACATAACAATAAAAATTTGTCTCATGATCTTGTAGTTCTGATGTGCTTGCTGTAAGGGCTTTTGTAATGAGGGTAAGAATATATAACAGGGATACATACTGGATAAATATCCTGATTTGCATGGCACTCATACATTAGAAATGATTGCAAGTTAAGATAATAGATTTCTGATTAATAGATTATATATCTTTCATGCTTTCTGAGTAAAGCAATGAGTAATATTCTTTTATTCATATGTATTCACACCAATTTGGCAAACATGTGGCACAAACTTATTCCAATTTTGGTGCTGCTGGTGCCCTAGTTATCCATTATATAATTTGGTCACCCAAATGTGTTTCTTGATGAACTTATACCCCTAAGAGGAAAAAGTGCTTTGAAAATGATGCCTACACAATTAAGATATTTAATGATATTGTTAGGAAGGTATTGGCAATCTTACCTAGCATACTCATATACAAAATAGTGCAATTAAAATGAAACTATAAAAAAAAAACTTGAATACTCAAAAATATGATTTAATTTATCTTGCAGGGATGTCAATGTTAATAAACTATGAGTGGTTAATTAAAAAAAAAATTATATCTAAGAAAAAGTTAAAGCTTTGCTAGATCTGTACCCTGGAGAGATCTAATAAACAGAGCTTAAAAAAGTGAAATAACCTAATGAATAGCCTAGTATTTTAAACCACTGTCTGGTTTGTTATTGGTAATATTAGACATGTTGATCCTTTACTTTCTTGAAGATTCTTTGTTGAAGTATGAAATAAATAATTGTAGAGATATATTTTAAGTACATTTTTACTTTGTAGTCATTAGATTAAAACATATAATTAGTCATATAAAGAAGTATATATGTTTCTTATATTTGCATATGTGCAGAATATGATAACATGCTAGAGAAAGTACATCTGGGCCTATCAATATAGTATTTATACCAGATGCTTTATAATATTTATATGTGCTCAGAATTACTGGAGATGGAATACTTAGTTTTACTTGTCTTTAAAACATATTAAAAATAATGCATTAGTTATCACAAGTTTTTAAAAAGAATCTTGTCACAGAACTTTAATGCCTTCATTGATAACTTTACCATTGATGAGCTTAACAAGGGATGTATTGGCGTGATCGTGAAAAAAAAATTCGAAAAGGAAGTAAGGATATATGATGAAAGCAGAAAATAGAACATGATGAAATAAAAATCCATAACATTTGAGATGAAATGAGATGAGAGACCCTACCATGAGACAACTTTATGTTGGCAATAGTCTAAAAGAATACAAAAAAAATAATTTAATTAATAATATAGTTTTAAAAAAGGAAAATGAGAGATGAGAAAGGCAAACATTTTTAAATATATATATAGTTTTTAGTGGAAATAATGCTTGATGAGGAGAGAGATGTTTCACCCTCTTTCTAAATTATTTTTATAAATATGGGGAAAGTGAGGGTAGAATTAGAGCCAATACATTAACAAGATGAGATAGCAAAAGTAGAAAATCCAATACCAAAAGAATGTATACTGAACCAGATTATGGTGATATTAATGCAAGTATAACAAGGCATAACAGGATCAGCAAGGATAAGAACAGATGGATAAAAATTTTAAGAATTTAAAAAGTAAAAATAGAGAACTATCAAAAAATGCATAAATTTTTAGTTCCAATGAAAAAGGAGTAAGTAAATTAGAAAAAAAAACAAGCAAAGCTAGAAAATAGAAGAAGGATGCCAAATAAAGGAAGAAGCCAAACAATATAAAGCAAAATTGAAGAATGTTCTAGAAATGAATCTATCTGTGGTGAGTGAAAGAGCAAATGAAAATAACTTTTAAGATAAAAGTTTAGAATGAGTCAGATATTAAAATATAAAATAAAGCCTTTTGAAAAGGCAGTGATAGTCAATAATAAGAAAGTAATAAATAGATTAGATGACCCTGAGAGAATATTAGTCTTTAAAAGATATAAAGAAGAATGTTAAGTATTGTAATCCAATGATGGAGGACATTAAAGGTCAAACAGATAGCATTGATGGAACAGCAAAAGGTAATCAAATGAGAAAAGAATGTAAAAATAACTGATGCTAAGGTTGAAATAAAGATTGCCGAATCTGAATTTGAAGTGACAATGATGGAGGACATTAATAGTGGAATATATTAAATTCTTTGGGTTTTGGTATACAAAACTGTAACATATTTATCATTTGTTTAATTACTTGTATAAATTGTAAATATTTATTGTGTTAATAAAGGTTTTTTATTTAAAAAAAAAAATCAAGTAAATAGTATTCAAAAACAAATTTCTATCTACAATACAGCCCAGAAGAAAACGTAGTTAAAGTGAAAATAGATTTAACACTTCATAAAATTATAAAAGATGTTGGAATTACAAAAAAAGTTTAAAAATAACTGATTTTATGGATGAATTAAAACATGAAATAGAGATATCCAAGAAAGATTTCAGAGGAAGTGCAAAGATAAATAAGTAGAATAGATGTGAGTGTAGAAGAAAAATTAATTAAATAGCATGAAATTTAAAAAGTTCAAACTATTTAAAAAATAAAAATTGACAGGTTTTCTTAGACATCAAGAGGTAGTCGGTAAGATGAAAAATGAAATACAAGTTAAGGAGTAAAATATGGGAGAAAGTGAAAATGTGCTCCCGAAGAAAGAAAATAAAAAATGTACAGTGTGTAAAATTATTATTCAATTATTATTATTATTACTGTGTAAAATTAATATTTTAAAATGATAAAGAAATAAGCATGAGTATATCAACACACAGAAAATGGATTAAAGAATCATAGATATTTGGGTAAAAATCAGACAATATTTAGATGCCCAAACACTAAAAATATCTGTCAAGAGGAATCAAAAATAGGAGGTAAAACAAAAAAGGGAAATAGGTGTAAAATACAAAATAAATTGCCCCCAAATACTGAAGTTTACTCATTTATTCTCATATTCTAAGCCTCTTCACAGAAACTATTTATATGGTTGTTTTAAGCATAAAAGAATATATCATGCTATTAAAAAAAAAAAAAAAAAGCACCAGGTTCAAAACCTGAAAGATAGCACTGGAGTTTAAGCTGAATATTTTTCATATTAGCAAAGATATTCAGCATAGAGTGTAAATATGACATGAAAACCATTTTGTTGCATATATATTGAATTGATTTTTATATACTAATGTTAGTATTTGATGGTTATAACTTTGAATTTACAAAATATTTGTTGATATTGATAAATTTCTGTTGATGTTATTCTTTGTTTTATAAGTATAAAATGATGTTATCAATAACTGATACAAGTTATTATAGAAATAAACAGAGAGAAAACTGACACAATTAGGCATTCTTCATTCTTTTTTCTTCAAGGAGAATTGAAGCAGTTAGTTCAAAATGACAACTGAATAATGGAGAAAAATATAAAAAAAAGAAAGAAAACAAAATATGTGCTAAGCTATTTAGTTTTTCTTTAAGATAATTAATCCATATAATTTTGTTTTATATAGGTAAATAATAGTTGTTAAAATAATAAAGACCGATTTTTATCATATGAATAGGAAATCTAATCACGTAGAATGTAAACACACACACACACAAAACAACATATTTATATGTTTTATTTAAAAATATTAGTAATAATAATAATTAATCTTACTAATAAAAAACAATTAAAAAGAAAAAAATAAATCATTGATTAATTAGTTTTTTTTTAAAAAAAAAAGAAATAAATAAATGGAAAAGATTAATTTGCAAAATTTTGTTATCTTCTTTTTATTTATAATAAAATGTGTTTTGTTGAATAGAATGCCATGATAAAATACTGGGTTACAAATATTGAAAAAAAAAAAAAAGTTTCTAATAGAATGGATGCTGAAAAAGAGAATACAATAATATAGACTTGTGTAATAAAAAATAAAGTTTTGTTTCAGCACTAATAACAAAACAAATATTTATATGTGTTTATTTTTGGGGAAGTAAGGATTTAGGAGCAAAATGAATTTCTAAAAAAAAAAAAAAAAAAGGAAAGAGATTTATTTCTCGTCAGATTTTCGAGGGATTGGAGGAAATGTCAGCTGAATTAAAATTTGTGCCTGTTTTCTCACTATATAATTTTCTAATTATTCTACTCGATATAATGCATAAAATATAGAGAGACAACAATTTAAACAACTATTTCAATCAGCCATACCATTAGAAGTACTACTATCAGATCCCAAAGGGTCCAAAGAAAGAAAATATACTTTAGTAAAATGGATTAAATAATTCTTAACAGTAACTTTATAAAAATAATAAATTGATCCAAATGGTAATATTATTTTATCTATTTCAAAATATTATTAATGGAAATATTAACTTTACTATACTCTAAAGAAAGCTTTTGAGAATAGAATTTCATTTTTTTTAATTTTTTTTTTTTGTTGGCAATTCTAAGAATAATATTTTTGTTAAAAAAACGTATAAGAAAATAAGTTTTAATTGATTTTATGCACACATACTTGCATATATATATAAGTTTAAAAGAACTAATCAAGAATAAGTATATATTTAATGGTTTTATATTTGTGGATTATTTATGGTTTTCAAAATGAGTATATATATATTTATTTTTAAAAAATCACCTTTAAATATCCATTTTTTAAAAAATATATACTATAAAGTATTCCAACCAATATAATATATCAAGAATAAGATAGTTGAATAATTACTCTTTGAATAAAAGAAACATCATTTCATGAAATTGAACAGATTTTTTTTTTTTTATCTTGGCAAAAATATTTTTTATTTATTTACTTGATTAATTATTATAAAGAAGATACATCTAAGATTACATTAGCTTTTATATTAGAGGATCATGACCTTTGTATTTTATACGTAAAACAGCATGTATTATTGCATATACTGGGTAATCTTAAAAATATAGATATTTTACTTGTTTTAGTAACAATAATGTTGCTGATGAATATAATAATATTTATTTTAAGTCAAGTAGAAAATGAATATAAATAAAATATTTTATACAAAAGCAAAGTGAGAAAAAGTTAAATGCAACGACCAGACAAATGTTTAATAGAATATTTGTAAGTTATATTTATCCTATGTAACTTAAAATAAGTATTATAATTATTAATAATAGTTTGAAATAATCATAAAAAATTTCTGCCCAAGTTTATAGGTAAAATATTAGACAAATCAGCAAATACACATGATGATTAATTGGAATATGTGGTCAAAATAATGTATGTGGATTGTTTTCAAAAATTAAAAGTTCATTTTACAGGTGTATATAAATTTGAGTAATAGTAAATAGATTATTTTTAAAAAGTTTTTCTTTTTTTACAAAAGAATATAAAAGTAAAATTCTAAATGAAAAAAATTTTAAAATAGAGAAAACAAGAGTTTAGAATATTGATCACATCAAGTATTTATTTACCTATTTTGTTATTTTATTTACTTAATCATTAATTGATTTTGTATTATATTTTATTTATATATGTTGTTAGTGACATAGCAATCATTATTTTCATTTGTTTTATGTTGGGTTTGATAATTATCTGACAATCAGATATTATGATGGGTTTCTATCATAACTTCATTGTTTACTCTTTATTATTACCAATATAATTAAAATTTCTCTCATGATCTTTACTTCCAATGTGCTTGCCATAAGGGATATTGTAATGAGGTTAAAAATATGTAGCAGAGGTACACACTGGATAAATATCATAATTTGCATGGCATCCAGGAGAAATAGATAATTTCTGATAAGTACCCTATATGTTGTCTTTTGTGCTTTCTAAATAAAGCAAATGAGTAATATTTTTTTTATTCATATGTATTTGTCTCGACATGTAATAGATAATTTGGTCCAATCAACATGTGAACAAATTTATTCTAATTTCAGTGCTTCAAATATGAGGTCCTAGTTATCTCATTATGGTATTTATCTAAATATTCAAATTTATATATATATATATAAGATAAACGTACATAATGTTCAAATTTATTTATTAAGTGTATAGATCGTATGAAATTAAAGAGACAAAATTTCATCTCTTAAATATATGTGCCTTACTGATTTTATAATAGCTCAATGATGCTATGTTGAGTACAGAGAAAATTCTCAAACCCAAACACAAGATAGAGACTTTATAAAGATAAGAGCAGCCTTCTTATCTTTAACTTAAATTCTAATTTATATAGGCCAATCTGAAGGTCTTGGTTTGAGAGAGTGAAGATGTTACTGTTCACTTTCACATCCATTACTTTTTTACATACATTAACATTCGCAAAATCTTGCGATTTACTATGTGTTAATATTATAAATTAATAAAAATTATGTAGGTTCAAATTTATTTAATAAGTGCATATATCGTATGAAATTAAAGAGAAAGGATTTAATCATTTTAATATATGTACCTTACTGATTTTATAATAGCTCAACAATGCTGTGTTGAGTACAGAAAAAACTCTCAAACCCGAACACAAGATATAGAGACTTTATAAACATAAGAGTGGCCATCTAATAAATGAAAAAATTGTGATGTTATTTGAATGTAATATCATTTTTTTTATAAAATATGCTTAGATGAGTATCTTAGATATGAATACTATGTAACTATATATCAAATAAAACTGACAAAAAAATAATATAAAATGTAATAAAACAAAAAGAATTTGACGTGTCTAGAATAATATACATTTTCTTTGGTGATACTCCGATAAACAAAATTCTGCTTAAAGAAGAGGAATATTAAGGATAATAAACAAGTGTTTTATATATAATAAAATTTAAAATTAAAAAAAAAAGTTCAACAACAAAATCAGATTCATATTTAAAGTATAACTTACAATTATTATCTAAAATTATACAAGTAAGATACTGATTGATGAATAAGTATAATTACTATATATACTTTTTGTAAATACATTTTTGTGTTTTCTTTTTTAAAGTTTAATATTATTTGATTTAAATTTTATTTAGTAATGTTTTAAATAAAAAACTTAACTTATATTCAAATTATTCCCACCCACCCATTCCCAAAAAGACAAAATATACATCTATATTTGAATGACAATGAATAAAATTATATTATTAAATTATAATAATATTTTGATCAAATTAATATATTTAAAAGATATATATATATATAAAAAGATAATTTAAGTCTTTAACTTTTAAACATTTATATTCCAAAACAAACCTGATTTCATGATGAAATATATTAATTGTGCAATCTATTATGTTAGCATGCTACATATTTATAAAAAAATGATTGAAAGGTGAGATAGTTGTAAGTCAGAGAATAGTTGTACACATGCACTGTAAGTAAACATAACACACATAAAAAAATTACACACAAATGTAAAAAAAAATTAAAATAATTTTTCCAGAATGCTATCATTATTATTATTATTCTTTTCTTCAATATCAGGTAAAGGATGACCTTTTCTATTTGTTTTAAACTATGAAATAAATTCTTAGTAAAAATAAAATGTGTTTTGAATACAGCCAATTATAAATAATAATTTTTAAAAAAATCAAAAAGTAACATATAATATTTTCATAATTTATCACAATATCTTCACTGCAATTCAACAGTTGATTAAGAGCAAACTTTTTTTTTCTTCACAAAATGGGTAAGAAGGGCTTTAAGAAGGACCTGCATAAAACCGTAAAAAAAAAATTTTAAATGTTTTTCAACCATTTTTTTTTATCTATCTAAAAAAAAAAAGTCTGAAACTGTACACAAAACTCTGTACACAAAGATTTTTAATTTTTTGACTAACTTCCAGTTGAGCAATTAACATTTTTACATCAAAATATAATACATATAATACAACCAAGTTTCATTAAATATTCTTTATTTACAAATTCTGACCTATGAAAGGCCAGCAAGGAAATAAGTTGATTTGTTTTTTTCTTTCCTTGATTAGGTGTCAGAAGCATGTAAAAATATAAAGAGCTTTAATCCTAAAATTAAGATTAACACAACAAACCATTTTAAATGCTCCAACAGCATGTGTCCTCTAAATCAATCAGGAGATTTACAGATGCTTAGCTTCATACACATTGCACTGACAGAGAATATCCATTCCCTGAGATTAACAAGAATGTATTTTGGAACAATCTCTGCATTAATAATGTAAAAAAAAACAACTTACTATACAAACATTTAAAAATACTTGGAGTATGCACTCATTAAAAAAAAAAAAAATCATAAAAAAAAATTAATTATTTCATTAAAGTTTAAAACAATATAAAAATATGCCAAATCATTTGCAGATAATACAACAGACCAAAAATTTAAAAAATATATATATGCATGTTCTCTGGTCAAAGATTGGTTGAGATTTTTTGACATCTTATATCTCCTAAGTTCTGGATTGTACACTTTTTTGGGCTTAAATTAATTTTTAAGTGAAACAAAAAATAATAATAATAAACAAAATTTTGAATGTCATATATCAGTATGTTATTTGCCACTTTTCTCTGCATATGTATATTTTATTTCTGAATATGCAATATGAATTCATCTACACTTAATACCAAATATAATTTTGTTTAATGGAGTACTTTTAAAAGTGAAAAAAAATAATAACCCAAAATAGAAAATAAAACGTTATAAAAATATTTATATGTAGAATATTAAAAATGCCTGAACTTTTTTTAAAAATTCATTCCAATTTTCTTTTTCAGCTGCATTTTCTTTAAGGATAAATAAATTCTAGTAATAACAGTGAGCTTCTAAATTAACTTTTAAAAAAATAATGATTATCTTAGGG
The DNA here is from genome assembly GCA_028023455.1 of Epiperipatus broadwayi. Classification (NCBI taxonomy): domain Eukaryota; kingdom Metazoa; phylum Onychophora; class Udeonychophora; order Euonychophora; family Peripatidae; genus Epiperipatus; species Epiperipatus broadwayi. The sequence continues at coordinate 18,127,683 of JAQFVV010000008.1, read as the reverse complement.
TGTTAAAGAATTAGCTATCACAATCAAATGATATAATGTGATTTTTAATCAATGATTTTGCCAATGCTGAACCTCATATTCATATATACAAAATCATAAAAAATTGTCAAAAAATGTTTGTCATCATAAAATATTTGAAATATTAATTCTACTTTAATAGGTGCTTATTATATAGTAAATACAAACAATTTCTTGATTTAATATGGTGAAACTATTATTACAAACTATATGGTAAAAAAAAAGCTAATGCATTTAGTAAACCTTGACTATTACATCTTAAATATGAAGTATTTTGCTAAATGTAAGTTTTAACAGTAGGCAGATTATTAATTAAAATAAATTTTAATTGACAGTAATCAAATTTATTCACTGTAAGAATAATGCAGTTTACTATGTCAAACATATTTAATAAATTCAGCACATTAATACTACTAGAAGTACATTCATTACTATTAAATAACTGTAAGACAGGAATAATGTAAAGAGGAAGTATGATATTAACTTAAAATGACATATTCTAGCAAAATACTAAAAAGAGATAGGTTGAAATAATATTAGAAATAAGACTTGCAAGAGAGTGATTTTTAAGTTATATGTACAAATGATAGAGTTATGTTAGAAAGACTGAAGGCAATCTGCCATTATATAAACATACTAAAAAAATTTAAGATTGTCTATTAATAAATTTAGAAAAGTAAAAGGTATTTAAAGATGGTGAAAAAATAATTACAATATGGAAGTGAAGAACAAACTGAGCATGAAATGAAAAATGAGCAGAATGATTGTCTAGTTTTTGTACAGGCAATAAATTAAAATGATAAAAGACAAATTATAGATGAAATATTCTAGATGATAGATCTAGATAATGAATGGATTATTTATTAATTGAGAACAGATTTAAAAAAATAAATAAAATATTCTGAAAAGATAAAAAGATCAATTTATAATGGTCTTACTAATGAGACTGAATTAAAAGTTGGATGTAGCAGAGCGTAATCTTTATCAAGTCAGAAAAATAGTTTAATATATGTTTTTTTTAAAATAATTAATAATTGTAGTCATTAATAAAAAGAAGAGAGATTCAATATATTGGATTTGCTGATGCTAAGATGTCCTTGGATATTGTGACTTGAAAATAATACTAAAAAAAATGTTTTCTAAATTTTGAATTAAGATAAATTAGAAGAGGATAAAACAAAAGTATGTAATCATTAATTTAAAATTACAAATAAAAATGACAAATGAGATAAGAAAATGTTTTTAAAAAATCTAATTTTTAATAAATGGCAAGGTTTATTTTATGGACTGATAGAATTAAAATAAGGAGGGCAATATAAAATAAAAAAAATAAAAATCATTTTTTAAAACAATATTATAGACATATTATGACAATCTGTCATATGTTTGTATGTATAAATAGTTAAAAAATAATGAATAATAAAAGTTAAAAGAATTTTGTTAATGGTAATATCAAAAACTTGTGAAATAAAAATGATATTTAGCTTAAATTCATACTTTTAAAAATAAAAACATAAATAATTTTAACTTAGAAGAAAAAGAAGCAAATTATGTTTCGTAAATATACTTCTTAATATATATATAATTAAAATGAAAAATGTAAATAATTTTATATAGAGACAAAGCAGAATATGAACAAATTAATTAGTTAAAAAATTTGAACAAAAGAACTATGGAACAACATTTATAAAAACCATATGTATTTCCAAAAATAAATTTATAAAGGGAAAGAACCAATTAATTTAATTCAAAAAGTGATAGTTAGTTCAAAAAATTAAGTTTGTTCTCCATAAAATCAGAATTGTTATTAAAAGACAGCTAAGATAAGCTGATCTATATTTTGAATGATCACAACATTAAAGCCATATTTGGTTAAAAAATCACAAAAGACTTAAGACATTTGTCTGTGAATTCCTGAAACAATAGCTAACCATATCTATCATTATTATTATCCTTTTGCCAAGAATTAACATGCATCATAAATGAGACTGTAAAGTTTCATTATTTAATTAATCAAAGTTGTGCAAGTACATAATAAGGAAAAATAGAAATTGAATACTAAGAAAATTTGCAATGTTGGACATACATTGTTAATAAGATATTTGAATTTAAGTTATTCAGATAAATTTAGCTTATTTAACTTCCTGTTATTATGTTACAAGTTGGAATGTTTTCATGTTGCAAATCTTTATATGTTAAATTTAAAAAAAAAATTGTTTTGATATTTTTTAGAAATCATTTTAACTTTCAGTCTGCATATATGTACATAAAACATTTTATTAGTGTACTGTTTCCAAAAATAATTATTTTATGAAATTTTGAAAGAATTTTATTTCCAGTTATTAAGCAAAAAAAAAGGAATCATAAAAAAAAAAAATTATAAATTCCTTGATCTTATTTTATAATTCAGAATTATTTAGTCTACTTAAAACATAATGATTGTTAGTATTGTTATGTAAATACAGTAACCTTATTTTTATAAAGTATTATTTTGCGACTTTATTTAGTGTGTGAGATATGAAAGATTTCTATTGATTGTTATTTTATTAAACTATATATCAAAATGTTTGTGTTTTATGTTCTCCCAAACTATTTCTATGCATATAGAAAGAAATCAACATTTAAAGGGTTTAGTGACATGGTGGACTCCTTGGATTAATCAATGAGTGACTGATGTTTTTACACCTCCAATTGATGGTATGGTGTCCTTATAATACTGTATGATTAATAATATCTAAAAATACAGTTCAATTAAGAACATACCATAAAAATATTTATTATTTAATTATAATAACTAGATGCTATATAAATGATTAAAGCATCATTTTTGTTTTCATTCCAATTATTGTTTTTATTTGTGTATTTGTTATTTGGACTTTATATGGTCATCATTATCAAAATTGGTACCACTACTAGTTAAAAATAATTATATATCTGTTACTTCTTCATCAACAATTATATTCAGATACAGATAAAATAGCACACAAAGCTGTGACCATGATTATTTAATCAAATGATTATCATCAGTGGAGAACTCATTCTCAATATTTGCATTTGTTATAATATATATTTAGTGAGTGAGAGAGAAATCAACAAAATAAATTGGAATTATAAAAATAAAAACAATAAAGTATTTTAAAAAAATAGAAAAATAAAAGGAGGAAAAAAAGAAGCTAGGATCATATATTTAGGAATAAAATATTGTAAAAGATATTAGAAGAAATAAAAGATGTAGAATGGAGAGCAGAGTAATGATATTTTGCTAGCTGTATGGGAATGATCATAGAAAGATTAACATATGATGTAATCATTGTCCATATGTTACAATTAATTTGTCTAGCTATTAAAATGTTGCCACAAATTATAGAAAATGAATTGATTTTGTAGTATCAGTTTTATAATGTTCATAATTCTTAATATTTTAAAACATAAAACATTAAATAAAAAAATTCAAAATTAATACAATCTATTATGTATTTCCTAATAACCAGTAAAATTTTACTAAATTCTAAATGGATTATTTTCTCATTAACAGAAATTAGAAAAAAATGTAATATATGATAATTTTTTATAGGTATACTGAAATAAATAGATAATGATGAGCGAGAATTTGGATTAATTTTTTATTAAATGATCATTAAATATTATTATTTTAATGATAAAAAAAATGGTTCATTAAAATTTATGATGATGCTCTAAATGTTCAGATGTTCAAATAAGTTGTGTTAAGAGAGAGATATAGAATGGCAAATTACCACTGATGATTTCAAGAATTATGACTTGATTATAATATCTTTAATCTACTTACTCTACCTGTCTTTGAACAGAAAACTTAATACACATATGTACATCAATTCTCAATCAACACTGGAGGAGAAATGCAAATTCTTAAAAGGTTTTACATTAAAAATGTATGACATTCCTGAAAAAAATAACTTTTTAATAACATTTCTTATACAATTTTATTAACCTTTAAATTAATTATATTAAAATGAAAAAAACAACAACCCCAAAACAAAAATAATGAACTGGAATTAATGCACAAGAAATAAATTTCCCCGTTAATAATTCAATTCCATTCAGATTAATAATTTCATATAGTGTATACTCATCAACAGTGCACACTCTATCTTGCCAATAGCAAGTTAACATAGATTGATGAAATAAAAATGTCTACGAGAAAATTAATTTTTTTAGGGAATTAACTATTCACCAGTAAAATTGTCATACTATTATTTTGATAATTATTTCTTTTTAAATGATAATATTACCAGATAAAATATCAATTTTTAAAAAATTCATATTGGTATTATCATTTTGCAGAGTTTTAATTCAAATATTCCAAAATACATTACAGTTAATCAGAAGATACTGTTACTTCAAGATTGCCTGAGCTGACCAGTTGTCTAGCATGTTATTACATGGCGAGAAACAGTATTTACAGTCAGCATTAGAAGACTGGTAGCAGTAAGAACTACAGGCTGGATCACATGGCGCAGAACTCCACCAAATTTATGTGGCAGAAATAGAAAAGGGAGGAAGTAAGTTCATATACAAGTCAAAGCTCCATTTTTGGCCTGTAATGTAATAGAAGAGGGGGCTCCTAAAAAAATAAACAAATAGCTAATATTTTTCAATACTATTTTCAAAAATAGTATATTATTGCAATAAACTATTACTAATTTTTTACCTTAAACCTCCATCTTGTTACACAGACAAATTTAAGAGTATGATCTTTGCCTAATATTTCTTCATTGCACAGAATGTCAACCTAAAACAACAAAAAAGATAATTATCATTTAATAAATTATAACTGAATGTTAATATAAATACTGATTATTATATTTTAAAGAAGATTCCATTTATTATGAGTATAAAAATTGTGATTATGACTGTTATCATTATCATAAATCCATACACACCCCGCATATATACCAAAAACTCAAACTGATCTATACAAACAGTATCATGAAAACTAATAATTAAAGGTGTATTCACAATTATATTTATATAGGGAGGATTTAAAATCTAAATATTTTGTATTATTACAGAAAATCATAAAATTTTATAATTAATCAATTCTGTTCAGATCAGAATATTGAAAATTAAATCTAGCAAAGAATATACAATAACTATGTGAAGAATAACAGGCTATATCTCAAAATAATCTTATAAAATAACTTGTAGCTCTCAAAATAAAAATTTAAAAGGTAAAAAGAAAAGAAGAAAAATAACTAAAAAAGAAATTAAGAATTTGACTGAAAAGACAGGCAGAAAATCAAAAAAAGATAATGAAAGTTTTTTCAATAATAGATTATCATTTTCACCCATTCACAATTTTTCTTCACTTTACACCAACAAATTTCCATTACTCATTCCATTCTTCTGGAGGATTCTTTCAAGACTTTTTTATTGATTTTATTCAACTCTAATTTGAAAATTATAGTTTAAATTTATTGGACTATCTCTGAAGTATAGGGATATCAACTGTTAATAGTCTTTCTTAACTGCTTTTTTCTTTCTAACTTTTCATATTTTATCTCATCACTCAATTATCATTTCTTATGTTAAATCTATTGAGCAAAATTATAATCCTGAAATTATATTTTCTATCAGTGAAAATATAAACGAAATTTTGCCATACTTCTTTGGATCTTTCATAATATAGATTTTCTTTTCCCATAAATTTCAAAAATCTATATACTCTTTTATTTTTCCATAACCAAATTTACTCACAGCACTTTTTCAATTTTAACATTAAAATCTCTCATAATTTTAAAATACTGTTTGATTTGATAAAAATACTTTAAACATCTAAATAAAAATCTCTACTTCTTTATTAAGAATAAAGAATTGTTGAGGCATAAATCTGAATTATCTTTGTTCAAATATTATTGTACTATTAGTAATATATATCTTTGCATATTTTTTTTAAAAAAGTTTCTAAAGTACATAAAAACTATTTTAAAATTTAAAGCAAATTTGTGAAATTTTTTTAACCAAAAAAATAATAATATGCCTTCTTTCTAAAAAATTCCTGGGTTAATTACAACCTTTGATTCTTCAGGTAATCATATATATAAGAATTGATCTTTTATTTATTTTACGCAAGGAGGGGAAATATAATATTTCTATAGTGTAATTTTCATTACACCACTCTCACTACAGGAATATTATTCATTATTGGATAATCAATATGTTGATAAAAAAAATAATGAACATTTTCTGTAAATAACTGACTTTACAAAACCCCTCAATTAAGAAAAAAATAAAATTGATATTTCTTTTTTTGTAATATTACTAGTTGGAGATTTATATAAATAATTAACCCAAATATGTAGATACATGCAAAAATATAACTTTCTATTTCGCATACATACACACACACACACACACAAAGAAAGGACATCCATACTATTAGAAAGCGAATGGTCAAAAGAAGTGACCTATAGGTTAGGAAATTATTAGTTTTGATCAATCAGTTATTACTTAAACAATATGTTAGTGTAATTGTGCCTTTGATAAACTTACTCTTGGCTAAATTCTACTTTTATCTTTTAACAAAATAATATATCTTCAATTTGAAAGGAATGTGTCATTATTACATTGCCTGCCCCACTATAAAAAAAAAAAAAAGTATCATTTTCTGATTTTATCATGGATTATTTTTCCTTTTATTTTGTGTATAATCACAATTCTATTATTGACAATGTTTTAAACTCATGGAATTATTCTTTTACTGTTTCTAATCATAAATGAAATTTATACTTGGATGATTTCAATTGGTCCTTCAAAAAAGTTACGAAACTTCTTATAAATATGTTTCGAGATTTTGGTGAGAGTTAAATTTTCACTAACACTGAATCATCAACATTGAAAAACATGTTTATTAGTTTAATAAATTTGAAAAATTACTACTGATTGGTTAATTTTTTTTACATTGAAAAATATTTTCCACTAATTGTACCAGTACTTTTAAGATCTTTTCACAGCTCCCTGTAACATTGAATTAATTTTTTTCACAATCCTTAAAATTGAGTGCTTCTGTCTCATTACTAGTTGGTACTACAGCTGGAACATATACAATCACTTATACTTGGAAAGAGCTTGACTTACTTTAATATCTTAACAACTCTTAATTGACATGCTGGATTTTCCATCCTGTTGTTTCTTGTCATTAATTGGAAAAACACATTATTGAGAATATATATCTGATATCCCACTGAGCTCAGTTACCTGCTATATTGTGCACTTATCAGCTGCAAGGACAATTTATTCCATATTTTTAGATGAGTTATCTCTAAACAAACAAAAATTATGCTCTTTAGAAATCCTTTCTAATTATAGTAAGTTCAGTATAGATAATATACTTATATTTAAATATTACATATTCAGCCTGTATTCTACCCATCCCTCTTCTGTGTATTTTAAATAGTTATAATCCTATACATGAGGAGTCAGAGTGACTTAAATTAACACGGGTATGATAATAATAATGGCATCAATAAGGGCTTCGAGTATTCCATTATCAGATTTTCAGTGATATGAATGCCTAAAGAGTTGGTGGATGGAGAAGATTGAGGCCTGTCCATTAAAGATTGATTTGCTATCTTAATATAAACTGAGAACTGATTACATAATGTAAGGAAAATAATGATCTGGATCAAATGATGAGTGCTGGTTCAGCATAAAATAAGTATATTGGAGATCATTTATCTCTTTCACATGTATACGGTTATGTGTATTGGTTGTATAGACGGAGTGAATAGATGTAAACAGCTTGAAAGTCTGAGTTCAAATCCTGTCTAATAAAATTAACTACAAAAAGCATTTTTAAGCTTGTGATATTTTTTAATAGAACATGAAAATTCTAATACTCTTTCCAATTTAAAAAAATTAAAAACTTTTTAAAAATATTTGTGATGTAGTATAGACTTTTTTTTCCCACTCACTTATTAAAAAGATATTAGATATATTAGCAACAACTTTTTTAACTGACTTATTTCTTTATATAGATATGTATTGAATTAAGATTTTTCTAAATATGTACAAACAATAAATTCCATTCTTAAAATTTTAATTTTACATTATTCATTACATTCATTAATTTAAATTTTATTTTAATGAAATTAAAATGAGATTTTTTAAAACAAAAACCCAGTAAATATAATTATTTTCTGTTTTACTGACTAATCTACATTTGCATTAACATATTTTTTATTTTGAGTGGTACAGATCTGGATAATGTAAAAAAAAAATGTTGGAAAACCCAAGCATTTTGTGACAGTGAGATTTAACTTATACAGATATTCATGACTACTAGAATATATATATATATAATGTAACAATATGAAAAGTGATGGCACTCATCATTATCAACCCCAATTAATACAAAATTTAAATATACAAATATATAATGAGTAACTATGAGAAATGAATATAATGAGAAAAGAGCATGAGAGATCAACCCAACTAATTAATTATAAGTAAATATAAGTTCAACAGCATTACACAAAAGTAAGAATCATTCATCATCATGAATGATCAACAATAAAAAGAAATCAACAGTCAATTGGGTCTACTAAAGTTCAGACTAATTATTTAGTCCTCGCCAGCTTGGGGCAAATTATTTAGACAATAATTTGGATGCATAAACTTAAGTGCCAAGCCATAAGAATACAACAATAAAATAAATAATTCCGGAAAACTAAAATATGCTGATCATCATCAATGCTCTGTGTCCACTTAGTACTATTAATGTACTGGCCAACTATAAACTTAATCTCTAAATAAATAATTAAAATAAAATGTAGTGTACGGATTTTAAAGAGTATCCCCTTTGTGCCAACCAGGATTATCATAATCTGGATGTTCTTAATTCTAAATAACAACCCCTTTTATATAACAGACCATTAAGCATGAATCTAGCTAAGGAACAAAAGTTCTATAGCTGTTATTGTGAGCCAGAGATATAATCCCAATATAAAATGTTTTAAATCTATTCTAGGATTAATTAAATTCACTGATATAATTTTAACAATGAAATATCAATTTATTAACAACAATTAAAATGAAATTACGGTCTACTGAGTATGCCATAAATATAAATTCAGTATTCTGATTTTGATTAATATACAAAAAAAAAAAAAAAAACTGACACATTGTGATTTACAAATACATCAATACATAAAACACTGATATATAAGCACAAGACATGCAGTACAATAATTTATGAACATATTTGAAAATGAAATTCATTTTTGATAATACATAATTAATGAATGATTTAACACATATATCTGTGTGCACAAGCAAATGTATGCAAACACTAGTATTAATATAAAAAATATAAAAACCTAATAAACCATATTATATTTTCTTAATGCACAATTAATTCAATTTAAAAAATATACATAAAATTGACATTTATATATACACTCAGATAATTTAAATTGACATATTCAAATTATCATAGACTTATATAAAAAAAGTTCAATTCATTTTTAATAGTACATAAATACACAATCAAAGCTATTAATTCATTCATTATCTAATGGTGACAGTCCTTCATAAAAGTTTTCTTTTTCCTTTTTAACAGATTACTCTTGATTAATTACAAATAACTTTAAACATACCCCACCAATGTTATTTGTTCCCTAATCTAAAAAATTTTTTGAAATTTTTAAATTATTTAAAATAAATCACCAGTTGTACTTTATATATAAACATCACATGATCACCATCTCTATACTAGCACATAATTGTTGTAAACAAAGGCAAAACTCTCCATACAGTAGTGCCACCCTGTGCCAAACAGAGTAATCAATGGATGCCAGAAGGTTTATACATAAAATCCCTATCTAGTGCCTACTCATCCAATATCCCCAGCTACTTTCTGGCTTGTGGCCATCATCAGTGAGGAGCCTTGGATCTGAGGGCACTGCACCCAGATCTTAGTATCTAATACAACCCTCCAGCAGCCACCTTTTAAGATCTAGGTGCAGTGCTCAGATCCAAGGCTCCTCACTGATGATGGCCACAAGCCAGAAACTAGTCTGGGGATATTGGATGAGTAGGCACTAGATAGGGATTTTATGCACAAGCCTTCTGGCATCCATTGATTACTCTGTTTGGCACAGAGTGGCACTACTGTATGGAGAGTTTTGCCTTTGTTTACAACAATTATGTGCTAGTATAGAGATGGTGATCATGTGATGTTTAGTGGTTTAACACCAATTCTGCCTAATAGGATAGTGGTGGCTATGGTTGTTTAAGAGCCAAAGACATCAAAATGTATGAATGCTGAATTGAGTTCAGACCCATATGACTATATAAGCTATTGAGCTTAGATTGAAAATATTATTGTGTTTTCAATTTCTAAAGTAGAGTTAAAAGGGGGCTGCTGGAGGGTTGCATTAGATCCTAAGATCTAGGTGCAGTGCTCTCAGATCCAAAGCTCCCCACTGGTGATGGCCACAAGCCAGAAACTAGTCTGGGGATATTGGATGAGTAGGCACTAGATAGGAATTTTATGCACAAGCCTTCTGGCATCCATTGATTACTCTGTTTGGCACAGGGTGGCACTAGTGTATGGAGAGTTTTGCCTTTGTTTACAACAATTATGTGCTAGTATAGAGATGGTGATCATGTGATGTTTAGTGGTTTAACACCAATCCTGTCTAATAGGATAGTGGTGGCTATGGTTGTTTAAGAGCCAAAGATACCAAAATGTATGGGTGCTGAATTCAGTTCAGACCCATATGACTATATAAGCTATTGAGCTTAGATTAAAAATATTAATGTTTTCTATTTCATTCTCATAGTTTTATAGTAAAGTAGAGTTAAAAGGTGGCTGCTGGAGGGTTGCATTAGATCCTAAGATCTAGGTGCAGTGCTATCAGATCCAAGGCTCCTCACTGATGATGGCCACAAGCCAGAAACTAGTCTGGGGGTATAGGATGAGTAGACACTAGATAGGGATTTTATGCACAAGCTTTCTGGCATCCATTGATTACTCTTTTTGGCACAGGGTGGCACTACTGTATGGAGTTTTACCTTTGTTTACTTTATATATATGATACAATACCTTTATCTGTGCCTCTCTGCATATAGATAAAACAGTATAAGTATAAACTAATTCTTCAGCAAGCTGATGGGCTCTCTGGGTAAGCTGGTCCCTTTTAAAATGGTAGACTAGCTTGTGGTCATCTTCAGAAAAGGTATAATCCAGTAGCTGTTGGTCTACATATATCCAGCTCTAGTTAATCTAGAATTTGATAGACTCCAGGCATACTCACTCGTACACAATATATATGGGCTAATGTACCACAGAAAAGCTGGACTTGGCCTCCATGTGAATAAAAACTCTATTGTTGTGAACTAGCAGTGGCGGATTTGCATTGTCTTTTGCCTTCAGTTATAACTGCATAGTTTCTGTCATAATCTGTAAAAACTTTTAAAAACTCTGCTTATCTATAAAACTCTAAGAATCTACCTAATCTTTTTTTTTCAACTTTTTATAGTCAAGAGTAAAATTTAAAAAAAAAAAACAGTAATTAAAAGCAGTTCCCTATCTTGATTGAAAAAAGTTAATCTTTTTCAATTCACATTAGTCCTTTCAAAAACAACTTTGTAGGATCAAAATATATTATACAAACTTTAATTTAAAAAAAAATTAATCTAATCAAAATAAACAATGAGGATTGCCAATTCCTCTACAAGCTTTGTGATAAATGCTTAGCCAGAGCCAGTACTTAAAATATCTGTCAGGAACCCCTCCCCAAACCCCTGACCATGGTTTAGTGCTTTGGCACTCCTCAGAGGTGTCAGGGTAAGTTCAGACACTAGATCTAAAAATAGCAACCCAAAGCCAAGCACTTGTCTAAAAGTTATCTATTGAGTGGAAAATCTGAAATTTTCAGACATCTACATATCTTCAAACCTAGCTATCCAACTCAAATAGCTATACAGGGCTGATAGATCTTCAGCCATACCTTATATTAGTAATCTTAGCAATATAAAATTGCATAAGAATTATGGCAGAGATTATAAATAGTCAAAATAAGAGTCGTAGATCACATGACCCTATATCTTAAGCTTGTAAGTTATAAACAATGAGGATTGCCAATTCCTCTACAAGCTTTGTGATAAATGCTTAGCCAGAGCCAGCACTTAAAATATCTCTGTCATGATATGCTGAAGATCTATCAACCTCATATAGCTATTTGAGTTGGATAGCTGGGTTTGAAGACATGTAGATGTCTGAAAATTTCAGATTTTCCACTCAATAGATAACCTTTAGACAGGTGCTCGGCTTTGGGTTGGTATTTTTAGATCTAGTGTCTGAACCTACCCTGACACCTTTCTGAGGAGTTCCAAAGCACGAAACCATGGTCAGGGGTTTGGGGATTCCTGACAGAGATATTTTAAGTGCTGGCTCTGGCTAAGCATTTATCACAAAGCTTGTAGAGGAAGTGGCAATCCTCATTGTTTATAACTTACAAGCTTAAGAGATAGGGTCATGTAATCTATGACTCTTATTTTGACTATTTCTAATCAAAATAGTGGACTTTTATAATTACTTAGTGTATCTATTGTAACACAAAAACATGCTTGTTTTAATTTCAAAATCAGAATTAATAAAATATTAATTAGACATTTTTAAATGTTTAATTTATAATAAATTTATTTAAATTTAAAATTATTTAATCCTTAACTGTTATTCTAATGTAATATAGAAAATATCTAAAAAAAACAGTTGTTTATTTCTACTTTTCCTTTCAACTTTATATATATGTGCACCCACACTACGATGTGGTTGTATGTCATGAGACACATAACCATCTCAAATATATATATATGTTTAGATTTGTAACAATTTATGTCTATCAATTATAATAACAATCATAAATCCTTTCAAAAACGATTATATAAGCATATACACACACAACTATAACTAATAATAATCAAATATAACTAGTATTTATAAAAAAAGTACTTCCCAAAATGTATTTCATAAGTAAGTCTCATTTTGATTAAGAAAATAAAATAAAAAAACGCTTTTGAAATCCACAATTATCAAAAATATATTACAAGAATGCACCTGTATATATTTTAGATATTAAGACTCCATAAAATAAATAAAATTTTAGAAATAAGTAGAACTATTTTCAAGTATCTTTCTAATATTTATTTGAGTAAAAAGAGGTAATAATTCAAATTTGTGTACAATAATAATTGGACAAGTTTCATTCCTGAATCTTCCAAGTAATGACAAATGAACATTAACTGAAAGTTATGTGGGCTTTTTGTTAAGCAAATAGAAAATGAGCAAATATTTATTAGCATAATTATCAAAAATTTTCAAATCATGGAGAAGCAATTGGACATTTTAATGTTAATAATCTGGAATTAGAAATGTAAAAAAGCAGTAATACTACAGTTTTAATTCTTAATTAATTATACTTTTCAAAAACATAATTTTAAAAGTTAACAATGAAATTAAAATTCAATTCTATAAATTTTAGATTCAATAACTACAAATTACTATTTAATTCTAGGCATTTATTTTTATACTAAAATAGTAGAACAATGCATTTTTTGGCAGCATGCATTCCTTTATGTATATATACACCAAGGTCATGCAAATTAAACATGTAGATACAATTCTTTTCTAATACTTACATCTTTATACTTTTCAGCATTATTAAATAACTTCTTTGCAATGAATTTTTTTAAATGAGTGACTGTAGCTTGTGAAGATACTCGAATGAACTTCCTTTTTAATGTTTTCAATGTTAAACTGTTACATTCAAGACATACATTAACCTGCTCATCTACCCTATGGTATGGGTCATCTTCTTGCTTGCCAGATCCTAATGGTGTACCAGAAATTGTTGCCGGTGAATTTAATTTATTATTTGCATTGGCCTCAGTATTATTGTCATCTACATCACTGACTACTAAAATATAAATAAATTTAAAAAAGAAAAAATACATAGTGCATTTTTAAAAAAATTAGTAAAAAAAAAAATATATATAAATTGTTAAAAATTAATCAAGTTATTTAAATAAATGTAGGAAATAACAACGAACCTGATGCCATTTCTGTTTGATTAGACTGCTTGCCAACTAAAAACACATTTAATAAATACATTAACAATCATCATATAATTTTTCAACAAATTAAATAAATACTTAATATATATAGTAACTTAATTTTTATTATTTTTCTCATTTCTATCTTTCATACACAATTTCAAAAAACAATTTGTTATTTTCATAATAATTTTTCAATTACTTAATTTTTAATCGCATAATTAATATGCAAATAAGAGCTTTATATTCCACTTAATCAACTATATGTCATATTTAAAATTTTGAGAAGCATAATTATATTAAAACGAAGCAAAAAAAAAAAAAAAGCTCAAAAAGACATTCTAACTATAAAAAATATTTTTTTAAAATACCCTCATTAAATCTTTAATATTTAAAATAAATTAAAAAGTTAAGTGTTATGTATTATCTATTACGCCATATCCAAATTTCCCTAACTCCAGTTTTTCCAAACTCATAATGAGCACATTCTTTAAGATTATTTATTAATTTCTTCTCTTTTTCAATTTCTTTTCAATATCTTAAGAATATATTAAATACAATTCTTTTTTCACGTCTTGATTTCATATTCAAATCTTTTCTTGTTCAGTACTTCAATATTCCTACTCTTAACCACTTAACATATTCTTACATTTTCAACTTTTTTCACAATCATTCAAAATTAAAATGGATAATACTAAACAAATTTATCTTTAATTTAAATTCCATTTTCCCTCACTAAATTTCTATATGGACATTGAATTTTCTTCATTAATTTTATCAACTCTATAAAATTCATGAATATTTTTTAAGTTTTTTCCACTTTACAGTTTGCTTCTCAATTATTATTATTACTATTGTTTTATTCATTATATTTGTCATAACTTTCATCATTTTAGTTTACTTTCATTTATTTTTAATCTAAATCTATTGTATGTATTAACAATCTTGCACACCAATTTGTTGAAATTTATTTTGTTTAACATTAACCTTTGTTATTAAAAAAGTTTTTAACATATGTGAGTAAAGTGGTTAAATTTATCATTTTTATAGTTCTATTATAATTACTCAAACAATTATTTTACTAAAAAGAATAAAGAATCAAAGTGATTCAATTATTCTCTAACATTCTTAAGAGACCATGATAAAATTTAAATAATGTAAAAATGATAATATTCTTGCATTGCAAAAAAAAAAAAAAAAATTGAAATGTGTGTTTACTTTTTATGTCATTTGCAAGATTGGTAAATTACTCTACTTAATGCAGTTCTTTTCTAACATATTTCTTTAAATTAAGACCTCTACATAATAATGCAAAACTATTAATTGAATATTCTAATAATAAAAAAAGTTTTATCATATGGTCCTATTCTAAAAAAGCTCAAAGCATAAATTTAAAATAACTTTTTAACTCAATAGGTTATATTTATCACCAAATCATTTTCATTCACTGAATATAATTATATATATATATACACACACGCATATGTTACAGCAGCATCTTTATATATAAATATATTTCTTACCTATAATTTGTTTTGGACAAGGTAAACTTCGAGTTTTGTAAAAGTTCTGTTCCCGTTTCTGCTCATCTAAAAACACATATTTGTTAATCACTAAGCTTTAATGTGTTTTTAACAGTGTAATAAAAATGATATACAGAATGTTAAATTAAAACTATTGTTTCTTTTTAAACCCTAAAAATAACTCAAAATATGAAATACATAATAACTCTCTATCAGATTAGTGCTAGACCTAACTTAAAATATATATATATATATTTTTTCAACTAATAAAATATTTTTGCATGCATTATTTCAATCAAATTGAAATTTTATTCTATTCTGAAAATATTTTTATATGGAAACATGTACATTTCGATGGTATATGTTTTCTTTAAAAAAGAAAAACTAATACTGGAAAATTATAAATTAGCACAACTTTCTTCACCCCAAAAATTTATAACTATTTACTTGCCATCTCAAATTTTCTATCAAAAAATCAACTATGATAGTCTAAAGACATCAACTACACTGCATTATTATTGCATAATGCAAATAATAAAGTTAAATAAAAAGTCACATAACATTTAGTTTGGTATAACCCATTATTTAACCAAAGACAAATAACCCTATAATTAGCTTATAATTGTGATTGCCAAAATGTACGATTCCTAATCTAGTTTCAAATATATACATCAAAATAAGTAGGTGGCTTGAGATTAGAACATTAAGTTTCTTAAAACTCTTAAATTATTAATTGAAATGCATAATAAAAAAGACATTTCAATGGATACAAGTCTTTGTTAAATAGCTCATCCTGCTTGAATAAAAAGTTAATAAGCCAAATGATTGTAAAGAAATAAATTATGTTGTAATCTGTAAGGAATGAAAAATCAGATGATTGCAAAAATGAATTTTGATTGTTTGTTGAGATAGATAATATGATAAATCACGCCTATGGATATTTCATATACACTTTTTATCACTTCTATTATATTCACTTATACATAAGTAATTTCATAATTTTTTTCTATATGTGTAATTTTACTGTAATAATAAGCAGAATGGATATTACTAATACAAAAAGTGAAAAAGATTGCCATTGACACAAAACATGTCTATTACAAGATCCATCAGTGAAAATTTTTTAAATATTCCCATTAAAGGTACATATGTTATCCAAAATTTGATGATAGCAAAATTTAATAACAAGATTATATCTTATACTAGTTAAATATTCTATATTTAATACTGATGATTTATAGGCAAATCTCTGAACCAATAAACGCAATGAATAATATATTTAAGTCATTCTATAATATTGCAAAAAGAAGGCTAGTGCATTATATATTCTTGAAACATATTTCATGAACCATTAAATGTGACCAAGTAGTGCAACAAGATTGAATTATGGGTCAAATTATAGTTTGTTTTTATTTCTATTGTTTTGCTATTAATTTCAACTGATAGTGTTTTCAACAAAAGCACTCCTACATTTCAAATTGCTTATGTTCAAGAAACATTTGAATTTTCTCAAGATAAATGCTTATATATATGCAATGGTTGATCTGAATATCAAAACACAGTAAAGATTTTAATCTCATCACAATACTTTTATTATTATTATTATTATTTTTCTTTATTGATATAATATTATAACAAGGAATACAGATGTATTGTTTTTGGAAAACACTTTTGTTTTATCAATGTACATTTTGAAAAACACACTAGTAAAGGATGATCACTCCAACATAACATATTTGATAAAATTATAGTGATTTGAATAAATAATATTTATATTTCATATGCATTTTTGCTTTTTAAGTTTTTCCTTCACTTACATTAATAGCAATAATCTTTTTTAATCTTTAACTTATATTTCCTTAAATATTTGTCAGTTTGGTAAATTTGTGTCTAATTCTTCATCAAATTAAGAAGAATTTTAATTACAGAAATCTCTGAAATTTTTAAAAATGCTTTTGATAATGAATCAAAAAAATGGTCAGACTTTCAGATAACATAAAAAAAACTCAAGACTGCTGATAATTAGAAGCACCTAAAGAGTAATAAAAAATTCAATGATGAAATTCGATTTTAGCAGTGCGTCTTTCAGCTTAGCTCAACCATTTTGCAATCATTCATCAACCCAGATGTCAAACCAATCTCTTTCACTATGGATGCATTTTGTAACACCCATTTCACTTTTTCAATTGATAAGACAACCCATGTTATAATTTAATTTCACATACACGTTTTTTAGCTATACTTAAATTTAACTTCATTTATATATTTTTAGATATATTTCAAATTTCTATTCCATTAATATTCCAGAAATATGTAACCAGAGATATGAAAAAGATGAGTGATCCCCAAGATAAACGCATTTCATAATGTACCAGTACTCATAAGTTGGCCCAAATCAGCAAATTACTATAGTTTGATTACAAGTGTCAATCATTTTGCTCTTATAACTTTGACACAAACCTTTCTATGAAAATATGTTAATGATTATTAATAATTATTTATTAAACTAGAGATTATCCCTAGCCCAAATATACACTTTAAATCTCACTTAATGAATAATATGTCTATAGTGTCATTGAAGTATCAATGCCAGATTTTCCTTACCCAAGTTGATAGTTTCGATAACTTTCATTACACCATTCTCATGCAAGATAAAGATTGTACAATCTATTGCATTATAATATATATATATATATGTTTTTATCAGTGAGTCTTTCACTTCAGCTCAATCATATCACAACCATCCATCGGCCCAGAATTCAGACTAACTTCTCATTATGGATGGATTTTGAAACATCCATTAAACTTTTTCAAATAAGACATACATAGCACATTATAATTTAGCTTCATGAATATATTTTTAGATATATTTCAAAACTCTCATGCCATCGTACATTCCTGAAACATATGACCAAAGACATGTGAAAAAGATCAATGATCTCCAAGATACATATTTTGTGCTCAACTGGCTCTCATTAGTTAGCCCAGATCACAATCACTTTCATATATCTATCATTTGTTTAATATTTACAGATAACAAATTATTACAGTTTTATGTGAATTTCCAGGTTAATTTCAAAAAATTAAAAATATAGAAATAATGCATTAAAAGTTGAGAGATATGTTTTTAAAAAGATAAGAGTCTAAAATCTTCTAAGTGAAGTAAAATTTCACATTAGTATATCTATAAAAATGTATGCATTACTCCGAATATATAAATAAAGATTATTATTCATAACATATATTATGTTAAAACAGGCAAAACTGATTATAACAACAGTTATACACAAGCATAAGAAGTGGTGGTCATGTGATGTTTATGGGCTTAAAACATATATAATGGTGTGATATAAATAAAAATCTATAATTTACTTACTTTTTTGAAGGTTAGGAACAAGTTTGTAAACTATATCTTGCATTGTTCTATCGTAACTGTATATATAAGCACATAATTAATAAAAAATAATACATACACACACATATAATGAATAGAAAGTATTGCTATATGTAACATAGTTACAATCCAATTTGTTGATGCCATACAATTAAAAAATATTGTAGAAAATATTTAAAATTATTGAAACCATTGACTTCTTTTTTACTGATTTAGAGATTTTTTTTTTTAATTAAACAAATATATTCATTTAAATATTAATGAAATAATAAAAAGTGGCCTATTAAAAAAATAATAGCCAAATAAATTTCAACATTACCAATCAAGATATAATAAACAAGTAAAATCGTTTATATTTACATAAAACTCTTATTTCCCAAGCTCAATAAAGTTCTTCAAAACTTTCTCCATACCAGATCTGCTACTGAATTGTTTTGTTTTAAAAATTTGACTAAATGTTTAAAGAAAACAGTCAGTGAGTGACAGATCTAGAAAGAGTAGGTGAAGAAAAATTTTGCAATTGAAATAATATATCATTACACAATAATTTATGCAATGGGTGGTTAAACAGTATCATAAAAACAAATTAGTCACCTACAATCGACTAATGCTGATATTGATTCATACAAGTTTCTATATATCTCTTTCAATTTATGGCTGTAAGCATTTGCTTGACAATCCTGACTTACAAAAGAAAACTGTAATGGATCTTACAATCATAGGCTACTATATTAATGATTATAACTTTTGTTGGTGCAACTATGGTTTTGAGAATTATTTTAAAACAATATTTAGTCAGGTCATTGTGCAGTCAAGCCATTTTCACTTGTTATAAAGAACTCTTTTTTTTTTTTTTATCACCACAGATTTCAATTCAGTAAAAAAAACCAATAGCATGAGGACAATTCAAAATGATGATTTCTTTGATTTATTGAGTTAAGAATCTAAAATTATTAGAATATTAACTCCAAATTTTTGGTCCCTTTAACAGTTTAGCAATAGTTTTTTCCTCTCTAATATGAGACACTGGTTCTTTGCAAAAACTATAAAAAAGTATTTTATTAACTTTCTCATCTTTAAAATCAATGAATGATACACTGACTGTTACCAAGTATGTCTGATCTCATGATTGACTAATGTTTTGAGTGTTTTAAAAATCATTGTGACCAAGTTTACTTATACTGATTGAAGAAAATCATGTGTAGTTTATTAATTTTTCATATTTAACTCTTTAAAATGCAAAAATTATTAAAAATAATTATGATAATTAAAGCAATGTTTAATCATATCAAATTTTTATTAATAGCAATCATTCCATTTTACATCACTACACTAGAGGGATCAATTTTAAATATGAAATTATATTATGCTCTGTGAAGTTTGAAGTATTTAAAGATTATGGAATTGATTCAAAGTTGAAAGTAAACACTCCCCTGCCAATTTTGTCGGTTGATTGAAACTAATTTCCTTAGCAGTAGTTATTTTTTTGACCATACAAGTCACTTGATGGCGCTTTATACTGTTTAATACACATAAATATTTTGATTCCTCAACAAATAAATACACATACCAGACAATTGTCCCATCTATTGTAAACATCATATCATTTGACCAATGTTTTACCATATACTTTTTTCCAAAATAAATTTCTCAAGACTGCTAAAAAAATTAAGTTATATTAATTTTTCAAATTAATACTCAGTGCTATAACTAAATTTACAATTTTCCTTCAAATTTTTAAAATTCTTAGTGAGGTCCTCCTATCTCCATGTTCCTAAAGAAAAAGCCATCATGTTACTTAATAATCATAAAGTAGAGGTAAACAAATCTATGTAATAATATTTAAATAATTATTGAAAAAATCAGTAAGTAATATGGCCAAAAAATGTTCTTCACTCATTAATGAAAGCATAAATGATAAGTTATAATTCTTATTAAAAGACTGATTAACTATTGTAATCCACACCATTTTTTTTCTTTATCACCAAATTCATCATTAATTACACAGCAGAATTAATAATTTTTTTTTTCTCTTCACATATTTTCATTGGTTTATCTGTAGCTACAATTATTTTCATTCCAAATTTACTATAAATTTAATCTATTCTTATTCTTACATTCATCATCATATCCATAAGTAGCATCATATGTGAAATAAAATTTACATCTTCAAAAATTTTTTACACTTCATTGTATTTGGTTTTTTTCTCTTAAAAAAAAAAAAAATCAATATATTTATTATTGGGGAATTCTTAAAAAGTTTTAACACTGAAAATGATAGATAAAAATGCATACCATAACTGCACTAAAATAAAAATCACTATGTTAATAAAAAATTTATTAATTATTCTCCTGAAACTTATTTACATTACAAATGTCAATTGATTCTCATAAATTATCACTCATAGTTTTATTAATAATGTATTTTTTCATTTTCTATGAATCAATTTTTATTTTATTCAGACTAAATGAAATCTATCTAATAATACTTACCAAGGTTTATCAGACTCACATTTTTTGGCATAATATATATAAATAAATTCTGTCTTTAAATTGTAAATAATAAATACACACACATATATATACATAGTATGGGTTAAACATTAATACTTATTTTAAGATTGGTTCTCTGTTAATACACATATATAGTGTGTTTGTTATATATATCATCCCAATCAACGGTTAACATTAACCAATAGAATGTCAGCAATCTATTATCAAAGCAGCACTTAAATAATAAATGAAAATCTAATGTGCATTTATTGTTTAAAATATATACTTTTACATATAATGATAAATATTTTTATACTGAATAAATATAAACTTGCTAATTATCAAATTCTATATTTATTCAATATAAAGTAGTATTTATTATTATATATATGTCATGAATAGTCCAGTTTTGAAAATGAATGAAAAATCTATATTCTACAAAATTAATTAATATCAATCCTTTCAAAATCAATTTTCATTAAAATGTATAGAAGATTTAAAATTCCTCTCTGATTGTTATTGTTCTGAATAACTATATAAAAGGATCTAAAACACAGTAGAAAATTGTCACAATCATTTTTCTACTATAAAAAATTATTTAACTTGGAAGTTATTAGAAGACAGTTCAACTATTCATTAAATAGACTTCGAAATTACATGATTATATATTTTTTTTTTTTATCTTTTCCATTTTCTTTTCTATTTTTTTTTTTTTTTTACCAATGAACTTATTGCTAGTTTAAGACTGTTTTTCTATTTTACTACTTTCATAATATATTATAAAAACTGCAGCTTCTTTTTAAACTTTCTAATGACAATTCTCAGTTTTGATCTGGATTAATTATAATTTTCTACTTCTTTTCTTATGTATTGATTTCTATTATATCATACCATTTACACCTTCTTAGACACTTTATCAATATTTTTAATAATACAAATAAAAGTATTGATAAAGTGTCTAAGAAGGTGTAAATGGTATGATATATTAATTATAATTGTTAATCTTTAAAATCAGCAGCCATTTTCTTATCTAAAAAAAAAAATTGATGTTTTTTCCTTGATATCCTATTTTAATTTCTCATTAACCTGTTTCATTTTTGTCTTATTTTCTTTAAATTTTCTTAAAAGATAATCTCATTTTTATAATATCAGCTTTATGATATGCACATTTCATCTTTAATATGGCCAAAATATCTTAAACACAAATCCATTCTTATTATATTATTACTCTGTAAGTGCTTATCAGTCCTTTATTTCTTTATTTTTTATCCCCAAACAAAAATCTATAATTTAACATCTTTTCCCTACATTACCATATAATCCAATCCCTCATTATCATTTTAGATATATAATTTTCTTCATATATGTTCACTTATCATACGAATATTCAAATACTTATCAAACTAACTTTTGTTTTTGGATTTAAAAAAAAAAAAACTTACTTCATTATATTTACTATTTCTAAAATATTTTTTTTACAATCTCAGTCATTTCTCCAGAATACATTTTTCTAGTTTCACAAGTGGTGATAATAACAGAATATCATTATATATTCTGTAGAGTTGTTTTAGCTTTAATAGTTGGTCATATTCTTAAGATGCAATATTGTTAAGCTGTAAATTATTTTTCCTGTATTTATAGGTCAAACATTTACTGTAATTCTTTTTTCAATGACTCACCCATAGTCAGACCCATGATAGCTATATATGCAAGCAGGAAGGCTATATTTAGGGTATATGATTGCTGAAAAGTTGTATTTAGGATATTTATTACTATCTTCTAAGATCTTGCACAATAAAAAAAAAATACCATATAAAATAATTGAATTCCCAAGGAAACAGACTTCATCAAACTAATATTGCTGATAAAGAAGTCATGGTTCATAAACTTTTTAAATCAGCAATTACAACAATCTCACACTCTAGGAAAACTATTTAAATTTCTGGAAAACTTAAGACTATTGTAAGGCTTCTTTTTCTGTGATACTATAATTTACTCTAGGCATTTCAGTAGTCTTCTTATAAAATAGATAACATCTGTTTGGCTATTTTCCAGATTTTAAATAACAATACTTCCATCCACAACTACTGCTATTACGAACATCTAAAAAGATTTTCTGATATCAGGATATGATAATATTGTCTTTCCAATAATTATCATTTACTTTGTCATGTCCTGGTCATATTGAAATTTCCATGGAAAATCTTTTTAAAAACTGCAACAGAGACTCCATATTGATCATAAAGTTTTTATAAAAGCTATTGTAAAAATTGCATATCCCCAAGAATTCCTTGATGAGCTCTTCTTTTACATGGATATGATCTTATGCCTTTGGTTACTATAAGGTGACTCTTATTTTTTAAAAAAAATCATGATATATGAAGTTTTTGTTCATATCTAGTTGAAATTAATGCATGTGATTGTGAGATGTTAAGTTTTAAATGACAGGACTTGATCAAAGCACCCCCTCAAGCCATTCTACTATTTATTTACACAAATAGCATTCTATTAAAGTGTTATAAGTATCTAAAGGCAAAATACTGTCAGTCTTCCAGATAAAATCTTATCTGAAACTTGATTTGAAGTCATTTATCATAAATATCTTTTTTTCTTTGAAATTTTACAAGTAGCTCGTATATAGATGGTAGGATGTTTGATTCAAGAAAAATACTTTATTCAATAATCTAGTATCTAGATATAATCTCATAAAAAATATCTTTTTTTCCTCATTACAATGACCAAATTGAGTACGATAAACATTTAGAAATAATGCTCCAGTCCATCATTTAGTTGTTATTTTTTAAACCCTGTTTTATATTGAGAGGACATAGTTTATGAATTTAGTTCAGTATACTTGGTTACAGAACACATATCCTTTAATGACTCCGCACACTTTAATAGAAAAAAATCTGTTAGTTATTTAATGTGGATTCTAATTTTCTCTGTATATATTTTTGCATTTTTTCATCTTAGCTAAAATTTCATGTTGATTAAAACTGTTTTGTAAACAATAAACTTCAGTTGATTAATATAACTTTAATCACAGAAAATCAATAGTCTTTTCACTGCAGATGATTTATCCCCTAACATAATCTAGGATATAGTCATGCTTATATATGAAGACGCATAATTTGCTACAATGAGAAAATGTGGTTCAAAGATTTATGTTTTATCCTGAGCTCAATCCATATTTGTTAGTGACAAGTTTGGCTTTTCTTTTGTTTCCCAGCATCATTTGGTTGGTTTTCAAAGATAATGTAGTATTTGTAGAATGAAGTTTGCAACGTGATCATAAAACTCCTCTATATAACAGATAATTGGCTCAGTAATGATTTCTCTCTTGATTATTCTTATTTTTGGACAACACTGCTTTAAAAATTCGAGCACTTTGTCCTCCTAACTATAGGTTAAATTAGACAATTTTTTTTTAAATTAATTTTTCTTTGTATCACCTTCTCCTTTGCAGTTCCACATTCTAGGAGTAAGAAACTTCTTAAAAAATATTCTTGCTTGTTTAACATTTTGCAATCATCCATTCTTTTACTGTTTTAGGTGGAGTGGAATTGTTATAGGATGAATGATATCAACATTAGTGTGAATATTAAAGGTATGTTAAGATTCAGTTTCCGTTCGTGTTTTTCTTAAAAACTTACATCTGTTCTTACCATTGAATTCTCCTCTTTCTTTTTTATTTTTTTATAATAGACTGCTTCACTCATTTCTCTTAAAATATATACTATTAATATATATCCCTCCTTGGTTTTAAAAGGTACTTTTCCTTAAGAATACATGTTCAGAATTTCTGCAACTTTTTCTATGCATCTCCTATATTTTCTATTATCATGTGTTCAACCTTGTTGGCTAAATTATACTTTATAAATCTGATGATTTGATCCTTAGACAAAGTACATATAGTCAATGATAGAAGGCTATTCAATGCCTATATATATCACTATTCTATTCTCTCCTGAGTTATACAAGATTCCATCTTGGTACTCCTCTATCCAGATATTTTTTAATATTCTGAATTTTTAAAAATTGATTAATTATTCTTTAGATTTGTTTAATTTTACTTGGAAATGAGTTTTTATACCTCAAGCTTTTTTTAACATTGTCCTAACTCATGTCTTAGTCTTCTTTGCACCACATCTATCAGGTGAAGAGATTTCACAATATATTGAATCACAGCTCTATTATACTTTTAGCTTCTTGAACTTTTCAACAATTAATTAAAATTATGGCTTAATTTTTTTATTTGTTCCTCTATCTTCTCTTTAATTTCTTCAAATGCCTCATTAATTATTTCATTTTTTTTCTTTTACCTGTACTCTTTTTATTTTCTCTATGATCTTTTCTTCTATATTCTTGCTAGTCTAACTTTTCTTGAGATATTTTAGCAACTACATTAATCATTTCCACCATCTTATCATTTTTTATTTTTCACTTGGTCAGTTTTTTTTTTTTGCATAATCATGAATTCCATATGTTATATAATATATAGAATATCTTCCTATTTTTTTTATCTTTTTAATTTCTTTTTTATAATCGTTGAATTTCTATATTTGTTGTAGAATATCTTTTTCTTATTTTTTTAATTTCCTCTATTACTTGTTAACAAAGTTTTTGTTTCTTTGATCTATCTTTTTTAATATTTAAAATATTTCTTGTATCAAACCTCCTATTTTGCCATTCATCTTTTTTTTGCCTTGATAAACATTTTTTCCATGATCTTTAAATATCTCGTTTCATTTCTTTATTAACTCTTCATTACTATCCATTTTTTTCAGTATTTATCTATCTTGAACATTTCATTTATTGTTTGTCAAAAATAAATGACTAGTATATCCTAAAGTTGAAGTTGCTGTACTTGGATATTAATGGTTTCTGTTCCATGACTGTTACAAATTATTTCTTTCCTTAATGTCTATTTATCCCCGATCAAAGTTCTAATTTATTTTTATTTAATATTTTATAAAATTTTGAGTCGCTTGTCTTCCTCCACCAATATGATTCTATTCAGTGTTCTCTGTGATATTTATTTCCAAGTATATCTCAGTTTGAATTCCACCTTTTTCTTTCATTTTCTAATCTATCCTGTTCAATCCTATCCTTTCACTTCCAATCCAATTCTTTACCCCAGCATTCTAATCTATTCATACCTTCATTATTGTTTTTTTATTATTAACCATTTATAATCACCATCAACACAGTTTTTTATTATTAACCATTTATAATCACCATCAACACAGAGAATGCACCAATTTATGTAAGTCTAAATGGAATGAAGAGGTAATAGCTGATAGTGGATAAGCCGTACATTAGATTCCCAATTTATGTAATAACATTTGAATTATCAACAGAACATTAGCAATATCAAACCATATAGTTTAAGTACTTAAAATATACAATAAGATGAGATAGTAATCCAGTGGTTTTAATTATCTTATAGTAATTATTATTATCTGACAAGCTATATACTGAATCACTACACTAAAGAATAATTCCATAAAATCAATTTTCTATCTATTTTACAAAATAAATACTAGTTCATCTCAGAGAATATCTTTTTTCAGTTCCACCCTACAGCTTTCATTTAATTAGAGAAAAAAAATTAGGTGCATTTATAGTCAAATAAAATAGAAAAAAAAAAACATAATAAAAAATAAATTTTAATTTCACTTTAGACTGTTTACATAAAATTTGCTTTTTTTAAGACCCTGGCTGGCTTAATAAAAACAAAAATCTGATAACTGATTTGTAACTTACTCCTATTGAATTAATCTTCTTCAAATTTTGTACATATATTTGATACAGATGATGTGTTCAGTATAGATGGCAATGCAATATTTCAGGTTAGAATTAAAAAATTTAAACTACAGCAACATTTTTTAGATTCTCTTTTTTTAAAAAAAAAAAATTGAATATGAATAGTTTATCTATTATGAAAAAAATGCTTTAGAAAAAGAATTTAGAAAAATTTAAGTCATATAGTTTACAATTAATTGAAAAAAAAAATAGAAAGAAAAAGAAATGAAGGATGAAAGCTTAATTTTTCTTGACTGTTCATATAAAACTTGCTTTTTCAAATATCTGCCTTCATAAAAATAAAAATTTTGAGTAATCCATTTTAAATGAATTTATATATTATATATATTTTAATTAACTTGGCTCTTCGGTTTGTTTTTTTAAGTCAAATCTTATAACTGACTTTTAAACTACTTTTACTGAATGAATTTTCTACATACACATTTTTTAAACAAATTACCCAAACACTAAAAAATAAAAATATATATAAAAAATATATTTTTTTAAAAACTACACTTTTATTTAATTAGACAACTAATACACTAAGAAACAAAAAAAATTTTTTTTTCTCGGAACACAATTTTAGTTGTTATATAAAACTTTAAATAAAAGTTTGGGACATCCATAAATTAATTTAATTCAATCAATATATATTGTTTGTGAACAAACTAAATATTCTCTTATTGCTTGAATTAATTAATTCATAGATGCCACACATTTTTAATTAAAATTATATGTAACAATAATCAAAATTGTGGTTCAAGAAAAAAATCATTTTTTGCTTTATAGTGCATTAGTTCTCAATTTTTTTTTTTTTTTAAATTATACATATTATTTAAAAATATATGTATTCATAAAGTATCTGATCTAAATACAAATTACTTTTAGTTGTAGGAAAATAGTCACTAGAGATTCAATAAATGCTGGATAATTATTATGAGAAAAGATAGAATGTATATATACATATATTGCTTTTATTGATTTGGTCAAAACATTTCACTCAGTTAATCAAAAAAATTTATGGCAATGTTTGAAATTAGTTGGTTAACTAATAAATTTATTCATATTTTATAACTTTTACCTTTTAATATGAAAAGAACTATTATTACTGACAATACAATATCTGAGGTATTTGAAATAAAATCTGAAATTTTGATTTCTATTTTTATGGCTTTAGTCATTGGAATAGTTTATAGACAACTTCATGAAGGATGATATCAAAATGTGATATTTGATAGTGTATATAATGTGAACTGATCAAAGAAAATACAAAAAGACAGCTAATGATTGTGCTACTCTTGTCAATTTAAAGAATGATTTACAGAAAGTTCTTAATGCTTTAAATGCAATCTATAAAGATTTCAGACTAAAATTACTCTTCAAAAACTCGGTTTACTTTCAGCAACTTTTAATTATGCTATCAACTTTTCAGATAGAAAGATTGGACTTGTATTCTAGGGTGAAATATAAACTTTATTATGCTATTGATGCCATTAAAAAATAGGATATTTCAACAAAGTGATTTAACTAATTTTTGTTGATTTCTATATTTACATATACCATTTCCAACTTCCTTAAACACTTCAATAATACTATTTTTTATATCAAAATGTTATTCTTACAGTTTGACTATCCTGCAGTCATCATCAGAGCTACAATATCCAAATATATAATCATACAATTAATACATTTTATACACATATTTATATACGTAATCAAACATACATATTAACCTGGCCATTATAAATAATCATTTCCATTTTATTATTTTACTATTAATCAATTTTATTTTACATTTATTTATATTATTTTTAAACTTTAACTTTTGAATTCTACTATTAAATACATTTTTTTTTTATTTCTATTTTTAATTAACTTTTAGCCTTTTTTTTATTTTTATTATATATTTTTTTATAACTAACCATTAACTTTTTTACATTACAAATTATCTTTTTTACATTACAAACCAAGTATAAAAATTTTCAAGAATTTGTCAGTTGAATTTTAGAAATAGGATATATAAAGATTAGATTTTAAAGAGGTGAGTAATTTGTAATGTAAAAAAATTAATGGTTAGTTATAAAAAAATTAATGGTTAGTTATAAAAAAATTTATAATAAAAATAAAAAAAGGTTAAAAGTTAATGAAAAATAGAAGTAAAAAAGATAAGAATAAAATAATATGTATTGAATAGTAGAATTCAAAAGTTAAAGTTTAAAAATTAAAATTATAATAGATTTAAAATAAATTAAAAATAAAATTAATTAAGAGTAAAATAATAAAATGGAAATGATTATTTATAATGGTCAGATTAAGATCTATGTTTGATTATATATATAAATATGTGTATAAAATGTATTATTTGTATGATTATATGGTACTTATAACGTAATCGGGCTTGGCCACTTGATGGTGTTCTGGCTCGCCAAAACATCTAACAAATGCCGTTTACAAGATCTGACTTACGGCTATAGAAAACATCCATGTTTGTCTTAGCCATTAGAAGGCCGTTTATGATGCATAACGCAGAAATAATACGGCCTATTTCTGCTTCGTGACAGTTATTGTGAATCCACACACTTATCTTTTGTTTACAGTTTGATATATATGTGTGTTTAGTTGGATTAATCAAATTTTTACAATATACGTTACACAATATTTGTATTTTATAATTTATTTAATAAACATGAATTTATAGTAATTTTCTAAACGGCCACACCCTTGTTTAGAGAATGTGTAAGCTGTAAAAGCTTGCCGAGGGTAGGTAAAAAAGAATTTGGCCGATATCGCGTGCAAAATTTCGTTTTCACGTGAAATACCACGTAGTTGATAAAATGGATAGCGATCAACTTTTTCCGCAGTTGCCGACAACAGAAGCCGAGTATTTCTGCTGTCCAATCAAAAAATATACACGGTTTTTTGTAAATTTCATAGAAAGCACATATTATAAACATGTTTAATAAGTAAATAAGACATTTATATGTGTTAGTTGTTGTTTAAAAAAGTTTGAGTTTTATTTTAGCATTACAAAAAACAGAACACTAACCCTAAAACTAACGCTAAACCTAACCCTAAGCCTAAAACTAACCCTAACCCTACATAGTTGTTTTGTTAGGTAGAAAGCAATAATTAAGCGAAAGACATCGCTAAATAGATATCACAGAGTAGCAGCTTTGTCCAAAAACAGCGATTTAAAAATAAAAAAAAAGGTTGTCATTTACCAATAATTAAGCGAAAGACATCGCAGAGTAGCAGCTTTGTCCAAAAATAGCGATTTAAAAATAATAAAAAAGATTGTCGTTTAATAATAATTAGGCGAAAGACATCACTAAATAGACATCGCAGAGTAACAGCTTTGTCCAAAAACAGGGATTTAAAAATAAAAAAAAAGGTTGTCGTTTACTAAATACAAAATTAAAATTAAACAACTTTTTTAATAAAAAGGCATGAAAAAAAAGTTATAGCAATCAATAAATTAATAACCCAAAAAAAAAAAAACCGATTCGATTTAAAAATATAACGCGGCCCCAAACATTGTATTGTATTGTTTTTGACTGCCAACAACGCCATCAAGTGGCCAAGCCCGATTATGTTATAATTACCGATTATATATTTGGATATTGTAGCTCAGATGATAACTGCAGGACAGTCAAAACTGTAAGAATAAAATTTTGATATAAAAAATTGTTGAAGTGTATAAAGAAGTAGGAAATTGTAATTTTAAGCAATTCAGATGAATATATATGGATGTTATTTATTGTACAGAGTAAGACATGGATCCCTTATGATGAAATATAAAGGCATTAAAAAAAAATTAATTTAAAACCAATTGTTAGCTTACTAAATGTGATGATATTGAATCTACTAGTGTAAGGAGGCATCTTCACTAGATTACACATGTGAAATAAATGAGTAATAAACTTTCGAAAAAAAAAAAAAAAAGAGATTTTATGATAAATTTGAACATGGGAGTCATGGAAAATGCAGATTCTATTTACATTATAAAGATTACTTCAAAGCTGTTTTAAAATGATGCAATACTAATTGATTTCACAAAAACATGGTTGAGGATAAGACTACAATGAATGCATAATTAAGTAAAATGATAATGGATTTTAAAATAAAATAAAATAAAGACTGCTAAAGAAGTTAAGACAGCATTGCAAAATATAAATAATTAGACTAAAGAACTAGCATGATATATGAACATATTTACACTTAATCAATTGATTTATATAATTATTGCAAAATCTGTATTTAATTATTTATCTTTCTCCTTTCCCTCTCTTCTTCTGCAGTTATAATGACTATATTCTGATGATACATCAATAAAAATAGATGGACAATTTTATTTCAATATAGTTGCAATAAACAGTATTAACATTGTGCCCTATGGAAAGTTTGCATCTATTTCATACAAATTCAATTATTACAATATCTTTCACAAACAAATAAATAATGATTAATTGTGGTAATTTAAATATATATATATATCAACTAAAAAATATATAAATATATAAATAGACTACTTTGGATTATATTAAAAATAATAAATTAAAGTTTCAAAATTTTTTACAGCTTTTTACAATCTTTTATTTTAAGTGTTTAATTGAAATAATAAGTAAACAGAGAATATTTAATTCACCTTTATTAAATATGCTACCAAATTATCATTACAGCTAGCAACATTACACTTCTATAAAATATTATTGAAGCAAATTAGGAATAGAAATGTATAGGGTCGAGCTTTGATTAAATAAGAATCTAAAATTTTATTACTAAGCTCAAAAAGATATTTAATCATTTTATTTAAATAATTCTCATTCTCTTATAACAATAGCAGTAGTTCAAATATAAATTAGATAAATACGACAAAAATGAAGAAACTGGAATATCAATAGAAAGGTTAAATATTAAAAATATAAACATATATGAAATTTTGAGATGGATTCCAAAATGTAAAAATAAAAACATATGAAACAACTTTATGTACAATGAAATCAAAAGGCACATTAAAAATTGAATAAATAAAAAGAGCCAAAAATCAGTTTACTAAAAACAATCATATATATAAATGAACATATAAAGTTTAGATCTGGGGAAAAAAAAATTCAACTGACCTTATATATTGTAAAGGATGACTTTGGTGAATTACTATGTCACAGGTAGGGCAAGTATTGTTTTCTTCTAAGTGTTTGACTAGGCAGCTTTTACAAACTAAAAATATATACATATATTATTTAATACACATTTGTTGATAAAATTGTGACCAATAAAAGATCAACTACACATAAAAAAAAAGTGTAAATTTATGCACACACACACAATATACATTTATATATATACACAAATATTGATTAAAATAATATAAAAAATATGAACAAAAACCATTAGTGTCTTCAATCATAATATATATAAAAGATGTTTTCAAAATAATTATAAAAAAAAATAAGTAGACTTTTCAAATGATACTAGTTTTTCTTTTCTTTTCTTATTATAAAACATTGTATTAATCAGGCTTTTTTTTAAAATTTAGTTATAAAGTAATAAGATTTCAAATGGATTTCACAAGTAGGATTTACAGTTTCAGGAAACAAGGAGAAGAGCTCTTTTTATCTAAGTCAACTGGGTGCAATCAGATAATGTGTCTAATTTACTTTAAGACTATTATTACTGAATCTGTATAAATTTTTAAATTTATATAATTCTTCAATATTTTTTATTAATTACTATTCTTTTTTACAATTGTTTCAAACATTTCCACTGACATTTCCTTTATGAAAAGATTTTTCTTTTGTTTAAATAAGTCAGGCAATTACTTTTTTATTTAAAAAAATGAAAATTCATATATAATTAAAAACAACAACAACAAAAAAAAAACTGTAAATAGTTATGATGGCTTTTGTCTAGAGTTCAAAACTTTATAAAGTACTTTGAATTTCAGATTTTTAGTTTAAGTAGTAAAATAGAATTAAAAATTCTTGCTAAATGCATAGCTATGTTACTTTCAATTTTGAATCCCAAATTCTCATTAATAAAGGCAAAAACCAGAAATTAATCTGGGGTTTCATGTACAGTATCACTTGGTGATCATTGACTACTTAAGCTTATTATAAATGACAAAAAAAATATAGTTATTCTTATTTATTTTTGTTTTTAAATTATAATAAATTGGGTTAAACTTTAAAATTGTATAATAAAAAAAAAATTTTTTTAAATTTTTTTTATTTATTATGTTAGTTTTTGCCATCAAAATATATAGATATGCCAAAAACTTTGGAAGGATTATATGTAAAAATGGGTATTCTTTATAACTTGTCATATAAAAGACTTTGTTTATAAAAAAACATATTTTATATATTGAAAATTTAAAAATTATTCTTCATATAGCGTGATATCAACATAATGCAAATATCTTTTCCAAGATGACATGAATTCTTTAGGAAAAAGATCTTAAATTCTTGTGAAGTTATATATAAAGAGTTTATTATAAGATATATAAAATATCTATATATACAACAAAAAACATGAAAATAACAAATTTTCAATATAAAAGCTTTTTTCGATACATATAATTTGTATCCTTTTCAATATGTCTACTCACGATTACCGTAAAACATACATATAGCGACATCTATTTATAATACAACCAACAAAAAACAATTATTATCATCAATTATTTCATGAATACATACAATACAATATAAAAAATAAAAAATATAAAAATATATTCCTTCATTAATTATAGTATATTCATATATACTCAAAAACACACAAAACATTAAAATATTAACATCCTTCTTATTTATCTATCCAATCATCTAATTTTAGCCAATTATTAGTCAAATTAATTGAACCCTTATAAATGTTCATACAATTATTACTATTATTTTTAATATAACTAGTTTCATATACTTTTCGCCTATTAACATTTTTCAAGTAATTTAATGCTAGTATATTTTTAGTACAATCTATTTTATGACCATATTCTAAATAATGTATAAACAAAGCAGAATTATCATTTCTCCTATTTATTGCAGCGTTATGTTCTTTAGCTCTTATTTCTAATTGTTTACTTGTATGTCCATAGTATACTCTTTTACAAATTCCACATATAATTTTATAAACCATACCTTTCTTATATTTTAAATCATCTAATATTTTATAGTTACCTATTAATTTATCTAAATCTTTACTGTTTGCCCAACCTATATTTGTATCTTTTTTACTATTTACATAATTTTTTAATAATGCATTATATATTTTAGGATGATATGAAATTTTTATCCATTTATTATCAGATTTGTTATTTCTATTATATTTATTTTTATAAAAAATATTATCTATACATTTACTTTTATAACCATACTTAATATATAAATTTTTAAATTGCTCTTTATGTAATTTAGCTATATTTCCATATGTATTATATTTGTCGTTTTTAATTGTGAAATTTTTAATAACTGCCGTTTTTTGGGTCCATGCTTGTTGTGAATCGACAGCAATTATTTTCCTCATATTATCTTCTTTTATAAAATGATTTAATACAATTTTTTTATTATCATCTAAACTAAGCTCTATGTCTAAATATTTTATTTTTTGTTTAATTTCTGAAATTGTACATTTTATATTATATATATTTTTATTAAAATCATTATACATATTATTTATTATTCTTTTATTACCAATTATTAGAGTATCATCCACATAACGAAAATAATGTGTTATATCCATATTAATCAATTTATTTTTAACTATATTAATCTCTAACTCATCAATAAATATTGATGAAATAAGACCACTAATTGCACAGCCCATCACCCATCCTTTATTTATATACCAATATTTATTATTATACTTAAAATATAAATTACTATGTATTAACATTAAACTTTCTTCAATTATTTTTACTATTTTCATATCTTTAATTTTCCCATGTAATTTCTTTATTAATATTTCAATACTTTTTATCCTTGGTATACTAGGATACATTTGTTCAATGTCCATTACAAAAATACTATGACATCTATTTAATTGTATATTACCTAATTTATCTACTATATCATCTGTATTTTTAATACAATATTCACCATAACCTAATTTCTCTGCTAACCATTTATTTAAATAACTACTAAATTTTTGTAATATAAAATTACTAAAATTGAATAATAATCTAATGGGATTATTATCTTTATAAGTTTTTATTTTAGCAAAAATATAAGGATTTTCAAAAGACGAAGGGTATAAAAATCTATATCTTTCCATATCGATAATATTATTATCCCTCATCTTTATCAACAATTTTATATATTTACTTTTTATACATCCAATGGGGTCCTTGTTTAAAACCTCATAACCTTCTTTTTTTATCTCATAATCTATTTTATATATATATTCATCCTTATCTATAACCACAAATCTACAACCTTTATCCTCTTTACATATGACAATATTTTCGTTAATACATATATCTCTTATTTCTTTAGTAATGCGTCTATAACTATAGGTTCTTTTTTGATCATTTATATTATTATTATTATTATTATACAACTGATTAGCTACTATACAATACAAATTCTTCTTTTCATCCGTAGATATATTTGCAAGTTCTATATCTGTTATAATTTTCTTTTTTATATCTTTATCCATAAATGGTATAAATCCAGGATTTTTACTCAATAACATATTTTGTTCATTTGAAAAGTTATAATTTGTTAAATTTATAAAATTGTTTAAAATTGTTTTATTATAATAATTATATCTATAATCAATATGTCCATTATTAATTATATTCAAAGAAGAAGTATTCCAATATTTCTGCATCATCCAATTCCATTTTCGATTATATTTTACATATATTTTATATTCTTTTTATAAAGAAGTATTTTTATATTCTTTTTATATGAAGTTATATATATATCACAATTATTACAGAAAAAAGCAAGCCTTGAGTTATAAATTTTGACTTTATTAATAAAAATTGCAACTATCCTTAATGCAATATTTCTCATGAAATAGGAAGTTCCAATAATTCAAAAATAGATTGAAATATTTACATTTGTATTAATTAAATTTGATTTTTTTTTAATTATTAACATATTAAAATAAAATATTTTTTCATTTTTTTTTTTTTACAAAAATCATTTAAATTTATAGTCTTTAGAATAAAAATTTAAACACTTACATGTATCTTAATGATGTAGCTCTAAAATTGGTTGTAAAAATTGCATTAAGAGAATTAATAAATAATGAACACTATCACAATGATAATTAAGCATCATCACTTTGACATAGTATTCTGTTGCTTAGCTATTCTAGCTAGAGCAAAAAACTTAATATATGTATATTAAGAATGAAAAAATACGAATTCAGTAAAATACATAAAAAATTTTGCAACTTTATTTCATTCTTAAAGTTGGACTTCTCTAATTATTCTCAAAACTAAGAGAATTAATTTAGTAAGAATATAAATACCATTAATACACTTCCCAAGAAAAGATTAAATTTTATTTACAAT
Organism: Epiperipatus broadwayi; assembly: GCA_028023455.1. Taxonomy (NCBI): domain Eukaryota; kingdom Metazoa; phylum Onychophora; class Udeonychophora; order Euonychophora; family Peripatidae; genus Epiperipatus; species Epiperipatus broadwayi. The sequence continues at coordinate 18,090,836 of JAQFVV010000008.1, read as the reverse complement.
TTAACAAATAATTTGTTGAGCAGTGCTCCAGGAGTGAAAGCACTGCTCATTGAATTATTTGTTAAATTGTCAAATAAAATTTAATCTTTTCTTGGGAAGCATATTAACATTACTTAGAGAATTATATATCCGAAGAAAAGAAGCAAAATTTGACAGAATTAGTAAAAATAGGTTATTTATCAATATTAGGGCATTTTAATTATTTATTTTTCTTTGACAATGGCTGTATCATCAATGATAATGAATTATCAGAGCTTGACTGGATCATTTAAATATAGTGAAAGAGATTTTTTATTTTGCTTTTATTGTAGAATATTGTACTGCATTCTGGCTTCATTTAAACATTTTGTTTTATATTTATTTCAACTACATCCAAGATAGTGCCACTACTACTATTTTTTAGCTTTTTAAGTCCTATATATCACTTGAGACCCAAGTGATATGATTTACCCCAAAATTGTTTTAATAGCTGATAGCTGAGTCATATACATGTCCAAATATATCAAAACAATTGCAGGTGAATATTTCTCAACAGGGCAACTGGCTATATGACTTAATCTAAAACAATGAAAATCTGTTGGCCTATCTCTAAGATGCAATTTATTAAAAAAAAAAGTCAAATGTTAAAAAGTATGACATGTCACCTGGAGTCTTTTCTTTTTCTTATTTTAATATGAAATCAAAATTAAATTTTGATTATTATCTCATAGAATTCCACAATGATGTGATTAAATTCCAATGCATAATAATACCAAGTTTCTCATAAAGGATCTGAATAGTATCAAGTGAATGAATAATTAAAATAAAAAATATATAAAAATTTTTTTTAATAGCAAATGCTTTATTTAGGGGACTAAAAACCCAGAAAATAATTGTTTTTTCGATAACAATTGATTTTTTATAATTAATTTGAATTGAAGTAAAAGCATAGGAGATTCGGAAATTAATTAATTCAATCCCTTGTTATAAAAAGTGTGTTGACTTAATTAAATTATGGATACCTCACACTTTTATTTCAAGTTAAACATAAAAACTCCAATTGTTGTTGAAGAAATAAAAGCATTTGTTATAAAATATTTTTTTATATCTATTATTTTTAAGTTTGCAAATATTCCAAATGCCAGTCTAACTTTTGAAAACAAAATCATACCTATTAAAAAAAGATAATTTACAATAAATTCTTATTTATTTGGAAAGCATTTTTAAAAAATACAACTTTTACAATTAAAAGATAAAATGAATGAACTTTTACAATCAAAGATTTGTTTTTATTTCAATTTTAAAAGATTACGTAACGATGTTTTTTAATGTAGTTTTTTAAAAAAAAAAAGTATATACCCCCTCTCGTATGCATTTTTGAAAACTTAAAGAAGTGATATCAGTGTCTTTGAAATTTGATATCAAAATAAACAGTGAGGATTGCCAATTCCTCTACAAGCTTTATGATAAATGCTTAGCCAGAGCCAGCACTTAAAATATCTCTGTCAGGAACCCCTCCCCAAACCCCTGACCATGGTTTCGTGCTTTGGCACTCCTCAGAGAGGTGTCAGGGTAGGTTCAGACACTAGATCTAAAAATACCAACCCAAAGCCAAGCACTTAGCTAAAAGTTATCTATTGAGTGGAAAATCTGAAATTTTCAGACATGTACATGTCTTCAAACCCAGCTATTCAACTCAAATAGCTATATGGGGCTGATAGATCTTCAGCCATGCCATATAGTAGTAGTCATAGCAATATAAAATTACATAAGACTTTTTGACAGAGACTATAAATAGTCAAAATAAAAGTCATAGATCAATTCATAGATCACATGACCCTATCTCTTAAGCTTGTAAGTTATAAACAGTGAGGATTGCCAATTCCTCTACAAGCTTTATGATAAATGCTTAGCCAGATCCAGCACTTAAAATATCTCTGTCAGGAACCCCTCCCCAAACCCCTGACCATGGTTTCGTGCTTTGGCACTCCTCAGAGAGGTGTCAGGGTAGGTTCAGACACTAGATCTAAAAATACCAACCCAAAGCCAAGCACTTAGCTAAAAGTTATCTATTGAGTGGAAAATCTGAAATTTTCAGACAAGTACATGTCTTCAAACCCAGCTATCCAACTCAAATAGCTATATGGGGCTGATAGATCTTCAGCCATGCCATATAGTAGTAGTCATAGCAATATAAAATTGCATAAGACTTTTTGGCAGAGACTATAAATAGTCAAAATAAAAGTCATAGATCAATTCATAGATCACATGACCCTATCTCTTAAGCTTGTAAGTTATAAACAGTGAGGATTGCCAATTCCTCTACAAGCTTTATGATAAATGCTTAGCCAGAGCCAGCACTTAAAATATCTCTGTCAGGAACCCTTCCCTAAACCCCTGACCATGGTTTCATGCTTTGGCACTCCTCAGAGAGGTGTCAGGGTAGGTTCAGACACTACATCTAAAAATACCAACCCAAAGCCAAGCACTTAGCTAAAAGTTATCTATTGAGCACGAAACCATGGTCAGGGGTTTGGGGAGGGGTTCCTGACAGAGGTATTTTAAGTGCTGGCTCTGGCTAAGCATTTATCATAAAGCTTGTAGAGGAATTGGCAATCCTCACTGTTTATAACTTACAAGCTTAAGAGATAGGGTCATGTGATCTATGAATTGATCTATGACTTTTATTTTGACTATTTATAGTCTTTGATATCAAAATATTTAAAATTTCATCAGACATCTCTTGTGGATTTAAAAAATTGAGGAATCTATCTAAAATATTTTAGTATCATATCGTATTGCCAATGATTTATAACAAATATATAAAATTTAAACAAATTCTATTGAATATAAATATATTAAACCTCTATTTTAAAATTTTATCCAAATAAATCTTGAAACAAACAAACAAACAATCAGAGATTCTAACTTAAATGATAGTGTTTAATTGAAATAAACAAACAAACAGAGATTCTGACTTAAATAAAAATGTTTAAAAAAAGAAGTTAGAGAGTACTGATAAAGTTGAATGCATCACACCAATAATTATTAAGCTTTGCATACAAGAGATGTAATTTCCTTATGAATGAGGTAGTTTATTGCTATGATTCATTTATCATACATCATTTTTGAGAGACTAATGTGTAATTTATCAACTTTTTGATTTGTCTTGATTGATTGCCTTTCTCAACTCCGATCTATTTTATTTATTTAAAAGTTCGTTTAACCTCTCTTTTTTCAAACTTAACTGAGTGATTTTTTTTTTGAAAGATAACATCTGCATTCTTATGTTAAGTATGAAAAGCCAATAGTTTTTCTATTTAAGATTAATTTCAAAAATTGACTTTTCAGGTATTAATCAACAATAGTAATAAAAAAAAAGCTTCTTTAATGTTTTAGTGCAATTCTTTAAAATATTTTCATCAACTGTAATTGCACTTTCTCCCCCCCCCCCTTATGATTTAAAAAGAAACTTACATGTAGATTTGTTTTTTACAAATAATGTATTTTTTGAGATTACCTACAACAGATACATTTTCCTTGGAGCAAGGCTGATTATCTGAATAAATTTTTAAAATGAAGATTTGTTCTTTGGTGACTTTGAATATTTTTTGCTCCATGGCATCAGCAAACAATTTTCTTGATTTGGGATGCTAGAGAGAATGAAATTTTAACAATGGACTTCACTGAAGGCAAAAATAGAAAACAAATTGCATCAAATTAAATTCGAAAAATTATTGCCAATAATAAAGTATATACAATAATAATAATGATGGTGATATATAAATGTTTATTACATATGCTTATAATACACTATATGTCTATTTATCCATCCATTCATCTGTCCATTTGTCAGCTTTTCTGCCTGTGCATTCATTATTCATTTATTCATCCATCTCTACTCATTCAATATATTTTTGGTTAATATTTTTTAAATATCTGCCACATAATTTTACAAATACAATACTCATTAAAGCATTCTATATATAATTCTGTTTTTATACACAAAAAAAAGTTCTCTCCTCTCTCTCTCTCTACCTGATTGTTCCATGATTTTTAATTCTTATATTTTATTTTCTATTTTGTGAACCAACCATTTTATTATAATCAAAACTCAAAACAAATCTAAATGAAAAATAAAAAAGATTCCAATTCAAAATATTTGCATTTGATTTTAAATAAGCAAACATTTTTATGTTAAATGATTAGTTTTATGGAAAATAAAACAAATTATTTGACAAAAAATTTGTCATTTAAAAATTTATCCATAATTCATTAAAGTTAAAATCAAAATAAATCAATTGTTGGATTACATACAGGCAACTACAAAAACTATCTTATCAAGAAAGATAAAGATGAACTACTGCAACATAATACATTCTTCAACAGTGATGAAAAGCACATATAATAAACATCAGTTCATCAATATTCATATGACTAACTTAGTTACACTCTTTATGACCAATACTCAATGCCTAGCTAAGGTGGCTATTTGAAAATAAAAATATTAAGCCTGTTTTTGATTTAAAAAAATTTTTCAGGTTCATCCAAACTCAGAATTCAAACACGAGATATATGCACTAACCATTGTCCCATGAAGTTTTTTTAAACTCACCCAAAAGAGATGGGGCAATTGAGATAAAGTTCAGGCATACAGCAATTGAGATAAAATTCAGGCATACATAGAACAGCATCTACATTACATTAATTTTCAAAATATATTATGCTTCTGAAAAAAAGATAAGAATAATGCCACTCAAAATACTGTTTATTATACATGTTATTATTAATAGTTTAATATATTTGAAAATTTGAATTTTTCTTAAGACATATAACAATTAATATTAGACATTTTCAAAATGATTCTGGGATTTGATAAATTTACAATCTAATTATTTTTTAGTTGTGTTATTAGTTTAAAAACATTTCAAGCAAAAGACAGTTACAAATGAAAAATATTCAGAAATTGCTAATTAAGAAGAATTTTGGCGAGAAAAAATTACTGATGTTATCGATTGATTCGACAGATTAGTACCTCATTCAATGGTTAATATCATAAAATGAAATAACCTTATTTTTCAGGAATTTCAGCAAGTGATGTAATCTGCACATTAATACTAAATAAAAATGGAAAAAAAATAATGGAGAACATATTGAATAATGACAATAATATCATATATATGAGATAGGATGTTTTTATTTACAAAACATCCAAAATAATTTCAAACATTTTTGAAAAATTGAATGACAATCCACACTTAAATTGATCTATTGAATAAGAAATTAGAAAATGGACTGATTACTTTGATTTGTTAATAAAACATTATAATACATTAGATTACACCATGCAAATGAAGCTTATTAATATTAATGATTATACTAACTCTAAATCATTTACAAACCCAGGATATAAATATGCCAGATTCAAAATATTTTTACATTGGAATCATAATTTGTTCAAGTCTGAATTTGATAACAAAAGTAATATAGATATATATATATTGGTGATTTAAAAGATAAAAGTTACGACAAATATATACTGTTTAAGGATATAAACTGATTTTATAATAAATTAAAATGGAATAAAAATAAAATTGATAATAAACTTTGTTTAACCTTTCCCTATATACAATCTATTTTGAGAAAAATGAAGAAATTATGAGAATATAATAGTTATCTTTGAGAAGCGCACTTAGCATCAAAAATACATTAAGATTATATTTAATATTATGTTTTCTACTCTGAGTATACAGTATTAATATTGCCTTTAATTTTATTTCAGTGCCAGAATTGTTATAGTTATTTACTAGTCATCATTAGTATTATTCACTTGAATGCTTTTTTGCAAAAATTTGTGGCTCCACCTATTCCTGGCAATAAATATACTGATGTATATAAATTACTATTCTAGTCTCTTTACGATAACTGCTGATGCTTTTCACTGCATTAAGTCAATAATAATTATTCAACAACTTAGTCAAACCAGTTTTTCACAGATCTATGATAACAGCTTCAAAAATAGATAGAGTTGCCAATTGTGCCAAAGCAACTCACCTAAGTATCTTAAGTTCTTGAATAAATTATAATACTGGACAGTAAGCTTAGATTAGATGAGTTTTTCAAATCATGTTTAAACTTCTATTAAGACATGTCTATGCCAAAAATGTATTACTCTATATCTTATAATTATATTTCTCAAAAATAAATACAGATAATTGCAATTTTCAATTTTAATAAATTACTGCTGTCATTTTGCTTAATTATTTAAGGATTTAAAATAAGAATATGCTTTTTCAATCTTTTTCTTTTAAGGCTTTTGCAACTAAATACAGTAAAAAGTTCTGTAATAATAATTAAAACAATTTCATTATTTTAGATATATCAATTATACTATTATTAAAGAGTGCACATGCATGAACATCAAAAATTTCAAATTATTGGACTATTGCAATGTGAAATGATGTATTGTATACTTATTAAAGAGTAAAAATATACAGCGAAACTTCAACATAAAAATCACACAAATTGATTAAATTATATAGTCATGTTGACAGACTATTAGAGAGAGTTTTTCAGCATTTTTCTTTGTAAAAAAAATTTTTAATACTTTTTTAGCTCTTGAAACATGTTCTTTTTAAAAACTTCCAGACAAAAAAACAAATATTTTTATTATTGAAAATAAAAGTTGAACATATTAACATAATTTAAAATTTAATCAATTAATATTTTTGGTCAAGTTTTATATATATATTGTGACGGAGCAGTCTGTATCAATCGTTGTTTAAACCAAAAAAATAAATAAATCAATAAAACTAGCTTTCAGTGATCAAATTTAAATCTAAAGTCATTTAAAAATTATTTAAAAAGAGTATGTGTATTGTAAAGGGTAGCTTACAATGCACACATTCTTAAAAAGATAAAGCCTAGTTATTGAACCCAATCCATTTAGAATTTATATTAATAACGGGAAAGATTATTTGTTTGTTATTTATTATATATATGCATATAATGCACAATAGATTATTTTATTATAAAATACGATCAATATTTTACAAAGCCATATTGTATATATATAAACTATTTGATTAAATAAACTGTAATGTATATATATTTTTTTAAATTTAAAAATGAATATTAATTTATAGTTAAATGATTTGGGGATGGCCTGAAGTTAAGTCGTAGTGGACATGTGTGTGAAAATAAAACTGATTTTATTATTTTTTTTTTTTTTGATTTGTAACAAATGAAATGTATTTAAACAATACATATAAAAATCTAAATGAATTTAAACAATAGGCAGCTAAAAATCTTAGCGTTCCTGGAAATCTATGCGCGTGAAATGTATAAAAACAAAAAACAGTTTACAAATCCTTCTTCTTATTGTTATAACACCGGTAACAAAAGACAGCAATTAAAATTAAAATTTAGAACGCTAAAATGGAGTTTTACTTTTTCTTTTAGTTAAATTATAAACATTTTAAAAGTCAAATGCTGTAACTAAAAGTTTTCCAAATTTAGGGGAAAGAAAATGAAAAAAAAAGAAAAAAAAATTTAAAAATTTTTAAAAAATTAAAACGTGTTTTTAAAGGTTTTGGAGTAAATTTGAATATTTTAAATCTTTTCAAAAAGAATAACGAGAATTAAGTCTGGTGAAAATTGGAAAAGAAAAAAAATGAAATAATTTTCTTAATATATATTTAAAGTGCTTCAATACTATTCAATACAAATATATGCTTATAAATAATTATTAAATTGTACTTTAATACGAAAATGGGCTAGAGCTAAACATGCTATTGTGTGTCATGGTATTTCCTACCAGCTGCATTAAACCTCTATATCTATATATATATATTTTTCTACTTTATTGTAAACATACAAGATGCCTGCAGTCCAAAGTAAACAAGGATTGGAATACTTTATGGTGAATCAAATGAGGATCAAGGTATTTACTATTAAACACAACTACAGGAGATGCCATTGTACCTATCTATCCTTGCTAAGGAAAATGATTTACTAAGTGAAACTGCTTCAAAGAACAACTTGCCTAACTATCAACTACTACTACCTCTATTATGATGATTTTGATGAACTTTGTTCCAATTACAATTTTTAATCAAAGAATCAATATTGTAAATTTTTGTTTATTTATTTTTTTTTTTTTATTCATGTTATCTGTTGTATTTTCACACTCTGATGCTGAAGCCTCATTTTTTTTGAGAATTAGCAAAGAAGAAAGGGGGGATTATTCACTTTGATATTTTTCTATTTTCATTGTAAATAAAATTTAGGTTAACCCACCTGCTTCACATCAGGTTATCCACATAAATATTGAGGTAAGATTCTCTAAATTTATTTTCATAGGTTAAATTACAACACTTATACAGAATACATATTATATGTTTTATTTTGTGATTAACCTTGTACATATATTTTCCAGTATGTTTGACTAATCAACTAGTATCTGTCTCTATCATATATATATAAATTGGGGAAACTTGTTAAATAGGTTGTTAACATCTGCAAATATATAATTTAGCTAGCCAGCATCTCAATTATATTAAATAACTAAAGTTTATTTTTCTATATAATTATGATTTGTAGAGAATGAGTGACATAGGTGGATTTCTACCATGGGGTATAAGGGTTGGATTATAATAATCATTAATTAGTAAAATGGTAGAGGTTCACATGTGACACATGTACATATGATTATTATTATTTTTTATATTTTTTTATCATTACTATTGTTGTTATACTTGATATTTATTATTGTTAATAAATGTTTGAGAGTTTGTATTATTCCGGTCTCTGGTTTATTGAGTTGTCCTGACATTCCACAGTTTATAAACAATTATGCATGCATACACATCTATTTTTCTTATCATATAAAAGCTTGAAAATAAAACAAATATAATAAATGCTAGTTGTAACCTATATATAGGTGCAGGTGTTGCTGTGTGTATCTGTTCATACCTGTTAAAGGAGTTAAAAGCAATATTCTCTCTGGGCTTGAATATTAGGGCATAATGGAATTAAAAAGGGGGAAAGTGGATGAACTAACCTAAATTGCATTTAATATTATTAAATAGGGATAGAGTTAGTCAATTAAAGAGTATGCAATCATTGGTTAAGCATTTCATCGGGTTCTCATTAGCATTCTATCAGATGACCCACAGTCTGAACATAGTTGGATGCAATTTTTTTCCCTTCTAAGCCTGGTAGGTCTCTGCAGATTGTTTCATTAGGGGTAATAAATTAGAGCATATTAACTTATCCCCACACCATATTGCTACATCTGCATAGTAGTACAGTCTGCAAGTTAGTTGACCATCCATTACATCTGGTGCACCATCATTGGGCTTGGTTAGTTTATGACTGTTGATGAAGAGTACTGCCCATTATACTGGTGTTAGCAATGTATGGGACTAGTTGTAATCATTCCGTCAATTATATCTGGCATCGTCAACTTTTGGGGCTAGTGGTCATCGTATCGTCTGTTATATCTGGCATGCAACGTGGTAAGCATGAGGATTTTACAGTTGATAGAGATATCAAAGTATATTTACTAATAGTTTTATCTGATACAATGTGTTAGGCATAAAGATATTACAGTTGATAGATGTATCCAAATGTATTTACCAATAGTTACATCTGGTATCCAGTATGTTAGGTATGAATATACTCTAATTGTAAAGGAAGTCCAGCCATTGGACTGGCGTTTAAATTTTTTTTAAAAAAAATGTTAAAGCACATTTCATTTTATATTTTTCTATCAACATAAACCCAAATGAACTTATACACATGACAAACAACTAGCACTTTCATCTAAAATAATAGTAATAGTGATAATAGATCACATAAACTTGAATCAATTTTCAATAAGAGATCTAAAGTATTGAGTGTAAATTGGAAATATAAAGGATTGGACAATAAACAGAGACCGATGATAAATAGTTAAGTGATTAATAAATGATAATAAAATAGTAGAGTTAGGCATGTAAAAGGACATAGGCTAAAAGTAGATCTATTAAAAACAAAAAAAGAGAGGTAAAGATAAATGCAATGGTTGGGAGTGGCATGATGCACTGTGGCATGTGATTATTTATAGTTTCATAAATAAATATTTTATAAATAGTTTACAAATAAATAAATATTTAATGATAACCAGAAGTGGTAAGCAATTAAGTAATATGGAATCAAAACATTTGGAGATAGAAAAAGATAATAGTGACAGTTAGATGGTAGATGATACTACCAGTAATAAGGTAGAATCTATGATGATTCAGATACCTGGGGGATCTATTCTGGAAGTTGAACAATCCCCACAAATGCAGGAAGGGAGTCAAACAGTTTCTCAAATTCAGATGATTACTCCCAGTGAGATTATTCAAGTGGCTGAAGTTGGAGTAACTCAGGCTATGCAAAACCCTACAACCTTGGCACAACTAATCCAAGTAATCATGGAGATGAAGAGTGATATGAATAATATGAAACGTGATACAAATAGCAATATGGAAAATATGAAAAGTGATATAAATAGCAATATGGAGAATATGAAAAGTGATATGAATAATATGAAAAAAATATGAATAGTATGAAAGAGAATATGAAGACTGATATGAATAATATAAATAGCAATAAGGAGAATATGAAAAGTGATATAAATAGGAAGTTGGAAAATATGGCAACCAAGGCTGATATAAATAAAATAAAAGAAGAATTGAAGAAGGATGTGAATGATATGAAAGAACAAATGGAAACAAAAATTGATAATGTTGAAATTAAGCTGTCTGAAGATATGGGACAACTTTCCCTTAAATTAGAAAATGTTAAGAAAGACAATATTGAATTGAAGCAAGGGATGTTGGAGATGAAGAATGAAATTGATGAAAAAAATACAAAATGCCAACAGCGAATAGATGATTTTAAATCCAGTGTCATGGAACAAGTGAATGCAAAATATGATGAGGCATGTAAGAGTCAGGAAACATTAAAACATGAGGTGCGTGTGGAACAGGATAAATTCCTAACCGAGGTTCAAGATGAATTTCAGAAAAATTCAATCAAGAATAGAACAACTTTCCATATCACAAAATAATCAGGTTGAGTCATGCAACAAGATGCTAGTAGATTTGGATCAACATCTTAAACGAGTTGAGGGTAGAATAGTCAAAGGGGGGATGGACACGACCATGGACAAAGCCAATATAGAAAAGTTGGTAGGAAGTGCTCATGAAATAAGAGATCAAATTGATAGAATGGGTGAAGCTTTTAATCAGAGATTGGTAGTGCTTGAATCTCAACTGTGCCAAGAGATGCCGACCAGTGGAGAAAAACATGATGAAATTGATGTAAGGATGCACAGTAGTAATAAAATAAGGGATAATAGGACTCATCACCTAGAGATGGCCCTTAAGGACCCACAGAAGATAAGTGATCCTTCTGAAGAAACTCTCCTCCCATATCGCATTCTGTTTGAGGCAGAAGATTATCCTCCTAATTTTAGTTTGGAAGATTTAATTCCAGATAGTTATAGAACACACTATGATGATCATGCATTGACCCCACCTGTAAACACTGCAGAAATCAACAAGACACTTTACCAGCCTGCACAAGTGAACGCTATTAACCAGTTTGTCAAATTAAAAGTATTCAAGGGATCTACTAACGAAGCTCCCATTGAACACATCCGGAGTCTGAACCTTTATTTCTCTGTAAACAGAAACTTGTCAGAGAGTGAAAAGGTTATTATTGCATACAGCCATCTACAGGGTGATGCGCTGGTGTGGTGGGAGTCATTGTTTCAGGCCCCATCTACCTTTGATGAATATCAGATACTGCTAGTGAAGAATTTTTGGAACAAGGACAGGCAGGAGGCCTTATTGTATCAGTTATTTCAAGAAAAGTATAGGGCAGCACCTGGAGAAACCTTGACAAAGTTTTTCCGCCGTCAAGTTACGAAATTAAGGATGTTAAATACCTACAGCCTGAGTGAAAGTCAAATTATCAGAATAATAAAGAGAAACTTACCACTCAGGATTGAACAATCGCTATTGTGTACCAATGTTAGGACCATAGAACAGGTGGCAGAACTGTTAACTAATATAGATATGAACAATGCTAACCTGTCAATTAGGGCACCTAAAAAAAGAAAAGAAGAGGCTAATGTTAATGCTATCTTTTATAAAAAGAAAAAAAATAATAATGATGCTAACCATTGGAAAGGGAAGTCCATACAAAGTAATTCATCCTACATATGGTCAGCTAAAAGGAACCGTACAAATAGTAGCAAAACAGGAAGAAATCCTCTTCATAGTCCCGAAAAATCCCCAAAACCAGGGTGTAGTAATTATACACCAAAAATTCAACAGAAACTAAACTAGAAAGGTACTTGAGGTTATGTTCCTCACCTCGAGAGATCGGAAATACCCTGAGGAACATGAAACAAACCCCTAATTGAGAGATCACTAATATGATGTGTTCATGGGAAGACAAAGCACCTGACTATGCTTTGCAGAGCTGCCCCATGATAGAGGTTTTGTTTGAGGGTTTACAAGTTAAAGCATTGTTAGATTCTGGGAGCCAGATTTCCGTTATCTCAGATAAATTTTACCAGGAAATTTTTGATTAAAAATCCCAAAATTAAAACCTTACCAATGAAATCTATTCAGGTTACCATGGCTAACAGTAGGAAAGCAAAACTTGTACAAAAGCAAATATGGGTAGAAATGAAAGTCGGCCAAACAATCCTCTATCATGTGTTCCTTATATTGAGTGGCTTAATCCATGATGTCATTCTTGGGTCAGACTTCCTACACTTGAACACTTGTATTATTGATTTCTCTAACAAAGTGGTTAAGATAAGTGATGAGGTCTTGGAGATGACATTACTTCCGAGATATGGCCTCCCTGAAGTTGACTGTGTAATATCTAGTATCCCGGAGGCACTCATAGATAGTAAGCTTGCAGAGTCCAACTTGCTTGGAAGCGAGGAGACATTGAAATTAAGATCTGTGATACATAAATTTAACCCGATTTTTTCGGAGATACCAGGAGTAATAGAAGGATTTCAGCAGAGAATAAGATTAGTACATGACCAACCATTTCAATCCAGATCGTATCCTATTCCATACCAGTATCGGCAAGAGATAACCAAACAAATTAACAAAATGCTAGATTGGGGGATCATTTCCAAATGCTCTTCACTGTACTGTAATCCAGTCGTAACTGTGAAGAAGAAAGATGGGTCGATGAGATTTTGTTTGGATGCTAGACAACTAAACAAAATTACTGTTCCTGACAGAAATATTCCACTGCCCATACACGAATTATTCGTGAGATTTGGAAACAAGAAGGTGTTTTCCATTTTCGATCTAACCTCTAGTTATTGGCAGATCGAACTCCATCCGAATGATCACCAATACACTGCCTTCCGATATGAGGGATTTACATACCAATTTAATAGGATGCCATTTGGATTGATAAATAGTGGTGCTGGTTTGATACGATGTTTAGATCAGACCTTATCTCCTGAGGTGAAGCAGATCATTACGATATATGTGGATGATGTGATTGTTGCATCTACCACTGTTGAAGAGCATTTTCAACACCTGACTATGTTTTTCCAGGAGTGCTTCCAGAAAGGCATCAAGATCAACTTCAAGAAGAGTACCCTAGTCTCAAACCAGGTTATCTTCTTAGGTCATATCATAGGTTGTGATGGGATAAGACCTCATCCAGACAAGATCAGTGCCATTCAGAACTTTCCTAAACCGACTAATAAAAAACCAATCCGATCACTTTTAGGCCTATGTAACTTTTACCATCGTTTCTACCAAAAATTCTCTGACCACACGGAACCATTATTAAAATTAATCAGGAAAGACGAGAGATGGAAATGGACTGAGGAGCAGGATCAGGCATTTGAGAAAATTAAAACAGGGTTTTTAGAGCAAATCATGTTAGCCTTCCCTGATTTTAGTAAACCATTTATAGTCCAGACGGATAGTAGTGGTTTCGGATTGGGGGTAACATTATCCCAAATCCAGGAGGATGGCCAACCTGGTGTCCTCTACTTTATTACTCCTGAAAGATCCAGAAATAAATTATACAGTAACAGAGAAGGAAGCACTGGCAATAGTGTGGGCCTTCCAAAAGTTTCGACAGATGCTTCTCGGATCAGAGGTGATAGTGATCACAGATCACAAAAGCCTCGAATTCCTGAACCACAGTTATCTGACCAATAGCCGTCTAGTTAGATGAAGTTTGCTGTTGCAGGAATTCAATTACACCGTGCAGTATTGCAAGGGATCCGAGAATGTTGTAGCCAATGTGCTAAGTCGAAACCCATGTGGATCAGAACAGAGCCATTTATCGGTAGAGAATGCCTACATTACAAATGTCAATATGATGACTGATGGTAATGTAGAGAACAATTTGGAAAACCTGCCTGAATTGCAACTTAAAGATAATAATTTAAACTTAATCATGAGAGCTTTGAAAGGAGAGAAAGTTTTGAATGTGCCAAAAGATCTTGATTTGTATAAGATAGAAAATGAGGTCCTGCTATATAAAGTAAATAATATTACAGATGAGTGGAGGGTAGTAATACCAGAAACATTGCATATCCCACTCATAAAATATATTCATTGTTTATATGGACACTATGGTGCCCATAAAACAGAGCATACTTTGAGAAATTGGTTTTGCTGGCCTGGTATGTATAAAGACATATTAAGGTCACTTCAAGATTGTCTAGTGTGCCTTCGAGCCAAGCCAGTAAATCAAAATTATTATAATACTGCAAAATCAATATTACCTAAAGGACCAAATGAGATCTTGACGATCGATTATTATGGGCCCTTACCCCCATTTAATAAACAAAAATATCTATTGGTTGCTTATGATCTCTTTACTAAATATGTTTCTGCTTACCCAATACCCCAAGCTAATACCAGATATACCATCAAGGTATTAGACACCCTCCAATTTGTGAGGATAGAAAAACCCAAAACCATTTTAACAGACCATGGTACCCCTTTCCTATCCAAACAATGGAAAAAATGGGTGGAAAGATCACAAATAAAGCATGTGCTCACATCCATTAGGAATCCCCAGTCAAACCCTTGTGAACGTGTAATGCGGGAGCTCGGTCGTTTGTTCAGGACTTACCTAAAGGATGAGCATAGAGGGTGGGTAAGACAGATAGACCAAATAGTTAATTATATCAACTGGAGTGTGAATGAATCCACTGGATTCACACCCATTGAACTACATTTTAATCAATCAATTCCCATGTTGTTCACTAAATATCAACCTATGACTAGATATAAACAAAATAGTATGGAGGAAAATGTGCAGAAAGCATATCTTCGATTGGTAAGTAAGGCCAATAAAAGGAACAAAAATAAGACTGGAACTCCATATACTTTCAAAGTAGGAGATCAAGTTTTAATAAAAAAAACCTCATATTAGTAAGCAAATTGAAAATAAGTACAGTAAGTTTTACCATCTATATGAAGGACCTTACACAATAGTTAAACAATCGAGTCCTAATGCATTTTGGTTGGATATGGAAGGACAAGTTAGGGGCACATATAATACCCGAATTATGAAACCATACTATGGACAATCTTAGTAATTGTAGAATTGTCATACTCAATTGATGTGTGGAAAGGAAAAAAATGAATGTTGATAAGTAAAAAACAAAAAAAAAAAATTAGATATTATGAAGTTAGGTTAAAAATTATGATGAGAGTATTCCCTAATGGATGCCAAAGCAAATATTAGGATACTTTAGAGCCACTTTATTTAAAAGAGTTAAACCACACTAAGTCATGATTGCTCCAATCTTCTGTTAGTCCTCAAAGGAAATCCAATAAGACTCAATAGGAGCAGGATAGAGGATAACAAGAAAAAAATGTGCTATCTGAAACAGAAACACATTTTTATTAGTGTGCTCAAAACATAACCATCATTAGTTTAAAAAAAAAATCTATGTTTGAACCCCACCTTGAAAAGTATTTCATGAGAGTGAGTAGAGAAGAATAGAAAGCAATTTGTGTAGTTGAGTGTAGAAAACAGTAAAATAAGGTTTCACTACCCTTCTTATATTTGTTGAAAAAAAAAAAACCCATCAAACTTCAAATGCGAACCTTGTGTAAGTGTTAAAATTTTCATGACAGATTAAAATTCTAACCCTGTAAGGAAAGGGGGTTGTAAAGGGTAGCTTACAATGCACACATTCCTAAAAAGATCAAGCCTAGTTATTGAATCCAATCCATTTGGAATTTATATTAATAATGGGAAAGATTATTTGTTGGTTATTTATTACATATATACATATAATGCACAATAGATTATTTTATTATAAAATAAAATACGATCAATATTTTACAGAGTCATATTGTATATATATATAAACTATTTAATTAAATAAACTGTAATGTATATATATATATTTAATTTAAAAATGAATATTAATTTATAGTTAAATGATTTGGGGATGGCCTGAAGTTAAGTTGTGGTGGGCATATGTGTGAAAATAAAACTGATTTTATTATTTTATTTTTTTTTATTTGTAGTAAATGAAATGTATTTAAACAATACATATAAAAATCTAAATGAATTTAAACAATAGGCAGTTAAAAATCTTAGTGTTCCTGGAAATCTACGTGGGTGAAATGTATAAAAACAAAAAACAGTTTACAAATCCTTCTTCTTATTGTTATACCACCAGTAACAAAAGACAGCAATTAAAATTAAAATTTAGAATGCTAAAATGGAGTTTTACTTTTTCTTTTAGTTAAATTAGAATAAGAGGACATTCCTGAAAAACATACGGATTGAAGAGGAGAGAATAAAAAGAGTGAATATGAAAGTGATATTGGAATGAAATTATAAATATTTTAAAAGTCAAATGCTGTAACTAAAAGTTTACCAAATTCAGAGAAAAGAAAATGAAATAAGAAGTAAGAATAATTGATAAATTCTTAAATAATTAAATCTTGTTTTAAAAGTGGTTGGAGTAAATTTGAATATTTTAAATCTTTGCAAAAAGAATAACAAGAATTAAGTCTGCTGAAAATTGGAAAAGAAAAAAAATGAAATAATTTTCTTAATATATATTTAAAGCGCTTCAATACTATTCAATACAAATATATGATTATAAATAATTATTAAATTGTACTTTAATATGAAAATGGGCTAGAGCAAAACATGCTATTGTGTGTCATGGTATTTCCTACCAGCTGCATTAAACCTCTATATCTATATATATATATTTTTCTACTTTATTGTAAACACACAAGAAGATGCCTGCAGTCCAAAGTAAACAAGGATTGGAATACTTTATGGTGAATCAAATGAGGATCAAGGTGTTTACTATTAAACACAACTACAGGAGATGCCATTGTACCTATCTATCCTTGCTAAGGAAAATGATTTACTAAGTGAAACTGCTTCAAAGAACAACTTGCCTAACTATCAACTACTACTACTTCTATTATGATGATTTTTATGAACTTTGTTCCAATTACAATTTTTAATCAAAGAATAAACATTGTAAATTTTTTTTTATTTTTTATTCATGTTATCTGTTGTATTTTCACAATCTGATGCTGAAGCCTCATTTTTTTTGAGAATTAGCAAAGAAGAAAGGGGGGATTATTCACTTTGATATTTTTCTATTTTCATTGTAAATAAAATTTAGGTTAACCCACCTGCTTCACATCAGGTTATCCACATAAATATTGAGGTAAGATTCTCTAAATTTATTTTCATAGGTTAAATTACAACACTTATACAGAATACATATTATATGTTTTAATTTGTGATTAACCTTGTACATATATTTTCCAGTATGTTTGACTAATCAACTAGTATCTGTCTCTATCATATATATAAATTGGGGAAACTTGTTAAATAGGTTGTTAACATCTGCAAATATATAATTTAGCTAGCCAGCATCTCAATTATATTAAATAACTAAAGTTTATTTTTGTATATAATTATGATTTGTAGAGAATGAGTGACATAGGTGGATTTCTACCATGGGGTTTAAGGGTTGGATTATAATAATCATTAATTAGTAAAATGGTAGAGGTTCACGTGACACATGTACATATGATTATTATTATTTTTTATATTTTTTTATCATTACTATTGTTGTTATACTTGATATTATTATTGTTAATAAATGTTTGAGAGTTTGTATTATTCTGGTCTCTGGTTTATTGAATTGTCCTGACATTCCACAGTCTATAAACAATTAGGCATGCATACACATCTATTTTTCTTATCATATAAAAGCTTGAAAATAAAACAAATATAATAGATGCTAGTTGTAACGTATATATAGGTGCAGGTGTTGCTGTGTGTATCTGTTCATACCTGCTAAAAGAGTTAAAAGCAATATTCTCTTCTGGGCTTGAATATTAGGGCATAACGGAATTAAAAAAGGGAAGGTAGATGAACTAACCTAAATTGCATTTAATATTATTAAATAGGTATAGAGTTAGTCAATTAAAGGGTATGCAATCATTGGTTAAGCATTTCATCAGGTTCTCATTAGCACTCTATCAGATGACCCACAGTCTGAACATAGTTGGTCGCAATTTTTTTTTCCCTTCTAAGCCTGGTAGGTCTCTGCAGATTGTTTCATTAGGGGTAATAAATTAGAGCATATTAACTTATCCCCACACCATATTGCTACATCTGCATAGTAGTACAGTCTGCAAGTTAGTTGACCATCCATTACATCTGATGCACCATCATTGGGCTTGGTTAGTTTATGACTGTTGATGAAGAGTACTGCCCATTATACTAGTGTTAGCAATGTTTGGGATTAGTTGTAATCATTCCGTCCGTTATATCTGGCGGCGTCAACTTTTGGGGCTAGTAGTCATCGTTCCGTCGTTATAGTATTAATAAACATACTTGTTTGTATTTAAAATATTTTTTATTTATTATATAAAGTTGATTTTAAAATAGTTTTCTGTTACCACTTGTTTTTAATCAAACTGATTAAAAACAAGCAAACACGTTGATTACATTCCTGTCTCTTATTTTAATAATTTCTAATTTAATTCTAAAAGCGGAGATTTAATTTTGTGTTGTTGTTTTAGTTAAAATAATCCCTGGTTGGAATTCGTAAATTAGATAGAGCAGGAGATTAAGATTTGCCCTGCCCTTAGGCATAGCATTCAACAATAAGAATAGTTTATACAGAAAATTGAGTGTGGGTATAAATAACCCCAAAAATTTCATGGATGATTCTAGAGAGCCTTGACCAAGCAAGTACTCCATCGTGGTGATTGGTTTAGCTTCTTATATTCATTCTGATTAACCTCTTTCAACATTCGTACGTTAGCCATTTGGACATTTAATTTCTTTAAAAGCGAAATTTGCAGTTATTAAAACAATTTTGTTGTCTCTAAGATGCCAAAATATACTACTATATGTTTTATAATCAACAATATGTCTTGCTAGCTTAACTCAAAAGATGGACTCACGCCTGCTGAATCTCCTTCAGTTATGCTACGAATATGCCTCTACCTTGCCGCTGTCAAAATACCTGAAATATGAACTAATATAAAAGTGTGCACTCCTTAGAAATACGTGAACTTTGCTTTACTGTAAGGTAAATATTTTCTTTTATTCTCGCCAGGGTAAATTCATTTAGTTAAATCTCTGCTCAATCTTAAACATAAATCTGTATTCTTAATCAATATTTAACCTTTTTTTTATTAGCTGTATTTGTTTTTTTTTCATTGTACTTTGCCGTGTGTCTTGGAATCTTAGTTTTAAGATTCCAAGTTTGCTTTCATTTTTATTTATCGGAGAGTGTTTAGTGAGTGTTTATTTTTGTATGTTTAATATATGTCTAATTATTTCACTAACTATTGCTAAATACTTTGACAGTCTTCGTAATTTTATTTACTCACCTGCCCTTAGTTGTTATTGTAAAATACTTAATTTTAAACATGTTTAGTTTGTGCTTTTTGCAAACAACAAAATCTTTGGGCTGGCTGTTTATCGTCTTTATTGTTCTGGTTTTCTGAAAGTAGAGATTTCTTTCTAGATTACGTAAGATCGTAATCACATACTTTTTTTGTGGTCTTGTATGTGAAATCAACCATGTTTGCTTTAAACGCAGAATTACGTGCTGTAGTTAGAATGCACTAATCGATCATCCACGCTGGTTTTGTTTATTTCCTACAAGACCGTATATTTTCATATTTTTTAATCAGGAAACTAGAGTCGGTTTTTTATTTGTAATTTTATAAATCACCAGCAGGAAGATATTATCCTATCCATTTCTTTTATTTTTAGGTGAGAGAATTTTGTTGCCAAAGTGTTTAATGTTTTCATGTGTGCTGCACTCATGTGCACTCTCTGATAAATACGCGTATTCAAATCTAAGTCACTTTTGCATTCATGGCTAGATTTATTTATTCTATTGTCCAAATATTAAATAAAATTTTCAAATTGTTTAAATTTATTTGGCTGATGTTTGTCTTAGTGCTTTATTCCTCGGGTTTAGTCTGATGCAAACCATCATTCTCATCCACTTTTGATTACAGAAAATAAATTTTCCATGAGTCATGTGATGTATTTTGGATTCTCCTTAAACGAAGTCAAGAATATCTCAACAATTATGCCCAGATAAACCTGTTAGCCATTTTATTTTCCATTCCCCACTCTAAGTCTTCCCATATTCTGCGCCATCCCATTTCCACAACATAATCTTTGTCAACTCTATGGCCTTTATATCTAAATCCCCCTTATCTTTTCACAAACCCAGCATAAAAACCAATAACTCACTTTCTGTATAATCACTTTCTGCTTTCAAACATTTACATTCAATCAACAGATGCCTAATATTTTCTATACCTTCCTTACACAATTTGCACACTAAATCACCCATAGTTTTCCATTTACATGTATATTCTCTTGTTGCTAAAGATCCCGTTCGAGCCTTAAACAATAAACTACTTTCCTTACTATTATCATAAATTAACTCGCATCCAATGTTCCGTTTACTTCTATATATATTTGAACTCTTCGTACCATCCATACTAGTTCTCCATCTCTCCAACTCCCTATTTTGTATTAATGCTTCTATTGTTTTATACGATTCCTTACCACTATAACACTCAACAGTCCTCCTAACACAATCACCCCATCTTTTATACAAGTATACTGATATAAATTCTTTATATAAATCTTTTGCATACCGCATTACCTTTCTCACCCATCTTGTTATCTGCCCTTTACTCATAACTCAATTTAACACTATTTTGGCTATTCTTTTACTATCCATAAACCGCAACCTATCAAACATTTTCATTTTACTGTTTGCATCTCTCATATAAAAACTTGACCATCCCATTTCTCCTTGAATTGCCTCCTTTGCTGTCCACATCTCTGCATTTAATGCATGTCTTCCTACTTCCCTTTGTACTTTCTCTAAATAATCTAAAACCCTTTTACTAACACATAATGCATCATTACCATATGATAACCCTGCTACTGTAACTCCCTTCATACAATTCTAGCTACATCATGTTTATTATATGAAAATACTGTTAGTTTCTTTACCAAACCCTTTCTTTTCTTTGCTTCATTTACCAATTTTTTCTCCCATTCATCCAAGCAATTTTCCTGATTACATAAGATGATTCCCAAATACCTATATCTATCCATCACATTTAACTTTATATCCCCCAATAAAAATTCTACATCTTCTCTTTCCCCAGTATTAACCGTCATTATATTTGATTTTTCTTCACTAAATTTAATCACCATACCCACCCTTGCACATGTCCTCAACATAATTTCCCTATTTTCTCTTCTCTCTGCACACAAAAAGATATCATCTGCAAAAAAAGTCCCTACAAAGTATATACTCCCTTGCCAGCTATTAACGGTATCTCTATCTCTCTTCCTAGTCTTTCTATTGCTTTCTCCATTTCACTCAAATACAACAAAAACAAAATAGGTGACATAGGGCATCCTTGCCTTAATCTCATCCTATTTTTAACTTTTAACTGATTCTATATCCCCTAATTGGTAAGTATAATAATTATTTCCATATAATTTCTTAATAATATTTACTAAAGTTTCATCCATTCCCAAATTTGCTAATCTTACCCATAATCTATTTCTATTTACTCTATCATATGCTTTCTCTATATCTATAAAACTCATATATAATAATCTACCTGACTTCCTACTCATCTCCATAAGTTGTGTAATTACAAACTATCTCCTATACGCCTATCTGACCTAAAACCTTCTTGCATTTCCCCCGCTACACTATTCTCTTCCATCCATTTTACAACTCTTCCAGCTACCATATATGAGAAAACTTTATATAAAACTAATGTTACCGCTATCGGTCTATAATTATTTAACTTTCTATGATCCTTATCCTTTCATTTAAATAATAATCTTATTCTTGTATTACTCCAACTACCCGAAAAAACTCTTTTCTGTTCCATCTTATTATAACATGATAATAACTTTGCCCTAAATTCATTACCATTTCTGCTGCCCACCCATCTAAACCTCTCGCCTTTCCACTTTTCAATCTCTTCCCTGCCTCATTCAGTTCATTTTTTGTGAATTTAATATTCCCATTATTACCTGCTTTCATGTGATGTGATGTATTGTGGCTTCTCCTTAAACGAAGTTAAGAATATCTCAGCAATTATGCCTAGATAAACCTGTTAGCCACTTTATTTTCCATTCCCCACTCTAAATTTTCCCATATTCTGCTCCATCCCATATCCACAACATAATCTTTGTCAACTCTATAACCTTTATATCTAAATCCCTTTTATCTTTTCCCAAACCCAGCATAAAAACCAATAATTCACTTTCTGTATAATCACTTTTTTCATATTTATTCTTCCATAACTTCATTATATGTACCCTTTCAGTTTTCGAGCATTTACATTCAATTAACAAATGCCTAATATTTTCTATTCCTTCCTTACATAATTTACAAAATAAATCACCCATTTTTTTCCATTTACATATATATTCTCTTGTAGCTAAAGATCCCGTTGGAGCCTTAAATAATAAACTACTTTCCTTACTATTATCATATATTAACTCCCACCAAATATTCTGTTTATTTATATATATTGAACCGTGTTCGAATATGTACATTCGAAACACCGGTCTCTTAGGCAGAGAAAAACATACTCGGAGAGTATGTATGCCCAAATGATAGCTATAAAGTATATAACTAACGTTACATTTCCAGGACATAGCTTCTTCTCGGCTGTTGAGTTCAACACCACGTCCAAAGCACTTTTTTGTTTGTGTATAACCATGGGCGCCAGCTGCTTATTCTAAAAGAATAGACAACGCACTTTGAACAGTGGCCACTAACTCAACGCCTAAATCCATGACTAGCTCAGTTGTTTGTAATCACTAATAGATTATACTTAATTAGTGGTTAAAAGACTTGATAAAAGAATTGTAAAAGGAGTTGATAAAAGAATTTGATAAAAGGAATTGATAAAAAGAATTGACTGACAAATAAAGTTTAATTTTAAAGATAATTTATTAACTAACATTTATTTACTAAATTTAAACATTTTATAATTCTAATAAAACACACGCATATTTTAAATTAACATTTCTAAATAGTTTAAATATTCCTATAGATTTAATAACAGAACACTCTAATTTAACTAATAAATATTGATATAATGATCACGCACATATTAACTCATGTACACACATAATAATAATAAAGTATTACATAGCATTTGAAATTTAATCACACATATCAATAGTTCATTTATGTATGATATAAAGTTCATATAATTAGACTCTTGAAAGATTCGTACGAATTAATGCAATGCAATGGCTATTACAGTATAAACGAAATAAGCAAATGTTTTTACTTAGGCTTTTGAATGTAGACGTAGAATTTTGTTCTCTTTGGTGGCTGCTTTCGGTGAGGATATTTCCATTATGAATGCGTACCAGCCGGCTGGGACTTTTCCTTGATGAGTTTCCTGATTTTCACGATTATTACTATTGGAGACAATTAGATATTGAAGGAGATTTTCTAAGTTGTTACGTTGACATTATTTCACGGGCAGATCTTGCTGATTTCATCGGACTTTTTAGGCTGTGGAGAGGTGTGAATTCCCAAAATCTTCTCAACACTGCATTTTGTTTGTTAACTGACTCAATTAATTTCTGAACTGCACTACTCAATTACTTTGTGAACTGAACTACTGTCCAATAAAAAGTCTATTTATACTTGCGCCCTGTTGTCTTTCTAATATCTCCGGCAAAGACCTGTTGTCGAAATTCCAGTGATAATCATTTGATAAACGTGTTTTGAAAGATTGCTTAATTAGTAATAGCCATGCAAAAACGTATTGTTTTATAGTAATTAATATCTAATAGCCATTGCCGTGTTTTTTAATGATAATCTTCTTTAACTTTCATTTATTTATAATAACATTTATTCTATTGTTGACAATCGCACATATATTAGTTTTAACATTATTTTTTCTTTAATTAAACTTGAATGAAAAGAGATTTGTATGTTTTAACTTTTTAAATTATATTTTTACGAATCCTAATAAGAAAACTCTTTATTTCCTTTTATAAACGCTTAGTTTAATTTCTCTAACGAAACACCCCTCTCCCCTTCTGATTAATTAACTGCAGCTCTTATTTCAGAAACCAACGATAGAAACTATTTGATTTTTATCTTTTTCTAAACAAACTACAATAAACTCTTCTACATTTAATTTTATGTTTTTCTTTTATGAAAGATTATTTTAATAATATAATTTTAGATAAAATTATATGTACAATATCAATATTGGTACAATATATTTAAACTCTCCATACTATTTCCCCATCTCTCTAACTCCCTATTCTTTTATCCCATTCCTTACTACTACAACACTCAACAATCCTCTTAACACAATCATCCCATCTTTTGTACAAATATACTGATATAAATTTCTTTATCCAAATCTTTTGCATACCGCATTACCTTTCTCACCCATCTTGTTACCTGCCCTTTACTCATAACCCAATTAAATACTATTTTAGCTATTCTTTTATTATCCATAAACTGCAATCTACCAAACATTTTCATTTTACTTTTTGCATCTCTCATATGAAAACTTGACCATCCCATTTCTCCTTGAATTGCCTCTTTTGCTGTCCATATATCTGCATCCAATGCATGTCTTCCTACTCACCTTTGAACTTTTTCTAAGCAATCTAATGCCCCTTTACTAACACATAATGCATCATTACCATATGTTAACCCTGCTACTGCAACTCCTTTTCATATAATTCTAACTACATCATATTTAATATATGAAAACACTGTTAATTTCTTTATCAATCCCTTTCTCTTCTTTGTTCATTTATCAATTTATTCTCCCATTCATCCAAATAATTTTTCTGATTACTTAAAATAATTCCCAAATAACTATATCTATTCACCACACTTAACTTAATATCTCCCAATAAAAATTCTACATTTTCTCTTTCCCCAGTATTAACCATCATTATATTTGATTTTTCTTCACTAAATTTATTCCCCATCTCTTTACCAACCCTTGCACATATCCTCAACATAACTTCCATATCTTCTCTTCTTTCTGCACACAAAAATATATCATCCGCAAAAAAAAGACCTAACAAAATATATACTCCCTTACTACCTATTAACGGTATCTCTATCCCTCTTCCTATTGCTCTTTCCATTTCACTCAAATACAACACAAACAAAATAGGTGACATAGGAGAGCCCTGCCTTAGCCCCACCCCATTTTTAACTTTAACTGATCCTATATTCCCAAATTGATATATATAATAATTATTTTCATATAATTTTTTAATAATATCTATTAAAGCTTCATCCATTCCCAAATTTGCTAAACTTATCCATAATCTATTTCTATCTACTCTATCATATGCCTTCTCTATATCTATAAAACTCATATATAACTGTTTACCTAAATTCCTACTCATATCCATAAGTTGAGTAACTACAAATAAACTATCTCCTATACGTATATGTGATGTGATGTATTTGGCTTCTCTTTAAACGAAGTCAAGAATATCTCAGCAATTATGCCCAGATAAACCTGTATATATAATGTGATGTGATGTACTGTGACTTCTCCTTAAACGAAGTCAGGAATCTCTCAGCAGCTATGCCCAGATAAACCTGTATATGTCATGTGATGTACTGTCACTCCTCCTTAAACGGAGTCGGGAATCTCTCAGCAGCTATGCCCAGAGAAACCTGTTAGCCACTTTACCTTCCTTTTCCATTGTCCACCCTAAGTTTCCCCATAATCTGCTCCATCCCATTTCCACAACATAATCTTTGTCAACTCCATGATCTTCATATCTAAATCCCCCTTATTTTTTAGCCACTTTACCTTCCTTTTCCATTGTCCACCCTACGTTTTCCCATAATCTGCTCCATCCCATTTCCACAACATAATTTTTGTCAACTCCATGACCTTCATATCTAAATCCCCCTTATTTTTTCCCAAACCTAGCATAAAAACCAATAACTCACTTTCTGTATAATCACTTTGTTCATATTTAACCTTTCATAACTTCATTATTTGTACCCTTTCTGCTTTCGAACATTTAC
The DNA here is from genome assembly GCA_028023455.1 of Epiperipatus broadwayi. Lineage (NCBI taxonomy): Eukaryota > Metazoa > Onychophora > Udeonychophora > Euonychophora > Peripatidae > Epiperipatus > Epiperipatus broadwayi. Next base: position 18,064,192 of record JAQFVV010000008.1, on the reverse strand, counting down.
ATTGAAGTAACAGATGCCTAATATTTTCTATGCCTTCCTTACACAACTTGAAGACGAAATCACCCATAATTTTCCATTTACGTGTATATTCCCTTGTTGCTAAAGATCCCATTCGAGCCTTAAAAAATAAACTACTTTCCTTACTATTATCATAAATTAACTCACACCCAATGTTCCGTTTACTTCTATATATATTTAAACTCGTTTTACTCTCCATACTAGTTCTCCATCTCGCCAACTCCCTATTCTTTATTAATGCATCTATTCTTCTATCCCACTCCTTCCCACTATAACACTCAACAATCCTCCTAACACAATCATCCCATCTTTTGTACAAGTATACTGACATAACATCTTTATCCAAATCTTCTGCATACCGCATTACCTTTCTCACTCATCTTGTTGCCTGCCCTTTACTTGTAACCCAGTTAAATACTAATTTGGCTATTCTTTTATTATCCATAAACTGCAATCTACCGAACATTTTCAATTTGCTTTTTGCATCCCTCATATAAAAACTTGACCATCCCATTTCTCCTTGAATTGCCTCTTTTGCTGTCCACACCTCAGCATCTAATACATGTCTTCCTACTTCCCTTTGTACTTTTTCTAAGCAATCTAATGCCCCTTTACTAACACATAATGCATCATTGCCGTATGTTAACCCTGCTACTGCCACTCCCTTCCATACAATTCGAGCTATATCATATTTATTATATGAAAACACTGTTAATTTCTTTATCAATCCCTTTCTTTTCTTTGCATCATTTATCAATTTTTTTCTCCCATTCATCCAAGCAATTTTTCTTATTACTCAAGATGATTCCCAAATAACTATATCTATTCATCACACTTAACTTTATATCCCCCAATAAGAAATCTTTGTCTTATCTTTACCCACCCTTGCGCATGTCCTCAGCATAACTTCCATATCTTCTCTTCTTTCTGCACACAAAAAGATATCATCCGCAAAAAAAAGACCCGACAATGTATGTACTCTCTTGCCACCTGTTAACGGTATCTCTATCCGTCTTCCTAGACTTTCTATTGCTCTCTCCATTTCACTCAAGTACAATACAAACAAAATAGGTGACATAGGGCATCCTTGCCTCAGTCCCACCCCATTTTTAACTTTAACTGATTCTATATCCCCTAATTAATATGTATAGTAATTATTTTCATATAATTTCTTAATAACACCCATTAAAGCTTCATCCATTCCCAGATTTGCTAAACTTATCCATAATCTATTTCTATTCACTCTATCATATGCCTTCTCTATATCTATAAAACTCATATATAACTGTCGACCTGAATTTCTACTCATATCTATAAGTTGTGTAACTACAAATAAACTATCTCCTATACGCCTATCTGACCTAAAACCTCCTTGCATTTCCCCCACTACATTATTTTCTTCCATCCATTTTGCAACTCTTTCCAGTCACCATATATGAAAAAACTTTATATAAAACTGATGTTACTGCTATTGGTCTATAATTATTTAACTTTCTATGATCCTTACTTTTTCCTTTAAATAATAATCTTACTCTTGTTTTACTCCAACTACCAGAAAAACTCTCTTCTGTGCCATCTTATTAAAACATGATAGTAACTTTACTTTCGCCCTATGCCCAAATTCATTACCATCTCTACTGCCCATCCATCTAATCCTCTTGCCTTACCACTTCTCAATTTTTTCCTTGCCTCATTCAGTTCATTTTCTGTAGACATAATATTCCCATTACTATATGCTTTCATATTTTCTATCCCGCTGTCCTTCACATCTAACATCTTTTCTATATCCATTACAAAACTATTCAATATTCTCTCTAATTCTTCTCTAGAGCTACACTCTATTCCCTCCTCATCCAGTAATACTATCTCTCTCTCCCCTAAATTCCTCCTTTTAATGTAATTCCAAAATTTTTTACTCCCATCTCTTCCACTTTTATTAATACCATCCAATAATTTACTATTTAGTTTCATTCTCTCTCTCTATAATTATCTATTTTAGCTAACTTCTTCTCTTCTAAGTACTTTTCCCATTTAGCATTAATATCTTTTTCACTTTCTTTGTTCTTAATAGCACACTTATATTCTCTGCATGCTTTTTTCCTCTCTTTTACCCTTTTACTAACTCATTTTTCTATTACTTTTATTTTTCTGAATATTCTCACCTAAAATCCTATTTGCCACTTTCTCTATTTCATCACACCAGTCCTCATACTCATTTCCAATCAACTCTTCCATGGTTTCTTCAACTTGTATTTTATACTCTTCTAACTTATTCTTATCATTTACTCTCCATCCACATCTTTCACTATTGTTTCTACTTTTATTTCTATTTTCCATCATATTTCTAACCATTTCAATTACAACAAAATTATGATCACTATTACATACTCTCTCTTCATTATCAAACACCTTAATTTTCCGTACTTTATTCATTCCCTCTTTCTCTACTAATATATAATCTATTGTGTGGGATATATTATTCCTAGACCATGTATATTGTCCCTCATAAATATTAGATAAGTTTCCAATGCTCAAATTTACTCTCTGACAAAATTTCTTCAAAAGTTGTCCATTCTTATTGTCTACATCATCAATTTCTTCAATATGCCCATTCATATCTCCTATAACCATTATTCTCTTCCCCTTTTCTTTAAAACTCTGTATATCCTTAACTAAACACTCATATATGCTATTGTTCCATTCCATTATAGTTTGACTATCTCCAGTAGTTATAGTTTGACTATCTCCAGTAGCTATATAAACTATAGCCACCATCCATTCTTGTTTTCACAACCCTATTTCAAACCACAAATGTTCTTGACATTTAACAGTATTTAAATATTTTTTTGATATAACACCTATACCACCACCCTTTTTTCTTTCTCTTTTCTATTTATCCCCTGCCTTACCAAATCTTCCAAAACAGGTTCTTCTTCTTCTCTTAGATGTGTTTCCATTATTGCTAATACATCGAGCCCTTCATTTTCAATTGCTTTGTTTAATTCCTGCCACTTTTCTGGTCTCCTATCACCTTGCATATTCAAATACCCAATTTTAACAATTTTTTCTTTCCTAGCTACTCTTTTATAAATTTTTTTTATTCTTTTTTCTCCATTATAAATAACTTGCTTACCGTTAATTTTACAGACCCATTCCCTCTCCCCATCTACATTTATATCTAAATCAACTGCCCTTTGTTTAATCCTTACATCCCATCCATTCTTCTTCTTTTTAATAATACTACAATTTAAAATCCCACCCCCCTTTACAAGTTTCCCGAACTATATTCTTCATAAATCAGACTCCCTAAAACTTCACTTCCTTGTTTCCCTAAGTGCAACCCATCTTTACCAAATAACTCCCTCTTCCCAATAAAAAAATCCCACACTTCCACAAACGTAACATCATTTCTCTCACACAATTATTTCAATCTCTCATTTATAGAACACGCCATATCTAACATATACCTTTTATCAAATCTTGGTAATAATCCAACTATTCCTACTCGTCCTTTAACCATTCTCAAATTCCTAATCAGTTCTGTGCACTCACCCATTACTCTCTCTGATGACTCTGATAAATTATTAGTCCCTACCATAACATATACATCTCTATTCCCTTGCTTCTTTACTTTATCTGTAACATCTCTAATTTTAGCTCCCGGCAAACATACTCTTACATACCTGTTTCTATTTTCCCTTACAATTATATCTCCACATTCTCTTATTAATGAATCCCCTATCAATACTGTCTCACAGTCTACTTTCTGTGCTTCATTCACGACCTTCTCTACCACCTTCTGGATTTCCTCATCTACTTCTTCATTACCATTCCTACTCAGTAATCCCTTTATCTGCTCACACTTTGTCTCTAATGATTTAAATTTTTCTTCTACATCCTTTACCTCTTCCTCTATCTTACTTATTCTTTGGCAACCATCTCCAATGCACTACCTATTTTTCCATCCATATCTCTTGTCACTCCACTACAAACACACTCTATCCTATCTTCCTCAACTATGTTTTGTTCCATTTCTCCTGACTTATTGCCTTCCTCAACTATGTTTTGCTCCATTCCTCCTGACTTTCTCTTTACGCTATCTACACTTTGAAACCACTTTTTCACCTCTTTTACCACATTCACACACTGTCTACATAACCATAAACCTGCTACATCCTTCCTAGTCTTATTTAAGCATTTCAAGTGGAAAACCTTATCACATATATTACATTCTACCACAGCACGTCTACTTCCTTTCTGACGATTATATATGCATTGTACAATACAAATGCAATCCATATTATTTATTTTCCAAGCCGCCTATTCTATATTTAACTTTATACTTTCTCTCCTACTCTTCAAACACTTTTGCACAGAAAGATGAAAAATTTTTACTTTCAAAAACGATCAATCAATAACCACGTGTAACTTAGGCTTCTAAACGTTACCTTTTACCTCAAAATAACTAACTGTTCTTAAATTAAAATTAAAAAACAACAAACGTTAGTAGCAAATTTAAGCCAACTAATCTTATGTACAACTTAGTTATAAAAATCCTTACATTAACACACATTCAACAAAAAGATTTTTTTTTTTTTAAAAAAAAACTGCTATATTTTTAAAATGGCGATTGAAACTTTTTTTTTTTATAATAATTTTGATCTTTCCAAATTAAAAAAAACTCTCTCTCTCATGATCACAATTTACTCCTCACTTTCATACCACAATTAAAGTATTTAAATCGATAATTTCAGATGATTAATCGCATAAAAAAATATTAAACTTAGCTTAAATTGAAGTCAGTGAACAGTCCGATATGTAGTGATCTGGTGGCGCCCTCTGTGACCGTTACAATATATACAATGTACATGTCCACAAATATTTATATTAACAACCATTAAAAAATTTAATATTTCATAGTTTATTATATATATATACTTCAACAAAAATCAATAAATTAAAAACTGTGATAAAACACAGTTGCTGAAGCTTTAAACATAAAATTACAACACAGTTGCTGAAGCTTTAAACATAAAATTACAACACAGTTGCTGAAGCTTTAAACATAAAATTACAAATATAAAGCTGAGCGCTTTCGGGGAACTTAAGCCTCCATAATCATAGCCCAATACAAAATAAATAAAATATAAACATTTATTCAAAAGCAAAATGCCTACCTCAAATAAAATGTAAACTAAATCTAAATAAATAAATAAAATAACATAAAAATAAAATACAATGAAAATAAATATTATAACATCCATATTTTAGAAATACTAAAACAAGAATCCTTTCTATTAATAGCATTGGGATTACCAGCTATAAAACAAGCTTCTTTAATCTTACGCTTTATGTCATTCTTCTCCGTACACATTAATTTTGCCTCTACTGGTTGACATAGGTGTCCGGCCTTATTTTCATGTTCCACAAACAGTGAATTACAGGAAGTGAAATATTTAGATATTATTGTGCATAGAACAGAAGATGTTTGTGAACCCTACAGAAGGTAGGGTTTAATCCATCCGCATTCATACTCTCCTCAAGTGCACAAGTTGGCATCTTTGAATTAGTTTTTATATAGAAACCACCATTTTTGTAAATTTGAGGCACATAGGAAAGAAAATCTTATTTGTTTTATTGAGAACTTAGAGAAACTTGGACATAAACATTCAATTATCAATAATAGTGTTGTGAAATTTTTACATAATTTGCGGTTTTGTTTTTATATAGAAACCACCATCTTTGTAAATTTGAGGCACATAGGAAAAAAATCTTATTTGTTTTATTGAGGACTTCGTGAAAATTGGACATAAACGTTCAATTATCAATAATAGTTGTGAAATTTTTACATAATTTGCGTTTTAAACCTGAAGACGAAAAAACCTCGTATAGTTTTGCCATATAGTCATTCTACTGCAAAACAGTTAATTAATAAGTTATCTCCAGATTTTCAAGTAAATTTTTCATTCACCTCCAAATATGAATAGATTGATTAACAATTCAAAATTTAAATTGAATCTAATTTAACACAGCATGTGGGTTATAGTGTTTCTTGTCCTCATAAAGATTGTCACTCTATTTATTATGGTGAAACTAAAACCAATATTTTAAATAGTTTCACAGCATAAATATTTATATCATTGTACTAAAACTAAATCTTTGAGTAATTCAGTGTTTGTGGAACATGAAAATAAGGCTGGACACCTATGTCAACCAGTAGAAGCAAAATTAGAGTGTACGGAGGAGAATGACATAAAGTGTAAGATTAAAGAAGCTTGTTTTATAGCTGGTAATTCCAATGCTATTAATAGAAAGGATTCTTGTTTTAGTATTTCTAAAATATGGATGTTATAATATTTATTTTCATTGTATTTTATTTTTATGTAATTTTATATATTTATTTACATTTAGTTTACATTTTATTTGAGGTACACATTTTGCTTTTGAATAAGTGTTTATATTTTGTATTTATTTTGTAATGGGCTATGATTATGGAGGCTTAAGTCCCCCGAAAGCGCTTAGCTTTATATTTGTAATTTTATATTTAAAGCTTCAGCAACTGTGTTTTATCACAGTTAGTTTTTAATTTATAGTTTTATTACATAATTTCATACTACATGATTATTTTGCAAACTTGGATTCCACTTATGTTAGAATACTTCTAGATAATATAAAATATAATGTAATTTGAATAATCAACATCAATATTTTTATTCAAAAAATGTATTTCAGATATGTTTAAAATAATTGTGGCCAAAATGTAGTTTATCTTTATCTTCTTATAACTTCATAATTGTGTTGCATGAATTCATACTGTATGTTTAATTATTCTGCAAGCTTGCATTACATATGAAAATAATTCTTAGTAATAGAAAATATATTGAGAATGTAATTCTCACTCAATCTGACTCAATTTTTCCTAAAACAGACATTCATTTGACATTTAGTGCTAACTACAATAGAAAAATGACAATATCAACTGCAGCCAACAAAGTTAATATTTATTTTCAAAATCAAAACCATATTATTACAATAGATTCATTTGCTAAGATTTTGCATTGCTCATCTTGTTTAATGCTGTAAGTTCTTTTCAAAAAAATAAATTGATATCAATGGATTCAGAAAAAAATACACATCCGATATTAATAGAAATAATAAAGAATTATTATTTTTGCTAAAAAAATAACTTACAAGTATGCAAACATTCTGTGACAGTAGTAGCATCGATCAAATAGCCTCGGCAGATAGCACAAGTTATGTGACAATTAAGTTCTTTCAGTCGGATTTTCCTTTCCATACTGGCAAGACAGGCCCTAGGATCTTACAAGCTGCTCCTATAAAAATAAAAACCATGTTATCTTATTGTTAAACAAAAATAACTCGCTACAATTTAGAATTGTTAAACAAAAAGAACTCACTATAGTTTATTGGGATGCCAGATTAATTAAGAGTTTATGATAATGTTACAATGAACATTAAATATTATATTTACATAAATATAGCTATATATAAGAAAATATTTTAAGGCAAAAGATTATAAATTATAGCATATCTGCCTCACATTAAGAATTAACTAAGATATTAATCCGAATATATATATATTTTAATATCTTGCAAAGTACTACATGTCATTCAATAATTATTTATATTAAAAATAATTCAAAATATATGTGCTCACTATTGATGATACTGGTTAGATATTGTCTCAGCATTAATACTTTCAACAAAATTAAGCATAACATCAAAATAAAAAGTCTACAATACATAATTTATAATTTGAAAGTTCCTTAGGGAAATCCACTAAACAATATCCAATTATTATGTATTACAACTTTTGCAATTCACACAATTCTGAAATAAGAAGCAGAATAATTCTAGAAATTTATTATCATAATATTCTAATCATTTTTTGCATTTCTTTCAATGCTTATTTAAAAATCTTCAAAAATTCATTTTTATGCATTAGAATACAAAGTTTTTTATAATCTTTATTTGACTAACACTTTCAACTGATTCACATTCTTCATCATAGCTTTTTTTAATCTTTTATTTTATTCCACTAATTATTTTGACTGATATACAATTTATTTTTATTCAAACAAGTTTCACAAAAACTCTGATAGACTATGGATCAGTTAAAACTATTAATGAAATAAAATAAAAGATAATAAAAAGCACTGCATTCAAGTGCAAAGAAATGGAATTTTGAAATTTTTAAAAACCACTTCACTAATATATTCCAAAATTTATATATAAAGAAAAAAAAAGGAACAATTAAGTTTTGAAGATGATAGAATAAACTATTCGCAAAATAATGCTAAGTTTCCCATGAAGAAAAAAAATAAAATCACTTGTGTTAAAACTAAATAATAGGTGACAAAAATAAACATCTTGCTGGATTATGCAGATGCATTGAATGCAAAGCCTATTTTAACTCACATAATCATTGTTAAATTACATTCACAAAATACTATTCTTGTTGTGGCTGCAAAACAGTTATTGGTTGAAAGTAGAAAGTTTAGATTCTTCAAAAAAAATGAAGCAGAGAAAATCCCTAACATTCTCTCCATAAATATTTGAGCTGCTGATCAATAACCATCAGCCAATTATTGAGATTATTATTGGCTTTTATCCCTAAAGTTAAAATCAAAAAAAAACACCATGGTTTTTGTCTCAGATGCCTAACATTTTAAAACTGAAACAATTTTTTTTTTTAAGACATCATAAATATATGTGAATATTTAAATCTTTGTTATAAATCATAAAAAATAAATTATGGCTCTCATTTCTAGAAGTTGTAAAGTCATTAGTCAAAGCAGTTCTAATAGCTGAAAGCATATTAAAAAGAATTTCATAGTTTCAATCCCAAGCTACTATTTGATGATAATTTTTATTTATAAATTATTGACTATTTTTTTAGATTTATGCATCTAAAATTAAATGAGTTGTATGAGGACTCTGTGAGATTAAAAAATAAAGAAACAATTGATTTGAAAAGTGAATTTATACTTTATTATAAAGGCACAAATTAGGAAACATAAGTGGAATGGGATTCTTTATAAATAAAAGATTAAAAAATATTATAGAGATTGATATTATATTTCAAAGAATGGCAACATTAGATATTCAACTTAATGAAAAATATTAAATATAGATTTATGCCCAAGGATTTCTCATTATAATAAAATAGAGAATATTTATACATATACTATATATATAAAGAATGCTTTTGATCAGAACATTTCGAAAATTTTAATGCTAGAAATAGAAAAATAGTTGAAAGTATAGTGTAGTAAATTTAAATATGGATCCAGAAATAAAAACACAGACTTGTGAAATTTGCAAAATAAATAAACTATATTTTATGAACTTTTTTTTTTTTTTGAGGAAAAAACATCAAAGCAGAAAATAACATGGGTACATTAAAAAAAAAAAAATACAGTAGCATTGGATTATATTTCTGAAAATATGTATTTCAAGATTGTAATATACTTCATACATTTAACAGAAAATTATCATTGATTAATGAAATATTACCATTATTTTCAATCATCATCAATCCACAGTATGATGGTCTTTCCAAGTTTAATCGGTTTCTCCAATCTCTAGCCTTTCTTCTCCACATCAACAAACTATCTTATTTCATCCATCCATATCACATGCAATTTCTTTCTAGGTTTTCATTAAATCTCTTGGGATTCAATTTAAAACTTTAACTGTCCATCTATTATCATTTCTTCCAACAATATATCCATCCCAGCTCCATTTCCATATCTTAATTCTTTCATTGATGTCAATGATGCATTTGTTCACATATTTTAGGTTTGATTTCTCGTTATTCCTAATGTACATTTCTCATACTTTGTCATGTGATCTGAAATCTCTTTAGCGCAAAATATATATACTAAAAAACTTTCTTTTCAAATACATAAATATTGTCATTTAATACTAAATTATTTTTACCAAAAGTATTCAAGTTTAATTCTATAATTAATTTTATCCATTATGTTTCCATCTGTATTAATAATTTAACCAAGGCATTTGAAGTTATTAACATCTAATTCATGAATATCAATTTTTATTTTTCTTCTGAGAAAATCCAATGAACACTATTTTAGACTTTTTATTATTAATCTTTAGAACAATTTTCTTATTTTCAACATTTCCTGAAGCTCTACGCATTATTTACAAAAACAATTATATTATCAGCAAAATCTACATGACTTAAATAATCTCCATTTACTTTTACTCCCTTAGCTTCCCATTTTAACCTGCAAAATACTTCTGGTAAAACTGCTGTAAAAAGCTTTGGAGATAAGGAATTACCGTTATACATTCTTATCAATGCTATTTTAATGTCACCAATGTAATCTAACCACTACTATTGCATTTTGATAAAGATTCTTCAGAATATATCTGTTCTAAATTTTGATATTTCAAAGTTTTAATCATCACGGAAATGTTTATAGAATCAAATGCCTTTTCATAATATACAAAAACCAAAATATAAGGCAACTTATATTAATTCATCTTTCTATAACTTTTCTCAATACTGGATGTAATTCATTATACTACCTTCATTTTTAAACACAGCTTGCTCTTTTGATTTGAATTAAAAGTTTGCTGTATCTTGATACATATTTTGTATAAAACTGATAGAAGAATGAAAGGTCTGCAATTTCTAATATCTTCTTTATCACCTTTCTTAAATATGAATATTATTTATACTATATTCTTCCGATCATGTAATATATCTTTATTATTTAGATATTTGGTACATAGCTTTGCTAACAATTTTTTTTATTTCTTTTTTTTCTTCTAAAATTTCAATAATAGTTGCATTATTTCCTGGAATTTTTCTCTTTATCATAGATTTAATTTCATGTCTCATCTCTTACTTTAAAATACTTGGCAATTCAGAAAATGTTGTAATTATAGACAATATTTTTTCTTGCTCTATAGTACTATATAATTCATTAAAAAAAATTTCCATACATTTAATATCATCTCTCTTTTTAATAATAGTTTCATCTTTTTATTGCTGAAATAACTTTCCAATAACACTTTGCACTTTTGAGACTTATTCTCATTATAGTTTTTTTTTTTTGCCAATTTACAATACATTTTCTTATATCATTATTCACTCTTTTTCATACCATTTTACACAATTCTAGATATTCAATTCTTAATGGATTGTTTTACAATTTTTTCATATTTCTGTCTCAGTAAAAAATTTACTGGTAAATTATTGTATTTTGTATCAGCTATCTTTTTGCAGTTCCCAATAAAGTATCAGTTATCTTATTAGTGATTTCAGTCAAGTTTTAACTGTTTTCAAAGACAGTAAATATTTCGAAATGATTTCCAAGTTCTAATTTAAATTCAATGAAATGTTTCTGAAGGTTGTGAATAAGAAATGTTAATGTTATCTTAATAGTTTTTTTCTCCCTAATTTGCATTATCAAATATCTTACAACCCACTAATCAATGACTACTTCCTGCAATTAAACTATTAAGAACACTACAATTTTGAAATATATATTTTCTATTAGTCAAAATATAATCCAATTCTGCTGCACAGTCATATGAATATTTCCATTTAACATTTTTCGCAAATAAAGAATTCATAATATAATATTTCTTTTTCTGCAAACTCCACCATCTGTGACTTTCTGTTACCATAATGCAGATTTTTCTACAGCACTTTCATCTTTCAATTGTTTACTAATTCTAACATTAAAGTTTGCTATGACAATTTTAAAATGTTTGACTGATCAGAAACATTTTGTATATAAAAATCTACTATTTCTTTATCACAATGAGAACTTATTGGGACATAAACCTGAATTGTTTCCATTTGGTATCCTCCAATTGAATAACTAATCTTGCTATTCAGACTGATATACCATGAATCTCCAAAATGTTGGTCTTCCACTTTTTATTTATAATGAATTCCACTTCACTTTTACTTCCAATATTTGAGCCTTTGTAGTAAAGTCAATGATTACTTTTTAAAATCAATTGTCTATTCACTTTTCTATCACAAAATCCAACAATAGCGAACTTAATATTAGTCAATTATTCCAATTTATGCAATGTTCCTTCACTTGGAAGAAAATCTGCAGTTGTAGATATCTAAATAAAACATCAAATGGTAGCCTGGATCTGCAATCAGAGGATTCTTGGCACCCTCAATCTTCAGCAGCCAAACCCTGCCTTGGTTAGTGACTGTATAGGCTCTTGGGCAAATAAGGACAACAATTTAATTTTGGCTGGCATAATTGTAAATATCTAGTTTTTTTTTAAAAAAAACACACACACACATACATCTTACCTTCGAAAAAATTCAACTGATATTTCAGTTAAGAAATATTAAACAACACATGATCACCATCTCTACATAAGCTATATTGAGCTTAGATTGAAGATATTAACAATGTTTTCAATTTCATTCTCATAGTTTTATAGTAAAGTAGAGTTAAAAGGTGGCTGCTGGAGGGTTGCATTAGATCCTAAGATCTAGGTGCAGTGCTCTCAGATCCAAGGCTCCTCACTGATGATGGCCACAAGCCAGAAACTAGTCTGGGGATATTGGATGAGTAGGCACTAGATAGGGATTTTATGCACAAGCCTTCTGGCATCCATTGATTACTCTGTTTGGCACAGGATGGCACTACTGTATGGGGAGTTTTGCCTTTGTTTAAAATATTAAACAACTGAAAAAAAAAAAAACTATGGTATTTCTTGATATTAAACTCAGAGCTAAAATGCCAATAAACTAAGCATGCTGGCTGATGAATGTTGGTTAGCAGCCCATCTATGTTCATTGGCTATATGAATCTAGAACCAGGGTGTACAACCAGCAAGAACAGTGAAGAAACTTTCGCCCACCTGGTCGAAGAATGTAGAGCATTTAAACAAATGAGAATAAAAGTATTCAAAACCCCAATCATTAATCTAAAAGATATGATTAACAAGCACATCAAGAGATTTTATCCACACAATGCTATGGTACTTATCCACAGAATTAGAACAATATGGGAAATAAGATGTTCATTAATATTTGATAATAAAAAATATAATTGGATTAAAAAAGATGATAAAGAATGGGAAAAATACCTTGAGCAATGTTTAAAATACTTATCAAGAAATAAATGATTAAAATCTGGGAAGGAGCAGCACCTACAGCATGCGAAATATGGCAATAAATAAGTTATGAAAAGAAGATATACAATGGACAAAGACATAATAGCAATCAGCCAAAGATAAAATTAAGACAGACTAATAAGCAACAAAGTGTGACAACCAATTACTGACACCCACTTATTAAGCTTAATATAAGGTCATATAATTTATTAAAGTAATGTATAAAAAATTGTAAGTAACCAAAAACAAAAAAGGATCGGGAAACAATAAAACCTTGTAAATATGTATATATAATGTTTTTTAATAAAAGTAAATACTTAAAATAAAATTAAAAAAAGGAAATAGTAATAATAGCAGCAACAACAACAAATATGAAGTGGATATTAGGAATTTGCTTTGTTCAGTTCCATTAAGATATTAAAAAGGAAACAAAGGATCTGCATTCAGTTAACAGCAAACTCCTTTGTGGAACCTAAGCTAGAGACAAAAACAATTATAAAAAAGTATAAATAAGTTGACACCCCTAAGAGCTTCAGAAATATTCTAATGAATTTCATTAGATCTTACTATTCTCCTATGGAGTGCTGCTGCTGCACAGATAAGAAATACAAAAAAAAAAAATTTACTAGTAAATTTTCAAATGAGTCAAAACAACATACATAAAAAAAAAAGAAAGAATAGGAAAATATTTTTAAATGATGGCATTTAGTAGAAGAAAAAAAAACAAATATTTAAAATTCGATAAAACCATAAGAAAAATTTATAGATAGCATAAAAAACTATAATTATGAATTATCAAGAAAAAAGATAAAAGAAAACAAAGTCTCAAAAGTAGAATTCTACAACATCTTAATATTAGAAAGTGATTTCAATAATAATAAAGAAAAATGGCTCTACTACTAAAGAAAGATGACATCATGAAGTGCATAGAAGATTTTTACAAAATGCTATATAATGAGATATTATTTTATATAGCGCTATGTTTTTTATGTAATAGTAATATTAGCGATTAAGCCAATGCACATGCGCTTTAAAGATAAATTATAAATGAATACTCAATTTTTCCAGATACGAGATATAGTATTTTAGAAAGAATGGAATGAATCCACCCATTCTTTCAACCTAAATGTTTATGTATGGGCAAATCTTAAATGTGTGGAAATAAGAGCGTGAAGGTGTTACACGATCACTTTAAATTACAATTGTTATGTTTGAACGAATGACACTTGCGAAATCTTTACAATTTACGAAACGTCATATTTTAGTTGAAATTAAACATATATAATGAGATATTATTTTATATAGCGTTGTTTTTTATGTAATAGTAATATTAGCGATTAAGGCTATGCGCATGTGCTTTAAAGATAAATTATAAATGAATACTCAATTTTTCCAGACACGAGATATAGTATTTTAGAAATAATGAAATGAATCCACCCATTCTTTCTACCCAAACGTTTATGTATGGGCAAATCTTAAGTGTGTGGAAATAAGAGTGTGAAGGTGTTACACGATCACTTTAAATTACATTTGTTATGTTTGAACGTGTGGAAATAAGAGCGTGAAGGTGTTACACGATCACTTTAAATTACATTTGCTATGTTTGAACGAATGGCACTTGTGAAATCTTTACAATTTACAAACCATCATTCTTTAATTGAAATTAAACATATATAATGAGATAGTATTTTATATAGCGTTGTTTTTTATGTAATAGTAATATTAGCGATTAAGCCAATGCACATGCACTTTAAAGATAAATTATTAACAAATACTCAATTTTTCCAGACACGAGATATTAGTATTTTAGAAAGAATGGAATGAATCCACCCATTCTTTCGACCCATTTGTTCAAACATAACAAATGTAATTTAAAGTGATCGTGTAACATCTTCATGCTCTTATTTCCACACACTTACGATTTGCCCATACATAAATGTTTGGGTTGAAAGAATGGGTGGATTCATTCAATATCTCGTGTCTGGAAAAATTGAGTATTCATTTATAATTTATCTTTAAAGCGCATGTGCATTGGCTTAATCGCTAATATTACTATTACATAAAAAACAGCGCTATATAAAATAAAATATCTCATTATATATGTTTAATTTCAACTAAAGAATGACGGTTCATAAATTGTAAAGATTTTGCAAGTGTTATTCGTTCAAACATAACAAATGTAATTTAAAGTGATCATGTAACACCTTCACGCTCTTATTTCCACACGCTTAAGATTTGCCCATACATAAACGTTTGGGTCGTAAGAATGGGTGGATTCATTCCATTCTTTTTAAAATACTATATCTCATGTCTGGAAAAATTGAGTATTCATTTATAATTTATCTTTAAAGCGCACGTGCATTGGCTTAATCGCTAAAATGCTATGTAGTAATAACAATTTATTGATGTTCATAATATATATATATATTAAACTGAGGGGATTAATAAAACATTACTGAAGAAATCTTTATTTATATTACATAATACCATATTATCTTATTCAATGTTATCTATTCAGTAACAAAAAAACAAAGTAGTCCCTATAATTAGATTTTTTGATATGCCAAATATTTTCAAATAAAGAAATGAGATAAGCAATTAAAACTATGAAGGATAAAAAAACTCCAATAAAAAATGTGATTATTACCAATATATTGAAAGGAAATTAAAAATAAATAAATAGAAAAAATTGTTGTTAAAGCTATATTGATATTTAAAAACGAAGATATAAAAAATTACAAACTTATCTACCTTCAATCAATTTTATGTAAGAATTTAATTAAGATCATCACAACACATCTACAGAGAATTTTGAATCAAACTAATCAAGAATAAAATGGATTTAAAAATGATTATAGCATAGTAAATCACAATAAATATTAAAAGAAGTTATAGAACAATGGGTCTAAATTGCGCTTAGTATTGGATTTTAGTTTATTAAAAGGCATATAATTTTATAAGTATTTCCATAATGATTAAAATTGAAACATCAAGCACACCCATAGCATGTTATCAAATTCTAAAAAATATCAAAATGCAGTAATACATCTAGATAACATAATGATACTAAAAAATAATATTGATAAGGGTATTTAATAAAATGATTTTATTTTTCCAGAATTTTTTATAATAATTTTGCTATTTTGTTATTAAAATAGGAAGCTAAGGAAATAAAAATAAGTGCAGATTATTTAAATCATCTAGATTTTAAGATGAGGTCTTTTTTTTTTTTCAAATAATGCTTCAGTTTAGGAAATGTTATAGAAGCTATCAATAAAAAAAATAGGATTAAAAATAAATACTAAAAAGTCCGAATTAATATTTAATGGAAAATAAAAGATAATAATTAGAAATTAACAATTACAATTACACTGACCCATTACTAATATAGATGGAAACATAGTAGATAAAATTAATAGAATTAAAATTGGAAGAAGTGCTTTTTCTATAAATAATTTAACATTAAAAGAAAAAATGCTTTTGTGTTTGAAAATGAAGATTTTTTACTAAATTTGTTATATACTGAGATTTGGACATACAATTGTACAGAAATAAACTTCAGAACACATTACAAAAAATGGAAACATTTATATTGGGAATAACAAGGATAGATCAATAGCAAAATATATGGGTAAAAGAACAGATATTTACTGACATCACTGGAAAATTGAGAATGAAATGAAGAGATAACAATACATGAACTGATATTTAACTGGATCCTAGCGGTTAGAAATATATAATAATAGAATAAGTCTGAGATACATGGATAAAAAAAATTTGCTGGAATGATGTGGAGAAGAAAAGCTATAAATTGGAGAAACCAAGTTAAACTTGGAGAGACTTTCATCTTGCAATGGACTGATAATGTTTGAAAATGGAAATTCATATTTTGGATGTTATTTTTTGATAGTGGCATACCAAATGAATTAGAACATGAATAATATTGACTTTTTTTTGCATCTATTTTTGAGGCTTACTATATCTTGACAGTCAAAAAAAAAAATCTTATATTTAAATGTTTCTTTCTCCATATAAACTATACATCCATCTATTAATTGCAAAGACTTTTTCAAATCATTGATATGTATTTTTCATGAAGATGTAGTTAAAGACTGAGTTTATTATATGCATTCTAGAGGATTTATGTGTCTGCACTTTCTAAAATAAACACATTTACATGATCACCATTTCCTATGCTTACACCAGTTAAGAACAGTGACAAACTCTCCATACAATAGTGTCACCCAGTACAAGCCATAGTAATCAATGGATACAAGAAAGTTTGTGCATAAAATTGTTATCTAGTGCTTATTCATCCAATATACCAGAAGTTTCAAGCTTGTGATTGTCATCAGTGAGGAGTCTTAAATTTGAGAGCACTGCATCTAAAATATTTAATGCAACCCTACAGAAGATACTTTTTTAGTTACCCATAAAGTTAGAAGTACAAAATAAAAATACAATGTTTTTAATACAAGCTCATTCACTTGTATAGTCATACAGATCTGAACACAGTTCAATCTCTATACATTTTGGTGTCTTTGATCCTTTAATAAGCATAGTCACCATGATCCCATGGCCAGGAATGGTATTAAACCACTAAACATCACTTGATCATTTTCTGTGCTTACACAATCTGACTAAATATATTGCTTATGACACTCTATTCATATTCATATTCAGTGAAGAAGATAGAGCTCTGATGAAGACTGCTGGACAGTCAAAACTGTAAGAAAATAAAGAAGTTTTTAAGAAAATTTGTTGCATTAACGTGTATATGAAGAGAGCTCTGATGAAGACTGGTGGACAGTCGAAACTGTAAGAAAATAAATGTGGTTTTAATTTCTCCTTATTTGCAATAATAAAAATACTTATATATAGTTAATAATAAATTTGGCTGAACGTTTTCGAGGAACTATGCCTCATACTCATAGCCTTCGTGAAAATGTACTTAATATATGTAAATGAGAATATTCAAATGAGTTACTGTTACGTAATAAAAATAAAGAAGTTTTTAAGAAAATTTGTTGGATTAACGTGTATATGAATAGAGTGTCATAAGCAATATATATAATTACATGAAGATATGCAAAGAAAGTGAAGGAGAAGAATAAGAGAATCTGACTAAAATTAGTGATGTGAAGTGATGCACTATGGCTTCTCCTTTGGGAATCACTCAGCCACTATGCCCGGAAAAACCTAATAGCCACTTCACTATTCCTTTCCATTCTCCACCCTAAGTTTTTCCCATATTCTTCTCTATCCTGCTCCATCCCATTTCCACAAGATTATTTTTATCAACTCTACTCTATGGCCTTTATATTTAAATCCTCCTTATCTTTTCCCAAACCCACAAAAAAACCAAGAACCCACTTTCTGTATAATCACTTTATATTTATTCTCCCACATTATTTGTACCCTTTCTGCTTGTAGGCATTTACATTCAATTAACAGATGCCTAATATTTTCTATGCTTTCCTTTAATAACTTGCAGACTAAATCATGCATATTTTCCATTTATGTGTATATTCCCTTGTTGTTAAAGATCCTGTTTGAGCTTTAAACAGTAAACTACTTTCTTTGCTATTATAAATTAACTCGCATCCAATATTTTATTTACTTCTATATATATTAAAACTCTTTTTACTCTCCATATTATTTCTCCATCTCTCCAACTTGTTAATTTTTATTAATGGATCTATTCTTCTATCCCATTCCTTGCCACTATAACACTCATAGAGACATCCCATCTTTTGTATAAATATACTGACAAAATCTTTATCCAAATTTTCTACATACCGTACTATCTTTCTCACCCATCTTGTTGCCTGTCCTTTACTCATAATCCAATTAAATACTATTTTGGCTATTCTCTTATTATTCATAAATTGCAATCTACTGAACATTTTCATTTTTCTTTTTACATCTCTCATATAAAAACTTGACTATCACATTTCTCCTTGATTTGCCTCCTTTGCTGTCCACACATCTGCGTCTAATGCATGACTTCCTACTTCTCTTTATACTTTTTTTAAGTAATCTAACACCCCTTTACTAATACATTATTATCATAAGTTAATCCTGCTAATGCTACTCTTGTCCATACAATTCTAGCTACATTATTTTTATTATATAAAAACACTGTAAGTTCTTTATCAGTCCCTTTCTTTTCTTTGTTTCATTTATTAATTTTTCTCTCTCATTGATCCATGCAATTTCTCTGATTACTTAAGATGATGCTCAAATAATTATACCTATTCACCAAATTTTACTTTATATCCCCCAATGAAAATTCTTTCTCTTTTCTTTTCCCAGAATTTATCATTATTACTTTTGATTTTTCTTCACTAAATTTAATCCCCATCTCTTTACCTACCCTTGTGCATGTCTTCAGCATAACTCTCTTTAGAGTAGTGCCACACAGTGCAAACCATAGTAATCAATGGATGCAAGGTTTTTATATAAAATCCCTGTCTACTCAGATTGAAAACATAGTTTTCATTAGTTGACTAAAAAGATAAAAGGTGGCCGTTGGAGGATTGCATTAGATCCTAGGATCTAGGTGTAGTGCTCTCAAATCCAAGACCCCTCATTGATGAAGTCACAAGCTAGAAACTAGTCTGGGATATTGGATAAATAGGCTGTAGACAGGGATTTTATGCACAAACCTTCTGCATCCATTGATTACTATGGTTTGCACTGGGTACCACTGTTAACAGCTTAGGAAAGTATAGGAAATGGTGATAACATAATGTTTAGTGGCTACATACCATTATTCGGCCATAAGATGATGGTGACTATGGTTATCAAAGAGCCAAAGACACCAAAATGTATAGATATGCTGAACTGGGTTCATATCTTTATAACTATACAAGTGAATGAGTTTGGATTGAAAACATTAATGTGTTTTCATTTTGGATTCAGCTTTATAGTTAACTAAAAATGTAAACAGTGGCTGATGAAGGATTGCATTAGATGATCTAGGTGCAGTGCCCTCAAATCCAAGGCTCCTTACTAATGAAAGCCACATGCTAGAAACTACTCTGGATATATTGGTTGAGTAGGTACTAGATAAGGATTTTATGCACAAACTCCCTTGCATCCATTGATTATTATGGCTTGCACTGGTTGGCACTACAGTATGGAGAGTTTGTCGTGTTTTTAACAGCTTGTGCAAGCATAGGAAATGGTGATCATGTGATGTTTAGGGGTTTAATACCATTCCTGGCTAGGGAATGACGGTGACTATGGTCATTAAAAAAAACAGAAACACCAAAATGGGTTCAGATCTGTACACAAGCGAATGAGCTTGGATTCAAAACATGATAGTGTTTTTCATTTTGGACTCACAGCTTTATAATTAACTAAAAAGGTAAAAGGTGACTTCTAGAGATCTAGGTGCACTGCTTTCAAATCCACAGCTCTTCACTGATGAAAGGCACAAGAAGAAACTAATCTGGGGATACTGGATTTAATAGGCATTAGATGATTTTATGCACGAACCTTCTTACAACCATTGATTACTATAACTTGCAGTGGATAGTACTAGTACGGTGAGCCTATCACTGTTTTTACCAAACACATTACTTATTGTAAAAATTCAGTTATAGTTGACCATTTGTATTTAGCCTAGGGATAACTCTGTATTTTGAAATATTAACTGCCATAAAAAAAAAAAGATATAAAGTATAAGTTTAGTACTATAATGATAATTTCTCAACCATGGTGAGGTCAGCAGCATATTATAAAGATTTTTTATTTTTATAATTAGTGGATTGAAATTCTCTATCTGGTTAACTCAAATTAATTCAAAACTTATATTCTTCAACTAATAATAACTAAATATTTGTTGTGAGTGACTTATTTACAGAAATATCTAAACATTTATCAACTCACTGTCTTATCATCATTTTCAATCAGTGATATGTAAGACAAAAACAACTCCAGTACTTCACAAAAATCTATCACAGGCCTTTCTTTTCTATATTGATCCAGGAAACATTTTACCACTTCACTAAGTTGAGAAGTGTTGTGCCAAACCTATGTTACAATGCTATTCCACATGCCAACATGATTCTATCAATTTTATTATATATAGTATCAAAATTGGACCAGTTATAATGGGCTTCAAAATTATAAATTATACACTTTTAATTCCTTCAGCAGAGAAAATTCATCTCATTGGTGCTTAAAAAAATGTGTGTTGTTTACAAAATTGCCGATTAATTTACAGTAATTCAGAGTAGGCAAAGCAAATTTAACTTTCAATGGTTTAATTAAAAAGCTGATTAATGAATTCTAATAAACTAAAACAAATATTTTTCTAGCATTCATGAAAAATGTTTCAAAAAAACTAATTTTTTGTAATATAAAATAATCAATCTGAAATTGGAAATTTTTCATATATTCTTTTCTTTAAAACTAACAGACGCAAAACTCTCCATACAGTAATGCCACCTAGTGCAAGACAAAGTAATCATTGGAAGCAGAAAAGCTTGTGCACCAAATCCCTATCTAGTGTCTACTCATCCAACATCCCAGACTAGTTTCTAGCTTGTGGCCCTCATCAGTGAAGAGCCTTGAATCTAAGAGCACTGCACCTAGATCTTGGGATCTGATGCAACCCCCTAGCAGCCACCTTTTACTTTTTTAGTTAACTTTAAAGCTATGACTCTAACACAATAATGTTTTCAATCCAAGCTCATCCACTTGCTCTCAGATCCAAAGCTCCTTATTGACAAAGGCACAAGCTAAAAACTAGTCTGGAGATGTTAGATGAATAGATATAGGATAGATATTTTATGCAGAAATGGCATTATTATGGAAAGTTTTATTTCGGTTATAACAGCTTGGATAAGCATAAAGTATGGTGATCATGTAATGTTTAGTGATTTAATATCAATCCTGCCAAATGGGATGATGATGACTATGGTTATTAAAGAACCAAAAACACTAAAATGTATAGATGCTGAACTGGGTTCAGATCTACATGACTGAGCTTGGATTGAAAACCTTATTGTGTTGGATTTATAGCTTTATAGTTAATTTATTAAGGTAAAACACACCTTTTGAGGATTGCATTAGATCCTAAGATCTAGGTGTGGGGCTCTCAAATCTAAGACTCCTCACTGATGATGAAACTAGTCTGGAGATGTTGAATGGGTAGGCACTAGATAGGGACTTTATGCATAAACCTTGCATTCATTGATTACTTTGGCTTGGGTGGCATTACTATATGGAGAGTTTTACCTCTGTTATAACAGCTTGTGGAAGTATAGGGAATGGTGATCATGTGATGTTTTTTAAAACTATGGCCATTTCGAATTTTTCTCTATGAGAAATTTGTTTTAATTATATAATAGACATTTAAAAGAGAAAAACAATCATTTTTAACTTCTTTGAGATCCGAACAATACTATCAAGTCTCGTGCTCTCATGGACTTCGTTCACCCATTAATCCGACTATCCATAATTTATAAACTTTTTTTTTTTCAAGTAAATGCACCAAAACTTAAAATGTTTATTATATAATTAGGAATAGAAGTTTTTCAAATGAATTAATGCAGTTAATTTGCATACAAAAGTATCAAAGGTCAATTGACAGTGGAAAAAAAAAAAATCCAGACAAAATTAATACTTGAGAAAAAAAAAAAAATTCTATATCACCAAGCTCTTATCTTGATTGAAAATTAGCAAAGATCGAGTGTACATTTATTGTATAATATAATTAGTAAATTAAACTGAATCATGGTTTCCATTTATACATGCATCGCATATGCAAAATGTAAGTCATGGCATAAACACATGTGCTATAATTAAAAATATTTTTATTATTTTCAATTCAATCAGAGTGCTATTGATAATCATTCTGCTTGCATGCCTTAGTTTGCAAACTCCTGTTCGTCTATTAAGGGTCAAGTCATTTCTTTTTGCTATACATCCAGATTCATTTCCATTTAAATTCTTTAATTTTATTATCTTTATCAGAAATACTAGTCTGAGCTGAGATTCATTAATTTATTTTCTTAATTTTCTGGTTGAAAAATTCAAGCTATACTTTCCTATATTTTCATTTTATTTTAGAATTCAGAGTTCATGTTTCACAATAATGTCAAAATAGGTAGAGATCATGTTTCACAATAATGTCAAAATAGGCAGAAATCATGTTTCACAATAATAACAAAATAGGCAGAGATCATGTTTCACAATAATGTCAAAATAGTTAAGACACACTAAAGATTTTTTTTTCTTCTTAAAACAAACATCCTTTAAATATATTATTAAGTCTGCCAAACTATTTTAATTCTATTTATTATCCCCCCTCCCCCTTTTTTTTAAATAATACAAACTAATTCAAAAAAAATATTATCCACCTCTTCAATATTCTTTCCATTAACTATAGTGATTTTGCATAATCCAAATTTGTTAAGTATTACTTTATAAGTATATTCTCATTTTTCTCCTTTTACTTTCTTTGCATTTTTTTTTTTTTTTGCTCTGATGAAGATTGCAGGACAGTCAAAACTGTCAGGAAAATAAAGGAATTGTTAACAATTTTTTTGCATTAAAGTGTATATGTGGGAAGTTATTGTAAGCAATATATAAGTATTACTTTAGTTTATACTAAAATTTATTTTTAATTCACCTTTCAAACTGGCTAACAGAATTCACATATTGTTTACATATGTAGACATCAGTCACTGTTGAAAAAATATTATTTATCTTGATTCTCTTTGGTATAACTTTTTATTTTAAAATTTTACTGAATTTCATTTAGTTTATAAATGAAATGGCATTTTTGTATATTTTTGTAATAATTTCATTTATATCTTTTCTCTATCAAAAGTACATAGTATTAAACTATCCACTAAATCATATCTGCTCTCTTAGTTGAATAAAATTCAACATTTCTTTTAATCTCCTGCATTAAAATTTGTATAGAATAAATAACAAACTTATAAGCCTAAAATTTCTTAAATCTTTTATTACCTTTTCTTTGGTACAATAATAATACAATTTTATTCTTGCTTTCCTTTACGCAATTAATAAATCTTCAATAATACCTTTATTAATTCATTAGTATCAGTTTTAACATTTAGCATAACATTTTCTATTTTTAACATCAGAAACTTCAATAGTTTCTTCCAATTAAAGTTATCAAATGCCATATTCTACTCATATATATATAAAAATTGAATTTTTTTTTATAATCCTTCTAATAATGATCCTACATCTACTTAATTCTTTTGAAATTTAAATGAGATGATTTCCTAATGGATGTCATAAATCGTTTAGTTATCAACTTTTTTATTTTTAATTTTTGATGTTCTTTTCATTTTTTTGTCATAATTTTGGTACCACATGATTTTTTTTCCTAAACATCATTATAAAACTTTTTCTTCAGAGTTGAATTTGTAACTTTCACAATGTGATGACTCAATTCATTATTCATATTTTAAACTCTTAGAATAAATCATTAAAAAGTGAGAGTTTAAAGTCTATTTGAAATTCAGATAGCTGTTGTTAAAAATGCTTTTTTCACATTTATATATATATGGAACTAATATTCTTTAATATTTTAAGCCTTTCCAATTTAATAAGAAAGTACTGCTACCAATATGCACATCCTGAAATCAACATTTTTGATACTAAACAAAATGAGTGATTTCATTCTGGACACCATTAAGCTCACTATGTCTATTTTTGATTAAGAATTTAAAATAAGTCATTATCTTCTACAAACTCAATCAATGTCCCTGCTTGAATGTTCAAGTTTATCCATACAAAAATTGAAATCCTTGTTCTTCCTCTTTATATTAAACTTCAGTCAAATCAATTACATTACAGTTAAATCTTTTTTAACTTCTAATTTTTAAGAACCTCATTTGATTCATAATAAGTTATATTAGATTCATTACATACCAAGTATTTAGTTATTTATATTTTGAATTGGAAAACCAAGCATTAATTATCACACTAGTTAAATTTGGGTTAGGCAAAAATTTAAGTTCTTATTTCTTCCTATTGTTGAATTTAAAGTAATACTACTTTGTAAATTTTATTTTAATTTTAATACCATCTAAGTATTGCTAAAACCTAAATTTAATTTATTATGAAATTAATATATTAAAGATTACCTGGATAAAATAAGTCTCTATTAGCTCCAATCTCCTTACATTAGAGATTAATAGATTCATCCTTCCATGATCCTTCCGACATTATAATAGTGGAGAAAAAAGATCCTTTAATAGTGATGCTAATAATATAATCTGATAACACATGCAATCTATCTCATACAGGTTGTTTAATTTTATTTTTTTTTATATAAATTTTATCTTCCTTGGATTTGAAACCAGATTGTAGCATAACAAGAGTGTGAGATCTTTCATAATTTATATATAAGTGTAAAATAAAATATTTTAATTTAATTATTATATTTCAATATTAAAATAAATAGATATAAGTAGTTGTTTATTTCTGTGCATATATATATAGTATATTTATGCATATAAAAATTTAGTTTACTTCGATCATAAGAGATAATATACAATGTAATAGAATAATCAAAATATATTTGTGGTGGTATGGGTAAGTAATCTTTCTTTTCCTAGTACAGAATACAATTATTATGAACAAGTACATTTAAGTGTTTTCTATTAGATAAATACTCAATTATAATATAAAATGTTATATATTAGTCAAGCTCTGAATTGTAAATTATCACAGGACTGATTTCAGGGAAACCCATCAGTTACTAAATCCCAGCATCATTAATTGTAAATCAAACCTGACTAGAATTAACTTATATTAAAAAGATTTCATTTATTTTATATTAGTGTTAAATAGGAAACAAATAATTATTGGTGTTTTTTATAATTAATAAGCACACACATAATTATAATCTGAATAGATAAAAATTATTAACTATTGCATTTTGACAAACCTTGATGTATATTGAGATGGTTATGTCTCATGGCATATAATAACGTAATAGTGTATATATAAAGTTGAGAGGTAAAAATTTAAATAAACACAAACAAATTTTTTTATAGATATTTACTATATTACCCTAGACTGTTAAGAGTTAAATAATTTTGAATTTTAAAAAAATTATTATAAATTAAACATTTAAAAAGGTCTATTTAATGTTTTACTCTCATATTGATAATTAAAACAAGCATGTTGTTTTTATGTTACAATAGATATATTGATAATTATAAAATTTCATTATCTATTTTAATTAGATTAATAAATTTTTTAAATTAAAGCTTGTATAACATACTTTGATAAAAATCCTACAAAGATGTTGAAAGGATTAAGAAATACTTTAAAATTAAAAAATTTGGTATTTAATTAACGTGAATTAAGAAAAAAAAGTCATTAACTTTTTTATAAAATCAAGACAAAGAAAACTTATATTTAATTACTGTGTTTTTTTATATTCCATGATACAATATAAAAAGGTGGATTTGAATAATTCAGGAATTACAATATACAGCATGATTATTATGAAGTTAAAGTCAAGCAGTACAGCTGCAGCTAACATAGTAGTTTGATTTGCATGGAGACGAGACCCAGCTTTTATATGGTTCATAACCCATGTGTGTACTAGACGACAGCATAACGTCTTATCAAATTATAGACTGAATAGAGCTGACTAATGCTAACGCTTACGCAATTTATATCTTTCCCGAAAATGTCAAAGGGACATTATACTATTCTACCATGGATATGATTATAATGGCCGGCTTACGGAAAGATTCCAGTATTAATTGGTTTTCTGAAGGATTATTTTGCTATGATTTCATATATATGCTGATTAATCTATATTCAAAAAACTACAAACATAATATTACTACTGGTCGAATATATATGAAGTACATATAGTTGGTGAATAGAATGCATTATATATTGAGAATGAGAGTACATTAAATACTTTACAGTTAAGCTTTTAAATTACAAGATTTAAAAGTAATAACTTTTGTCTAAATTATTCAACTAAAACTACAATGGAAAACAAAAAAATGACATTTTCCATTTTTATTTTATAAAAAAAAAAAAACTCAATTTTTTTTTTTAAATATTGAAAATGATGCTATAGAAGAGTGAATTTTAAAAGAATTTTCCAAACTGGATGTAGCAATTTTTTTTTAAAAAATTGAAAAACTTTTAGTTACCATTAGAAATAATGAATCAATAACTTTAAAATTTGTAGAGGGATAATAATAATATACACATATATGTCTTGCAAAAATATATGGTTTACTTAAGTTTATTATCTTTGATAAATGAAATATCCTCAGTTATAAACATCACTGTGTACACACATTTCCATACATCACACAGATAATGTTAAAATTAATCATTTATGTATTCTTAAAAAGAATTCTTTATGACAATTCTAATATGTTACAGCACATGTGCTTAGACATGCATGTATGTAGACAAATATATTAAAATTAGTCATCAATGATAGCATCTTTTTTTATTCTAATCAAAATCAGAATGCTGAATTTATTGTGTACTCAACAGACCTTAATTTAATTTTGTTGTTATTAATAAAATTATATTTTATTAAGTTATTCCAGTGAATTTATTTAATCCTAAATTAGATTTAAAATATTGTGTTAGTATTATCTTTTGGTCACAGCAGTTGTAGAGCTCTTGCTCCCTGAACTGGATTTGTGCATAACAGTCAGTTATATGGATTGAAGTTTATGTTTAGTGTTATAGACATCCGGTTGATGATGATTTCATTACTTCTCTAATGCTGGATGGTACAAAAGTATATCCTTTAAAGTCCATGCACTAAATTTTATTTAGTTTTTATTATTAGAAATAAAGTTTAATGGTACTAAATGGCCAGATCATTGGTGATGATCAATATGTTTCTGTATCTCAGAATTATTTTTTTGTTATATTCTGACAGATTAGCACTTAAGTTCATGCATCCAAATTATTTATAAAATCTGCCCTAAGTTTGGCACGGGCTAAATAATTAGCCTGGTCACAGGGATGACTGTTGATTTTATTTTTGATCATTCATGATGATGAATGATTATTCTTCTTCTCTGTAATGCTCGTGATCTTATAATTAATCTTCATATTCACGCATATTAAATTAGACTAGTCTTTAACTTGGAGTTGATGATGATAAGTGTCATCACCCCAGATGTACCCCTGTTACTTCATACTGTTACAAATGGCTACCAATGCATGAATGATGATGATCAAGTATTGGTGGCCATTACTACAAAATTGCCAATCAACTTGATCTCAAATATATCCATTTCTGAGAAAGAAAAAAGTATGCATTTTATGCAAAATATTAAAAAAAAAATTACTGTAAAATATGTATGAGACAAAAGTATTGATGATTATAAGTTATAAAATAGTAGTTAATGTATATTTAAGGAGTTCATATTTAGAGTTGAATAAAAAAAAATATGATTTTGGAGATTGGATTGGGTTTTTTTGACTGCTGGAGTTTAGCTGTACTTTTAAGTTTTGATGATGAATGGAGGGTTTTGCCATTGACTTGAGAATACGTTTTTTGCAACTCCAAGGAGGGTTCTATCTCAGGCATTGCTCCAACCCATTTTCTTTATGATACAGTTAATGTAGTCCTGCCATGATCTCCAGCTTCTAAGTCTCTTAAGAAAAAAAGCAAGGCAATTTTGTATTTTCCAGCCAATAAGACTCAAAGGAACAGGGTGCATTTTTTATTTCATATCGAGGGCTGTAGTAGCTTATAGTGTCTAAATTGAGATAGCTCCCTTGGTGTTCATGCTGCAATATGTACTTATAGTCCAGTGGCTGAATTTTTTACCTAAGAATTGCAGGGCATTATTTATGGTTAGCTATCAGATACCTGTCAAATCTTTAACAAAACTAATGAGTACATAATTTGAGTTATGAACTTTATTTTAGTTATACATGTATATTATGTAAAATATTGTTAGGTGGATGTTAATTTCTCTTTTCCTTTTCCCCATGAAAAGGGATATGAGACAGTTATGTATCTGATGGCATACAATAACATGATAGTATGTGTGCATGTATATATAAAGTTGAAAGGAAAAGTAGAAATAAACAAAATTTTTTGTAGATGTTTAGAAATTTTTTAAATTAAACCTTGCATAACATATTTTGATAAAATCCTACAAAGATGTTGAAAGGATTAAAAAATATTTTTAGATAAAAATTTGGTATTTAATTAAGATAAATTTTTAAAAAAAGTTATGTTCTTTTTTTAAAATCAAGATAAAGAAAATTTACTTTTAATTACTGTTTTATTAAATTCTACGAGACAATATAAAAAGGTGGATTAAATCTTTCAGGAATTACAATATACAGCATGATTATTATGAAGTTATAACTGAAGATAAGAAGTAGAGACGTGGATAATGTCACAATGGTAGAGGTGAATTCACATAGAAGCAAGAACCACCTTTTATATGGTTCATAGCTCATGTGAGTACTAGACAGCCTGCATGAAGTCCACCAAATTATAGACTGGAACTGACTAATGCTAACAGTTACCTGATTTATATCTTTCCCGAAAATGGCAATAGATCAGTCTACCATTTTAGAATAGGCCAGCTTACCGAGAGATTCCAGAAAATAGCCAGCTTACTGAAAAAAAGTATCATGCTATAGTTTATACATAGGCAGTTTTATGTAACATGAAAAGAGCACAATGAAGTTAGTATAGCTGTATATATTATATAGTATGCATACAAGAACAGATAGTTGATGAGTAAAAAAAAAATTATTGAA
The DNA here is from genome assembly GCA_028023455.1 of Epiperipatus broadwayi. Lineage (NCBI taxonomy): Eukaryota > Metazoa > Onychophora > Udeonychophora > Euonychophora > Peripatidae > Epiperipatus > Epiperipatus broadwayi. The sequence continues at coordinate 18,034,249 of JAQFVV010000008.1, read as the reverse complement.
ATATTATTTTAAATAATTAATTTCGCAGTTAAAATCTCTAATTTACAAGTTTAAAAGTAAAGAAGTTTGCTTAAATAAATGATATTAGTCTCCAGACAATTTCTTCCCATTAACATTTATAAAGGATTTATTCCAGTTTTGATTAATTAAATATTGTAAAGGAAGATAGAAAAAAAACAGTTTTTAAATGGATTTTCTAATAGCCCATTTTTTAAAAGATATTTATAATTAAAAGTAACTTGAAAAAAAAAGGGGGGGAAAGAAACTTTTATGCAGGATTTTTCTAAGAAAGAAAACTTTTCTTTAATCTTTTAAAATATGTCATTTGATAGAAGTAACTACAATTAGTAATAAATATATATATAAGTTTATTTATATATATATAAAGGGCGGGGTGTGCACACAAATTTGAATGGATACCCATATATATTAAAATCAATCATCAATTACATACATATTAAAATTAATTAGTATAAAAATGAATTTTTATTATTGGTTTATGACAATTCAAAGGTGTTAATTTTAAATTATTATACAGCATATCATACGTGTATGTTTACGTAAACATCTAGAAATATATCTAAATTACAATGTAATAGCATATTTTTTTGTATTACTCTAATGAAAATCAGAATGCTAAATTTATAGCATACTCAACAGACCTTTAATTTAATTTTGTTATTAATAAATTTATATTTTATTAAGTTATTCCAGTAAATCTATTGAATCCTAGACTAAGTTTAAAACATTGTATGTTAGTATTACCCCTGGTTCATAGTAACAGTTATAGAGTTATTGCTCCCTGAGCTGGATTTGTGCATAGTGGTCAGTTATATGGATTGAGGTTTATGTTTAGTGATATGGACATCTAGTTGATGATGATGTCATTAATTCTCTAATGCTGAATGACTCAAAGGTCCATGCACTAAATTTTATTTAGTTTTTATAATTAGAAATTATGTTTATAGTTGGCCAATACACTAATAATACTTAAATAGCCAGATCACTGATGATGATCAGCATGTTTCTGTATCCCAGCATTATTTTTTTTAATTGTTATATTCTGATGGATTAGCATTTAAGATTGTGCAACCAAGTTATTGTTTACATAATCTGCCCCAAGTTTGGCAAAGGCTAAATAATTAGCTTGGTCCTGAGTGATCACTTTCAAATTCAATCACAAAGTTGACTGTTGATTTTATTTTTGATCATTCATGATGATGAATGATTATTATTCTCCTTTGTAATGCCAGTAAACTTATAGTTAGTCTTTGTTTTTGAGGATCTCTCATGCTCATCATATTCATTATATTATATGTATATTTAAATTTAGATTAGTGTAATAAATGGGGTTGATGATGATTTTCCTTCACACTAGATCCCCCCCCCCCCCACTTCTCCATACTGTTACAATATATAAGTAAATAATGTGGGTTTTTTTAATGAAATTCATAATTATTAATATATTGCTTTTTACACAATTTGCATATATATTCGAATATATTCCAATAGTTAGAAACTTCATTTTACACCTTATTTTCACCATTTCTGAAAGTAGAGAAACCTCAAAAGTGATTATTATCTTCCTATAATCTTTATGTTATAATTTAAATCTAAATTAAAAATCCATATATAAAAGATAATTTGGTTTTTACAGCAAACTTATTAAAATAGTCATAAGTGATGTCACTTCTTGGAAATAAAATTTATATGTATTCATAAACAGCGCTTTCTTGATCACCTTTTTTTATATATGATGAAAAAAACTAAAAAGTGAGCAATCCCCAAAGGCAATCTTTTTAGTTATCACTTTATTTACCATGAAAAAAAAAAACAAATTCTTATAAGTTACCAGTAGAATTCTTATTACTTAAAGAAATATCTACATCAAACATGTATTTAGAATTTCTATTAAAAAATTCAAAACATTTTTAGTTTTATACAATAGATTTTGACTGGAATCACATTGGTCACTAAAGTTCTCTGAAAAATATCTAATTTCCTAAATTTCTGAATTCACATCTTAGCATTTTGAAAATTCAGAAAAATATAATATTAACATGGGAGCTTAACCACAAAAGCAGGCTTAATTTCTAAAATAAAATTAAGTAAACAACTTTAAAACAGGTATTTTATATTTATAAATTTATTCTTCTTAATCAAACAGATTACTTGTTAGATTGTATCTAACCAATCCCATTAGCCAATTAAAAGCTTATTACATGCTGAAGCAATATATGAAATTACAGAATTAGTATATAATTCAGACTTTATATTTCTTCATATTCCAATGCGCATAATATATTCTTTTATCGATGTTAAGATGTTCACTTGCAAAAAAAAAATTAGAGAATAAATAATTATCAGTTTGGATTTTTTGGAAAATTATTTATTTGTTTATAGGATGAAAATCAATTAATTCGTTCAATTAACTAAGCAATAGTACACATTCACACACATTACTATAGAAACAAAACACCATAAAATATAAAAATTTTGTTTTAATTTCAGAATTACAGCATTTTTTATATGATTATTCCAAAGGAAACTGATTTTTTTCTTCTTCTATTGTCTGATCTAATACTCATTAAAAAATGGCACACTATTTTTCACGTTTTTTCTCAGTATAATATTACCAATAAGCAAAACTCTCAACTTAATGGCATTTGCAGTAAAGGCAAACCTCCAGAAATCTTACATTAATCAATGACTTTCTTTCTTATGTTTAACTGACACAAAAACTAAACTTCTTTCAATACATTTGATAACTATTTAAATAAAAAAATTCTGATAAAATTGTGCTAACATCATATTAACAATAATATATATTTCACATCGGTCATTTTCATGTTTAATCATCAAATTGTTAAAAGATTATAATTTTGACATAATTTCTCTAGTCAATAACTTGAAAATGTTTTCAAGAGTTTTTCTTCTTCAACATGTTTATAATTTATGCAATGAAAGGACTATATTGAATGAATTAGTCCAAATAAACTTTCTAGAATCTTGCTTTGGTTGCCAGATGTTTCGCAGTTCCTACTATTCCAGCATAAAATCTTTTATTAAAGCAGTTACATAAAAATGTCATTCAATATTGTAAGTAAAATTCCTGCTTATGATGGCACACATACTGAAAAAAAAAAAAAAAAATCATGTTTTTGTATACTGAGTTGCTGGCATATCAGTAATATGAATTCAAAACAATATATGCTTATAATTTTGGATACATGATTCCAAAATTTTAATTTCTTCAAATATGATCATCATTTTATATATTAGTGAATTTTTTTTTAGTAAAAGCTGAACAAAACAGTTTTGATTTAGTTTTTAAGTTCATTCCTAATCTGAAAAAAATGGTTGTATATTAAAAATAATCATTATTTGGGAAAATTTATAAGTCCTTAACTCTAAAATAGCTTCATATAAATTATGATTTTTATATTTGTGATATTCTCACAAAATATTAAATATATATTAAGTTTATATAAAAAAGAAAAGATAATTCACACTGGATTACTTGACATAGAAAACCAGCAGAATGTAAAATAGAAGGAAAAATGTGGTCCAAAAAATTCAAAACTACCATTATCCTTAATTAGAGGTAAAAAGAAATTGATCTCAAAAGTTAAAAGAATGACTACTCAATTAGAAAGCATAGTTTCTTTAGATCCAGTTTCATGTGCTATTATGAGAAACCTTTTTCATAATAGTAAAATTGTCAAAATTTAAAAAAACTGACATTCAACACTTTCAATGTTTAATATAAAAAAAAAAAAAAAAACAAGGAGAAATATTCAAGAATATTTTATTTTGGAGGTGGGAGGAGGAAATCAATTAAAGATTTAAAATGCAAAAGTTCATGAAACATGTAGAAATCAGTCTTTTCTTACAAAACTATTTAAGTACAACTGACAACCAAACTTTGTTTATTGTAAATATTAATAATGCTATAAAATCTATTTCAACCTGAACTAAATGAATTGAGATAAGAATCTAAAAAGATTTTTGCTTGTGAAAGTTCTCAAAGACCTATTATGATTGAATGTACATGTAACTATTGTGACAATCTTCAAAAATAGACCAATACATGTTTATAATGTATCTTGGTATCAAATATTAAAAATATTGTCATCTATTATAATATTTCTAGAAATTATTGATAGTATCAATCAATAATTTTCAAATCAAGTCTATGCTGTAAAAAATTATATTGCTATGTACATCATATTAGCTTCAAACACTACTTAAACCAATTTGCAATTTCAAAGTAAAAAGACTATTAGTTGTGAAATCTTAATAGAATATGCAGTGTCCATTTCATTAAAAGATTTATGACAAATGCAGTATCAAAATTTGGGAGGATTCTTGTTTATCTCAACTCAATTACATGTTTTTATAAATTGCTTGATTATTTGTTTATCAGAATATTGCTTTGGTCAGATAAGCATAGATTAAGAAGATTGTTAGATTCTTTGTTCAAAAGGAGCTATGGTGAGATAATTTAGTAAGATTTAGATGTATAAGTTAACAAAAGCTCAGTATGATGGGTTCCATCCCTGAATATTTCAGTCATCTCTGTTGGTCATATTCTTTCTCATGATAGAAATCTTTCAAATTTTGATTGATGTAAAAGTGTCTAATTGTTTATTATAAGCATGTATTTGTGAAAATATATAATCAGAAGACTCTTAAGGCACAATGATCAGTATGCCCAAATGTTATGTCCACAATCTGGAGTTTGAATCTAGACTAAATGAATTTTAAGGTATAAATCTGGTTTAAGACTAACCTAGCTAGCTATCAATATTGATTGATAAATAGATCTCAATTATTAACTGAAAAATAAAGTTCCAGATTAATTTCAGTTCATCAAATAAGTATCAATGTTATAAGCCAACAAACATCACATGATCACCATTTTTTATGCTTGCTAATAACTGTTATTAAAACAGGCAAAACTCTCTATACACATTGTCACTCAGTGCAAGCCAGAGTAATCAATGGATGCCAGAAGGCTTGTGCATAAAATCCCCATCTAGTGCCTATTCATCCAATATTCCCAGACTAGTTTCTGGCTTGTGGCCTATATATATGACTATATAGGCTAATGAGCTTGGAATGAAAATATTATAGTGTTTTCAGTTTAAGACTCATGGTTTTGTAGTTAAGTAGAGATAAAAGTGGCTGCTGAAGGGTTGCATTAAATCCTAAGATCTAGGTGCAGTGCTCTCAGATCCAAGTCTCCTCACTGATGAAGGCCACAAGTAGAAACTAATCTGGGGATATTGGATGAGTAGGCACTAAATGGGAATTTTATGCACAAGCCTTCTGAAATCCACTGATTACTCTGGCTTGCACTGAGTGGCAATATGTATAGAGTTTTGCCTGTTTTAATAACAGTTATAAGCAAGCATAAGAAATGGTGATCATGTGATATTTGCTGGCTTAAAAGCAATACTGCCTAATAGGATAGTGGTCGCTATAGTTATTAAAGAACCAAAGTCACCAAAATGTATAGGTATTGAACTGAGTTCAGACCTATATGACTATATAGGCTAATGAGCTTGGATTGAAAATATTCTAGTGTTTTCAGTTTAAGACTCATAGTTTTGTAGTTAAGTAGATACAAATTTTGATAGAAACATTACTTCAACTGTTTTGTTTGTAAACTTGACTTGTATAATTATTTCTTATACTCATTTCATATATTTTTATAGAATTTTTATTGTTTTATATTGATACAGATTATATTATATAGTCTAATTGCAATTAATAATTGATATGATATTACTGAAAACAACCCAGTTTTAAAAAGATGTGTTTTATATTTTGTGTTGATCGTTGCAATTTACATGTCAAATTAATAAAAGAAATGAAGATCTAATAAATATATTTTTTATTACAAGATTGTTAATTTTTAAATTGTTAATATAAATGACAGTTATCCAATTCTCTTGATATAATTCAAAAGGGATAACATTATATCCCAATAAGTTGCATTGGCTAGAGTGAAGCATCTGGCATAATCTTTTGAAATAAAAAATACTTAGCAATGATTTATAATCATTTTTCATTAAAAAAAAAAAATGGTAAAATGTTTTAATATTATGCTTTACTTGATCAAGATAGTTATAATTTTTGCCAAAAATAGCTAGTTAGATACATAAATTTTGCCTTAAAAAAATGATTATAATTGCTTTTACATTGTAATTCCTATTTACTTTCAAAGGTAACCTTTATTAATAAAAGGTTACAAAAATTTTTGGGTACACTTACCCATTGAGGATTGCACAATGTTCAATGTAACAAGGTAAAATGTACATATGTTTAAAAACAATTACATCCATAAAAATTGCTGTAATGTGATTAATGTTTATCTGTATGTGGATTCACACGGTCTGGCTGATGAGAAGTTAACAATCACCCAATGATCCCACCCCTGGGGCCCTGAAGCGAAGACCCAAATGCTTCAGCTGAATAGGTGGCGAAGTCCAGCATTGCGCCAACCACCACAACAGGCAGCGAGGTCCAAGGCCCAAGTTCACCAAGCAATAAACTCCCGACTCACAGCCGAGCCATGTCAAGACCATTCCAGATATCTCTGCCTCCTAATTAGCAGTCCAAATGGGCAGGGACCACAATCGGTCTACCTGCCCAAAATTGGAAAGCCAACTTGGGAAAAAACTAAGAAGTAATAAGTAATGAGCCAGATCGAAACTGCCCAAAACCAGCCTATCAGGGGGCACAGCAGCTGACCAGAGCAGGAATAGCACTGAGACTTTGACCATGTACCCTCCCAGCAGGTATTTCGGGTAGCGGCAAAATTGTCAACAGTGCACCATAAACCAGACACCTAACGTCTGCCACCAGTCACCTCTGAGGAAGAAAAAAGGAGTGCAAACCCACGTCCACAAATATTAAAACAAAACTCCATCAATATTGTAATTCCTATTTTTATGAACAATTATCTCTTGCTGTAAGGTTGAAATGCTTTAGTAATTTGCTGATATCAAAAATGTCATTGGAGAGATCAGATGTAATTAATATGTAATTATCAGAGGAGCAAATATATTTTTTGAAATTCAATCTCACTGTAAAGTAACAGCTCAATAATTTTTTTTTAGATTTACCATCCATAACATCAAAGTGCAATTTAAGAAATTATACAGAAATACTTCTGAAGTCATCAATGAATGATAACATAAATTGGAATTTGGCATGGTTAAAATAAAATACATATTGCTATACAATTGCTTATTTCATGTAAATTAAATAAGAATGAATTATGCTGGACTAGAAATTACTGGATATTTTGAGAACTAATAATCTTATTTCTGATAACTGCTCGACTTTCTAAAAGACAAAAAATTATTCCTTTTACAATTAGATCAAAATTAAAATAATAAATAATTTATTTGGACATGAACTATTTTTTTAATTATGTTCTGTATAATTATATACATGGTAGTCACAAAAATTACCATGTTTATAACTAGTATTGAAAATAAATGTGAAACAATATTTATTTTTTTCACTTTTTATGGACTTATAAAGATGTAGTTGTAATACCTAATTTCTTGATAATTAAATAATTGGTAGAGCAATTTTATTAAAAACAAACAAGAACATTTAAATACAGCAGAAAACTGACTACTAAAAAAAATTACACTCTCACTCTCTATATATTAAGATTAAAAACCAACAAAATATTTCAGTAAAAAATAAATAAATTATTTTTTACAGTAATAAAAAATAAAAGAAAGCCTATAAAATTCTTAAATTTTTAATTAGAATATAAATATTGCATTTACTTCAAATGTTCGTCCAAAACCGTCAATATTTTGGTGACAAAAATAAATGATTGTTGGATCCTTAACAATACAATTCGATTCTGAATAGCACTGTTAACACATTTTAATAAAACCCTTAATAGTTGTTTTTTTTAAATATCTCAAAAAACAATATTTTAAAAAATAATAAGTATGACAAGCATCAACGGGTATAAATGGGTTAACGATACCGAGAAAATTTATTACGATTTTTCTTTTCAATTATCAGGAATCTATACTTAAGAAATACAAATATTGAGTAAATTTTGTTGATAACAAAGAATCAATGATTTTTAATAGAATTATAAAAAAGAAACTAATCGACAAAAAACTCAAATCATTTTTTTTTTTTCAACAATCAACATTTACCACGATAAATGTCGAGCAAATCTTTTAGAACATCGAACATATTTTGAATAATTACTTACAACAGCGGCTTGAATTTCACAAATTCCGTAAATTATTTAACAATAATCAAAACTAGTTAATCAAATTTTAATAGCATTTAGACTTTTACGAAAATAAGTAATAAAACATTAACATACCTATTTCATCTCTGGTTCAGCTTTGTAAATCCTGCTCCCAGTAATGAATTCAGGAATATGAATCATCCGGAATTCTGTTGATTAAAAAAATGAATTGAAAATAAAGATTAATTTACTTGAGCATTGTAGTTTATTTTTGGTAGTAGTCTTACTTTGCGTTGTGATTATTTAGAGTTTTGAATTATCATTAAAATAGCACTTAAATTAGTAATTTAATTTTTATGGTAACAAATAGTCTAAAACTGCTACTACAGTGTTTGAAGAATCGGCGAACAACTTCGTGAAATGTGCTTTCATTGGTTGAAATAAATAATAATATCATGTGATAAAATAGTGTGACCAATAATATTTTATTTTAGTTTGGTCAAAGGGAAAAATAAAATATAAATTGGAAAGCACGTTGGCAATCATGGTGTGTAGCTAAAAATTTTTGATTTTTTTTTTAAAATTATTATATAAATAATAGTATCATTAATTGAAATAATGTCATTTTGATTTTTTAAAGTTAGAATATATTTATTTTTATTATAACACCTTTTAATAATGCTCATTTTTCAATTACAGTAAAAAAAAAAAAACCCATCGCTTTATTGAATCATATGTATAAACGTAATTTGCAATAATCTTAATTAGATTAGTATCACTTATATTGTTATAAATATTATAATATTGTTGATTGGAAAAAAAAATGAACGCTTTCTTTTAAAGAAAGTCATAGTATTTTTAAAATTGTAACATGCTATAATTATATAAAAAAAAAACCTTTTTTTTTTTGTTTTGACCATAGGTTTTTGTTGTATTTGTCCTTTCTGCATCGTTTTTCCTTGTCTTTTTATGTTAAATTATTGGGTTTTTTAAATTTTATTTTAATTATTTAGAAGTGAATAGTGCAATCAAAAATTGCGTTTAGTATAACAAAATATGCATGCTTAGTTATTCGAAAGATCATGGTACGTTCGAACACTGAGGTACCTATGAAGTGAGATTTTTTTAAAACTATTGGGAAATGTTTCAGTAATCTTTAGATCTTGATCTTATAACTTTTTCACTGCAATAAACTGTCATGATGAATAAGTTTCTTTTTTTTTTTATTTATTTAACTGTTCATTGATTTAGGAATCTTAAGCTCAAAAACAATACAACTCTTTCCATACAGTAGTGCCACAGTAATCAATTGTTACTAAAAGATTTGTGCATCAAAATCACAATCTAGTGCCTAATCCATCCAATATTTCCAGACTAGTTTTTAACTTATGACTTTCATCAATGAGGAGCCATGAATTTGGGAGCACCATTTAAATCATGTGATGCTTAAGTAGAATCTTAGTTTCTGAGCCTGCTACAGTGGTAAACTGCACAAGGCAATAAAGTATATTGTACGAATCTCATTAATGGCAAGTCAATATTTTCACTGTTTTTTCAATCATTTCAAAATTTGTTTTATAACAAATAATGTAAAAAGCAAAAATAATATGAATAAAATCTGCATATATTATTTGTTCATAAATAGATGTTTTGATAATTTGTAATCGTTTTCAAAATTAACAAAATATTTGAAAATATATGTATAGTACTAAATTATATCGATATAAACATCTTTTAACATTAAGATTAACTATATAAATATATTAATGATTTTTTATTAGTCGTTCATTAGATTAGAGATTATCCATTCAATAATATTTCTGTGATATAATTTTTATTTCACTACTCCTGCAAGTTAGGGACTGGATTTTAGCTGCCTTTAATACCTTGTGGAGGGGTATAATTATAAATGTATGACTCAAGATATGTGAAAAAGATGTATGATTCCCAAGATGCACATTTTGTGCTGAACCAACATTCTCCAATTGGTCCAGATCTCACAATCTCTGATCTTTGTCATTGTTTACTATATATATAAATAGCCAATTACTACAGTTTAATTGATATGTTAAATTTACTGCACTCACAACTTTGATATAAACCATTTGATGTAACTATATTAATGATTTTTATTAGTTTTTCATTAGACTAGAGGTTATTCAGTTAATGAATAATATTTCTGTATAGTCATTTTCACTTCACCACTTTCACACAAGGTAGAGACTGGTTTCTATCTACTTTTAACACCTTGTGGAAAGTGTAATCATAAATATATGATCTCCAAGATGCACATTTCATGCTAAACAGGCATTTAATAGTTGGCCCAGATTAGAATCTCTTACACATATCTATCATGCAGTATATATAGATAGCGAATTACTACTGTTTAATTGATGTGTCAAACTTACTGCCCTTATAACTTTGACAAACCTGACAAACCACTTGATGGAAGTATATTAATGATTTTTATTAGGCATTCATTAGACTAGAGATTATCCATTTGATGAATAATATTTCTGTAGAATAATTTTCACTACACCACTCTCATGCAAGGTAAGTTTGATATTTATCAATTAAACTTATAATTTGCTACCTATATATATTGAACAGTAATAAAGATATGTGTAAGACATTGTAATCTGGGCCAACTGATGAGAAATGTGTATCTTGAAGATCATACATCTTTTTCATATGTCTTTGGTCATACATTTATGGTTATACTCCTCCACAAGGTGTTAAAAGCGGATGGAAACCTGTCCCTATTTTGCATGAGAGTAGTGTTATTCATTAACTATATAAGTAGATTTGTAAAACAAAACTATTTCTCCATTGGAAATATAATTTTTGAAAAAAAGATTTTTTTTGATAAATATTTGTATTTTTTTTTTATATATTTTAATTATGTTTTGTGTTTATATTTTTCAAATATTTTGAAACTTTTAACAATGATTATTGTAAATAATCAAAACTGAAGAAATAGAAATATGTAACATTTATATTCATATTAAGTTATTTCTGCTTTTTATATCATTTTGGTTTAATAATAAAACTAAGTTTTGAAAATACTAAGCTTGGAAAGCAAAGGGGGAAGAGATAAGAAAAAATATTTTTTAATTTGGTCATCTTTTACCATATAGTAGTATCCATATATATATATTACTGATATAAATCACTCATTTTTGTTCATAAAGTTCTGAATATCGAAATTATTAGAATGCAAAGCCAGCCTAAGTTTTCCTAATCCTTTGAGCAAGCTGACTTTCAATACTTTTTTGGTTATAATTTTCTCCTATTTATAAATGTTTTGCAGAATTAGAAAAACAATATTTTTATTTATTTAATAATGTTTATTGATATATTTTTTAAATATAGACAATTGGCAATGAGATTATTGTTTATAGATCTTTAAATAAAAATATATTAAATATTGTATTGAAATTAAACTGAGAGACTGCAAACTTCTCAAGCGCTTATGACTATCAACAGCCAATCATATCGTAAACACTGAGACAGTCATAAGCGCTTGAGAAGTTTGCAGTCTCTCAGTTTAAATTCAATACCGTCTGCGCTTTATAAAATAAATATTATTAAATATTGTATTATAAATTGGAAAATTGAAGGCACGGAAAATAATTAAAAATTTTGATTTAGTTTAAGCAAATTTCTTGGCTTTGATTTTTTCACTACATGCAACTTTTCGTAAATAACGTCACATGATCATTTGCCTGTTTTAACAACTTTTAGTACTTGAAGTCCTGATGTCTGTTTATGTTATCCTTATCTTGGATTGGCTCTTCCAGAATAAATTGTATTAAAGGAATGAAAAGTCTGTGAATCATTTGGTAAGTACCTTATTGTGTAGATATCTTAGAGGACTTAAGATGCATTAAGCATATGTGAGAAAGATTTCTATTCTAAGTGTATATCAATTGTACTATAACAACAAAAACATTTCCATTTCAGTTTTACTTGATAAATTTCATTTTCGATGTGACAACATTAATAGTTAATTTAAATTTATGGTAGTTTTAGACAAGTCATATCTATATAACATGCTTGATATCACTTAATATTTTAACTTACTAATAATTACAAATTTTTAAAGTAGATAGTAAGTTGTAGTATCACATTTATAAAAAAAAAAAGAATGCTATTATAGTAATTTGAATATATCTCTGTGACTATCTTATACTATTGCCATTTAAAATGCAGATACAATATTTAACATTACTATTTAAATGTTAAGTAGTACAGTAATAAAAAAATAATAAAAAAAAAAAATGCCCAGCATGGTTAACAGCAGCATAGAGTAAACAACTCGAGAAGCATGGATTTCAGCTTAATTCTGTCACTTCAGGGGTTTGAACTTCATATGAATTATCTTTTGATTATGATTATTTTTTTAAAAACTAAAATATAATAATCTGTGATATTAATCTAAGAACAGATTTGACTGATATTTCTTAGTGCAATCTATATTGAGATACTTAGGAATCATCATGAAACTCATATTTAAGTTGTTTTTTAATAGACTGTAAATCTTATTTTATTAATTGATATTTGTTTATTGTAATTTCATGTTGTTATATTTCAGTATAGACAATTGTTAAAATATGTATATAATATATTTGACATTTTTAATATTTTAAAAAATTATTTCTATCTGTTCAATTAATTTTTATTCTGCTTAGATTTTGACTGGGATTGTTTTTCCTAATTAGTGTGCTTCATCTTTTTATTTTTTGTTATTTATATCCCATACTTTTACTAAAACAAAAATTTAATTAACGTCTATCTATAGAATCTACAGGTTTGATTAGTGATATAATTATGAAATTCTTTATCATTTTTTATATTGCAATCTAATAGTGCCCACATAGTATATAATATAAAAATAAATATCTAAGAATAAATTTTTAGTTATTGCTCTCATTAATTAACACATCTTCAACATTGCTTATCATTTTGCTAATTAGTAACACTTAATAGATTAATTGAACGAAACTAGATCATTCAGATTAATTTCAAATAGAAAAGTTAATATTTTCAAGAAGAATCCCATCTATTTCGCACATTGAAAATATTGTAAATAAATAATGGCCAATAATTTTTATCATCTAAGTTTTAAGGCCTGTTGGCACTAATATTTAAGGTAAAACATGTCCTCTTTTATCCCTCTTTTTTTTTTCAAAGAGCATTAATAATTTGAGTGTAGAAAATATATAGTAATAAATACTATCATTAAAAAGATAACTTTTTATCTTATTCTTCTCATTCATATTAAATTTTGAGGATTATAAAAAAGTATATGTGGCATATTTTTGAACTTTATGAATGACATTAACAATTTTGTTGAAAACATTTTCAAATTAAAATATAAAATTCATTAATAGATATTTCATTGTCAGAGGCATAAATTTGTTGCTTTAATAGATTTTTAATCATTTTGGGTTTTAATTATAAAATAAATAAATGTAGATTATTTTATAATGATTATTCTAAGATTCATTTTTGTTATGGATAGTTATTAGTTGGATAAACAATTAGTTTATTTTTTGTCACATATTTTTGAACACAGACTTTCAAGCCCCTTTCAGCTATCCACTCCATTTTAAATAACCAATCCACATGAACCAGCACTCACCAGTTGGTCCAGATCATTATCTCCCACACACATATATAATCAGTGCTCAGTTTATATTAAGATAGCAAATATTCAAACTTTAATGGGCAGCAATATTAGCATTAACAAGGGCTTTGAGCATTCCATCATCATATTTTCAATAATATGGAAGGCTGAAAAGTTGAAGGATGGAGAAGAGGGAAGTCTGCCATTAAAGTTTGAAGATTTGCTATCTTAATATAAACTGAGCACTGATTATATATGTGTGTGGGAGATAATGATCTGGACCAATTGATGAGTGCTGGTTTAGCACAAAATATGTTTATTGGAGATCATTTATCTTTTTCACATGCATGTGGTCATGTGTATCGGTTATTTAAGATGGAGTGAATAGCTGAAGGAAGCTTGAAAGTCTGTATTCACATCCCCTTTTATTAATCTAAGGTTCAGTATATTTCAGTATATTTGTATTTAAATATATTTTTTCTAATCTATAGTCAGGTTGACTTTATTTTTAATAATCATTAAAATAATTTTGTAAATGTTATTTATATTTATTAAAAATGATTAAAATCTTTAGACAATCTACTGTACCGGTCGGTTTAGATAACACATTTTATATCTCTTTGAACTCCTTTATCATCTCTACACAGTACATATTATTATTATGCACAAACTCCTTTTATACGGCCAGCTAGCTCGCGGAGATTTAAATGAGAAACTCGGATAAATTACTTAAAACTACTGTCATCACATATCTTTACTTTACTAATGGAATTTATATATAAATGAATAAGCAAACTCATAAATAAATTATCTAACTAGGATAAGAATTTAATAAGTAGGTGTGTTTAAGCCATCAAATTAACAATACAATATCTGGGGTTAATAATAATTATAAAAGCAATATAGACTACAGGTTTGTTTTACAATACTGTTTAATATAATTAAATAACTGATTAACATAATAGAGCTACTTTCTTTACTAGTTTCTAATATTTGGAAAACATTAATTAAATGCTTCGTTCAATATAGGCGGGGAAGATCTATGCGCCAATGAGGTAGTGATCTGTAAACTATATATAACTCATTGCTATTAGATGCACTAATTTATTATTAATAAAATTAATATTTTATAGACACAAAATAATATCTTTCACAAATGAATATTTGATTTATACGTCTACAATATGATCTTTTAATTATATAATGCCTTAACGTGAAACGACTAACAAATAAATCAGTAATTAAAAACATGGGTTTTCTATAACGCATTTTGTATAAAATATTGTGTATGTTTAAGAATTCGCTGTTAAAAGGGAATCGCTATAAATCAAGCGGACGTTAAAAGGGATAAGCAAACAGTAAATCACTTTGATTTTGATATATCTCACTTAGCCATGACTTAGAGGCAACTTTAAAAGAAATATAGATCTCGAGAGCGAAAGCAGTACTGACATAGCAGGAATAAAAACATCGATAAGATTGATGAAAATTTTGCCATTATATTTGAAGAATGAAATGGTCACTCTGCATTTTCGTAGATCGCAACCTGAAGAGAGATCTTCCTCTGACATAAGAAGAAATAAGGTCGGGCCTTTTTTACCCTTGAGCCTTACTGTCTGGCTATGAGGATCCTAAAGAATTGAAATCTGCATTATTAGCTTAGATTTTCTAAAATACATATATTAAAATAATAGCGAGTTCATTGAACTTAGAATAATTTGCTTATGTCAGCAATGCCTATATTAATGGAGTAGATGCTTTATTCACGTCCATTACTTAAATTAAATAATAAATAAAATAATTGCTGAAGCGTAGCGACTTGAACTTTTTCAAAATCAAATTGGAATAAAACAATCATGACTATAATGTCATTCTAAATAACAATAAAAGTAATTACTCCCTTTTATTTAGAGATTTTCCAAACACAAATTTCATTTAAAACCCTCTTTAATATCTCGTCAAAGCACACTAAAATCTATTGCGATAAATATTCATTTCCTTCTCACAAACTCGAATTAGTGCTCTAATAATAAAATACCAATACACAATTTTCATTTTATTGTCAGATCATCATTATGAAGTATAGGTATTATTGGATTACGTTTAATACAGTAATTCCAACTCAGTGAATAAAAATGAGCTGAACAAATAGCTCATTTGGGAGAGCTAAAGATCGACCAATCAATCACGAGCCGATTGAAAATATTTAAGGAAGGTTTCAATTCACTGAATTAGATTTATTGGCATGTAAATACTTAAATATTTTAAATCATAAATTAATAAATAATAGGAAACCGCCATAAGAAAAGAAATATGAAATAAAGGCATTTTTAAGAGAAACTAGTAAAGTTGAATTAATCTTATAGAGAGCAATGACAAAAACAAAATTACAAAAGCTATAAAAGTTTTACGTATCTTACAAAACATGTTTATCTAGGATAGGGTTGCAATATTTAATTACTGATGAAGCCATTTAAAACAGGAAAAGCTAATTATATATCTTAGAAAGAATTCTTTTGGCTGTAATATTACCTTCCAACAGTTCTTTCACGTGTAAGCTTCATAACTGCTTGTAAGTTCCTTTTGCAGAGTGAAATGAGGCACATTTCCATCAATGAAATAGCTAGCTATTTTTTTATTATTCAGCAAGTTCATTCACCAACAGTTCTCTTTGTGATTTCAGGAGGCATTAGATGGTTTCACGGTAGCATACTGATGTTACTGGGAAAGGCTCGGGGAATAACGGCTATGCGCCCCGACCTTAGCCTACCATTTTTGCATATACTAAATCATAAAATAGACCGACATAGATTTGAGCTGCAACTCATTCACTATAGTAATCTGATCATCATCACTCCCTTTTTGGGGGATATTCATACGATTTTAGCTTTTGCTCCAGAATATTCTATCTTTCCATAGCTTCAGGCATTGTTCTGTCCATTCATTTAAAATAATTTGCTTTATTGTGATTCTAAGATACATTCTTCCGATAAATCTTTTTAAGTCTTTTGTTACGAATCCATTTTAAGTTCGCAAATGGATTATTAAGATAAAGTAAAATTAAATTAAGATAAGTTCCTTCCTTTCCATTCATAAATAAAAGTAAATGCATTACCCTTTGTTGAGTAGCCTACGTGACTTTCCAGATTTATCCAAAAGAATGTGACTTTTAATCACTAAAATTTAATAGAAAAATATAAAAGTAGTTGTTAAGCAAATCTATTTAACAGACTTTACTATTAATATTTAAAATACGCGCGTATATATATATATAATATCGACACTACAATATGTAATAAATAAATCTTATTTTATTAAAATTAATATTATTTAAACCTTATTATAGAAATTAAAGTAAAATTAAAACGTTCATTATTAAATGAATATAACAAGGCTAAAGAAAGAAAAATAGGCTTGGTGTGTGTATGAATATAAAACTATCAGTTAAACAAATTTACTACTAAAAAGGTAGAGATCAGGTTTGATCTCAGGTTAGTGCTAAATAAGTCATGAAACTTGGATCGAGTTTGGATCCAATCGTTTCACTACAGCAGGCATATCAAATTTGTAAATGATATGGGCTATAAGTAAGTACTATAGATCATGGGGCACATACTAAAAAAACTTGAAATTACAGAGAAAACAGATTTTTTATTATTAACATTGCAATTACACAAATGCCCATAGCTATATTCTTTCAACCATACTCAATTTTGCAATGGTCTGCAAAATTTAAGCTTTTCCTTATTTAAAAAGGGAGTATAGCTGAGGAAAAAAGGTATGGAGTGTTTCAAATATTTTATACAGATTTCAGCTAACATTATGCATTGTTTCTATAAAATAATATATGGACAAAATACAGTCATGTTACAAACATACATATGAAGTACAAATTTTTTTTTTAAAAGTTTATGTTATTGTAAAAAAATTATATTATCTTTTTCAATAAATCTGGCAAAAGTTTTTCATTAACCAAATCTTCAAAAATTAATTGAATTTATTGAGCTATAAATATTTTTAAAATTGCTAATCTATTAATCTTGATATTGCCACTATTTTATTATTTTTTAAATTTGAAAATAGTTGTTGGCAATATATCCTACTTAAGATAGTTAAGATACGCTTAATTGCATATTGCACATAGGGAAATTGGTCGCCCAATAAATACTTATAGATATGTGGAATTCCAACATCAATATAGTTTCATTTCAGTACAGAATCACACTGAATTTCGATTAATTCCAATTGCAAATTGTCATCAACAATTTCAACATTAATACATAGAGAGATAAATAAATGAAATTGATATTCACATTTCTTGAAGTCAAAAAATTTTCTCTTGAATTCATTTCTAATAATTTAATTTGATTAGTATATTTTGAAAATTTCAATTATAGTGATTTTTGTAATAATGATTGATAAGATTCAAAATGAGATAAATTTTTTTTGGAATTTGTTTTTACCAGCGTAATAATTTCTTTTTTAGAACATTGATATTATCAAATAATATGGTATCCACATGATGTTTTCCTTATAGTTTAAAATTAAATTGATTTAGATGATTTGTAATGTCATCTGAAAAAGCCAAGTCTTTTATCTATTGATCAACTTTTAATATTTCACATTTATAATTTTTCAATTCTAGAAAAATAATTTTTCCCAGCTATTGGAAAAATTGCTTTAAAATTTTATGACTAGAAAGCCACCGAATTTCTGTATTCACTTCCTAATTGACAGTGTGCACTAATATAATTTATAATTTTGTATAATATATCCGATATTTAAAACTTTGGAATGTAATATTTGCTGACAAATAATGCAATGCCAATGTTGAAAAAAAATATCTTCTTCTCTATACTTTTCTTTTAGTTGTGTGATAAGATCATTAATAACATTAATCATGGCAGGAGCACCATTATAGGAATCCCTTGATTAGTGTGTTTTTGAAAAATGCGTTTTTAATTAATGCACAAAATTTTTTTGAGACCATCCCTTTAACTATGCAATATAAAATTTGATTAGTGCGCTTTTTATTTTGTGTAACAAATGCTTAGAGGTATAATTGGCAACTCACAAGACTTGTACCTAACTTCAAAATATATTATTTGAGACAAATTTTTTCTCAGGCAATTCATGCTACAACTGGAACAACTCGATCACTCTCGAAGAATTTTGTAAAAAAATTGATATTGAACAAGCAGTCTGGCAGTATCATTTGCCAGAATGCGCAAATGACTTTTTTGGTTTCAATGAGTCTGTCGACAGAGTTATTGATGAAATTACTAAATTGGAAATAGTGCCGGCTTTGAAAAAATAGATTCAGAAAATGTGAGCGAATTATTGGAATCACATTCCAAAGGCTTAACTGATGACAATCTTCTTGAAATAGAACATCAACATGCATATAAGGAAGATGAAAATGAATCAGGAGAAAAAAAACGGCTCCTAAAGAAATTTCTGTTAAAAACTTGAAGAAATATTTAATCCACTTGAAAAAACAAGAGCCCATACGCGAGATCAATCCATATGATGAAAGTAGCTTGAACATTTGTTGAAGGTTAAGTAAACAAATTGATTGTTATTGCAAAATTATGGATGAAAGGAAAAAAGCTATAACTGTTTAATTGACATTAAATTTTTTTTTTCCAAAAAGTATAATTTAAATCTATTCCCTTTTTTTTTTTCCAATAAATCAATTAATAATTCATTAATTGTGTATTTCAGTATACTGTACCTATGTACATTTTGAGCAAATAAAGGATTTTTTTAGTTTTTCCAGGTTTCATTATAATTATTCCCATAGGTTTTTAAGTTTGGTCAGTGTGGTTTTAATATATGCAGTATAAATGGAGTATTCATTAACTGCACTAGTCAAGGGATTCCTGTAGTTGCAAAAAAGCACCTTTTTAAAGATAAATTGTACTCCTTTAAAATTTCCATAAGTACTTTGAAAATATCAACTCCAATGGTTGTATGGCCCATTGGAATAATTTCCAGCTCTTCATTTTTAAGTTCAAATCACATTTGCAAATAAAAACAGATAACTGAACTTTATCCTGTATATCTGTACTTTCTTCAATTGCAATGGAATAGATTTCAAATGTTATAATTACCAATTTCAGTTGTTTGTTTAAATTCCCGACTATATCATCAATTCTGCTGGCAATTGTATTTTGAAACAAGCTTATATTTTTGAATGTCTCCACTGCCTGCTTTAATAATACATTTGAAAGTAAATTTCCCTGCAGTGAATGATTTCAACTTATGCGCAGTTAAGTATGATATTAAATGTTTTCATAGCAGTTGTATTATCTTCAATAAGTTTGGTAAATATATTTTGTTATTTTTGAAATGTTAACTTTAATTCTGACAATTTACCTTTGCAAAATTTCCATCATATTTGTCTTTTCTATATGAATTATATCCTAGGGTCTTTTAATATTATATTCTTTGCAAACTGCAATAGAGTTTCTATATATGAGATATAAAATTTTATTTTTTCTTTGAATACAAAAATATTTTAATTTCTTTTTTTTTTTTTAAAGTGTGTTGTTCTCTTCAATTAATCATTTTTTAATTACTCATGGAGGCCTTGATGTTATTTTAATAAATTCTTAAATAATCACTAAGTAAATAACACTTTTTAATGTAGAAATATTTTGAATGAAGCTTGATTAGAATCTGAAGTTGAAAATAATAATTGTTTTAAAAAAATAGTAATAATATTAGCTGGGTAAAATATTTACTTTCTCATGCCGATGTATTCGCTATTTATGTCATGTCCTCATTCACTGTATTCCAATACATATGCATTAAAATTGCACAATAGATTGATCTATATTTTAATTCTTAATGGAAATGTCAATTTTAATATTATTTTAATAAATTCTTAATTGATTACACAAAAAACTATACTTTCTAATGTAGGTATATTTTGAATGAAATATGATTAGAATCTGAAGTCAAAAATAATAATAATTTGTTTCAAAAATAATAACAACAACAATGGATGGCTGAAATAATGTATTTTCTTATGGGATATAGCTCACTGTTTATACCACAATGCATATGCATTAAAATTATGCAGTATATTGACATTTTTAAATTCTTAATGGAAATATTAATTTTTTGGAATATATTTTTATATATTTAATTCATGTATGTATTTATTACTTTAATTTAAAAAAATCCAATATAGTTAAAGATTAAATTATCATATTGGTTATTAATTTTGTTGGACCATAGATCATTTATCTGTGGGTAGCATGTGACCCACAGACCTTTTGTTTGGCATGCTTGATCTAGAGTGTATTATGTTCAAATAACTTGATTATCATTAGTGATAATATTCTATTACCACCAAAATAGTACTTCTCAAGAATTGTTATATATCCTTATTTTTTAAATATTTTATTATTTTATTTCAGAAATTTAATTGAAAATACACAATTATTTACTCTTTTTTTTAAAGAGGTTTTTTTTTTTTTTTGAGATAATATATGTTCATTAAAAAGAAAAAACAATAAATGTTAAAACATATATTTATTATTTGAAATTTAGATCAAAGAAAATATAATTTTATTTATAGAAATGAATAAAAATGACTTGGTGCTTAAAGTTGGTTATTTTATGATTGCATTCTTTCATATTAAAGAAGTAAAGAAATTCTGTTTGTTTATTTGCATCTGTAGTTTTATCTTTGAAAACAAGTTATTTTTTTGTTTGGAAAAAAATAGTGAACTATTTGAAAATATATATGTGATAACAAACTACTAATGTTTATCTTGTTAAAGATTGAAACAAATGTTTATGAATAAGTACAAGTATGCATGTTATATTTCTTTGTCTGATGGTAAGGTGAATAACTAGGCATTAATAGATTACTATGAATCAGCAAAAAAGATAGTTTGCTATTGCTTGCCATTTTTTTAACACAATTTATTAATAGTGTGTTAATTTTAAAGAAATATCAGAAATTTTAATGAGCACTTCACATCATTAATATTTGTAAGAGTAGCTTAATATTTAAATAGAAGTATATTTTCTATATTGAGCTTAATGTAATTAGAAGGGATTTAAACAGACTTTCAAATTCCCTACATCTATCCATTCCTTCTAATTATAAGAAGAGTTTAATTATTTTAATTTGCTTCCAAAGTGAATTAATTATTTGAAAATGTGTATAAAAAATATAAAATACATACAAGATGTTATTTATTTTTTAGTTTTATTTAATAATTTATTTAGAATTATATGAATATTATTTTGATTAGGATAGAATTGACATTGAACAAATGATTTATTGCATTAAATATAACGTTCTTTGCCAATAGTGAGAATAAACTTATTAAAATGTTAATTAGGTGATAGAATTTATAAACAGTTGGATGAAAATAAATACAACTAAAACATAGTTTGAGTAAATCAAAGATTAAAAGTATAATATAATAAATGATGTATAGTGATTAAGTGTTAATATAGGTATAAAATTGATTGATAGTTTATTGTTGTATATATAAGTTTTAATTGTAGTGTTACAATATTTGAATTGATGTATATATAAGTTTTGGTTGTATTTTTATAATATTTGAATTTTTGGAGATCTGAAGAAGACTGCCAGGGACAGTCAAAACTATTATTATATTAATAAAAATTATTTGTTTAAAGGTGTACGAAGACTGTGATTATTTAATAAGAAAGATTAAAAGTGGTAGAACAGATTAGTGTATTTAAATATTTGAAAATATTGTTAACTGATCATGAAAATAGCTAATCGGGCTTTTAATATGAGAATAATCTTTAGTTCATTGAATTTGGATCCAAGAAAAATGTTTGTTAAATATTTTATCTATAACCAACTAATATGGAACAGAAATTGATATATTTGGAAAAGAAAGAAAATATTTGAGGCTTAGAAAATAGAAAAGTTATGTCACAAGGATGTAGCCAATTTGATGAATAATGGGAGAAATTGGATTTAGTGTATGTGAAGAGATAGAGGAATTATTAGGATATAGGCATTTTAATAAAAGATAAAGAATGACAAATAAAATGGTTTTAAAAGAAGGAGATGACCATAAGTATTTGAAAATGAGATAGGAGGATTTAAAGTAATCTGGGATGATATGTGCAATCTACTTTTTAGCATTTTGCAGGTGTTTGATGATATGTATAGATAATTATTTAATTAAACAAGTTATATTACATGTACAAAGAACTAACTTAAAGAGAGCATATTTTGATACAAAGGTATATTCATAATGTATTACATTTTATATAGAAAATTTTCAGCAAATGCCATTTTAAATAGTTTTTTTTTATCATTATTTGTAATTGATATCAAAAACATTTTTTTGTAATTACAACTACGTTTATAAATCAAGAGTAACTTTTTTTAGTAGGAAGGGTACTAACACTAAAACTTTAGAAATGTTACTCTTAAAATCCGAATAAGTAGCATAAAAATCAAAGTGATTACTTTTTGATAAGCTCTTATGATTTGATAGATGTAACTTGATTTTATAAATGTTTATCTTTTTGTTTTTTAATATTCAGTCAATTCAAAATATTTTCTAGCATTTTTTATAAGACTGTATCAGAGACTAATGTACACATCTAAATATAAGATTGCTAATGAATTTTTGTTTTTAAATGAAATAGTATTTTAAAGCATTGCAACTAGATGTAGATATTACTGTCTGTACGTTCCAATTTTATATTTATCTAATAATTTGCTTCAGACTGTATATATATATTTACAAAGTAAGTTACTTTGATTATAAAAAATAGTGCATATGAAGTTTTCTTTTTCTTAATTAAAAAAATAAGGGAGAAGGCATTTTTACTTATCTGTCCTTATTTAAACATATATATTTGTGTGTGTATATATCTAGATATAATGTAAGTCAAAAACATTTTGAAACTTTACAAGTTATAGAGTTTAATAAAAACAACAAATTGATAGATTATGAAATGTTATGTGAATATTGATCATTTATATATATTTAATACTTTTAGTCTCAGCTTTTAGCCCTATTTGAACATGCTGCAGGATATTCTTTGTTTCGGGTTGTGGAATTCGAAGAAATTGGTATGTCTGAGAAACAAGTTGAAGCAAGCATATTAGAAATCAACAAATTTAAATCTATCGTCAAATTAATAGCTTTTATGCCTTTTACCTCAGCTGCCAATGCATTGGATAATGCTAATAGTATTTCTGAAGGTATGTATAACCTTGTTTGATTTGTTTTTATTAACAGTAATTTTTTATGTATAAGCACTGGAAATAAATTTACATTAATCAAATTGTCATTTTAAATATTGAAAATGGTTTGTGTAAAACTTTATAACAAATATATAAGGGGAAGGGGATATGCTTCATAATATGTAGTATCTATTGGAATGGTATGCAGAACTTAATCTTCTGACTGGTTCACAAGTAATAGAATAACTTCGAATTGAACATTATAGGTAATATCAACAAGCAGTATCTGTCCAAGAGTATCCTTTTAGGATAAGATGTTGGTTCATCTAAGGCTGGGTAGTTTTGAAAGGCTTGTCTTTATGTTCTTTCAATCTTTATATTTTAATTTTCTTTATCTTGCTATCTTGAGTCATTTAAGTTGGGTATAATGCCAGACATGAGATTCTCCTACTACTGATCGTCTTTTTACACTGGCTGCTATCACATTTTTATTCATTAACTAGATATATTGCAATTTTCATTTCAATCTTAATTTTTTTTTTTTGATATGCAAATGTGTATGATTATGAGGCAATACAATTAATCATTTGAGAGCAGATTTTTTCACAACACATGATTAGCTTTAATTAAGAATTCCTCTGCTTACTACAAACTTGAAAGAATCTACAAAAGTTAGTGTAAAAATGGCCTGCCTCGCAAAACTTGTCTTATATGTTATACATGCTGAAATCTGATGTATTTAAGAAATTGAATCTGTTTTTAATGGAACTAGCATTTTAATCTTGGAATGGACTATGTTCTATTCAAAAATTTGCATTTACAAATACTCCTATAATATTTTTTTTTACATTTTTATTTCTAACGGTCTTTAAAATATTGTTTTGGGTATAGAAGCATCAAAATTTATTAATATAGTTTTTTTTTTTTTTTGACCTAAGCAATATTTTGTAATAATGAATTTATGTGTTGGATAAAACTTTAGTAACACATTTTTTTGAGCGCATAGAACCAATATCATTATTTCCAATAAATTATTGCCATAGTTTATTGTTTTTACCATTATATGCATTAAGTTCACCTTCTTATCTAAAGATCTATCAAGAAATTTAAGTTGATTCACATTTTCTAGCAGATAACCATCCAAAAGAAAATTATTCTTTCATAATTGGTTGATAAAACATGTTGTTGTTGTTGTTGTCTTTAACATTAATTATCAAATCAAAGTCTTTACAGGTTGCATTCATAACAATAAGAACATTCTGTAGATCATTATTTTGAATCACAAGAACAAGAGAAATCATCACCTTGTTATAAATTTAGAAATAAAAAATATAAGTTTTTTCTTTTGTTTGAATTAATTCAACTCAAAAATTCTATAATCAAATTTATATTGCATCTTGATGGTTAGTTAAACTATTCCAAAGATGATTATCACAAAAATGGAAAAACAAAGTTGAAGCTAGTACATAGCCCTATTTAATATCAATTTTCATTTCAAATGCTCCGGGTATTGCACCAGTAGAAAGAATACTGTATAATATGAATAAATTTTGATGGACAGCCAATAGTTTTAAACATTTTAAAAAATCTTTTCAATTAGCAGAGTCAAATGCCTTGATCAAATTCACAAAAACAATATATAAATTTTTTTTTTTTTACCTTTACTTCATAACAAGTTTATAGTTTTTAAAATCATAACTAATCACTGATAATTATTCATCTTTTACAAAAAAGCAATTTATTTAATAAAATTTTCATTTTTATAATTCTTGATTTTAATAAGATGCATATTTCTGTCTAAATTTAAATGAGTTGATAAGATGGACTTTTACATTATTATTCAAAAGTGATCAAAATATTCCCTGTTTTTAATATTATTAAAATATAAATAATGCCACTAAATGATATATTAGGATTAAGAATTTTTCAAGTTTGTAAGTTATTTTCAGTCCATCAAAAAAGGTTCTAAAGTGACTATGAATCACAAATGATATATCTTATTTTAGTTTTAATATATTTTTTATTCCTAAGTTTTTGTGTCATTTGTTGAAGTTTTGCCTTAATAGTCGTACACAATATTGCTTATAAAATTCCATGATCGTTATTTATTAATGCTAAGTTTTCTTCTAATCAAAATAATTGGTAACACAATGTCGGGATGTGAACTCTTCAAAATTCATATTCCAGACAGTCTAATTGAACAAGTGGATGGCTATATTTTTTTTTTAAAAACAAATCATTGATTGAAAGAAGACTGCATGGTGTCAGATTTATTGTGAGTTTGATTTTGGATTTTCTGCTTTTGATATTAGAAAGTGTTTTGTGCAATGGTTCCCTATGTTCATTTTATCATTGTTTGTGTTTCCAATATTAGATTTAGAAAGGTCATAGCAGACTTTTATTCCTTGTTGAATAGTATTATTACCTCAAGGTCATTATAAAATAAAATCTTTTTTTCTAGGAGACTTTAAAAGTTAAGCAATACAGACAGACACTAATATATAGAAAAAACGTATATTGGCATTTTATCATGATAACAATTTAACCTAAGTTATTTATATATATAGTAATATTATTCTGCCAAATTTATTGTATGGAAGAGAGACAAGGATCTGTTATTAATGTGGCATTGGAAAAATAATTTAAGAATCTTTTATATATATATATATTGGATGTGATAGTATTTATTATTATATGAATATTTCTTTGTTGTGTTGAACATATCAAATAAATAAATAGTAATTGGTTTTCTTAAAAAGCATTTTATTTGTGAATTTGAGCATGATTTTTGCAGAAAAAGCAGATCCTATTTACATTTATAAATCCACCATTTTCTTTTTTGGCTGTAATATCTTATATAAATGCAATTTATCCACCTTACTTTGAACACTTTTTAGCAAAAAAATTTTTATTGTATATATGTACACATAATCTTACATTTCGACTGTCCTGCAGTCTTCTTCAGAGCTATGGTATAATAAATAAAATAAATAACTATATGTTGGTTTTCTTTAGTTTTTTGTTAATTTTATTGTTTACATTTTTATGCTATTATAAGATTGTGTGTGTATATATACAATAAACAGTTTTTTGCTAAAAAGTGTTCAAAGTAAGGTAAATAAATTGCATCCTATTTACATTAAAAAAATTATCTCAAAGTCACTCTTTGATTGCTTTAATTAAGAGAATATGACTGAGGATGGAAGTAGATAAAGAATTACAATTAGGAAAGTTTTGAAGTTTTCCAAAAAGAATAAGCTTTGCAGTATAAATTGAATGACAGCATTACAAGATATCTAACAGATTAAAAGAACCAGTATATGATGCATATATGGATGTATTTGGGTTTCATAATTGATATGTAAGATCATCACAAAACATAGTTTTTTTTATTTATTTTTAACTAAAGCAACCTCTCCAGTATTGCCACCCTGTGCCAACCAGAGTAATCAATGAATGCCAGAAGACTGTTTGGCACAGGGTGGCAATACTGTATGGAGATTTTTGCTTTGTTTATAAACAATTATGTGCTAGTATAAGATAGTGATCATGTGATGATTTATTTTTAAGTTGGAAAGCTATACTTGCTATCTATAGATGATAATAATTACAATGATAACATTTTTTTTTTTTTTTAGTTTTTTAAAAATATTTTTATAGTAGCAATTAGGATATTTTTGTATCTTTTAATTTAGATAATTTGTGTATAAATTAACTTTTTATTTTAGGTATATGTATTACAATAATTGTTATTCATGAATAATGAATATGTATTTATATCATTTGTAAACAAATGCAATATATTTTTTATCCTTTTAAAGTATATACACACTGGCATATTTTGTTTGTATACAATCTGCTTAAACAGTAACTGCTTAATATATACTTTTTGGGGGGATCCAATTAATAGTGGTGTTGATCCATGCACAGCCTATAAAACAAATTTCTTTTTTTTTTTTTTAAATCATTGTTCACAATCAAAACTTTTTAAGTTGAAATTTCAGGATAATAGCAAGAAAACATTTTTTCCAACTTCTAGAGTATAAATGCAAAATTAAGTGCCATTGTTATCAGATTAAAGTGTGAAAAGATTGGATGCATTTTTGATATGACAACTTTTTTCATTCATAGATGATCTGCTCCATTATACTATGTCCATATATAATGTAATTATATGTCTTATTTGTTGCATTTATTACAAACGTAGAAATACATACACTCTTAGTAAAGAATATTTTTTTAAAAAGCCACAATTTTACATCTTTGTTTCTTAGCATATTTTGCACTAAAATACAAATGAATTAATTTGTATTACACTTATAATAGAGTTCATTAAGATTATTTTTCATAAATTTTATGTTTTTCCAAATTTGGGATGACATAAGCAGTGGTAAATTAGCACTGATGATGATCAAGTGTTTCTACATGGTTGTATTACCTATTTCTAGTTAATCCGATTGGACTTTGGGAAGAAAGCATAAAAAATATTTTCATATACTAATAATGAAGCATTCTTGAAATTTGATTTAGAAATGCTAATTTCTATAATATTTATGCCAATAATTATAAGACATAGAAAAGAACTGGTAGTATATAGTTGTTTTGTCACACACATATATATAAAACCCAGGGATATTTGCCTCTTCATTTGATATTTGCTTAAATGATTTGCTGATGTTTATTCAAAGAACAGAGATGATATTGGAACTAGAAAATCCCATTACATTAGTCTTGTTGATGTTATAGAGATATTTATTTGCAGATATTAAGAATTAGTGTAACTAAATATTAAATGTAATTAATAAAATGTGTAGGTTTGAATAAAAAATGAATATATCTTAAGTCCTAAGTAATGAATATTTATAAATAAAGATAATAAAAAATTAAGAGTGATAGTTGAGCAGAAAGTAGTAGAACAGATTAATACTTTCAAGTAATTAGTACAGTTGATCTTCTGATAGTGGAACTAGTGATAAGATTATTAAGAGTGAGAATTTTAGTGATTAAACTACTTTAATAATGTAACAGTTTATTTTGTGGCCCATGAATATAGATTGTTAAATTTTTGTTTGGAGTGTAGTTTTTTTATGAAGCAGAGATTTGGGCAAATAAGAAAAGAGAGTTGTTAAAGCTTGAAAGCTTTTAAATATAGATTTAGAGGGTAATAGAAAAAATAAATTGGAAAAATAAAAATAAGTAATAATTGAAGTGTTGAAAAAGATTAATAAAATAAGGTTACTCGTTAAGTAAATAATAAAATGAAATAAGAAGTGGATTGGGCACATATTTAGAAATAAAAGAAGTTTGAAGATTATGTGATGGAAAGTGAAAGATTAAATAATGATCAAAAAAATAGTTATAAATAATTGAAAAATAAAGGCAACGAACTTAAAAAGGTGTAAAGAAAATTGTCAATTGATATGTAGAAGTTACTTTTTGTCAAATTAACTAATGATGATAATTAAAGTTAGAATTTTTGCTATATGTTGTCAAGTATTATTGAAGGAATTTTTTGTAAAAAATGTTTTATAAATCTTTAAATTTACTCAATCAATTACTATGTTCACTCAGTGACTACAGGTTTTTCTTACTAACATTTTTTTTTATTGTTTCTATTTTCTATGAATTTTTAATGATTTTTTAACTTACTTATATGTTAACTATTATTAAGTTTGGATTCCTGATGAGTAATCTAAAATAATTATAAAAAATATTATACTTATTTTAATTTTTTCTCATTCATCTTTTTATTTACGATTTATTTTTGAAAATCTTTTATATTATAACAAAGCATAACTCTTTTTTTTTTCCAAATATATTTTTTTAAACATCATAGGACATACTTTTGCAATTTTTAGAAGCAAAACTCTCTCACAAAATGAGAAATTTGTCTTTACATATTTGATTGTATAAGCAAAATAATTAGAATGAGTTTGGATTACTTACAAACAATTAAAAAATATTTTTTATTTTGGTTAAATGTAGAGTACTTTTCTTGTATTTAATATAAAAAGATTTTCTCTCATTAAGTTTTTATCTCTGTGAATTTATTTCACTCTTAAGTGAAAACTTCCATTATGCTGGCAATTTAAATTGTATCTACAATTATTTATTGAAACAGAAGATATGTATGTTATAATATATTACTATTACATATGTATTATATTTTAATACACAGATAAAATTGCTTAATTTCATAAATAATTTTGCTACTTTTTTTTTATTAGCACTTGTCCAAAGTGAATAGTTTTTATTTTTGTTAAAAAATTTTAACATTGGTATTTGGATCAGCTCACATTGTAAATGGATGTATTTGTGTTTCTATAGATTGATTTGTATAATCATTACAAAACTCCTCCTTAAGTTTTTGTTCTTTTCCTCCAATTTTTTTTTTTTTTTTAGATCAAGATGCTATACTCATTTCTGAGTAATTTCTAATGAATATATGTGTATATACACACATTTTTTGTGTCTGCTGTATTTATTTATTAATGGTAACTTGGGAGTAAAATTGCACTTGACTTAGTTCAGATGAAATGTGGTATATATCTTTTACCTTGAATTGTTAAAATGAATTTAAAAAAAAAAAAATTATTGGCAACCATTTTTTTTCCATACTAAAACAAAAAAAGTTATTTAGCATAGCATATGTTTTTGTTAAAATAATTTAAATTTAATTGTACTCCTATATGAAAACTCAATTTTTTTCAGTTTTTGATTATTTATTTAAATTTTTTATTTTATAAATACAGTGTTTGCCTGATGCCTGATTTCACTATTTAGTTTTATTTCCTATATATAAATTTTTACATGAAATTCTTTGGTTGAATTCTTCAAATGTAATTTCCTGTAACAGTTTTGTTAACCTCATGAAAGCTCTTTCATTAAACATTAGAAAAGATTTAAGACTGTATCACACTACAGATAGACACATTGAATGTTAAAAGTCCTGTTCAGCATCTCTGCATATAATTAATCTTAAGTATACATAAATTTTCCTTTATAATGCTTTAACATGTAATACATCAAAGGTATATGAAAATGAAATTTGATTAATTTGAAATACCAGTAAAGAATGTGAGATTTTCTCTTGAAAATCTTATTGCTTTTTATTGAGTTTTTAAGAGTTACTTGTGACATGCTATATATTTATTACTGAGTTTGCTGCATTAAATTTGATTTGCAAACTTAGATGATCAAAATTAAGAATAATTAATGTGTTGGTGTTTAAACAAATAGTTTGCTAAGATTCTGATTCCATAAGAGATTTAAAACAATTCATAAGTAAATAAAATAGTTTTTTCCACTATAAAATATAAAATTTCAAATAGTATATTAATATACTTATATTGTATATATAACAGACTTTTTTAAAAAAAATTTATAGCATTTATGGTTCCAGTATTATTTGATATTATTCTACCATTTAATTTTTAAAATTAATCCAAATAATAATCAGTGACTTATTTATACGCAATGAGTCTTATCTCTTTGAGAATATAAAATATTTAGAATATTGTCATTTGATAAAAATCAATATTATTTTCTCAAATCTTATTGTTTTGAATTATTCTACTCCTTAGAGCAACTAAATTTGATTTTAGAAAAAGTTTATGGATTCTTCAAGACTTCTCAATACTGTATTTTAATATTTATTTAAAATCAATTTCTTTTAAACCTTCATTTTTAGACTATGATAAACATTACTTTTTTAATAAACCAATATCAACAACATAACTTGATATTACATAGATATCACAAAATTAAAAAACAAATAATATATATACAATATTAATGAAATATTTCTAGATGAAATTTCAATCTTAATAACATAAATATTAGTGGATATTTAGCATTTTTATATTCAAATTCTTGATAATATTTAAAAATTGTTTCAAGGTTCACACTTTTTAATAAGACAATGTTATGAACAATTTTTTTTTTATAATATTTTTTAATATTACTTGGAATTTCACCTTCTGTGAAGTTAGTGCAATATAAATTTATTTTGTGGAAAATAGTTAGTTAAAGAAATGTGTTCTACATACATTTAGATTGTTGGGGGGGGGGGGGTTTATTAGGAATAAAATGATTTAAAATATAATGAATGCTAAAGTAGTTAGAATAGTTTAAGGATAAAGCTATTAATATGAAATAAAAAGATTGGTTTATTTGCAATGAAGAATATGGAATTGTAAGTGATATATTAGAAAGTTCTATGAGAGGATTAGAACAAGAGTAAATAGTAGTAAAGTTATTAGATGACTAATATAAAATTTAAAATGGCATTACTTAATATTCTAAATATTATTTAAATTATTCTTTGGTATATAAGATTTCAGTTAGAGATATAGCTTTAATAAGAAGATAATTAGCAAATAAAGAATTATATTATTCGTGAAAATCACTTAGATGGAGTGATGAAAAAACTTAAAATTTATAAAATATCATATTTATTGTATGATGGATATTGAATGTGATTTACATTTGACTAAGGATATATGTTAATATACTATTACAAATATTATAATGCATTCCTTTCAAGTTCTATAATTTTTATTTATTTATTTATTTTTATAGGAATTGTGCACAATGACTTACGTGAATTTTTAGATACAAATTTACCTAAACCAAAAAAAAATGAAAAAGTGATTTTAGGAATAGGAGATCCAAAAATTGGTGCTGCTATCTGTGAAGCATTGAATGTTCAATGTCAAAATGCTGGTGTAGTTCCAGAAATTTTACGAGGTAAATAATTAAAAATAAAAATGTGAAGTTAATACAAATAACAAAAATTGAATAATATTAATATTGTACTATATATATGTAATGATATATATGAATTCATAGTATTATTTGTGGGAACTTCCATGTAATAAAAATATAATAGCTAAATAGTTGATGTTTCAATACAATAACAAGTGCTTTCCTCAGAACTTCTTTCTCAAATCATAAGAATGTGTGTGGTGAAATTTTAAATTATTTTTTTTCTTTATTATTTTTTCCTCATTCTCAAATTCTATTGATTGAGACTTTTTAAAAAATATTTTATCTTCTAATAGTTTTTTCCAAATATTCTTAATTTCATTTATGTTCTTAGGCCTTTTAAAATCTCTATAACTTCCCTTAGCAGTCTCTGGTTATATTGTTCAATTTTTGCCAGAATATGTGTTTTATTAAAATTGATGTCATGGTTAGTTAATTTAATGTGTGAATAAATGACTAATAAATTAGATTTTTCTTTAACTGCCAAAATGTGTTCTTGTCTTATGTTTATTCTACCATTAGTCTGTCCAATGTATGAATGTAAACAAACTCCACATATAGAATTTCATATGCACTATGAGACTCCAAAGGAATTTTATCTTTAGAGTATGGAAATACTTCATTAATTTTTTTAAATGTATTATAAATTGTGTGGATATTATTTTTTTTTAAAACATTACCAATTTAATGGTTTTGATCACAGGATTATTAATGGGTTTTTTTTATATAATAAGAAAAAAGATTTTGATACTTCAAAAATTAAGATTGTTCTGCCATATATAAATGGAGTAACTGATAAAATTGGTAATTTTTTTAAAAAAAATAATATCGCACAATTTATACTACATTTAAAAAAATTAATGAAGTATTTCCACTCCCTAAAGATAAAATTCTTTTAAAGTATCGTAGTGTATATGAAATTACATGTGAAGTTTGTTTGCATTCATATATTGGACAGACCGATTGTAGAATAAATATAAGAAAAGAACAACACATTTTGGCAGTTAAAGAAAAATCTAATTCATTGGCCATTATTTATTCACACATTAAATTAACTAATCACGACATCAAATTTAATGAAACACATATTTTGGCAAAAATTAAACAATATGACCATAGACTGCCAAGGACAGCTATAGAGATTTTTAAAAGGCCTAAACGCATAAATCAAAAGTGTGAATTAAAGAAAATTAACAATATTTGGAAAAAGCTATTGGAGGAATAAAATATTTTTTAAAATGTCTCAATCAGTAGAATTTAAGAATGAGAAGAAAATAACAAATGAAAATTATTTTAAATCTTACCACACACATTCTTATGATTTGAGAAAAAAGAAATTCTGAGGAAAATACTTGTTATTATACTGAAGTGTTAGTTATTTATCTGTTATATTTTTATTATACAAAAACTCCTGGAAATAATACTATGAATTCATCTTTTATCCATGAGAATATTAGAATTAATAATATATATATATATATATGTATTGTACCTACTCAAATGTGAGTTGTATATTACAGTGTATAAAAAAAAGGAAAATATATTGATCTTATTTTTTCTATTTGATTTGATTTATGGATAATGGAGGTGTTGAATTATATAAATTAACTAATTAACTATTGCAACCATAATATTAAAACAACATTCTTATTTATTATTAATATCAAATCATAAATTGGTTGTAGTCAATTTTAAAAGAAAAATTAAGTGAATTAGAAAATAGATCACTTGAATAAAATTATTATTATTATGTGTTTCAACTTTTATTACTTTATTCACCATAGCAACTTATTTATTACAAAATTAAATATTTCATATATGTTTGCTTATTTATTAGCAGTGGGATATATTGAAGATATATGTTAAAAACACATTTTATTAGGTTATATAGAAAATGTCATGTGAGTTCTTTGTTTTTAGTTGAAATGAAAAATAATATTAAAATTATAAAACAAAAAATTTTTTTATTGTATCAAATGTTTTCTGAAAGTCTTCATTTTTATTTGCTATTAAAAATAATTTTTATACCAAAGAGTGACCATTGAGTTCAATTGAAGAGTTATCCTAACAACATTGACGTCAGCAAAAATAAGTTATAAATAGAACTGAACCATTTTGACTCAAGTCTTCTATTTTTTATCATTATCTAGAACAGATGCTTTTAAATTTGTCTTTAGAAATTGTTACTTTACTTTAAAAGTGAGTAATTACTAAAATATAATGGAAGAATAAAACTTAATCTGCCCTTTCAGTTGAGGGTAGTTTGTTGATAAAATTCCAAGAGAAATGGTAGGATGTATTTTAAAAGAAGAAAGAAAAAATAATCAAAAATTCATTTTTAAAACATGTAAGCTATAAAATATTCCATTATTAAAATTTGGGATTTCATCTATATATTTGTGATGAATACAAACCTCATGATGTATATATGGATATCATATTTTTGATCAAGGAATATTATGAGATCAATTGGTTTAATTTCTGTGTGATATTATGTAATTGAAATTTCATCTTATTGACTTAGAAAAACGTTAGCATTTATTACTCGTTTGGATTGTAACTGAATTTGTCAATGAAAAAACGTTTCTTTATATATCATTACAAATAAAAGTAAAATTCCAGTGGTATATAATGTTGTCTCATCTAACTAACTACTCTTTAGAAAATAAATTGGACATATTTATATTTGAATGAAAAGGAAAAGTATTGGGATTGAAAAAAAAGATAATTTAATTCAAGATCCTCGATTATTATTATTATTATTCATGCTTGCTTCATCTCTACTTCAAGAATTGTTTCTTTGTATTTAAATCAGAAACAATGAAACTAGGAGCTATATATAAAGGGACAGTGGGTAAAAGGAAAAATGAGACTTTTCACTTATGTGGTATGATGTCTGTGTATAAATTTTTCCTTAAAAAAAAGTATGTTTTGTTCATATTTCTATTTTAAAATATAGGATCAAATAATATGTATGTTTTATTATATGATAAGCTATCCACACTATAAATGGTTGGACAGATTTTTTTTTTTTTTAATTTATCTGATGATATAGATTAATTCATGACTCTATATTTCCAAATATTCTTTTTTTTTATTTATTTAAAACTTAACTTTGGGATATTCATTTAGAAGAATTTAAATTTACATTAGATTTTCATGTTGGTTTAATTATTTAGAAATTATATTAATGAATAAATAAAATCACATTTTTTATCATTATATATTCTATTTAAAGTCTAAGGAAAATATTTGGAACCTCTCCTTCAATTTATATATATTGTTGTACAACACACTTTTGTGATTCACGTATGTTTATTTATTATTTGTTATAAATTATTAGAATAATAGATAATCAAATTTATTATATATTGAAAAGAAAAATAGTATTTGTCATATCAACTGGTTAAAATTTTAATCAATTGCATATAGTAATTTTTTTTTATTGCTATCATTATTATTTCTTATTATAAATCAATAAATTTAAAATTATTGAAATCTAATAGATTTGTCTAATTGTTTTATAAGTATGCAAATAAATTTGTAACAGTAAATTTATAGAAGATAAGATGAATTGTCTATTTAAGAAAAACTTCATTTTTCTTTTGATCATTGTATCATAATCTAAAAATCAGACCAATATCGGTAAGTGAAGTATAGTTATTACATCAAAACTACCCCAAATCCAAAATTAAACCAGACCAGCATAAAAATAATATAAAAAAAAACACAACCTAAGGTTTCACTGCTACAAGCAGATTTCTCAAGTGTAAAGAACTACAAAAACTACACAATATATATAATATTAAAAACTACCCACAAATCCATTCACTTCCCATCCACCCTTAATATTAAAAGAACTCTTAAATAAGTTAATTGCTTCAGAATAATAAATTTTCAATAATAAAGACTCTTTAATTCTTCTTTTGATTTCATTTCTCTCAAAGAAGATAACCTTAGCTTCATCAAAATCAATAGTGTGGCCTGTATCTTTTTCATGGACATACAAAGCAGAACTAAGATATCTATTTTTAAAAAAGATACAGGCCACACTATTGATTTTGATGAAGCTAAGATTGTCTTCTTTGAGAGAAATGAAATCAAAAGAAGAATTAAAGAGTCTTTATTATTGAAAATTTATTATTCTGAAGCAATTAACTTATTTAAGAGTTCTTTTAATATTAAGGGTGGATGGGAAGTGAATGGATTTGTGGGTAGTTTTTAATATTATGTATATTGTGTAGTTTTTGTAGTTCTTTACACTTGAGAAGTCTGCCTGTAGCAGTGAAACCTTAGATTGTGTTTTTTTTATATTATTTTTATGCTGGTCTGGTTTAATTTTGGATTTGGGGTAGTTTTGATTTTATATTGACTAGTTTAGCTTTATGCTTGTAAAGTTATATACATATAAATTTTATATTGTCATTACATTGAAATAGTTGTTTGCTTTATATGAGTTAATATCAGTCGTATAAATAATTTCATTAGTTCATGGTTAATTATTAAGAGCTTATCTTGTTCAGTTATAAAGATCTTGATAGATTTTATTGTATCATTAGTCAGAATGATTTGCCTTAATTATCTTTAAAATTTCTTTAAGGTGGATCATAAATTCAATTAACTATTAAATTTTAATACCTATATTTGACTTAAATAATTGTTTTATAGTCTTGCATTGGTAGTCAAGAGGTTAGCGCGACTGCCTTGCACTTGCAGGCAGTTGCCCGGATTGCAGGTTCACGTCCCGGCCAATGCCATGTTTAGTTGTTATAAAATGCATTTTAATAATTGATTTACAGGAAATTTTAATAGATGGATAGCATTTGTTAATTGTGATTTGGTAAATATTCAATAGAAACCTATTTTGTATTTGATATAATGATATGATTGAATATTATAAATACAAGATTATCTAATAGATTCATTGATAATGCGTTCTTGTAGAGTATTTCATTTTAATATATAATTTAAGCAATAATAGTATATTGATGTAAATTATAGTGGAGATGAGTTATTATTATTATTAACATTTTATTAAACTAGATATAAAACCAATTAATAATTTATTTTATTTAAATATTATAGATATTGTAGATTTATAAAACATTCTCTAAATGCTATCATAACCATTTATAAACTAGTTTATTTAATTAGGGAAGATCATTAAATTTTATTACAAATTTACATTACTATACATAATATTTGATTAATAAAGTATATCAGAACTTAGTTGTTTATTGATTTGATTTTGGTTTTATTCAATTACAAATTAAAAGGATATCTTAAGCATACATCATTGTTTAAGACAGTGGTATATGATTTCACTGCTTATTGTAGTTTATTTTGAGATATTGAATAGATTTGGTGATGTTTGAAGTAATGATCTTGTTTGTTTTCTTTTGTTTTAAATGCTATCTGAATAAATTAGGTTTTAATAAAGATTGTCATCAGTATTTTAATTTAGTGTTGTGGATAATCTAAATAATTATTACATTGTTATTGCGTAGTGTAACTAACAACTTCAACTAGATAATTTTTTACAGGTTATAACAGAGTTGCTATTTATTGGTACATGATTTGCTCTGCTACAAATAATATTTAAACCATAAGGTCATTTCTTCTTTTTATTTTATTTTTGTCAGTAATAAATGGTTGCCTAAAATCTGTAGGGCAATTTTTTTTGTTTCATTACAAACGCTGACCAAACCAGTAGAGAGATAATGGAGTAGATCATTTATTATCCTGTTACAATATATGTAAAGAATTTTATTTATGAAGCATAAAAAAAAAAATCTTTTTTAAAAGTTGTTTTCTTCATATATATATACATAAATAGTCATTGTTTGATTCATTATAGAAAAATAATGTGATATTGAATTCGTAATCAATGCAGGCTAAATTTTCATAGAATAATGCTATTAATATTTAAATAAATAAATAATACTTCTGTATATAATATAAAATATATATATATAAAATAACAATTCGTGTCAATTGTTAATACAGAGTTTAATATAAGTAAATAAAAACAAATAATATTTCCAATACAATGAAATGTTAGATTCATCACCTAGGAGAAAATAGAATTTTTTACACTGCCTTGATAAGGACTCGTAAGAGTTGAAAGCGCTTGGAAATATTATTTGTTTTTATTTATTTATATTAAGCTCTGTATTAACAATTGACACGTATTGTTATTTTATATTATTAATATTTAATTGAGTAGCAAAGTTATAGTAAATGTGCAATATTTATTTTTAAATATTGACTATAATACACATGCTCAATGTCAAAATTGTCAAAATATTTAATTATTCATATATTTACTTAAAAACATATATAAAAATAAGGATTAAATAAGTACAAAAATTAATGTTTTATATGAAAAATATAGTTATAGATTAAAAATTGTAAACATAAAGTTAATGTTGATTTTTCCCCTTTGCATTTAATTTAAAAGAAAAGGTCAAATATCTGCAATAAAAGTGCTATATTTTATACAGCAGTTATACACATAAACAAATGTAAGGATTTTCATACTTTATTGCTCGTATATGTAAGTTAAAAGTTTTATAAACCCTACAATTTTTTCATTAATAACTTTATCTACAAATTTGAAAGCAGCTTATGAAATGAATTTCTTTTTAGAAAAACATATATATATTTTATTAGATTTATTAGATTTCCAAATAACTGGTAATGAAAATTGCCAGTATTTTTCAGGATTTTTACTTTGATAAGTCAAAAATGGCTTCTTTTTTTAATGCTGTAGCAAAAACAAATAATTATGGTATAACTATAAAATTTAAAAAAAAATTTTTTTTTTAATTGTCTGTTTCATGATTGATAATTAAAATATTGTTATTTTAGCATTCAACAATCGATCTAATCTGAATAAATGTTTGTCAAATTTTTATTTGTACTGTAGTTTTTGCTTGTAATTTTGCATAAGTAATATTTACTGAGGCTATAACCTCGCTAATGGACCTCTACAGGTGTTTTAACCACAAGCTTACGCTATGGAAGACAATTTAAATGTAACTTGTAAGTTATAAAAACATCTGCAGGTATATATTATATTTTCAAGTGTCATATATCTATATTTCGTTCATGTTTAATAACTTTTAATTTCACATATATTGATGTTATATTGTAACTGTAGAGAGTATGATATAATAAACATCACATGACCACCTCTTCTTATGCTTGTGTATAGCTGTTGTTAAAACAAGCAAAACTCACTATACGTATTGCCACGCACAGCAAGCTAGAGTAATCAATGGATGCCAGAAAGTTTGTGCATAAAATCCCCAACTAGTGCCTACTCATCCAATGTCCGCAGACTAGTTTCTGGCTTGTGGCCTTCATCACTGAGGAGCCTTGGATCTGAGAGCACTGCACCTAGATCTTAGGATCTAATGCAGCCCTCCAGCAACCACCTTCTATCTCCACTTAACTACAAAACTATGAGTCTTAAACTGAAAACACCTTAATGTTTTCAATCCAAGCCCATCAGCTTATATAGTCATATGGGTCTGAACCCAGTTCAGTACCCATACATTTTGGTGTCTTTGGTTCATTAATAATCATAGCCATCACTATCCTATTAGGCAGGATTGGTTTTAAGCCCAAAAAAATCACATGACCACCTCTTCTTATGCTTGGGTATAGCTGTTGTTAAAGCAGGCAAAACTCACTATACATATTGCCACACACAGCAAGCTAGAGTAATCAATGGACACCAGAAGGCTTGTGCATAAAATCCCCATCTAGTGCCTACTCATCCAATATCCCCAGACTAGTTTCTGGCTTGTGGCTTTCATCAGTGAGGAGCCTTGAATCTAAGAGCACTGCATTTAGATCTTAGGACCTAATGCAACTAGTCTGGGGATATTGGATGAGTAGGCACTAGATGGGGATTTTATGCACAAGCCTTCTGGTGTCCATTGATTACTCTTGATTGCTGTGTGTGTCAATATGTATAGTGAGTTTCGCCTGTTTTAACAACAGCTATACACAAGCATAAGAAGAGGTGGCCATGTGAGGTTTATTGGCTTAAAACCAATCCTGCCTAGTAGGATAGTAGTGGCTATGGTTATTAAAGAACCAAAGACACCAAAATGTATGGGTACTGAACTGGGTTCAGACCCATATGAATATATAAGCTGATGGGCTTGGATTGAAAACATTAAGGTGTTTTCAGTTTAAGACTCATAGTTTTGTAGTTAAGTGGAGATAAAAGGTGGTTGCTGGAGGGTTATATTAGATCCTAAGATCTAGCTGCAGTGCTCTCAGATCCAAGGCTCCTCACTGATGAAGGCCACAAGGCAAAAACTAGTCTTGAGATATTGGATGAGTAGGCACTAGATGGGGATTTTATGCACAAGCCTTCTGGTGTCCATTGATTTCTCTAGCTTGCTGTGTGTGGCGATTTGTATAGTGAGTTTTGCCTGTTTTAACAATAGCTATACACAAGCATAAGATGAGGTGATCATGTGATGTTTATTGGCTTAAAACCAATCCTGCCTAATAGGATAGTGGTGGCTATGATTATTAAAGAACCAAAGACATCAAAATGTATGGGTACTGAACTGGGTTCAGACCCATATTACTATATAAGCTGATGGGCTTAGATTGAAAACATTAAGGTGTTTTCAGTTTAAGACTCATAATTTTGTAGTTAAGTGGAGATAAAAGGTGGATGCTGGAATGTTGCATTAGATCCTAAGATCTAGGTGCAGTGCTCTCAGATCCAAGGCTCCTCACTGATGAAGGCCACAAGCCAGAAACTAGTCTGGGGATATTGGATGAGTAGGCACTAGATGGGGATTTTATGCACAAGTCTTCTGGCATCCATTGATTACTCTAGCTTGCTGTGTGTAGCAATACGTGTAGTGAGTTTTGCCTGTTTTAATATGATATAATGTCTAATAACACTATTTAATATGTCACTTTTTTTCTCCTTTTTTTTTTTTTTTTTTTTGAGTTTGGGCATTCTAAAGATTTTCATTTGTGAATTAGCATTAATATTCATTATAGACATCTTTGAATTAATTTATTTTTGCTATATTACAATTTTGTTGATTTCAAAGATTATCATAGAAAAATGATAATTGCCCAAGCAAATTGATAAGAATTTCAAAATATTTTGGCTGTCAATAAAAAAATCTGATTAATTTAGTTAAGTAGACTTTGTGTACCAATATTTCAATGCTTTTAATGAAAGGATTAAAATAAAATATTGAAAAAGTAGACCAAAATATTGAAATAATTAAACAATTGTACTATTTTAGAATCAGTGCCAATAAAAAAGAGATGATTTTATAAATATAAAGCAAATGCAATATATAAATATTTAAAAAATATATGTGTATGTTAGAATCTCTTCTCATAGATTGATTGGTGGTATTAAGAAACAGATTACTATTTCTAAGTGACAACAGTGGATCATAATTAGTAGTAGTTTGCCACTGATTATCATTCTTTTAACATAATTTATTTTAGCATCTCAATTTTCAAGCTATATCATAAACTTTAATAAGCCATTTGTATAAAGTTTTATTTACATATTTATGGGGGGGAAATATTAATAATTTTATTATTTGCAGTGTTGCAAAAATATTTCTGTTTTATTGTTGTGTAAAAATAGATAAATTAACTGTTTATTTTAAGTTATATGTTTAGTTTTTTTTCTTTCTAAGGTGTTAAATAAAATTGCTGTAATATATTTTATTTTATTTATATGTAGATTTTAAATTATAATTAAATTTAAAATTAGTGTTCTATTATATTTTATATATTAAATATTAAA
Source organism: Epiperipatus broadwayi (assembly GCA_028023455.1). Lineage (NCBI taxonomy): Eukaryota > Metazoa > Onychophora > Udeonychophora > Euonychophora > Peripatidae > Epiperipatus > Epiperipatus broadwayi. The sequence goes on along the minus strand of JAQFVV010000008.1, from coordinate 17,991,597 downwards.
ATTATTTTATATTTAAAAAATGGGTACTTGTTTTATATATATGTGTGTATAAAGTTTGAAAAAAATATTGTCAACAAAGATATTGGGAAAAATTAAAGAAAACCTATACAATAGAAGTATTGTTTCCCATGTTTAAGTACTACCACCCAAGAGTCGTCAATTTTTGTATTTTAAAATGTATTGTAAGAATAAATACTTGGGTGAGATGGCCACTATTTTTCTTCCCCATAAACGTTTTCTACACAGTGAATAAATCTTTGATGTAAAGGATTTTGTGAAGACTATAATCATAATAAATAATTTTTGTAATAATCAGAATGTTTATAAGTGATACTTTCGAATAGAGAAAGATGTGCTTTTGAGAGGGAGGATATGGTGTGTTCTGTTGTTTGAATTACTTTGTTTTGTATTTGCCTTTGCATAGCCATGTAACTCAAGTGAAAAGGGAATCCTAAATAGGCTATAGTTTTACCCTGAAATACATTTGTATGTGTTTTGCCTGTATATATACACCATGCACATGTTTTATCAAGATTAAATTCTAGTTTATAGGTGCAAGTATATTCATGTAATATGTTATATATCCATATAGGCTATGCAGGCTACATTACAATCAAGTGTGGGTATATAGATTGCTAGGAGCCATTTTTCTTTTTTATTAAGGATTTATGTACGTGGTGAATAGCAATGCACTAAGCGGCGACCCTTGTGGGATTGATTGATGTAGATTAAAAGGAAGACATTTTCCCATTTAGAGTTATGTATATTTCTCTATTAATTAGCTAGTTTATGAGGAAATATAATATTGATTTTGGTATTGTTGTTTTTTCTAATGACTATTAATCTTTTATCATCCATGACAAGAATATACCCACATCTAGAAGTCACTCTTAAAATAATATTTACAGTCAAACCTCCTCCATACACAAAATATCTGCATAAATTTTAGAACCTATTAAATAAATATCTAACCCTTATATAACTTTCCCACAAGACAAATGGTGCTACTCAAATACATATACATATGTACTTCTGCACATAAACACAAATTATAACTTAGACTTGCCATTGCTAGGTATTAATAATATGCAGCTAATATGTAGATTTAAGTATTGGACACTGAAGGCCAAATTTTTTTATTTTTTATTTAAAATGAACATGTGGTTATTAATAACATTATATTTAATGAGATATAAGAGAAACATATTTAACATTGACACTATATGTGAGTTATGCCACAGATCAGAAGAGAACCAAAAACATATATTCTTTGAGTGTAGTAGCCTACAATACACTCGATCTTATATTATAAAAATTTATCAGAAACAAAAATGCCACTATAAGCTCAATTATAGAGTATTTTCCAAATGCCTGCTACGCAGAAATAAGAAGTACAATATTTATACTATATGTATTATTGTGACTAGGTGCACTTATTTTTACACAAGGGTAATGCAAGAAATTTTAATACATTTAAAACAAATGAGAGACAACAAAACAAAGAGATAAAAAAATCACCCCATCAGACATTTTCGCAGCCACTTGGTCACTTGTCCATCACTACTCTAACCTCTAGTGAGATGTATTTTCTGGTGCCTATTTTACAAAACAAGGAAATAAAAAAATCATCCCATCAGACATTTTCTGCTTCCTATTTTATTATAAATGTTTTTAATAATAGTATAATTCACTGAATGGTTTTGAAAATACTTATTGTAATATTTTTTGATTAGTTTTTTTTTTAAAAAAAAACTGAAATATCTGTAGATATATTTTTCCTTGAATAAAGTTCCTTCTAAAACTAAGACTAAATACTTGGCTATATTAATAACAATGAATAGAATAAAGTAGGTACCTATTAGATATGAAAAGAATTAGGGAAAATGTAGGGAAATGGTTGAAAGAATGTAAGAATCTGAAGACAATAGCAAAATAAAAATAAAATATAATTTTTTAAATAGTAATTAATCATATGAAATAATATAAAATAATTTTTTTATATATAACAACAATAATTGTATATATATAATAACAATAATATAATGAGTTATTTATTTATATACTGTATAAACTTGAAATTATTCATAGCTCAATGTATATGTAAACAAAGGGAGTAAATCACTTCCCCAGGCTATAACTTGAAAGCAGTCTCAATATGATTCTTTGTTCAACATTTCGAGTGCTTTTAAAACATAGCCTGGAAGATGGTGATTTACTATATTTATTTACATATATGAGTCATTTATTTATAGGTTTTTTTCAACAAATATTGATGTTTTGCCTTTTTCAATGTGTTGGAACTATTTTATAATAACAATCTTCTACATTGTTGCTATGTATGCAATGTAGATTGTGATTTTAAAATAGTTCCAACAACATTGAAAAAGGCAATAATTAATATTTGCCAAAAAGAACTTTTATGTATTATTATTGTTATCACATATATGTAATTATTGCTGTTATATAAAGATATGTTATTTTATATTGTATCGTATGATATTTAAATATATTTAAAAACAGCATAATGGATTAAATTTTTTTTCACTTTTGATGATAAATCGTAATTATGTAAATGATAATGTTGATTCTGAGAAATTGGTATTTATTCAGATGTATAGGTTAAGTTTCAAACATTAATGAGTTACAAATCATTTATTATGAAAATAGTATGCTCTGAAGCCAACAATTGTAAAAGAAAGATCAAAGAGGCATATTTTATTATCAATGATAACAACGCGATCAATAGATGCGACATGTGGTTTGCTATTTCAAGAAAATGGACTAATTAATTTACATACGCATTTGCATACATTGTTAATTAGTAATATTATAGCAATGGTTTATCTATTTTGACCATGAATATGAGAGAAAAACCTCGAAAGTACTAGGCCTAGATTAATTTGATTTAATTGTTTTTGGTTATTACTGACAGCTTTTTCAGCATGTTAAAGCACTTATATATACTATATACTATGAAAATAGTAGAAAAAGAATATAAAATTAGGAGAGAAAAGATTGTAGGAGACTGAAGAATAAGAAATGAGAGATCAAAGTTGGGAGACAAACTAGATTTTTTTTAAAAAAAAAACAGTTATAGGCAGTTCTCTACTTTTGTATATTCTACTTTCGTACAATTCACTATTTTGTACTTTCGATTTTTATCGATATATATGACAAAACACGCATATTTTTATATAATGATTCTCCCTTTCTCATGGACTATTAGTCACTAGTTTTTCCCCACTTCTCTGACATTAATATATGTCCATTTTTGGCATCACAGTTTCAGTCTTGAGCAGAGATGTTTTGAGTTGGCATGTGTGTTCTTGTCAATTATGTTAGAAAGTATGCTATCACTTTTATGTACATTTTTGTTTTGATGAAAATATTTATCCTTATTAATTCATAAACATGAGTGAAAAACAAAAACAGCACTGTTGATATGGGCAAAAAGAAATCAAGATCTCATAATCTCTATATGAATAAGACGAAGATGGTGAATTTTTTGCATCAATCAATTGTTCGTATAATTTACGCCAATCGACAATAAGTTCAATCATGAAAAACAAGAACAAAAGAAAGGAATATTTCCAAATTAAATCTTCATTTTGCTTTTAAACTTTTTTTAATATTTGTATGTGTCTATATACTGTATTTAGCCTCATTTTTTTCTCAAAAAAAAAAAAAAGTTTAAATAAAAAATATTTTCAAAGTATGAAAATTTATTATATATTAAGAATTTGAATTTTTTTATAAAAATGGAAACATAATACTTAGCAGAAATATATATATACATGTATTTTGAAAATTCTTTTTAATAGTTTTTTTATGTTGCTCTACTTTTGTACATTTCATCTTTCATACACATTTCAAAAAGCAAATAGGTACAAAAGTACGGGACCATCTGTATTTTAGTTTAAACAGTTTTTTTTTCTTTGGGGGGGGGTGAGCAGATTCCCCACCCCAAATAAATTTTTAATGATAACTTGAATCCTGCCTGTTTTTAATATTCTGAAACATTTTAAGGTTTTAGCAACCATGTTTCAATATTCTCTTGATATTAATAATGCCCACATTATTAGAGTTTGATATGATTTTTGTCTTTCTATAATAAAATATATAAAATACACTCAGAAATAGAAGAAATTGAAAATAAATTAATGTTTATTATTTACAAAATGCAAAAGCATTTTCAAAGAAATACAGACACAAAAAAGTTAAGCATATATTAATATTGACATTAAACGCTTTAATTAAAAATTAGTTTAGAAGTTTTCAGTTCAGTCTCTTTCAAAGCTTCAAGATTGAATTATATAAAAAGAAGAAAAAATTCTTTTTACGCTATGATCAGAAGTTATTCAATAATGGGGAAAGCATTAAGATTATTGTTTTACTAGTGCTTTTTTCGTTTTCCCATCATCCTCAAGCTAATGCTTGTATCAACATAGATTCATTGAAAAAAATGTTTTTTTTTTATAATGTAGAAATTGTCCCTACAACTTTACTTTATTAAAGGTAGGTAAAAAAATTGATTTATACTTAAGAGCTTGCAAATCATATCCTTGTTTGAAGTTAGCATTATTGATTCATTTTGAATCAAGCATATAATAAGAAACTGAGTTGGATTTAAAGCTATATTATACCATTTTATAAAAATGTTGATATTTTCATTATATTATATGCCATATATGTTTTTAAAGTTGTTTAATATAACAATAGAGTGTATGGTTTTTGTTTTTTTACCATTTCATCAAACATTTCTGTGATAAGCTTCAAAATATAAATTATGTCTTGAGCATGACATTAACTATTTTTGCATTCACAATATTATCAATACTGATATATAATGAAGAATTAAGAGTTTATACTTTTCATATATTAAATGTAACAGACTTAATATGTGGGTTTACATGGATTAATAGAGAAGTTTATTAGTTCTTTAAAATTATATGGCTAAGCGCTTTTGAGAACTTATAATTTTTTCACATTTATAGCAAAATAATGGAGAGATGAATATGTATGTATATTCAGTTGATGGAATTCAAATTTATTTAAATTATAAAGTTAATTATTTAGATTAGAGCATCCATTTCTTGGAGAAAGGGAAGAATGAAATCTTTGCAATTGATAGCATTATTGTTGTTGTATATATAGCATTTTTCTCTGATTTTTCTCTTTAAGTCATTTCTTTCTATGTATTGAATAGTTGCAGGACAAGGAATAAATTGGTATCCTGTCACCTTTTGATGCTCTAGGAAGATAGAGCTGTGTTCTAGTTTGTCTGATGCTCTTTTGTATAGATATTGATGGTGTGTAAGATGTTTCATAATAATAGATTGATTGGCATCTGGTTTGGGGGCTTTTAATTTTATAAACAGTGCTAGGGGTGAGTACAGGTTCAAGCCTATCCTTGGAGTTGTTAAGTGATCTATTGGTAGATTGGGGGGTATCGAAAGCAAGGCAATAAGTTGGAGAATGTTTTTTATTAAAAGTTTTTGCTAATAAAGGAATGTATGGCAAGAGAAGCCATGGTCTCTCATCATTTGGGGGAGGGTTAGAATTTAATTTGTTGCAAAATTATTATTTTTATTTTTTTCTAGGAGACTTAGAATTCAATAAATATCAAATCTTTGAGGTTTAATTCTGTGTTTGCTTTGCGAGATGATCGTGTTTACATAGAGCATGGTTGTCGAATAGGAAGGAGGATAGACCTGCTATTTTGTGAGATTGAGGATTGAATTAGGGTGCAGGAATTCATGAATTTTGAGCAGTTTAACTTGATTGGAGTAATTAAGGTGAGATATATTTCTTTGTACTATTAAATCTAAGTATATGTGACATTGGCATGAGTCTTCTCAATCTATTGTAAGCAGCAAAGCTGAGTGGCTCTGTACATTTGCTTTAATATTTTGAATTAAAGGTTCTGATCCGGCAATGAAAATGTCATTGACATAATGTGTATACAAGATCTGGAAGGTGTTCTGGGTGTGATGAAATGATTTTATTTTCAAAGTGATTTAGATATAGGCTGGAAATGATGCCATTGACGGGAAGATCCATAGGCAATCTCACAGTCATATTATAAGGTTGATTATTAAATGCAGCTAAGATGTTGTCTAGCCGAGATAGAAATGGCTATGATAAAATCCATGCGTGCTTGAGAATAATTTGGTTTAGTTAGTTCTTTGCTAAGTTTTAGAACTGCAGACTAGTCTAATGTAAACATCTAGACAATCTATTAAACTGGTCCAACAGTTTCAGCTTACATAATTACTTGAATAGAGCATTTGCAAAATGGTTATTTTAAAAATATTTAACAACATTGATGTAGAGCAAGTGTTGCCAAACTTTTTTGATTATCGACCCCCTAAAAATCTTTAAAAACCTCTTATCGACCTCCACAAAATTTATTTTTAGTAGTTTAATGTTCCCTCAATTTCAACTATAGCAGATGGCTTCATAAAACTTTTTATATTTGGTCAAATTGCACATGTCTGTTAGCATATGCCTTGAGGACCTCAACATTTGCTGGAAAAAACCATAGACAATTAGATAAAGATGCCCTGACTGTTGCCTGCATTAGGTTTTTTTAAAAACTCAAGATCTTTATCCTTTTTATCAGAATGAACTCTCTCAAGATGATCTTTCACTTTAGCCGGCATCATTATATCATTTGTAAAAGTTTTCTCACAGGTATCATTTCATTTATGGTGAAACTGCTGTAGAGATGCTAATAATGTCAGCGTACTGCGAATGCTTGATATATATTATGCTGTAAGCTATGTTTTGGGTAATACAGAGCACAGGTTTGGCAATTTCCTCTGGCTCTGTGCATCTGTAGCCATTTTAAACATAGACTGGTAACTATACTGAGTAAGCAGTGGGGAGTTGTGTAATTTTTACTGGTAAACAAACGGTATTAAATTAATTGAAACAATATTCAAAAACATTATATATAATTATATTTATGTTTTTTAATCAGTTTTTTCCATCAACCCCCAGTAATGTTATGTTGATCCCTGATGTAGAGTAGTTAACAAGGTGCTTCTTACCAGATTTAGTAATTGCCAAATGGTGATGGTTTATACAGTTTTCCATCCTTGTTTTGTGCTCTAAGTAAAAAAATAGCTAGATATCTGTTTCTAAATAAATATTGGATGGATTAACTATCGTAAATAAAAATTCTAAATTTGGATTCAAATCCAGTTTTAAGCATGGCAGGCTAATATAATGCTATTGCTGCATTTTTGTATGTGTATGTTATGACTTCAAAGTTTTTTAATAAAAAGTCACAAAGACAAGCAATATAAAAAAAGAAACTGTTATTGTTTTAGCAGTGTATTTTTTCATCTTTTCTATGCTACTTAAAATAAGCATTAATAAATAATGTCAGATAATATTGTTTAGTCCACATGATAGTTTATTGGTTTATAGCAAATCCTGGCCACAGAATATGTGTTTACAGTTATAAAAATATAAGGATGCCATAATATATAGAAACTGTCTATATGACTATACAACCAAGTTGGCTTAAATTAAAAACATTTATATGTTTTTCAGTTTGGGTTGATAGTTTGATAGTATAATGTAGAGGTAAATGATATTAGTTGGGAGAAGGCTATGTTAGGTCCTAAAATTCCAGGTGGTACACTCCAAGATCCTTACTAATGAAAGCCATAAGCATGAAAGTAGTCTGGTGACAACATGAGTGAGAAACAAAAAAACAGCAATATTGATACAACCAAAAAGAAATCAAGGTCTCATAAACTCCAAACGGTCAAGACAAAAATAAATAGTGAATCTTTTGTTCATGTATGTTAAAAATTGTGGAAATATTTCTTCCAAGATTGTTTCGAAAAGACATGGCAGAGTAATGGATGAAATGGAGAATAGATCAACATCAAAAAGGCATCCCAGTGAGTTTATCAGTTATTCAAGCTAAGGCTCTTAGTTTGCATGAAGATTGGGAAAAAGAATTAAAAGAAGACTCTGATGTTGAATTTGTAGCAAGCAATGTCACTGATGAAGATATTGATGAGTTAATGCAATCTCACTCAGAATCTCTGTCAAATGAAGACTTGATTTAACTACAAGAGATGAATGAAATATAAAATGAAGAAGAATCTGATAATGAATTTATTGTTAAGAGTTTGACAATCAAGAATATGAATGAAGCCTTCATGCATGACAATCAAGAATATGAGTGAAGCCTTCATGCATCTTGACAAATTTTTGACCTTCATGGAAGAATGTGATCCCAATGGAAAACATATATCTCATGTATGAAGGGCAATAAAAAAAGACAGAATGTTAAAGAATTCTTTATCAAGAAAAGAAAAAGAATACATTTGATAAATTTGTAAACAAAACTCCAGATAGTAATCAATAAAAAATAAATGCTGTATTTGAAAACCTTTTTTGATGTTTTTTTTTACGTACCTCTACTTTCAAACAATTTCAACTTCCAAGCACGTCATGAACCAATTAAGTTCGTAACTAGGGGACTGCCTATATTTGTTTTGTTTTTTTTAAATTTTTTTTTCACTCTTTGTTTCTCTCTTGCTATATCTCAAGGATATTCTTCTCAATACTAGTTAAGAGATCATAGATAACTAAACAAACTCAAATGCAAATTTGAGATAGCAAAACAAATTTATTTTATGTCAGTAACAAAATAGAAAAAAAAGTATACAGTATAGAACAATTAGAAATTTCTAAAATCTACAAACAAGCTTATGCATGTATGTCAATTTTTACACACACGCTGTAAATATTTATAATCTGTTGCCTTGTATTTTAAATGGTTTTTCAAACACTAATTCTTCTATGACTGCAATATATATATAAATGTTATGAACAATAAACCTTATTTTTGACAGTTATCATATCAACAATATGCAGACTATCCACTGCTAATGTAATATGTGAAACATACTTATAACTATTCGCTTCCTTACACACACATACAAACAAGTCTTAGTGGGGTTTTTTTATAAGTTCATTTTTGCCTAATTATTTGCAATTAGCATATTGATTGTTAATATGTATGATTTGCATATGTAATTTTTTAGAGTAGCATAATAATGAAATATTATTCATATACTGTGCACATATTTGCATGATTTAATAAATAGCTTTATTTACATTCATATATATAGATAATACAGGCACTGACAATCCATCTCTCCACTGGCACTGACAATCCATCTCTCCACTTTCTCTCATTGTAAAAATAATGTTCTTATTCACATACATATTCTCTAATTTTTCAGTTTTTCCGCATACACGTGCTCTTTTGAGAAAAAGTATTTTCCTCTTCATGTGAAGTTATAATCCTGTCTTATTGGAGCATGCTAGTTTAATACAATTTTCTGTTGGTTCAGTAGCTTGATCCCTGATTGGGTCATTTATACGAGCCTGGTCTATATCCATAGTTTGCTCCTCTATGTCAACATTTGTGGATTTAACACATTATCTACATCTGGAGTTCTATTTTCATTGTGTCATAAATAATTTATATGTCTATTAAACTTTTTTGTTATCCAATTGTATTAATCTTATTTGCTTAGATAAAATTTTTAATATTTCTGCTGATAGCCATTTATTTTTTAAGATATGTATCCAAATACTTTCTCCTACTTTTAAGATTTTCATAATCCATAGAGTCTTAAATTTTTATGGTAGTTGGCAATAATTTAGAAAAATGAGTATGGAATTTTGTACACATTAATAATTCAGCTGGTGCTTTATTAGTATCAGGCAGGCGTGATTAAATATCTGGGGTCCAATCTGCTTTCCAGGTTTCTATACCAGTTCATAATCATATCCACTAGTATATTTATTCAGCATAGCATATGACAGCTTATATATTCTGGAATTTTTTTATCAGTGCCGAATATTCCTTGTAGTGGCTGATGATCTATACAAATTTGAATTTAATTTTCATTTATAAATATTATTGATGGAACTTTTTTTATTGCGAAAATTGTAGCTAAAGGTTCTTTGTTGAGCTGATTGTAATTTTTCTCAGCTGCTTGATGTTCTCAAGGCATAAGCTATAGAATATTCTCCATATCAATGGTGGAAATTACAATGTCGATACCACATTCCAATGCATCTGTTGCAATTATATTCAGGTTGCTATGATAATATATGAGGAGCTTTGATATAAATAAGTCTAGCCTTCTGAAAGGTAATATTTGTACTTATGACCATTTCCATTATTGACATTTTTTAAATAATTTATATAAAAGCGATAACACACGAGGCTTTCCTTTGCAGAAACTCTCAAAAGAATTAAATAGGCTTAAAATGCCTGCAAATCTTTACATTCTTTGGTCGCTCAGCATTTTTTATTACATTTACTTTGTCCAGATTAGATTATTTTCCATTTTTATTAATTATGTGGCCCTAAGAACTTTATCTCTGACATTGCTCCAATTTGGAACAGACTTTTATTACATAAATTGTTGTTCATGCTCAGGATTCACCATTAACCAATATGTTCTCAATGCCTTCCATGCCATGAAGTAAATGTTTCATTTTTTATTGTTTTTACTTTGTCCAGGTTAGATTATTTTCCATTTTTATTAATTACATGGCCTAAGAACTTTATCTCTGACATTGCTCCAATTTTCTCCTATTTGGAACAGACTTTTATCTACATGTAGCGTATGTAGTTCATGCTCAGGATTCACTAGTAACCAATATGTTCTCTAAATTTGGGATGGTGCCTTCCATGCCATGAAGTAATTGTTTCATTTTTTATTGTTTTTACTTTGTCCAGGCTAGGTGATTTTCCATTTTTATTATTTACATGGTATAAGAACTTTATCTCTGACATTGCTCCAATTTTCTCCAATTTGGAATAGATTATATATTGTAGTTCATGCTCAGTTTAACCAATAACCAAAATGTTCTCTAAATATGGGATAATGCCTTCCATGCCATGAAGTAAATGATTCATTTTGGTTTGGAAGATGTTAGGCACAACTGTAATGCCTTATGGTAACTGATTGCATTTGTAAAGTCCCAAATGAATAGTATGTTAGTAATTCTGCTGTCCAGTCAGTGATGGGGATTTTGTGGAAAGCAGACTTTAAATCTTTTTGCAACAGTATTAGTACTTTATGTACACTAGGAATGGGGTAGGCTGCTTTATTAATAAACTTATTCAGCATAATGTGGTAGTCTCCACATAGGTGAAGATTTCTATCTGGTTTCATAATAACTACTGCTGGAGTAGCCCAGGGCGAATCTTCTACTGGTATTAATATGCTTTTATGAACCATCCCGTTGATTGTTTTTCGCTTTCTTCTTGAATGCAATGTGGCTTGTTTACAACTGGTTGAGTATCCTTTATTAGTTCATTGCCGACTGATCATGTTGATAACTGCTGGTTCTGATTTAAACAACTGATGGTACTTCTATCTAACTACTGCTTCCAGTTAAACTCTTAATAACATTTACATGGATTCCTAAAGGATTAAACCAATTTCTCCCTAGTAGTAGATTATAGTCTTTATTGACGATATACGTAATAAAAATTTTACCTTAGAATTTAATCTCACGGGTGCTGTCTCTTTTCCACACATATCTATCTTATTTTCATTTTTACTTGTAGCGATAAAATGATTTTTTTTTCCATACTTATACTAATTTTCATCCAGTCTTTATATGGTAATAATGGCAAACCCACTTCACTGTCAATTTCCAGGGTAATTTTCTGCTTGAATATATTTACATCCATCAGAATATGGTCATTTTTTGAATCGTTTAATTTATTTATACAATTTTTGTTTTAACATTCCTGTCTTTATTGCAGCAGACACTTTCTAAATGTCCTGTTGTTTTATAAATATTGTATTTTTCATTTCTAAATCTGCAGGGGTTTTTTTTTTTTTTTTGAAGTGGACATTTTTTCTGCAGCAGGAACGTATGAAAACATTTTTTGCATCCTGCAGTATAGTCTATGTATATCTGTTTTCTTTATACAATTGGGTCTTTATTCATTTGTTTAAAGAGTATAAATTCCAAAGCATTATCTAATATAGTTTTTTATGTGATACATTTTTTCTATTGCATGTTTATAATTAAGATCCAATTCACTTAATATTACTTTTTTAAAGTTATCATCCATCATTCCATATAATAGTTCTTTTAATAACCTATCATTTAATTCTAGGTCATAATCACAATTCTTTGCTAATGTCCTATATCACAATGTGCTATATCACAATCCTGATATTTTTCACAAGATAAAAATTGCTTTCTATTTCTCAGCCACTGCCACCCATTTAGTTATCACAGGTGTAAAGTAAAACTTTAATTTCTTGTTCAATTCCTGATACAGAACTTAAGGTCGCAGAAATTTTTCTCAGTCTCGGTCATTGCCATCCATTTTGTTATCACAGGTCTAAAATAAACATTTAATTTTTTCTTCAATTCCTGATACAGAACTTAAAGTCGCAGAATTGATTTGTCAATTGCAATGCATTTTATCCCTGTAAGCCACATAAGCATAGACAGTTTTTTATTTTACTATCTTCAATTTTGTTTATGTACATATATCTTTCAATATAGTTCACATAATTCTTTCAAAACTCAACACTATCTATAGAATTCACAAATGTTGCTGCTTATTGAAGCCACATTTCTTGATTGCCAGATCAGCTATTTCCCCATAGAATTCTATGAATCCCACAGAGACATATTAACTGCATCATTCTGCTATGTTCTGATTGTATTATTCTCTTAATATCAGTCAGGGGGCAATGGTAATTATAAATAAACTCAAATATAAATTTGAGATAACAAAACAAATTTATTTAATGTCAAAAGAAATCTAGTCTATAAATAAGTTTCTGAATGTGGGTGTCAATTTCTACACATGCCCAGTAAATAATTATATTCCGTTGCCTTGTATCTTAAAGGATGAATGCTCTTCATGCATCAATATTGGTATGACTGCAATATATACATATATGTTATGAATGACGAAGCTTATCTTCAGCAGTTTTTATATCAGCAATGTGCAGACTATCTACTGCTAATGTCATATGCAAATTATTCAATTACTCGCTTTCTTACAACACACAAAATAAGTCTTAGCAGGATTATTTTTATATGAGTTCATTTTTGCATAATTATTTGTGATTAGCATATGGATTGTTAATATACATTTAAATGTATGATTGACATATAGATTTTTAAGAGTAGCATAATAATGAGATTTTATTCATTTACTTTCTGTACATATTTATACGATTAAAGAAATAACTATTGCGTATGTAGGCAATACATGCACAGATAGTCAATCATTTTTTTCTCTTTTGGAATTAAAATGGCCATTTTCATTTATGAGTAACTTTGAATAATGATAATATGACAAGATTTAGAGTTATTAACATTTTGGTGTCTTATATTCGAATTTTTTAAAAAATCATATATAATTTTCATTAATTTGAAAACATGCATGCAAAATTTCAAGTTGAGACCTGGAATCTTAGTTTCTAGATTATTTTTATGTTAACAGTCGAAAAAGATAATTTTGTAATATCATTAAAATTATTAATTAGTTCTATGATTTTACCATAATTTATTATATTCTCACATCCCCACTTGATAATAAAGCTGAGAAAGTTAGATATATTTAGCTAATAAGATATTTCTAAATAGAGATAAAAGTATTGTATTTTGAAAATGTGTTTTATTATGCAAGACCCTTTACATTTTGCAAATAGTCTAATGCAAACGTTTTTGTGTGTTGCTCATGCAATATTTTTAGTCTTAGTAATTTCATGCAAATGAAATGAAGCATATGCATAAATGAGTGTATTTATAAAATAACAAAAAGTAATTCTTGTGATATGGCAATATCTTTTAATCAGTTTTATTCAGTAACTTTTTTAAGATTTTGATTTATTTTTAGTAGTACATCTTGTTACTATGTTTGTATATTTGATTTCAGAATTATTTTAAACTAATAAATTGGAAAATTAAGTTCCCACAACAATTCCAACTTGAAATTCTTGTGTTTAAGTTTTTAAAGTGATAAGAATTGTAGTTTTTTTTTTTATTTTTTGAATCTTATATTGTTTAAGAAATCAATTCAAAATTTTGGGCATATGATATCGAATTATGTTCTTTTTAAAAAAATATGGTCATGTTATATATATTGTAACTGTATAATTATATGCTGGTACATTAATTTGAAATAAAAGTGGAAAATAATATAAAATCACCCTCAAGTAGAAATATATTATAACGTTTTCCGTTTTACTAGGCCTCTACACGCTAATATAAACTGCGCGCAAGTTGATCAAGCTATGTCAAAAAAGAAGAAAGTTGTATTTCTATCCTAAAAACACAGCTATATTTCCTAATCAACTCAACCTAGTAATTGTTGAGAATTATGCTATCGACGAGATCAGCTTTTAATTTATTTGATAGGCGCCAGAGTTCTGCAAGAACCCACTGAACCGTCACATAGCATCTCGAAAATTAAAAAGAAAAGATATTTTTAAACTAATCGGTATTACATCATACCGTAACGAGAATTATTTTTTTAAGATTATTATTCCTGGGCTTATTCAAACATATTGGCAAAGGTAAATTACATTCTTAAATCTTCTTAAACTAATAATAAATTTAATAATAAAAAATAATATCTATTATTAATAACGCACAAATGAAAATTGGTATTAGAAATATTTTTTATTATAATAGATTAAAAAAATAAAATTTGAAAGGCAATTATTTACCAAATAAATTGGAGAGAACACAATTCAGACGTGAATCAATTAATAAAAAACAATTTTACAATTACAGCTCACTTCCAAATTTCTTCTAGAAAGTTTCTAAATAATGAATGTCTCTTGCACGAGAAATTTAATGTCTCTATCGGGATTGTTTAAACATACTTTTAGAAATTGTTTGAAAACGTTTAATTTGGTCACAATCAGGAGTAATGAAGCATTACTTACCGGTAAGTTTTATGAATTCAGTAGTAGATAACTATGCATAGTTTTTCAGGGTTGAATTGAGCTCACGGCCTTTGATTATTAGTTGATCTTGGTGCTGGTTCCATAGGCTAGTCGCGTAAGCTTCTCTGGTGTCCATCGGTAATGATGTGACTCTCGTATGAATAACTTTTTCATCGTGGAGTGGTCTGGATTCTTTAATCCAAAACCAACCAAAAGAATATCAGCTAAACCAAGACATTCCTCCAACCAAATCCCTCCTTTTTATACTAGAGGTCCAGTTTTCGGACTTCTGCGCATGCTAATACCATGGCGTTTTGTGTTTATAATCTTATACAGTCTTTATCATTTTTCAATTACTAAGTTCTCATTTTTTTTATCAAGTTTTTCGGCCATGTTTAATTAGCTAAAATATTTTTCTTTTAGCTTATCTTTTTACTTGCTTTTGGAATTCTTTTGTTCTCTCCAATTCTACTTTTATTTCCAATTACGTAAAAAAAAATACGAAAGAAAAATTTAACTTTCATTGTACGTTATTTTTTAGCTTTTACCAAATGTCAATATATTTGCAACGTATATAAATAAACGTTACAATATATATATATAAAAAAGAATTTAATAATTTTATTTAAATTAATATATATAATGCACAGATGGCAAATTATATAATTTAAAGTCTAAAATCTAAAAACAAGATTGCTTTAATATAAAAGAATAATTTTAAAAAAGCTGTTAATTAGTTATTTTTAATCTGAGAATGAAAATGATTTTCTATATTGACGTAATTGCAAACAGGCCCTTGGGTACAAAGTCCAATAAGAGTAAATTAAAAAAATACTAGTGATAAATTTTGAGTTCCCGTTCTAAAGAAAGCTGACCAATAACGATGGAAATAAACACATGTCCACAGAGAAAAGTCATCATCGCCAATAAAAACAGTACCAAACCAAGTAAGATTGATCCTGGAATTTGATAATAAGAATTCACAAAAATATAAAAAGAAAACTTTGAAGTTGAGATTTAGATTTGGATTGCTCTTGCTGATTGCATGTTATTTAAATATATTTATAAGCGTATTGCAGATCATCAAAATGTAGGGGTCAGCAATAATTTACATTTCCTATGCTTACACCAGCTGAGGCGGTCTCCAGAGTATGATGGTTCCCGGAAACTGGCTAGCAACGGTCTTGTCTCCACCTAGAACAGTATGAAATGGAAAGAACTTTGAATTGTGTCAAGGACTGCAAAGACGGACTTTACTACAGCATTGGAAAGTATAATACGAACTTTTTCAAGTAGTAATTTTAAACATCATTTAATTTTAAAAGAAATCTTTTATCTGACAAATTTTAAATTATTTATTACATTTTTATATATGTGTTTGATATCATTTCCATTCTCGTAAATTTCTTTTAAATTAATAATTTAAAATAGGTATAAATGGCACATAAATTCATAAGATTATGTTAGTTTAAGATGTGTTAATTTTGGGCTAATTGTTTCATAGTTAAATCGGTGCTAGTGGATAAATGTACGGATGTTTTATGTCAATGCAATCTGAGTAGGTGCATTGGATACTAGTTTCCTTGTACCGCGTTAGCATACAGAGCATAATATCCACCTGAACGTATGGCCTTCACGTTGTCAATGATCATAGACGTATTTCCTATGCCATTGATTTTCTTACGCTCTGATTGGGACAATAAGCCAGAACAGACCGCTATTCCCTTTTACAGAGCATCTCTTCTATATATATTTCAATAATTTTGTTTTTGTGTCACCAATTGGGCAGTGGATCATTCCTGTCTATTGGTGAAATTTATTAATGATTATGGGGAAGATGCTCATTCCTTCTTACCATGATTCGTTATTTCTCTAATGATATCATGCTACAGATGTAAATTCCTGTTAGCATGGTTGTGTTATGCTAATAATCTCATCGTGCATTGGTCACATCGGTATATCAGTAAGCTAGCGTTGGTTTAAATGCGAGATTTTAGCCTAAGGTTAAAAGGGAATGGGGTTAGTTATATGCATAATCTATGTCGCATATTCACCCTTATTAAAATATTAAGATTGTATTAAAATCAATTAAATGCTTCCAACTGTGCATAAAATTCAAATCAAATATATTCATTAGTTAATTTAATTTTCAGAAATTTTCCTTTTAATGTGTGTGTGCGTAATAATAAAATGTTTTGTTTAATTAAATTTTAGCAGTAATTTATTTTATATATTTTATTAATATTTAAAATTAAGAATTAATTTGAATATAGTGTGATATTTTAAGCTCAGCTTCTCCCTGAGCTAATGATTGGGGCTTTCAGTTTGATAAAAGAGTAACCTCTCCTGTTTGTATCTGCCTACTTTTATAAATATTCTAGGTTTAAATAACCTAGTGGCGCTCCTGTATGGCAGATTAGATTAGGGAAATTCTGTCAACCATTATAATATATCAAGAAAAAAAATTGTTCAAAATTGAAATAGATATTTTTATTTTGTTTTTCTAGCTTATTTTTAATTCCAAAATAACTAATTCATCATAAAGTTGTGCTTTGTGATAAAATAAATGAAAAAATATACAAAATATATTAATAATTTGCATAATGTGAATATTAGGCTGATGTTATAAAGTTTTATTTTGATTATTTAAATTATGATTTTTTTTTTATTGCATTATTAGAATGTTACTTTATCATAGGGAAAATAACACTTTATTTTTAAATTCAAAATTTGAATCCTTATAAATTTAATGAAAGTATAGTACATTTAATATCTTATAGAATTTCATCTAATGCAATCATTAATTCATTCATAATGTGAATTATATATATATTGAAATATTTAAAATTTAAATATTTTGAAGTAAATTATAAAAATCCTAATCCCTTATTCTTTCCAAAATTTCACGAATATGACAACTTTTAAATAAATAATTCCACCATGATGTTGTTCCTCAATTTGCTTTTATACTATTAAAATACTGAGCAATTATTTTAATGTGAAATGTTTAATTTTGTTTTATATATATACAGTTTTTTTTTTTTTTTAATCTTAGGTATCCGTTATCATTTTCATCATTTTATAAGAGGCTTCACTGCTCAATCTGCAGATAAGGCTCAACTTGGACTTGGTCATAGTTACTCCAGAGCTAAAGTGAAATTCAATGTTAATCGTGTAGATAATATGATTATTCAAAGTATTTGTTTATTAGATATGTTAGATAAAGATATCAACACATTTGCAATGAGAATCAGGTATGTGAAAGTTAGAATATTAAGTTTTATATTGTCTTTTATTGTCATCTTATTATTATTTATTCTTTTATTACAGAGAATGGTATTCTTATCACTTTCCTGAATTGGTCAAAATTATCCCAGATAACTATATATATGCAAAGCTTGCATATTATATTAAGAATCGAAAAGAATTAAATGAAGATAAATTGGATGGATTGGAAGAAATAACAAAGGACAGAGATAAAGCTGTAGCCATTTTAGATGCTAGCCGATCTTCAATGGGTTTGGGAATTATTTGATTTAATTAAAACTATAGACTTTAAATTTTTTTTTTTTAAATTGATAATTTTTATTTTCCACTTTAGGCATGGATATTTCGCCAATTGATTTGATTAATATTGAAGCTTTTTCGAAACGTGTAATATCTTTGTCTGAGTACCGGAAAAAGTTGCATGAATATTTAAAAGAGAAAATGCATAACATTGCACCTAATCTTGCTACTCTTATTGGAGAACAGGTATTGTTTATTCTTTTTTTTTTTATATATATATTTACATACATTTCTTTATAGATATATTTGCACATAATGCTTACTATTCTTAGATCCAAGGCTCCTCACTGACAAAGGCCACAAGCCAGAAACTAGTTTGGGGATATTGGATGAGTAAGCACTAAATAGGGATTTTATGCACAAATCTTCTTGCATCCATTGATTACTCTAGCTTGCACTGGTGGCGCTACTTTATGGAGAGTTTAGCCCCTGTGTAAAGTTGTTTAGTGTAGATTTTGATTTGATAATACTTTTTTCTTTTTTTTGTTTAATGAGCAGTAATTATTTATAGTTGCTTTAAAAAATACTTTTCAAAAGGGCTTATAAAATTTGAGAGATGTTTATTTAAATAAAAAAAACTACATTTTACTTAAGTCTGATAATCTTTAACAACATTTTACATAAGAATAAAATGCTAATACTTGTTAAAAATAATATTGATTATATGTCTAATTACTAATATTTTCAGAAGCAAAACTTATTTGAAATCTGTTAAAGCTTATCTTATTTGGTTTATTCATATTTTTGTAATTGAATTTAAGTGATGCAAATAGTTATTATCTGATTAATAAGTTTTCTATCATTCCATAGTTTAATGATTAAAATTCACGGTACTCACTTTTAGCTAAAGATGCCACTCTATGGCGCGGTTTTCGCGCCAAAACACATAAAAATGCTGTTTCCACGGCCAACACGTTCGAACCCGCGTTTTCTATAATACAACTTTTTTTGTTGTGCTACAGAATGCAGGCCGCTATATCGCGTCCCAGTACAGCATGTATGTCGCATAGCAGCAAATACATTTTCCGAATTCGCACAATTTATAAAATAATTACGGCTTGATGAGAGAGTTTGTATTTGAATTGTATTGAAATGTTGTTTTCATTGGATTTTTTTTATTTTAAACTATTGAAATGTTCAGATTTTTTAAAGCAATAATTATAAGACTTTTTACAACGTACTGTATTGAACTTTTATTTGGGAAAATGTTAAATATCTATGTTTTTATTGAGTTGCAATTAGGTAACGTGTCAAGTAACGTACTGTTAGTAACATTCCACGAGACAAGGAAGATTCTACTGTCTGTATATTTTTGAAATAAAAAAGAGCAGTCCGAAAAAAATATCCAGTAAGAAAAGTCCAAATATACAGGTTTTTTTGTAAATTTAATAAAAAGCAAATATTATAAACATGTTTAATAAGTAAAGAAGACATTTGTATGTGTTTGTTGTTGTTTAAAAAAGTTTGAGTTTCTTTCTTTTGTCCAAGTACGGATACGATTTTGAATTTTTTTATTTTAACATTACAAACAAACAGAACACTAACCCTAAATCTAACCGTAACAACTTTTACTTTTATTACGATTATTATTTTTTAGTTAAACAACTACACAAAAAAGTCGTAACACAAGTAAAAAAATATCCGATAGAAAATTGATAAAAAAAAAGCCGTAACACAATTTAAAAAGTATATGATATAAAAAACACGAATCAAATTGTAATTTGTTGATTTTATTTTACATTTATTATTATCATTTAAATTGTTTACGTTAATAAAAAATAATATTTAAAAAAGACGATTTTGTTTTGTTTTTATTTTCGCATTACAAAAAAGCACAGAAAAATTATTAAAATCAATGGCCCGTGAATGTTCATATTTTATAGTTTTAGCGTGAAAACGGCTCCATCCAACGGCATCTTTAGCTATAAGACAAGTACCAAATTCACATTATTCAGAAATCATTGAACTTTGAAATAATAAAAGAACTTGTATTAAGAATAGTTTACTATACTACTTTATCTACAAAATTATTGATTTTTCATTAATTTAGACCTGTAATTCATAATTGTATCTTTTATCAATTCATTTTTATGCTATCTTATTATTATACTAATATTTTTATATTCTTTTTGAATTACATTTTTATTTTTAATGTTGGTAATTCACTTTTATTGCAAATTCACTACAAGCTTTTCATTTTCTCTTATTTATAAATCTTTTAATTATTGTATATCTAGTCTTTATGTATATTATTGTCTTCAGAATGAAAAAAAAAAATCATTTTTTCACTACTTTTAAATATAATAGCATTATATTCAAAGTTTTATCAAATATTTAAAATATATTTTAAGAATGTATTCTAAAGTTAATCAAAAAAATTGTTAATATTTTCAAAAATCATTTTAATGAAAGACAGACTGCAAAAATGCTTTAAATTTATTAAACTATGCTGCTAATAAACATACAATGATGGACAATTTGGTAATAAATTTTCAAAGTTTATCAGAAATTTTTTCTATAGTTTTGGTCTTGATTTAAAAGAAAGTGAAAAGAATAAGAATAATGATGATTAATTTGCTTATGAATATTAGTAATAATCATTATTAAATTAAGATCATAGCTATCAACCATCCTTCACTCACATAATGTCTTCTATTATGCATCTAATTACAAATCAAACTCTTTAACTGTGTCAAAATAACAATGATATAAACATGCAGTCATTATCATTCAAAAAACTGTCCACTCTCAAAAACAATGATATATAAATTGATATAATTACTGCACAATATTTAACATTAAACAATAAAGCTATTATAAACATTAAGATTTTCTATTGGGATTTTTGTTTTGTAAACGGAAATTTTAATTTTAATTCTCAATTATAATACTCACTGTTTTAGGATTTAATCAATATAAGTCATCTCAAAAAAAAAAAAAGCAGTATATTGTTAATGTAATCATCATCATCATTTTCAATCCATTGCAGAATGAAGTCTCCCAAAGTTTAATTCCATTTCTGTGATCCATAATTTCTCTTCTCCACATCATCATTATAAACTTTTTTATTTCATCTATCCATGTCATTTATGGTCTCTTTCAGTCTTTTATAAATTTTTTGGAATCCAGTTTAAGACAGAATTGGATTATATTTTGACTAACAGAAAATACATATTTCAAGATTATAATGTTCTTAATAAATTTAACACAGGAAGTGATCATCGATTAGTAAGGTGTAAGTTACGTGTTAATGTAAAACTAGAGAGACAAAAATTATTAAGAAAAACAATATTTACAGTTGATATTCCTAATCTTCAGAAACATTCTAATGAATTTAAATTAGAACTTACAAATAGGTTTCAAGTGTTAGGAGATTTTGAACATGATTCAGATTTGAATGAAATTAATATGAAAATAACTGATACACTTTTAAAAACTGCAACAAACATAGCTGGTAGAAAAAATCAGCAATTGACTAATAAAATTTCTACAGAGACTAGAGAATTTATGAAGTAAAGAAGGAATATGAAGATAAAAATGATGTATTAAAAAGAATTGAATATCTCGAATTTTGTAAAATGGTACGGAAAAGAGTTGAAAATGATATAAGAAAGTATAACTGTGAAATAGCAAGGAAAGCTGTAGAAGAAAATAAAAGTCTCAAAAATGTTAAACAATATTTTAGTATTGGTAGGAAATTTATATCTACAATAAGAAAAAAAGATGGAATTATTACTAAAAAGAGAGATGACATCATGAA
The DNA here is from genome assembly GCA_028023455.1 of Epiperipatus broadwayi. Lineage (NCBI taxonomy): Eukaryota > Metazoa > Onychophora > Udeonychophora > Euonychophora > Peripatidae > Epiperipatus > Epiperipatus broadwayi. Next base: position 17,969,286 of record JAQFVV010000008.1, on the reverse strand, counting down.
ATTGGTTGAAGATTTTTATCAAGAATTATATAGTAATAAAGAACAAGTACCTCCTATATCTATTACATCTTCCGAATTGCCCAGAATTTTAAATGAAGAAGTGAGACATGCAATTAAGTGTATGAAGAAAGGAAAGGCTCCAGGAAATGATGGAATTATAATTGATATATTAAAAGAAGCAGATGAAGAAATAGAAACAATTTTAGCAAAGTTATATACCAAATGTCTAAATGATAAAGATGTACCGGAAGATTGGAAGAATGCAGTAATAATATTAATATTTAAAAAAGGTGATAAAGAAGATATTAGAAATTACAGACCTATCAGCCTTTTATCAGTTTTATATAAAATTTTTACCAAGATAATTACAACTCGTCTACAGAAAACTTTGGATTTCCACCAACCAAGAGAGCAATCTGGATTTAAAAGTGGTTTTAGTACAATAGATCATATCCAGGTATTGAGAGAAGTCATAGAAAGGACAAACGAATATGAGTTATTATGTTTTGGATTTGTAGATTATGAAAAGGCATTCGATTCTATACACATTTCTTCAGTGATTAAAGCATTGGGTCATCAAGGTATAGATCCAGGATATTGTCATATTTTAAAGAATATTTATACAAATGCAATAGCAACAATTAGATTACTTAATGATACTGGAAAAATCAACATTGAGAAAGGTGTAAGACAAGGTGACTCCATATCTCCAAAACTCTTTACAGCAGTGCTGCAAGAAGTATTCTGTGGATTAAAATGGGAAACTAAAGGAGTGAAAGTAAATGGAGAATATTTAAGTTATTTAGATTTCGCAGATGATGTAGTTGTTTTTGCAAATAATGCTTCAGAGCTGCAGGAAATGTTGCAGGAGTTAGCAGATGAAAGTAGAAAAGTAGGACTAAAGATAAATGTTAAAAAGACTAAAGTAATGTTTAATCGATTTGCTCAAAATATGAAAATAAAGATTGATTATGAAGAATTAGAAGAAGTTAACAGTTACAAATACCTTGGTCAGATTATTAATATAGATGGAAACATAATGGAGGAAATTAATCATAGAATTAAACTTGGTTGGAGTGCTTTTGGTAGAAATAACTTGATACTAAAAGGAAATATGCCTATGTGTTTGAAAAGGATGGTTTTTAACAAATGTGTTTTACCAGTTCTTACTTATGGATCTGAGACTTGGACACTTAATAGAAGAGCAATACAGAGACTTCAGACTACTCAAAGGAGTATGGAGAGATGTATGTTGGGAGTAACAAGAAGCGATCGAAAACGCAATGTATGGGTAAGACAACAAACAGGTGTTACTGACCTTATTGAAAAAATTAAAAGATTGAAATGGAGTTGGGCTGGACATATTGCTAGAAGAGATGATAATAGATGGACAATTGAAATTTTAAACTGGATTCCAAGAGATTGTAAACGACCCAGAAAGAGACCACATGTGAGATGGATGGATGAAATGAGAAAATGTGCAGGGGTATTGTGGAGAAGAGAAGCTAAAGATCGGAGAAGATGGATTAAACTTGGAGAGACCTTCATCCTGCAGTGGATTGATAATGGTTGATGATGATGATGATGATATCTCAGTTGAAAATTGATGCTGAATTATTGCTTTTTTGTAGTAGCTATTTTTGTTGCTTTTATTAGCAAAGTATTACTTATCTTATTGATCTCATATGTAATTTGAATCATTTTCAAAATCTGTCAGTAGTTTGAAATAAGGTTTGGAGATTAGAAATATCAACTATCAATAGTATATTTTTTAATAATTTTCATCTCAAATTTTGCATTAATATGTAGCTCACATTTCACTAATTGACAATCACTTTTTATGGTAAATCTATTAAGGACATTACAATCCTGAAATGTATATTTTTTTATTAATCAAAATATAATTCAAATCTGCTAAACTTTCATTTGTATGCTTCCATAGCATTTTTTTCAAAGAAAGAATGTACAGTTTTTCTGCAAACTCTATAAATCTATAACCTCTCTCATTTCTATCCCAATTTGCTCATAGCATTTTCATCTTTCAATTGTTTATTATCATCTTTCATTTGGTTAGTCTCCTATGACAATTTTAAAATGTTGGTTTATTTACTTTTTTTATAACAATGAGCACTTGATGGAGCATAAATCTGAATTATCTTAATTTGAATAACTATTCTTGTTACTCTGTCTGATATACCATCAATTTCCACAATGTTCTTTCACTTTTTATTTAAAATGAATCCCGCAGGTGCTACCAGTATTTGTGCCTATATATTGTCTTTTCACTTGCTAACATTCTATTTAATATTAGATAATTCTTCTTCCGATTTATGTAATCTTTCCGTCACTTGTAAGTGATCTACTGATATAAATAGCAAATAAAAGACTGTCATCAAATAGCAGCCTGGATCCGTATTCAGAGTATTCTTAGCACATACTTTGAATGGAATTTGCTTCTTTGGCTAGCAACTTTATTGCCTCCTGAGAGTAAAGTATATAATTTACGTTTTACTGTCATGATTAGGTACCCATGTGGCCACCAGAGGCGCTGGTCTGGGTCAACCACAGAAATACTTAGAGTAGGGGCCCCAAATGCAGCAATGCAAATTCCAGCAATAGGTGGTGCTGTTCACAATGCTAAGCACAGGAACATTCCACCAGCTGGCTGGCAGCAAAGCTACCCGCTTGATGGCACTGGTCGCAATGCATAAGCCCATTTAGCTTACATAGTCTGCTACCAGCAACTACCAAGAACCTAGGTTGCGCTGATTGCCCTAAACACATCTAGCTTATGTGTCGTCTGCTACCAGAAACTACCAAGATTCTAGCCCACTATGTGGGGCTGTTTCTCCACGTTACACACGGAAAAACAATGCACTGATAGAGTTTATGTACTTACTACTTAAAAGATGAATGGCGTATAATGTACAGGTGTGATTAATTAAGAAGCTACAACTATTTAAATATTCTTTCAAACTTAATAGTGTCACATGCTATTTCACAGTTTTAAAAATGGATGTATTTTTAAATTATTATTTTTTTAAAATCGATCTTTTTTTTTTTAATTATTTACTCTAAAAGTGTTTTTTTTTAAAAAAAATGTAATTTTTACAACAATCAGTTTTTTTTTTTTAAAAAAAAAAGCTAATTTTTTTTCCCCTTCTTTCAAAACTGTATTATTTTAAAAGATGATTGTTTGTAAAACTTTTTTTTCACCAATAATTCGAAGATTAAATTACTGGAGAAAAAGCAAATCAAACTCTCCTTTAAATATATTAAAATATCTATTCAGTTCAAATTTAGAGGAAGTTTACAGTACAATTTATGTATACACATACATCTATTATTTGTAATATACGATCTAAATAAATTTATAAACCATTCAAGGTTTACTATCTTTGGTAAATAATAAATTTATTAAAATTAATATTATACAGACTCAGAAATGACAATATAGCAAAAAGATTCTGTTTTGAAGGAAACAACACAAGATGTAAATTAATGAAGATAGGACAATAATCCAATGCTTTAATCACTGAAGAAAAGTTTATAGATTCAAATGCCTTTTCATAATCTACAAATCCAAAACATAATGGCAACTCATATTCATTTGTCCTTTCTATAACTTCTCTCAATCCCTGGATATGATCTCCTGTACTAAAACCACTTTTAAATCCAGCTTGTTCTCTTGGTTGGTGGAAATCCAATGTTCTCTGTAGACGAGTTGTAATTATCTTGGTAAAAATTTTGTATGTAACTGATAAAAGGCTGATAGGTCTGTAATTTCTAATATCTTCTTTATCACCTTTTTTAAATATTATTAATACTGCATTCTTCCAATCATCTGACACATTTTTATCATTTAGACATTTGGTATATAATGTTGCTAAAAAAATTTCTATTTTTTCACCTGCTTCTTTTAATATATCAATTATAATTCTACCATTGCCTGGAGTCTTTTCTTTCTTCATATATTTAATTGCATGTCTCACTTCTTCATTTAAAATTCTGGGCAATTCAGAAGATGTAATAGATATAGGAGGTATTTGTTCTTTATTACTATATAATTCTTGATAAAAGTCTTCTATCCATTTCATGATGTCATCTCTCTTTTTAGTAATAATTCCAGCTTTTTTTCTTATTGCAGATATAAATTTCCTACCAATACCAAAATGTTGTTTTACACTCTTGAGACTTTCATTCTCTTCTACTGCTTTCCTTGCTAGTTCACAGTTATACTTCATTATATTATTTTCAACTCTTTTCCGCATCATTTTATAAAATTTGAGATATTCAATCCTTTTTAATGCATCATTTTTTGACAGGCAATGTCTTCCAAATTATTTATGAGGACTAATAGTTTTAATTTTAACAGTATACTGTACCAGTCAAAACATGTTTATCCATCTAACACGAGCTGGAACTCACAAAATGTACTTCAAACCCAGTCAAGCCCGAGATTTAAGTCAGGGACCAGCCTGGATTCGAACCCACTCTCTAAGCCCCAGATCAAACACCTAATGGACAACATAACATTGATGGCACACGAGAATTAATGCTTAATCCGGCCCGCTAGCAAATCGGAGAAATCAATAAGACTCATGGACTTAAACATATATATAAACAATTTAAAAACTAGAGACATTCCAAAGATAAAATCTAATATATTTAATTAATAGGCGCTTGACTAATGAATAGCTATGGTCAATTAATGAATTGGATTGATTTAATAATGAGATAGAAACTGATATATGATGAATTATAAAATATATTTATTGACAATTTCATATATACTTGATATAACCCATTACTTAGCTTTGGATAATGCACGCAGGCATTTTATTTACTAAACAACATTACTCTAGGCCATTTAGCAAAATAAATTTGTGGCTATTATTTAATTGCACTAATTTTATGCTATATAATAAATCACTACATTCCACTTATTAGTTATGCCCTTTCATCATCAGTTCGAGTGGCTATTATACATGTAATCAAACCAAGTCTGGAGTGAAGCTTAATAATACATCCGATTATGATAAATTTATATATTAAATATGGGCATATAAAGCCTCACAGATAGCTTTAGATCGAACGGGTTTTCAAGAATGCTTCGGTTCAACGTGAGAGTTGGCTATAAAGATTTTACTAATACGCTACGCACAAGTAAAATATAATAATAAAGTGACTCTGCGGATGGATGAATAGATTTTAGGGTTTTCGTGACCAACACCGGTTTACCCAATGACCGATTGTCATGCTGCTAAAAGGGAACCTTTATTTGGTTCATAAGAGGCGGGGGACTTACGTACTAATCTGGCCCTTAGCTACTGCACTACCGATAAGAGAGGAAGATGGACTGGATTTACCGTGGCTCCATCTTATATATATATATAAAAAACACAGCACAACAATAAAATATTGATAAATTTCACATCCGCCAAGCCGAAGTATATTAAAATTAAATACCATACATTAAATGAACACTAGTTTATCAGCTTAATCAAAAGAGCCAACTCTTCTGTAGCATGAGAAATACATATATGCTACTGACGGGAATATATATATACACAAACTTTACTTTATCCCGTTCAATCTCTTAGTTATCTATAATTAATAAACTTTTAAAGGGGGAAAGTATATTTAAGGGACTTACGAATACTTTAATAAGAAAAATATACTTATGATTACACTCCAGGCTAGTTTAATCTTTAGTAACATAATAATTAAAGGTTGAAAGTTTGGATTTATAAGCCACATTTTATATTTACATTAATTATTTACTAAATGACAAAATAATAACGAGCACAAAGGGTCGCCATTATTTATAAATTAGGGTTTCGAAACTGAGCGCTAAATGAAGCTATAATTAATACAATACAAAGATTTTAAATAATATCTTCAAAAAGAATATATTTCGTAACTAAATGCACGCCGTTTCGAGACATAGGCATAATTAATAATAACTAAAATAAGCAAGAGAGAAATAAATATAACTGCAGTGATTAAGTTATATAGCAAAACAAGAAGTTAATAAAGGAAATTAACAAAAGTATGTCATTTATAGAATTGAAATATTATTGATAAGACAATTTAGAAAGAGTTTACAATATAGTTAGCTAACCTGATTTTGAAGCAATAATGATTATTTTGAATTTTACACAGAGCTCTGCGATTTTAATAATTTTAAAACAGTTCTCCTATAGCTGGACTGGAGATACTCGAGCTGGAACGAAGGTGAGTTCTTTGGCGGCTTATGGCATCTTCTCTTTAGTTGGGAGACGATTTAAGATGGTATTCCTATAGCTGGACTTGGGGTAGTTGAATTTGAATGAAGGTGAGTTCTTTTAACGGCTTATGGCATCTTCTATTTATTATAAGCTTGTTAAGGCAACGTTGGTTGTTGCTCCGGCCTTGGATGGATCAAATTCCGATGTTCGATCATGGGAAAGGCAGCAAATTCTTGCCTGACTAGCAGGCCATAGCTAAATTAACAAATTTTCAGCTTCTCGTAGTAACAGCTCTTCAAAAGCAAGATGGAGTATCTTCCCGCTTAAAATCTAGCCTATTTATATATTTCCATCAAGCCTTAACACCTTTTTGGAATTTCGTTTGCCTCAGGACCAATCGACTTTTAATTAAACAAAATCATATAATCTAATTTCTACTACTGATAAAGTCTCTGAGGTGTTATTTTTAATTTACTTAAAAAAATTATTAAAATATATAAATTATATAATTTTGATTCCGATTTCATTAATTAAATTTCTTTTTAGGTGTTATAAAATGTTATGGCTTAGCAGATAGTAACGGTATTCTGATTTAATGATAAAATCTTTTGTTGAAACAAATTCAATCAGTAAACTAGATTTTACTTTTACCCCAGGTGCGGTCACTAATTGATTTCTTGTTTACACAAAATTCCCATTTTTAATTATAAACCGATGACTTTTATTTTAACTAGATATAAATAACTTTTAACATATTTTCTTTATATTGTTTATTTTAAAAAAAGCAAATTTGACAGATCTTATAAAAAAATACTTTAGTTTCAGTTATATCTATTAAACATTAAATCAGAAAACTGTAAATATATTATAAAGAAAACATTTTACATTATTTTTATTTAATCTTAAATATTATATGTACAAATCATTATGCCATAATTTCATGGTTTAAATTATCCATCCACATATGAATATAATACAAATATAAAATTTAGAATTGACTTATAGATTAATAAAATATTTTATGAATAATTATGAGGATTTCTACGCTATAATTTTATCAAACCTGTCTAATTATAGCGTACTTTTGTATGTAAATCTATGATGCCATTCAAGCAGCCATGATAGCAAATTTCACTGCTCGACTTATACATAACATTTTGACATTTAGAATAGGTTCGAAACTAGTTCAGATGAGTAGGTCATTAGGTTGATGGTGAAACGGAAAGGGATTGGAAGGTTTCCATTTCAATACAAGCCTAACATAAGCATCAAACATTCATATCTATTTCAATGGACCCTCATGCATTCAGTGTTGCTCTTAATAATTTAAATGCAGTTGACTGCAATGTTTTTTCTTAATCTTTTAAACAAAACAATCCAAATTTCAAAAATAATTCCTCAATCTGTGTTTGTTTTATAGACCATGACATTATATTAAATGTATATATTTTTTACCCTGCAACTTAAATCTGTTGATGGCACTCCCTCACATATCTTGGATTACTGTCCTATCTTCATTAATTTACATCTTGTGTTGTTTCCTTCAAAACAGAATCTTTTTGCTATATTGTCATTTCTGAGTCTGTATAATATTAATTTTAATAAATTTATTATTTACCAAAGATAGTAAACCTTGAATGGTTTATAAATTTATTTAGATCATATATTACAAATAATAGATGTATGTGTATACATAAATTGTACTGTAAACTTCCTTTAAATTTGAACTGAATAGATATTTTAATATATTTAAAGAAGAGTTTGATTTGCTTTTTCTCCAGTAATTTAATCTTCGAATTATTGGTGAAAAAAAAGTTTTACAATCATCTTTTAAAATAACAGAGTTTTGAAAGAAGGGGAAAAAAATTAGCTTTTTTTAAAAAAAAAAATCAATTGTCGTAAAAATTACATTTTTTTTAATTTAAAAAAAAAAAATCACTTTTAGTGTAAATAATTAAAAAAAAAAAAGATCAATTTTTAAAAAAAAATAATTTAAAAATACATCCATTTATAAAACTGTGAAATAGCATGTGACACTATTAAGTTTGAAAGAATATTTAAATAGTTGTAGCTTCTTAATTAATCACACCTGTACATTATACGCCTTTCATCTTTTAAGTAGTATGTACTCAAACTATCAATGCGTTGTTTTTTCGTGTGTAACATGGAGAAACAGCGCCATGTAGTGGGCTAGAATCTTGGTAGTTTCTGGTAGCAGACGACACATAAGCTAGATGTGTTTACGGCAATCAGCGCCACCTAGGTTCTTTGTAGTTGCTGGTAGCAGACTATGTAAGCTAAATGGGCTTATGCATTGCGACCAGCACCACCAAGCTGTCAGCCAGCTGGTGGAAGGTTCCTGTGATGTGATGTATTATGGCTTCTCCTTAAACGAAATCAAGAATATCTCAGCAATTATGCCCAGATAAACCTGTTAGCAACTTTATTTTACATTCCCCACTATAAATTTACCCATAAGCTGCTCTATCCCATTTCCACAACATAATCTTTGTCAACTCTATAACCTTTATATCTAAATCCTCCTTATCTTTTCCCAAACCCAGCATAAAAACCAATAATTCATTTTCTGTATAATCACTCTTTTCATATTTGTTTTTCCACAACTTCATTATATGTACCCTTTCTGTTTTCAAACATTTACATTCAATTTAAAAATGCCTAATATTTTCTATTCCTTCCTTACATATTTACAAAATAAATCACCCATATTTTTCCATTTACATGTATATTCTTTTGTAGCTAAAGATCCCGTTCGAGCCTTAAACAATAAACTACTTTCCTTACTATTATCATATTCTGTTTATTTCTATATATATTTAAACTCTTTTTACTCTCCATACTATTTCTCCATCTCTCTAACTCCCTAGTCTTTATTAGTAAATTTATTCTTTTATCCCATTCCTTATTACTATAACACTCAATAATCCTCTTAACACAATCATCCCATCTTTTGTACAAATATACTGTAACGATATATAAATATGTCCTTACATTAATTTAAAATAAAAACTTAAAAGTTCACAAATAAAAGTAAAAAACTAAACGCTAAAATTAAAATGTTTGTTAAACGTATATACATTCGCACAGAGGCCAAACTTTAAAAATATTTTTTTTAAAAAAACAAATAAGTATTTGAACGTACTTTTTTATAAAAAAGTACAAGATTTAAAAATAAAAACATGTATTAATTAATGTAATCTGTAAATGGAAATGATTGTTTATGAATTATCGAAAACCAAACTGGACCTTGGGCTCTTGTATAATTAAAATGATCTGATGAAAGATAGATAAGAAAATAAAGAGAAATTAGCTTGACCAATGGAAGCACTAAGCCTTGGCTCGGACCCTAACGAAAGTGATGGATTAGTGACGTTTTGTTGATTGAATCCGTGTGGATAATATAAAAAGGGAAATACAGTTTTTTCTGACAGTTCCAGCGTTTTGTGTTTGAGAGATGTGGTAGGACGCACATACCACACACTCTATTTAAAAAAAAGAAAATGAAAAGACTGTGATACCTTGAACCAGCTATTGCCATCTCCAGAACATTATCTTCCAATGGAGGTCGCGGGAATTAAAAGCAGAAACCTGGACTCTTCTGCCGTGAGCTATTATGAATTTTACAAATTAACAACAACAAAAAAAAGTAATTAAGAACTTTCGTCATTGTTTTTTTTTAAAGATTCAGCTAATTTAAATTTTAAAATGAACTCTTATTTGATTTTCAAATTAATAATTGATTGTTTAAATTTATATAGTTAAGTTTTGCTAAAATCATTTCCATTTTATTATTTTTATTTGTAGTAATATATATTGTAGAAATTATTAAATGCATTACATTTAAGTTTGGTATAGACGTTGCATAGATTCGTTAGCGGTTGATTATGTTGTGGTTTTCACAGTCGATTAGAATATATAAGTCAACAATGTCACTGCGGTGTCTTATGATGAACACCAAAGGGTCTCCTGTATTCCCTCAGCAATTGACGTTATCAATTGACTTTGTATTTTGATCGGTTGTGTTTAATTTGGAATGTTTTTGACCGTGGAATCTATGCAGCCGATCTATACTCGACATTATAAAACAAATAGTATAAAAATAATCTGTGCAAACGTATTTAAATGTTAAATTTAAGTCGGGCGTGAATGGCTATATAGTTTTGTAAAGTTATATTAAGGGAGGGTAATCTTAGGTTATTCATTTCGTAGTTGAATTGGTTCAATGGATTGGATATATTTGTGTAATTGTAGATGTAGTATGAGATCCGCTACGGGCAGGATTATATAATATATGCCACACACCTTCTGTTTGCCTATGGATGGGTTTGTAAGATGGCAAAGGACTGCAGTCCATTCCTATGGAGTTTTATGTTTATTGTTCTACTCGCCAACAGATGTAGCATTCCTGGTTGGTAGAGAGACAATTTTTTCTCTAATTCTACTTGCTATTCAGATGTACATTCCTGACAGTATAGTATTTTGTGTTGTCGTATTTTCATGCTACATTGAATACATAAATGTATCAGATGGATTGGCGCCGGTTTGATTGCGAAATTTGTTGCCTAAGGTTAAATCAGGGAAGAATATTTTCTTTTCAAATGCAGATCTATGTAGTCTATTCATACTCGACTCACTAAATAAATATTAAACTCATGGTTGTAATTTACTTAAATGTAAACTAAAGATTAATAGAAAAATCTAAAATGTTGAATTTATTCCTCAAAATTTAAATGTTATTTTATATGTGCGTAAATAAATATTTTTATGTGTTAATTTCTGGCAGTGGCTTTTATTCTTTTATATTTAAGATATAAAATTTATATTTTATTATCTCTGCTACTCACTGAGCTAGTGACAATGGGCTAATGACCAAAATATAAAATAAAGTGGAATCTTAACAGCGCGTATCTGCCTACTGTATAAATTTTTCTAGGTTCAAATGCCTAGATGGCGCCCTGGTAGTTGCAGATACGTAGATTGCTGTCTCCACTATTGTCGTTATAATACTGATATAAATTCTTTATCCAAATCTTTTGCATACCGCATTACCTTTCTCACCCATCTTGTTACCTGCCCTTTACTCATACCCCAATTAAATACTATTTTAGATATTCTTTTATTATCCATAAATTGCAATCTACCAAACATTTTCATTTTACTTTTTGCATCTCTCATATGAAAACTTGACCATCCCATTTCTCCTTGAATTGCCTCACTTGCTGTCCATACTTCTGCATCCAATGCATGTCTTCCTACTTCCCTTTGAGCTTTTTCTAAGTAATCTAATATCTCTTTACTAACATATAATGCATCATTACCATATGTTAACCCTGCTACTGCAACTCCTTTCCATATAATTCTAGCTACATCATATTTATTATATGAAAACACTGTTAATTTCTTTATCAATCCCTTTCTTTTCTTTGCTTCATTTATCAATTTTTTCTCCCATTCATCCAAATAATTTTTCTGATTACTTAAAATAATTCCCAAATAACTATATCTATTCACCACACTTAACTTAATATCTCCCAATAAAAATTCTACATCTTCTCTTTCCCCAGTATTAACCATCATTATATTTGATTTTTTTTCACTAAATTTAATCCCCATCTCTTTACCCACCCTTGCACATGTCTTCAACATAACTTCCATATCTTCTCATTTTTCTGCGCACAAAAATATATCATCCGCAAAAAAAAGACCTGACAAAATATATACTCCCTTACTACCTATTAATGGTATCTCTATCCCTCTTCCTAATCTTTCTATTGCTCTTTCTATCCTTGCCTTAGTCCCACATCATTTTTAACTTTAATTGATTCTATATTCTCTAATTGATATATATAATAATTATTTTCATATAATTTTTTAATAATATCTATTAAAGCTTCATCCATTCCCAAATTTGCTAAACTTATCCATAATGTATTTCTGTTTACTCTATCATATGCCTTCTCTATATCTATAAAACTCATATATAACTGTTTACCTGCATTCCTACTCATATCCATAAGTTGTGTAACTACAAATAAACTATCTCCTATACGCCTATCTAATCTAAAACCTCCTTGCATTTCCCCCACTACATTATTCCCTTCCATCCATTTTACAACTTTACTAGCCACCTATCGGCTGGAATTTGCATTGCTGCATTTGGGGCCCCTACTCTAAGTATTTCTGTCGTTGACCCAGACCAGCGCCTCTGGTGGCCACATGGGTCAAAAATCACAAGTATCCATGATTATAAATATTTAATAATATAATAAAAGATCTTTCACACACACATTCATCTTGCCTTTTAGAACATTTAGTTGGTGTTTCTACTAAGAACTATCAGGCAATTAAGAAGAAAGACCATATTTCTTAGTCTTAAAAACTCAGATGCGCACTGATATGTGTTGGTGAGCAAATTATCTGCATTTGTTTATCATATGAATAATCATATAATAATTACTGTTGCAATGACAAAAATGTAAGGAATGGACATTAAGAATTTGGCTTATTTCTTTAAAGCCTCAAAGAGGAATACTAAAAAAAAAAAATGTTTCAGCATTTTTAAAAAAAGAGCAAAAAGATTGATAATATATCAGAAGTTAACAACTACAAATATGTTTGATTAATAATGCAGATGATATCATAATAATTGAAATTACTCATAAACTTGTGTATGTGCTTCAAAAGGAAAAATTTTAATAAATTTGTCTTACCAGATATTTATTTATAGATCTAGGATCTGGACACTTAAAAGAAAAGAAATACAGAGACATCAGATTATATATTGAAATATGAGAGAAGTAAGTATTAAGTAGCAATACATTAGTATTATAAAGAAATCACATGAGTAAGAAATAAGATATCACTGACCTCTTTTAAAGAATTAAGAGTCTGGAATAGATTTGAATTGAACCTATCACTAGAAGCAATGATAATAGATGGACAACTAAAGTCTTAACCTAGATTCCAAAGGACCATAGAAAAAGATTCATATGTGAGATGAATTGATGAATTAATTTTCTGGAGTGTATCTGAGAAGGGAAACTATGGATTGGAAAAAATGAAATAAATTTAGAGAAACTTTCCATCTTGCAGTTGTTTGATAGTAACTGGTGCTGATAAACGTATCAAAGGATTGTAGATCTTTATGTAAGGAGATAATGAGAGAAGGTTGTTATAATCATCAATGTTTTGTTTTTTTAAGTAATATATAATTTTTGGAGGAAAGGAAATGAATATAATATATTGGATTCTATTGATGAACTATTAAAATTGAAATGCAATTTTTAGGGATGTGATTTAAGAATTATAAAATAACATTTTTGATTTAAAATTAATTACATTTATTATTATTTTTCTTAAAAATTGTAATAAATTACTATTGCATATAATAATATTTTTTAGGTTGGAGCTCGTTTAATATCTCATGCTGGAAGTTTGACAAATTTAGCTAAATATCCTGCTTCAACAGTACAAATATTAGGAGCTGAAAAGGCATTGTTTAGGTATATATATACAAGATGTTCTTTTTTTTTTTTCTTAATATTTTCATAGTTATTAGGAATGATATTTATGATCTAATAAAAATCACTTAAATAAAGTCAATATTTTACCAATCAGAATATTGGATAGAATATTATGTACATTCAATGCATTTAAATAAAGGAAATGGAATTGTATAGTGACTAATTTTATAATTATGTAATTCTTTACAAATTATAAAAAAATATTTAATCAGTTTGTGTTGTCATAGACTCATCTAAAATCATTTTGATATTTAAATTAGTGTTATCATTTTGCATCAATATTAATTTTGTATTGCCATTTGTCAAACTTAATAATAACAGTACATTTAGATCATTTATATTCAAATTTAGACAGCTTTCACTGTTGAATAATGGTAGAAACAGAATGAATCAAAGTTTTCTTAACAAGTAATATTGATTAAGGTTCAAAAAATAATATCAATATTGAACAGTTTATATTTTCAACAGAATGTTACCGAAATCTTATTTACATAAGGATAAAGCAAAACTCTGATTAGAACACTATAATAATACTAGTGAATATTAGCGAATACTTGGTAAAAAAAATAGCAGTTCATAAATATTGCAACAGTAATAACAAAGTAGGGAGATTATGATTTAAATATAAAAATGTATCTAATTTTGAAAAGATTATATCTTAGGAGCATACAACATGCAGTATGGTTTAAATGTTAAAAATTAAGCCCAAAAACTACTGAAGTTAATAAAATCTTACTAGTATATACAAGCGCTTTAACACACTGGGTGAAGAAGCTGTTAATGGTAAGAAAACAAAGAGAGTAAATTAATGCAGGCCTAGCGCTTTCGAGGTTTTGTCCCTCATATTCATGGCCAAAACAGATTTTAAATCGTTATTGTGATATTAATAAATGGTAATGTATATAAATGCATATGTAAATTAACTTGTCCATTTTCTGGAGATAGCGAAACGTGTTGCGATTATTGATCGCGTTGCTATCGTTAATGATAAAATACACTTCTTTTATCTTCATTTTGCGATCGTTAGCCTCAGTGCACACTATTTTGAGGTTGGAGGGTTCAAACATATGGCTGGCCTGCTTCTCATGTTCAAAAAATATTGAGATGTTATTGTTGTTCTTTTTTGCTCTTCTGTATGTATACATGTGCTGAACAGCTCTATTATAGGTAGTGGCCTTGGTTTCCCATAGTATGTGGTGCTGCATCCAGCCTAAGGGCATGAAATGCTATATGCAACTTGGGGTGTTTGAAATGGATTGATTCTGTCCTTTGCATTGTTAATGAGTCTGTTAGTATTGGGGGGGGGGGGTACGGAAGCCGACTTAAAATTCATTAGCTAAAGTTTTTATAATAGATACTTTGGGGATGTAAGGAAGGGAGAGTGATTTGAGATTTATCTTTAATAGTGTTGTTAATGAATGGAGAAAATTACTTGGGGAAGGCAAGATCTTTAAAAAATAAAATTAACAATATGATATATTAAATTTAATATAATCATGAGGCAAAAAGACTCCTTTCCTATCTTAATAGCTAATTTAGGAATGTAATTTTGCTTTGTCACACATTATTTTTGCATTAATTGAAGCAAAATATATATTGGATATGTTGATTACTTCATGCTCTTAAATCTTATCAGTACCATAAATGACATTATAGTTATACTATGAATTAAATATTTTCTGTGCCTCTAAGAATATCTTGAAGCTTGATTCACCCTTTGATAAATGCTATTAGGATATACTTTCATCCTAATATCTATATTTCTATAAAATACTTTTTTTTTTTAAGTTTTGATGTCTGGGAAGACATTCTTCACATAATTATGATCGATTTTTTTTTTTTTTTAAATTCATTTGCAAGCATTTTCTAATTTTGATAGTAAATGTATTTATGTTTTGATAAGGATAATCACGTGTTTCTAGGGTATCTAATAATTTAACTAAGATGAATGAATTCTGTCATTATCAGACACTGCATCATTACCTGAGACTTCAGTCTTAATTATTATTAGGACTGTCAGCTCTGTCATATATGAATCTCTTCTCATTTTCAGTATGTATTGAATACCTTAATCTTTATTATACAGAACAGGACTAGAAGATTGCTGAATCAAAATGATATACACATTCATGTAATTTTTCTAATGTGAAAAGTTATTTGCTATTTGTGGATTTTCCTAATGTTAAAAGTCATGCTAATTGCCACTTACAGATACCACCTTTTAAACATGGTGTAAAATAAAACAAGTTCCCATTTTGATTTAGAGGTTATTCTAAAATACAGTTATACCAATTAGAATTAAGAAGCCTGCTAAAAAAAAACCACAACATTAATATAACTATCATGTACAAAGTCAGTCTTATGATGAACATATAATATTATGGTTTATCAAATTTGTAATGCTAAGAATATAAAACTATTTTATGGAACAAGTATGAATACATTCCTAAGACAATATACACAAGATTCTCAAAGGATCATTTAAATAAACCTGTAAATAATACCCCTCTTTTGTTATATCAATGCCAATCCATTTTGTCAGATAAAAGATCTTTGATCTGATAAAATAAATTGGCAACAATAAGTGGTCATTATTTACAAGTTTATTAAAATGATTCTTTGGGAATCTTGCTTGTATGTAGTTTGTATTATTAATGTATTCAAACTTGTTTGTTTTGTGAAATAGACTTTTAAGCAATAATATGTATGTAAGATAATTTTTTTTTTATAAAAAAAATTATTTCCTTTTGCACAAGTCTTAAATGTATTAAAAATTGTCAACAATTAAAATAGGTAAACAGTAAATTTAGTTAAAATTTTCAACAATCTATTTATCTTCTAAAAATAATCTATTGAAAGCTAGATAATTTTAAGAGATATTTATTCGATTGGTAGAACTTTATTTGCAATATTTTGCATTTTAATATTATAATCAGCAAAAAAAAAATATATGCTTCCATAAATAATTGAATTGTTTATCACTCAGGAATCATATGATATAGCATCAGAAGAGACAACTGAGGTGCAATATGTGGACTTTTGCCTCTAAAAATCTCTCATAATAAATTTTGCCAAATAATGTTAAACAATTTGTGTGTGTTTCTGATAAAGTTATTTTTCATTTTTAATTCTTGGATTCTGTTAATTGAATAATGTTTGGAAAAATAATTTAGCTTATGTCAAATTTGCTTGAATAATTAATCAAAATAATTTACAGCTTGTTTTTTTTTAAAACTTTAATATAAAAGCAATAACAATTGATACTAATTTTAAGATAATCAACAAAAAAAAATTCTATTTGCCTGGATTTTTTTTTATCAATAAATCCATTAATTAATAAATAAATTAAATTAACATTTAAATATCACGTGATCACCATTTTTTATGCTTGCTTATAACTGTTATTAAAACAGGCAAAACTCACATATTGCCACACACTGGAAGCTAGAGTAATCAATGGATGCCAGAAGGCTTGTGCATAAAATCTCCATCTGGTGCCAACTCATCCAATTTTTCCAGACTAGTTTCTGGCTTGTGGTCTTTGTCAGTGAGGAGCCTTGGATCTGAGAACTGATGAAGGCCACAAGTCAAGAAACAAGTCTGGGGATATTGGATGAGTAGGCACTAGATGGGGATTTTATGCAGAAGCCTTCTGGCAGCCATCGATTGATTACTCTAGCTTGCAGTGTGTGGCAATATGTATAGTGAGTTTTGTCTGTTTTAATATTTAAATACAAATATAATCAATATACCTCCCTTCAGTCATCCACTCTATCTCATATAACTGATTAACATGGCCACACACATAAGAAAAAGATAAATGATCTCCAATATATTTATTTTGTGCTGAACCAGCACTCATCAGTTGGTTCAGATTATTATCTCCCACACATATATATAATCAGTGCTCAGTTTATATTAAGATAGCAAATCTTCAAACTTTAATGGATAGACTTCAATATACTCCACTCTCCAACTCTTCAGCCTGCCATACCATTGAAAATCTGATGATGAAGCCCAAATCCTTTGTTAATGCCTATATTATTGTCATTCCCATGTTGACTTTAGTCAATCTGATCTCTCGTGTATAGGACCTTGTTCATTTAAATACACAGAAGATGGAGGGATGGGCAGAATACAGGCTGAATTTGTAATATTTAAATACAAGTATGAATAATATAACTGCAGTTTAGATGTAATATAAGGGATTTGAACACAGATTTTCAAGTTCCTTTCAACCATCCACTGTATCTGAAGAAACATTAAAAGCCAAAAAGGATATGTTAAATAAAATGTCATTTGATTTTAAAATTAATATTTTTTTACTAGTAGTGTTAAAAAAATTATTACTAAATTCTTATTTATATAATATAGTTAGTAAACAATAACAGAATCAAAAATTCATCATAAACATTTTATTCAGTATATTTATGAGGGGATACCCAAAAATAACTGGAATTTTGTAACAAAAAATTATGTATTTATTTTTAGGCCCTACAATTGAATCTCCTTCAAAGTTCTGTCCATTTGATGCAATACACTAGTCAAAATGTGTTTTTCATTTTTTGAAGTAGTTCTGAAATTCTTGCAAAATGATACCTTTTAATATCTCTACCATTTTTTTCTTCACCACTTTGAGGCATTTTTTAATTCAGGGGACTGAAAAGAAATTGCATGTAGCCAGATTGGGTGAATATTGTTGATGGATAAGCTGGGCCATGCTGTTTTTTAATTAAAAATTGTTTCACACCCAAATCTTTGTGCACTGATGCATTGTCATGGTAAAACTTGCACTGCTCACTTTGCCGCAAATCAGAATATTTTTGTTTTATTGCAACATGCGAACATTTCAGAACTTGTAGGTAAAATGCCTAATTGTTATGAAAGAATTCTGAATGAACAATGTCATTTGCATAAAAATAATCGTCTTGACATTGGACTTTGCTGGCCATACTTTTTTGGGATGTTGTGAATTTGACACTTCCACTTGTACTTTCACCAGAGCAATTTGCTTTAAGCTGTTTCAAGCATTATAGTTGTATCCCCTGTTGTTTTCCCTAACAGAAAACAGAATTTCATGGTCTAATTTTTCAGTCATTAAAGAGCTTGACAAATAAGTAAAGTACACTTAACAAGAACATTTACTACATAACACCATGACTTCAATGAAGATTTGATAGAGGGAAGATCCCAGAAGAGGCATCTAATGGCAGAAGGATGTACTACAATGCATTCACAGTGCTCTAGAGAATGATTCTGGTTATTTTTTAGTACCCTCTTGTATATATGCTAAAATGAAAATTTTCATAGACTAGTTATAAAAGGTATATTAACTGAGTTCATTCATGTGTTATTAGCAATATTATTGTATCAACACTTTGCCTGAATTGCACCTGTCACATCAAGTAGATGAAGAATGTTAATTTAAAAAAAATTTTTAGAGGTGCTGCCAGCAACAACATATGAAGTAAGATTAAAAGTCCTTTCTGTAAAAATAGAAATTTTTAAAAATATGATGGGGGAGGTTGATTTGACAATAGATGAATTATTATAAAATTATCAAGTTTTTTTTTCTGAATAATGCGTAACTTATATGTGTTATCACATTTGTTGATAGTGTCTCATTTTTTTTAGAATCTTAGTGGCCTCTGATTTTCCTTTGATAATGTGTGTTATATCCAGATAAGGTCTTGGTATTTGAAGATTCTGTAATGTGATCAATATCCATAACATGGAAAAAGACTTGATAATAATAACTTCTGTCTTACTGCTTTAGTATATTCCAGTTAGTCATACATACATGAGAAAAACTTCCTGGATCTTAAAAGGAATTGAATTCTTAGAAATGAATAGAATTTTTTTTTTTTTTTTGATTAGCAGTAATATAGTTTTTATATTACATATTCCAGAATATATTTAACACTATTTGAAATTTCTTTTATATGCAGAATATATAGCTTGTTTTGAGTCTAAACTAAGGTTTTATTAATGTTTTTTTTTTTTAATTATTATAGCTATCAGAATAATTTTTATATAAATGTTATTTTTTCCTTCTAGATTGGATTTATTTCATTTGGGCAAAAGAGAAAATTTATAATGGAAATAGATACAGATGGGAAACTTCCCTTCCTTGTATTCATTATAATATGGAATGATTTTTTGTCACTTTCTATTTTCAAAAAAAAAAAACCCCTCCCCCCATCCCACATTTTTTCTCTGGCAAACTTTTTTTTTTTTACTAGAACAGTTAGTTAATCTTATAAATAAATCTGACCTAGAGGAAAAATAAGTTATATATGCAGTGCTGTGATACTTAGTGGTTATAATACAAGAATCATAAATGATTCTTTAACCGAGGGACAAAACAATGGTAATGAAAAAAAAAAAAAAATAGTTGTTAAAGTTTTAATTTATATATATAAAAGAATTAAAATGCTAGCGCAGTCAAGCAGTACTTATTATTAGCATTTTTTTCCCCTTGTTATGGATAAATAACAATATAGATTTTTTAAACATCAGGATTCTCTTCAAGGGTGACATTCTTCACCAAAGAAAAATCAGATAAGCTATCAAGATTATTAAGAAACCAGAATGTATCAACAAATGTAATGATAGATCTGAGTGACTCCCATTTGAAAAATTTTTTAAAGCATATTAATTAAAATAATTTTTCATTTTATATTGGATTCATCTAATGACACATACATTTTATATTTTTTAATAAAAATTTTGTCTTTATTTGATGGACTTTTAAAAATCTTGTTCATTGTATTGTTGCTTGCAGTGCCTTGACAATGATTTTCTAAAAGAACATTCCTTATGAGATGCAGGTGGGATCCAGTTAAAAAACATTGGTATAATAATAGTGTTACGATACCCTGATAAATCCAGATAATATATATATATACTGAAAAATAAAAAGTTATGACATTCTTTTTAAAATAGTTCTCTGCAAGGCAAATCCTCTCGTCAGGTTTGCTAATTTCAGTGTGCTATAACTTTATGTCATTTTTCATTGTTTACCATCCTGCCCATAATAACTATATATCTATTTACTGAACAATACAAGCTGAGCTGGCTATCTGGGGTAAAAAACAATTCTGATTGGAATTTCTATGTTTTCACCAGCCTGGATTCAAACTGAACTCATATAGGAATGGCAGGTGTATGCATTACCACACCATTCAAGGCTTTTGCATATATGTTAATAAATGAAAAAGAGCTACAATATAATAACTCTTCCAAAATCTAGATATTGAAATTCATGGATATCAGTGAACCATAAGTTAAATATATTTTTAAACATGAACACATATATAATACAAATTGTTTACTTAAAAATAAAATTTAAGTAAATTAATAAGCCTAATTGTAATGATCTGCTGATTGTTTTTTTTTTTGTCTTAATCCATTAGCTGTTTAATCCATGATAATTGCTATCATTAATTTTTAAAAAAAGATTGCATTCAATTGTTAAATGGAGAAAGTAGAGAAATCTTTAAAAAAAAAAAAAAGAACAAAAGTAATTCATTTAAAAAAAAAAAGATATTCATCTTTTAAGTGGTGGAGGTAAAAAAAAAAAAAAAAAAATCTTTTTGTTTTTCAAAGATTTAGATTTTTATAAAAGATTACATTCAACTGCTGTTTGGAAATAATGAAGCAGGAGAGATTTGTTTTAAGTCTTAAATTTTTTTAAAAGATTACAATAAATTGCTAAGTCAAAAGGAATAAGGGTACTTTGGTATTAGAACTGCAATTAAGGGGAGATAGGAGACCTTTTCACACGACAATGTGTAATGTCGCGATGAAAATAATCCCTGCGATACATAACAAAGCGTGTTCTTATCAGCGCGATCTTATTTTTGCAGTACTTCGACACTTTCAGTTATTCTCTAGATTTCTTTCTGACTGAGCTTTTTTTGAGTTGTGATTTTAATTGCGTATTCAAGAATCCATATTGTTGTTAAAAATGATGAATATTTGGAAATTACCGAGTACGGAAACAGATGCAGGGCTCTACTTTCAACAACAAGGCATCCTGCCATTAGTGAAAGTGTGTCCGAATGGACATAACATGAGCTTGTACGTGCACACCTCGGACAAGCAATAGCATTGTAACGTCCAAAGTTGCAACACTACAATTGGCATTCGCAGAGACGTAATTGGAAGTTTCAAGAATTCTTATTCTAACTATAATCCGATTCATATACAGTTGGTCTCAGAAATTAACTTCTGTTGAATGGAGAGAACAAGCTCAGATTAGCAGGTAAAACAGTCATTGACTGGAATAACTATTAGAGAAGTTTGTACTAACACTATGTTAAAGCTCATGGAAATTGATGAGAGCCTATTTTCCAGAAGAAAGAATCAAGCTTAATGACATGAAAGAAATGTTTCCGCCAGGATAAATAAAAACCGTAATAAAAGTATAAGTAATATGTATTTTTTTTTTATTGGAATTTTGGCTTAATTTCTTTATTAAAAAAAAAAAAACCATGTTTATTAGTAGTAATATGAAAATCCCAGCATACTTTGCAATGACATGGCACATTTTCGGGGCGAAAATTTTTACTGTAGATCTCCATTTTGTATGGTTATATCTGAAAAATATAGTTTTAACGCATAAATTTCTATTATATATTACACAGAAAATATCATAGAAATATAGTTAATATATTTTTATAAAAATTACATAAAAGTCAAAATCATTTACTGTTTTAAGCCCATAAACATGTAAACAGGTGCAATAGGTCTAATACATGCTCCGTGTTGCAGCTCTAATACCAAAGTACCGCAAAAAGAAACCTCTAAAAAAAAGTGACTCATATGTAAATTGTTTTGAATTATATTAATTGTAGAACAAAAATTTTAGTATCTGTAAAAAATAAACTTATACAATATTTTAAAAGTATATATTATTATTAATAAAATTAATTTATAAAGTACAAAGAAAGTATGAAAGTAGTTTCACATATATATTTATAGGCAGTAAAATTAATGTTTATTTAAATTTTCAGTACAGCTCGACTGCTTTAAAAATATGTTCATAATATTAGAAGTCCTAAAAGTTCACATTCTACCTGTTGTTGTAAATTTATATTATTTGAAAAAAATTATCATTATTTTTTCATGTGATGTTTTTTAATCATAACATCTCTTATGCTTTGACTAAAAAAATTAAAATATCTGTAATTAATTGGTACTTTGATATTAAAGCTGCAATGAAAGGGGAGGGGGGTAGGAGGTCTGTTCACATGTGTTTGTTTTTTTTATCAACACGATTTTTTTTGTAATGCTTCGACATTTTCAGTTACTGTCCAGATTTGTTTCTGACAACAGCTATTATGTTGCATTGTGATTTTCATTGCATATTCAAGAATTGCTATTCTTAAAAAATTATGAATGTTTGGAAATAATTTTGTCAATCCAGAAACAGGAGTTCACACCCAAAATATTGAGAGACTGTGGGGTTCTGCCAAATGGTGAAATAAGCAGCTACGAGTGACAGCAAGACAACACCTGGACTCCTACCTAGTAGAATTCATGTGGAGAAGAGTACACAAAAATGACATCTTCATTGCAATACTGAATGACATGAAAGAAATGTGTCTGCCAAGATAATAAAAGCATAATAAAAGTCTGATAATTAATATGTATTTTTGTGTGTGTGTGTTTTTGGTTTAATTTGTTTATTTAAAAAAATAACATTTATAAGCACTTCTATGGAAATTCCAGCATTCTTTGCAATGTGCTATATTTTCGGAGGGAAAATTTTTAGTACAGATCTTCATATTCTGTGGTAATATTACATATCAAAAGTTTGGTTTTAATGCATCAATTTATGTTATATATTACACGGTAAGTATTGTATGACTATAGTTAATATGTTTTTATAAAAATTATTTAAAACCAAAATCATTTACTTTTTGTTTACTGCATATTTAAAGTAACAATTTTTTTTTTGTTTAATGGCGTCATTTCATTAAGATTGCAAATCACTTTTTTTTTTTACATTTCAGTTGTCATTTTGAAAAGTTGTTAGTGTTAAAACTCATATATATTTAAATGTCTTATTCAAAAGCATACATTTATTATTGAAAATGAGAAACAAAAATCAACATTTTATTAAGGTCACAAGTCACATTTGTATTTTTTTTTTAATTTCAAATATCATTCTTAAAAGTTATTGTTGAAAGTTGTACATATTTGAATGTTTTGTTAAAAATCATACATTTCTTATTGAAAATGATGCATATATTTGTTTAAAATCATACATTACTTATTGAAAATGATACATATATTTATTATGTTTGACTATGTTTTTACTTTTCCTTATTTTTAGAGGTGCAATACAGAGTATGTATTAGACCTACTGTGCCCGTTTCACATTCGTATCAAATCCCCCTGATAACTTTGTAAATGTTGCCTTTAGATACCATGTATAAGGATCCAAATACACATGAGTTGTTTTTTTTTTTTTGCCAAAAAAATTGCGTACTAGATCCACGTACACGTTATTTTGGTCAGATCACAAGATTACAAAGCTATCAGCACATTGATACAAATGTGAACAGGCACAGTAGGGCTAATATATGCTCCATGTTACAGCTCTAATACCAAAGTACCTATTAATTTATTTTTTATTCATTGAATCACGAATATGTGAAACTAGATATGGAAATACTGGCACTGGAATTGGGGGGGGGGGGGTATTGTAATATATATATATTAATTTATCATTTCTGGATACTTTTTCAGTTAAATGCATTTTTAAAAATTAAAATATTTATATTGCTACTATTTATTGAATTTCCTCTATACTTATCATGACATCATTGTGTTATTATATAAATTAAGGCACATGAACTCCTTTCTCTCTAATTACTATTTGATTATAAATTATGTTTTAGAATTTTTTTATATATCTATATCTTGATTTTCTTATATTTTTTATTCTAATTGCAAGATTTGTTTTATTTTTAGAGCAATAAAAACTAGAAGTAATACCCCAAAATATGGTCTTATTTTTCATTCAACATTTATAAGTCGAGCTGGTCAGAAAAATAAAGGACGCATTTCAAGATATTTGGCCAATAAGTGTTCTCTTGCATCTAGGATAGATTGTTTTGCTGGTAATTTTTTTTTATTATTATAATTATTTGATAAAATAGATCGGAATTTAAGTTATTAATTGAAAATTTTAGTGAATGTATGTACACATATATTAGTAAATTGTATCTGCCAGTCTTTTTATGTATATATTAGATTTACTTTGCATTATGATGGCAATGTTTTGTTCAAAACTCATTATAAATCAAAAATAAAGCATAAAAATATCTAATAAAAGATAAAATTGGGAATTGATAAGGAATAAATGTCTTACTAAGCATATTATTGGTATTAAGCATAGTAGTTAATATTTTAAACATTTTATCAAATTCATAATACTCGTACTTCTTGAAATGACAGTGATATCAACATTCCACTAAGTCATTTTTTAAAGTCAAAATAAAGCAAATTTTAAAAAAATTCACATGTTAATATAATGTACTTTTTTTTCATTTATTCTATTATTTTATCAATTTTATTTTTTTTGTAATTATGCAATAAATTATATATATATCGTTTCTTATAGTCACTTCCCAATAACTTATATGACCATAATGTTGTCAAAAACTTATAAACACTTAATCAATCGAATTATACATAGTTCGCAATAATAGATAATTAGTTTATATGCATTTTAATTTAATATCATCAAATTGATTTTCAATCACAAATAAAACTTCTCAAGATGCCATTTTTAAAATTAATCATATAACAATAAACATTCTACCGCTTTATACACTCTCGTGGTCATCACTAGAAATAAACCCATGAAAAAATAAAAAATATTATTTTTATAAATTTACACATATGTATAAATCCATTATATATTTTCTTTCTTATACGTACTATTTATCATCAAATAAACAACTCCTCTCTTATACTATCAATACATATACATTCATATATATTACATCCTATTTTCTAATATTGATAATTTCCCTCCCAATTTTATCAAACCACTGACCATATTAATATATATATACATCCATTATACATTTCTCTTATTCATCTTTTTTCTATCATAGCTACTATCTATCAACCAACAAACAATTCCAGTCCTATACTATCAATACATATTGTAACGGAATGGAGAATCAATGGTTTGATCCGGGGTGATGGCAAAACATCATCAAAATAAAATAAGATATTTCAAATAAGTATGAGATACAAAAGATATTAATTTAAAATACATTTATTAAAGCAATGTTTAATGATATTAAAGAGAGCATTAGATCCTGAAAACTCAGAGATCAGCCCAGTTAACTCCTTAGAGCAACTATAAGTATAATTAAATCCACCAGCATTATAAAGAAATATAAGTAATACAAGAACTACTCAAGAGAAATAACCATTCATCATCATGAATGATCAATCAAAATGAATCACTAGTCTATCTTGTGACTGAATTTATAATGGGTCTCCTGTAGATTAGGCTAACTATTGAGACTTTACCAGCATGGGCAATTATTTTCAACATAACTTGGATGCACCAATTAAGTGCTCATCCAGCAGAATACATAAAAATCAAAACAATGATACTGGGACATTAAAACATGCTGATCATCATCAATGTTCTGACCACTTAGTGCTATTAATGCACTGGCCAACTATAAACTTCATTTTTAAGACTGAACTAAAATAAAATAAAGAATATTATCTTAGCACCAATCTAGAATCAACTAGATGCCCATAAATACTAACATATATCCCCATTCATATATTCAACTGTTATACTCAAATCTAGCTCAGAACATAAGCTCTATAACTTATGGTGACCAAGAGATAATGATGCAATACAGGTTTAACAATTGAATTCAAGTTTATTAACAATAATAAAAAGAAATGATATTAAGGTCTCTAGAATATGGCTATACATATAAATTAAGTCATTGATTTTTGATTAATATACATAAATAAAACAATTACATTTGTGATTTACAAAATACCAGCTCCAGGGAAGGAACTAAATTAGATTTCAACATTTAATACAAGGATTAATTATTAAAAGGAAAAGGGAGAAGAAAATTCTAATTTATCAAGTTTTAATCATGAGACTATGAGGCCAACTATCAAATATAGTCTATTTTTTACATCTTATTGAAAATATATGTATTATATGCATATCAGAATTATTAATATATAAGTTATACCATTTGTGGACAATGCAATAAACAAATGGATGCATTTATAGGTGATATTAAAAGGGATTATGATACTGTTATTTGTAAATGACACAGGAATTACTATTTGTTGAAATTTGCATTTGGATATACATATAAAGGAAGTGAATTACACAATTATATATTTCATATTAAATATATAAAGAAATTAAAGTGAATTGCTATAGTTTGGGAAATTGTACTGATTATTACAAAAACCACACTCAAATCCTTTTGTATTATTATTTCATTTTAATTGGATACTTACAAAACTATACTGATCTTGTCTTACAACCAAATATGGTGAATACTTGAATATTGAATATTCCAATAATGTTAGAGTTTTCAATTTTATTATATGTATGTAGTGAAGAATCATTTCATATGCATATGTTTATATAAAGCAAACAATTACATTATATACACATTCAGCTAAGAGAAGTCATCTTAAGTTGCTAAAAGTATAAACAACCATTGAGTGAAGTTTACCAAGTGAACTTATTTAAGTCTAATGTTCTAACACTGACCATAATAAGTTAGCACTTTTCTTTATTAAATTATTGTTAGCAGAATTAAGCTAAATGTGTGTCTTCCTTTGATTTGAAATAGTAATATGTTTTATATTATTCATAGTGTAAATACACCCAAAGTTATAATTTAAATGTTATCTATAATATCTAGTTAAATAACCTAGATCTTAATTACAAATATAAATAAAACATTGTTTTTCATTAAATTAGAAATCCTATTTTTATATATTATTCAAATAGGTATATAAATTTACATATAGTAACATTACTACAATTTGTCCATCAATGTTAGATACAGGTTTAAGAGCTAGCAATAGTTATTAATCAATGAGACTTATATTATAATTGTGTGAATGGGGATTTAGGTTTTTTCATACACTTATATGAACTTATTGTTATCAAGCATATTTCGTAGAGTCTCTAAATCTTGGGCCATATAGGATACTGATTTCTAATATTAATTGCTCATTTAGGGACATTTGTATGAGGTAGGTGTTCATATTTTTTTGGCATTTAGCTGAGTGACTCAAATAGGAACCATAATACCCAAGATTAGTATAATCCACATAAGCACTTTATATATATATATAAGAATATTTTTTTGGAGAATAAGTACTTTATTTATGACATATCATTGACTATTTTAATAATGTAGTAGATAATACCATCAAGATGAAAATAAGATATGTGTGTTCTAAAATGCTAGAAGCCATGTTTTTTTTTTTTAATCCTTAATTGGTAAAGTGATCAGAAGACGTTAACAACAAGCTAATACTAGTTGTTCATATAAATATTTCTATATATTGTTTAGAGTGAGTGAATAGATAAGTCTTACATGTACTTTTTTTTAGATATGGAGGCCACTAATTTAGAAATAGGGCCTGAAACAAGAATCTCAGATTTATTGAGAATAATGATCACAAAGTTTGAAAAATTTGATAGAAAGTTTGAGAGGTTTAGCAAAAATCTAATTAAAAAATTAGAGGAGCAGAACACAGAAACTAATAAAAAGTTTGAAGAACAAAACAGAGATTAATAAAAAATTAGAAGAGCAAAAGATAAAATTAAAAGCAGATTCTAAAGAATTAAGAGATGACATTAATAATAGATGCAATGCCTCCATGTGTGATTTGCACAATTGAGGCACGATTTAGAGGTTAAATTGAAGCAATCAGAAGAAAGATGTATTGCTAAGTTATGGGGAATTGAAAATGGAGACTAAAAGGTTGGAAAATAAATTGGATCTAATTCAAGAAAAGTTTGAAAAGGGCTTTGAAGATAATAAAATAAGATTGAGTACAGAGCAAAAGGAATTGATAAAACAGCAGGGCAAATCAAAAAGAAATAAGTTTTGCAAGAAGAATATAGGAATTTTAATGTTGGGATCAAATACTCTTTTCACGCTCTGTGTAAGACAAAGAGATTTAAACTAGTTGAAAATGCAAGAGTACTTGAAATTAAATTTCATGGGAAAAACAGATACATTTTATTTTGAAGAGAGTGCTATAATGAGTTCAAAATATACTAATAAAATTTATTTAGATGAGGTAAATAAATATTGTGATTCCAGTTATGACTGAAGAAACTTTAGAGCTGATGATAAAATTGCATGGCAATTATATGAGATAGGTTTTCATAAAAGATTCGTGAATGATGTTCATTTCTGTAATATGAATCTTAAAGATTTTTATGTAGGTGTATGTGCTTATAGAAGATTATTTAAGAATCAAAACATTACAAATAGGTTTGGTTCTTGTCAAACTATAGCAAATGATGGTAAAGCAAACATAATATGTTTGGTTTATGATAGTGTGAATTTTAGATCCTTTATTGTTACATTAAAGCACTACATGAACTTGAGACTTAGAATCGCAATGTTATTAAATCCAGCAATGACACTTTTATATGATGATAATGGTATTTTGAGCAAGTGGAAGTGTATTTTATCATCTTTTAAATAATGATACAAGAATTCAGGTAACTCTTAATGTTATTTTCATTTAGATTTGGACAAAAATATCCAGCTTTGTGAAATCAAAAACAGTTCTTGATAATCTTAAAAATGAAAAGATACTAGGTACTGATAAAATATCTGTAGATGTTTTAAAATATGATGACTATATGTTAATTTCAAAAATATTGGAATTTTTTATGAATATATTGTGCTGCCTGATCTTAAGAATGGTTCTCTGCTAATTTATAAAACTAAAGAGAATAGACCAATGGTTACCAGAGACTCATTATGGTTTAAAGAATCAAGAAGCACTATAGATGTGTTTTTTATTGTCAGGCAAATGTAAGAATGATATCTGGAACAAAGTAGTTATTTATATATTTCCTTTATTCATTTAGTCAAAGCATTTGACTTGATTATGGCCATTGCTTGAATTTAGTTATCTACTAAAATTTATTCCTATTATGTAGCTTCTACTTATGGAATAAAAGAAAAGAGTTATTACTACAGATGAAAATGTGAGAACTTTGTAATGAAAACTAGTGTTGAACAAGAATATGTACTTACTTTAACATTGTTTTTAATTTTAATATTAGTGGTCTTTGGAACTGTTTATAGATGGCTTAGTGAAGGAGAGATCAAGGTGTGATACAGATTTGATGGTGGAATTTAATTTGCATTGGTTAAAATAAAAATCAAAAACTTATCTTTTTAGTTATGGATTTATAATATACTGATGATTGTGCCATTTTTGCTAATTAAAATAATGATCTACAGAATGTATTTAAAGTTTAAATGCAGCATATAAAGATTTTGGTTTAATAACTAAAGTTAAAAAAAATTCTTTATGAGCCAAAGTGGAAAAAAATTCTCAGTAACTTTTAAACTTGGCTAGTCATTGACTTGAAAATTTAAATCAATTTTAAATATCTTAGTAGTTTTATAAGTAGAAACATAGTTTTAGATATTGAGGTTCAGCACAAAACCATTATGCTGATGCTTTTAACAATTTAAAAGATGAGTATTTCTTTATAGGGAAATAGCTATTATAACTAAATTAGGTATAGATAGCACTGTTTTTTATCTTTTTTATTATATGAAAGTGAGACTTGAACATACTATCAATGCAATGTAAAGACATAAGAAAAGTTTTTTTTATGGTTGTTCTGTAAAATTTTTAAAATATAATTGAAAGATTATAAAACCAACCAATACCTTTTTTATTTCACTGGATGTGATTCTATAGAGTCCATTATTGGAAAATCACATGTTTGTTGGATTGAACATGTAAAATAAACTAACAATATGAGACTTTCTAAAGGATTGTTTTTGGTGAACTTGAATATAGTTTTCATGGGTGAGATAGACTATTTATCTTATAGGAATTGTTTCAAAGACATTCTAAAGATATTTTTGAATCTCAGCTTATTAGCTTAAATAGTATAAAGGAAGTAAAGATGGTTTATAGATGTGGGTATAAGTTCATTGCTCCTCATTGAAAGAGGTCAATAGTATAGTCTGGGAATTTACTATACTATTATCATCTAATGTTCATTAACTCAAGTTTTCAAAAATGGCTCTGTAATGTAAATAGAATGAATTAATACTCTTAATACTGATGTAAGAAGATAAAAATTATGATACTTTATTTGGCATTATATATATTTTTTATTTTAAATATAAAGGCTACATTTTCTGCACCCATAGAAACTATATCTAAATATAATAAATATTAAATTTGTTTAATAAAACTTCAATTGATTTGAGTTTTTCGTATTATTTCTTTACCACTAATAAATAATATAGTTCAAAAAGGAAAATAATAATATGCAAATTGCATTTTTATTTTTATTATTATTCTTTAACAAATATTTGAACTTTTTATAACAATTTTATCTTTATAATATATTTTAGATAAAAATTTTTGAATACTTATCATTAGTTTAAAAACCAAATAATTAAAAATTCTTTGTGATTTTATAGAAATACCAACATCAGTTTTTGGGCAACATCTTCGACAGCAAGTTGAAGATCGTCTTAAATTTTATGAATCTGGAGAAATTCCTAAAAAAAATATTGATGTTATGTCAGAAGCTGTTTCAGAGGTGAGAGAAATATCTATAAGTTCTTGAAACATTTTTTGTTTTTTGTTTAACAATATAAATTGTGATTTATTTATTTTTTATATGCATAATATTTTATCACAATTATGATTTGCAATAATACAAATTAACATCTTTTCCCATCTTGATAGTGAAATATTTGTTTGTAGTTTGAATATATAATGTTGCTATCATTACATCTACTGTATTGAACATGTACTGATAATCCTTGATGAACTGGTGGGTTGCTCAAATGAAACACTTATGAGAATTTAATTTGTTCTTTTGCAGTGTAATTATGATTGTTAGCACTGATTACAACATTGATTTGAAATTAAAATACAACTATGAATAATAAGTAGGATGGAAATTTATTTTCATATAATTATAGAACAAAAAAAAACATGATACTGTAAGATAATGCCTATTAATAAATATATTTTTTATAAATTTTATAATTCAGTAAATTTATCAATATGATTTTTGATTTTTTTGTAATTTGATTTGCTTAATTTGCAATATAAATGCATGCATTTATCAAATTTTTTTTTTTTAAAAAAGAAACTTAATTTTATGTATGTAAACATTCAGCTTAGATTATTTCAATTTTGCTCCAACTTTTATTGTAATCTGTATTTCTTGAGTTGGCAATTTTTATTCACATTTCTAACATTGTAAGTTAGTAAATAAATACCAAGTATTACTGCAGAAATAGATGTTTACTTTGTTCTTAAGATTTTTCTATATATACTTCCAATAAGTTAAGTAGATAGGGTAATTATAGCATCATATTATTACTATAATATAGATAGCCCAAATCTTGTGTTGCCTATTGTATAAATGATTGATACAACTTCAGTTTATCCTCTCATCAATTATGCAAAATATTCTAATTTTCGAAGTTGATCATATCTTTAGTATAGTTTGAAATTTAACTATATGGCAAATGCTTCATATTGTTGGATAGTAAAATGCTTTGCTTTTATGAATTTTTAGTAAACATTTTATAAAATTATATTTATTGATCAATGTTATCTATATATTTATCTTTTTAGAATTTTCAGTCTGAGTTCCATGTAATTCATCTATTTCTAAAATATGAATGACCTAATTTTCTAGTAAATTTTATGAATATAATGTGTGAATAAATATTGTATGCATAAATTGTCTGGAATAATGTAACATACTGATGAGCTAAATCTTATTAAGAAAAGTGAAAGAATACACAAAAAATCTTAACTATTGGAGTTGAAACTGTTGTGCTACAACAATTATACAAACTTTTATGTAGTTATGCAAATACTATTTTAAATAAATCAAACTAATAATAACAAATTAAGAATTATAAGCCTGTCTCTCAATCTATTCATATATTACAAGTATAAATAATGAATGATGTCAGAGAGTAGTGTCAATCTTTGCAATAATAAGTTTTGAATCTGAGCTATATTGATTGTGTAGCTATGTAATGGAGGGTGGGATTATTTTAATGAAAATTTTAAAAAAAAAATTTTTATATGAAATTATAGTGTTATTGTAATGTAGGGATATGCATTTGTTAAAATATTTTTATTGAAAATAACATAACTTTCAAAATGGAGATAAAAACTAAACCAAATTATATCTATAATTTAATTTGTGGTAAATGTGTAATGTATAATAATCTGAACAAAAAAAAAAAAAAATTTACAAAATTAAGAATCCAAGCTTTTTTTTTTTATTTATATTTTATGTAAATTTTTGTAAAATTGTGTAATATTATATCAAAATATATTGTAAAAACAAGATAGTTTATTGGATTGATTTCTGTTTGTCAGTATTAGTTTTCTGCAAAAAAAAAAAAATGCATAGCATGCACTCAATTACATATTTCTTTTATGCATTATCAATCATCTTTTTTTATATTTCTACATTGTAACCTTTTAAAGTCTTTTGTTCATAATTCTTCTACCTTTCTCTATGTATTCAATTTAGTTTCCCTTTAGTATCATAATTTTCATTATAAATATCTCTTTTCAAATACTCTGTTAATTGCTTTGACATTTCAGATTGTAGCTGTTCAACCAATCTTCTTCATGCAAAAGTCTCATTTCTAATAAAGTATTTAAGAATTCTTTTTAAATTTAGACTACAAAACTATTTTTAAAGGTTTAATTGTCACATTTTCTAATTACACTTTTTGTCCCTATTTTCATCATCAAACTATTTTCTAAATATTCCAATCATAAATATCATATATTAATGTTGAATGTGCTTGTAATGGAACGCATGCAAATACCATTAAACATGAAAAAATATACTTTTCTCTTATTGTCAGAACAATATCAATTAAAAAAAATTTAAGAAATTATGATGTGACAGCCAACTATAGCAGTGAAAGGATATATTCATCAAAAATAAAGCTACAGTAATAGAAAACAATAAGAGAGATCACTTTATTATGGAATCGTCTGTAGGATTTGATATAAATAAAACTGATTTTGAGAATTTTAATTGAGACAATTATATTAATAATAGATTTGAAAATTTTCTTGAAAAAGAATTAGAATCATATCTTTGTGTATGTATATGTATATTAGATATTTTAAGCCTTGTTTTTAGTTTAAGAATTTGAAGTAACTGTATAAAATCATTTTGCTTATGTTTTATAATTTTATCTTGTGTATATAAGAGTACATTTTTTAAATTTATATTTTTGACTCCTGAGAATGCTATACTTAGTAATGTTTTCTTTTTATTGATAGCATTAGTTTTAGAATAATGAATGCATATAATTGTGAATGATTTTAATTCTATTTGATTTGCTACATTGTGTAAGATGAAAATAAAATAATCCAAGCGTTCATTAATTCAATAAATTTTTTTTTAAAAAAAAAATAAAAACGTATTTAACAAATAATG
Source organism: Epiperipatus broadwayi (assembly GCA_028023455.1). Classification (NCBI taxonomy): domain Eukaryota; kingdom Metazoa; phylum Onychophora; class Udeonychophora; order Euonychophora; family Peripatidae; genus Epiperipatus; species Epiperipatus broadwayi. The sequence goes on along the minus strand of JAQFVV010000008.1, from coordinate 17,934,757 downwards.
TTACCATTAATTTTAAGAATTGCAATTATCACAATCTGTTTTGATAAAATATGTTTAGATAAAGCAACAACTGTTATTGGTAGTGGTTTCATTATTTATACAGATTTGAATTTGTTGTGATTCTGAAAAGATCCTTTCAGCTTACACATTTGTTGCTGGAATTATAATTAAATTGCATATTGTTAATATAAAATTCAGATATAAATCTTTTCTAAAAGTGCATCAATTTTTTTTTATGAGTATGTCCATTTTATAAGATTTTTTAATAGTCTACCTTTGAAAATATATTAGAAGTGTTATTAATATTGTTGTCTGATGATGTGAAAACTAGCGCTGAATATAGAAATTTTGCTCTATTTTAATTTGAGTTTTCTGTGCATATCAATGAAGTTCATTAAATAAATTTTATATTGTGGATGTTTGTTGTATTTGATCATGGAAATAGTTTTTATTTTAATTGGTAGACTTTCAAAAACTTTTGAATAAACAAAAACTGTTTTTTTTCCCTTTCATATTTTTTTTTTAATTTGAATTCGTATTTTATATATATTTAATTTACAACTGCAATGCAATAGTAGTCTGAAAGTTAATAAAATACTTAAATGTCAGTACTTGAATAATGGAAAAATAGACTGTGATCCTCATATTTCGATACTTATTAGATATGTATTGGAAACCTTTTTTAGCTCACTTTTTTTGTTATAATGATAATTTTTGTGAATAATTGGAAGATATAATTTTTAGATATACCTTATATAGTTTTGATCTAGCATCGGAAATGGTTGATTATTAAGATTTTGTTTATTATATATGCCAGCTATATCAGATGAAATTTAAAATATTTATAAAATAAAGTTATACAAAATAAAAAGCAAATACCAATATTTTCATTATTAAAAAGAAATTGTTGCAAATCTATTAAGTGAATACAGTGTTAAGCACAGTTATAATATATTTCTAATGATTAATGAATTAAAAATTTTGATTTTTTTTGTGTTTTTAGTTATTATTATGTATAAATTTTAAATATTAATGATTTTATCCCGAGCCTTTTTTACTGTATTATTTTTTTAAATATCAATTCATATGTGCATTTTATTTTATTTTATCTAGGCTGCTGTTGTGCAAGCTGCCATAAAGAAAAAGGAAAAAAAAGCTAAAAAGAAACGTCAAAAGCTTTCTTTGCATACAGGAATAGATGAAAATGCTGTAGAAGATGTGCATAATTTATTTAAAGAAGAAAATGAAATACCAATGGAAAATCAAACATCAAGCAAAAAGAAAAAGAAAAAACGTAAATCAGGAGAAAATGATGTAGATTTTTTTGAAAAATCTTTAACTGATGCAACACATGATTTTAATATAATGGAGCCAATGGTGGAAGAAGTATCAAGTAAGAAAAAAAAAAAAAAAAGGAAAACATTGGAAGAAAATGTAAGTCAAGAAGAATCTTTTAATGGTACTGTTGAGGATAAAAGTTTAGTAGAAGAAGAGTCACCACGTAAAAAGAAGAAGAAAAAATCTCGAATGCAAGATGAGTGATTTTTTCATTCAATTTTTATTTTTTTTAAAATATATAGAATAAGATTAATGTATATATCTGAAAATGTTAAAATTTTTCAAAAACTTTTTAATAAAAGTATGTAATTAAACTTGGAGTATTGTAATTTTTTTTTTTTATGTATAAACAAATACATTTGTTTGTTAAGTGTAAAAAAATATATATTAGCACTCTATGACATTAAAGCAACAAAAAACTAATTAATTAGTAATCTAAAAATATATATATATTTAACTGAATTACAGTTTTTTGAGCAAATATATGCTAAAGTGTAAAAGAAAGGATCTTGCATTTATTGATGCTGTATTGTCTGCTCTACATTAAAATGTATTTTCATATTTTTTTTGGTTTTTATTTTGGGAAGCAGCTGATTTTTATAAGTAACTGACAGATGATGAACTGTAAAATATTTTAATGTGTATATAAGTTAGTTCTATTTAAACAACCTTTGAGTAAAACAGGCAAAACTCTCTATACGTATTGCCACTCAGTGCAAGCCAGAGTAATCAATGGATGCCAGAGGGCTTGTGCATAAAATCCCCATGTAGTGCCTACTCATCCAATATCCCCTGACTAGTTTCTGACTTATGGCCTTCATCAGTGAGGAACCTTGTATCTAAGAGGACTGTACCTAGAGCTTAGGATCTAATGCAATCCTCCAGCAGCCACCTTTTATCTCTACTTAACTACAAAACTATGAGTCTTAAATTGAAAACACTAATATTTTCAATCTAAGCTCATTAGCTTATATAGTCATATAAATCTGAACTCAGTTCAGTACCTATACATTTTGGTGACTTTGGTTCTTTACACTATCCTATTAGGCAGGATTGGTTTTAAGCCATTAAACATCACATGATCACTATTTCTTATGCTTGCTTATAACTGTTATTAAAACAGGCAAAACTCTCTATACGTGGCACTAGATAGGGATTTTATGCACAAGCCTTCTGGCATCCATTGATTACTCTGGCTTGCATTGAGTGGCAATACGTATAGAGAGTTTTGCCTGTTTTAATAATAGTTATAAGCAAGCATAAGAAACGGTGATCATGTGATGTTTATCATTTGAGTAGTTTGCAATTGATTGCCATCTTTTTAACAAATTATTCAATTGTTACTAATTGTCTTCTTTTCTGAACCAACGTAATATCTGATAATAAAGCTAAATATTATTTAAAAAACTATTTTTTCTGTGTGTATTTTTCTTTTGCCAGATATTAACAATTTTTTATAAATAGAATATTAGGAACCGAAGTATTAAGATATTGCGTTTTCTTAGATCTGTATTTGTATTAGCTAACAGTATATGAATTATTTTTTTGTTTGTCCTAATATTTGCAGATTGTTTTTTAAATCTTTTATGCGGTAAAAAAAAAAAAAGGCAAATGGCTTAATTGCTCAGGAGTTAACATAGGTTCGAGTGCCAGAATCAATCGTAAGACCTCCCAATCTTAAGTTTGCTCTCTACCAGCTGCACTAAACCACAAAGAATCTTTTATGTCCTAAATTTGTTGAACGCAAAATGAGTAAAAACGATTCTAACAACTTGTATTAAAATGGTCTACATATAATAATATATTGATTCTTTTTTTTTTAAATTCCAAATCAATATTTATAATAATTGTTTTAAACTATAATATTTAAACAGCATTAAACTGTTGCACATGCGCTTTGGATTTTAAATATAAAATGAATGAATACTAACACTTCAACCACATGATAAAGTCTTTGGAAAAGATAGAATGGCCATCTATCTTTTCGAACGCAAACACTTTTGTATGGGTGAATCTTAAGTGTTTGAAAGTGAAAGCGTGAAGATCTTAAATAATCACTTTAAATTACTTTTACATGCTTGAATGAATGACGCTGGTGAAATTTATTAGAATTTACGATACGTCATTCTTATTTGAAATTAAATGTATGTAAATAAGTCAATGACGTATCGTAAATTCTAATAAATTTCACCAGCGTCATTCATTCAAGCATGTAAAAGTAATTTAAAGTGGTTATTTAAGATCTTCACACTTTCAAACACTTAAGATTCGCCCATACAAAAGCGTTTGGGTTCGAAAAGATAGATGGCCATTCTATCTTTTTTAAAGACTTTATCATGTGGTTGAAGTGTTAGTATTCATTCATTTTATATTTAAAATCCAAAGCACATGTGCAACAGTTTAATGCTGTTTAAATATTATAGTTTATAAAAAAACATCGCGCTATATAAAATAATTGAATAATTGTTTTAATAAAATTCATACATAGAAAATTATTTTATTTCATAGTTGCATTGATTTGCTTTTGATTTTTTAAAATGTATTTATAATTCTTGTTTTGTTTATTATATATTTTGTCATCTATGAAATGGGATTAGATTTTATAGGAATTGTATTATAAATTTCATAGTTGAAAATGGATATGAGATTTAGAATATTTTTTTAATGTAGAGTGAATAAAGTTAAAATTGTAGAGAATATAACAGTAACAGAAATAATAAAGTTAATATTTTGTTTGATTAGTTGCTTTATTAATACCTACCTTCTTTCCTATGCTTAAAAAATACTTCTAACAGTAAGAGATAAATACAGTAAAATCTTGATCTATCATTTTTCAAGGGGTCTTAAAAAATAGAAGATAGTTAAGGAAAGGCAATAATTCTGAGACATTTAAAAACTGGAAAAAAAATATATGTGAAGAATAACTCATATTTTATAATTCAAAACATTCCACACCTATTATTAGCAAAGATAGTGTTTATTAAACCAATACAAAAAAAAAAAGAATATATACTGGTAATTTTGAGGGACCACCTTTAAATACGAATAAAACAAGTGTAAATTTCATAGTCACATCTAAAGTAGATAATAATGGAGATGATTGAACCTAAAACAGATTATATTTCCCAATTAACTCTCAAAAATCAACACTAGTATTTTGAAATAGTTTTTCTTTTTACTCAGTAATAATTTAATTTTAAAAAAAAATAATACATTTTATTCTTTTATCAGGGTGCCATGTTAAGCGAATCAATTTCAAAAACCAGAATCCCTCAATTTACAAAACATTCATGCATTTTTGCCCAGTGGCTAAACAGTCTCACTAATTAAAATATATTTTTCTCTTAATTGATAAGTGCTAAAATGACCATTTGGAAATGAAAGGTACTTAATAAAAAAAACACTGACAACTTGAATTAAAACTAACAACAATTTATTTCACAATTAAAATTAATTCACATATATACATGCACACATAACACAAAATTAAAAATGATTATTTTAAAATGCATTCTTACAACAAAGCATATAAAAAATAAATGGATAACAAGATTAAGCAACTAATACATATAAAATGAATGTTAATAAAGAAATTAGATTGTACTGACTTAAGGCTTTTTCAATATATTGGGTTTTAAGTTTTAAAAAGAATAGTCTTGCTATGTTTTTGTTTTTTTTTACTACTTACATTATTGATCAGAATGTCATGAAGATCAAGATGTTTTCTCTGTCAACTGGTTGCCTTTTAAATGTTCTGTTTTTTAAGAGAACAAAGGCAATCGAGGCACACATGTTCCATAGGCATTTTAAATTAATCCTGGGTTAGGCATTGATGTTCGAGGTCAGAATTTCCAAAAGAAATCTACATACTTTATGGTGAATTAGAACACTTTAGTGCCTAGCATTTTCATATTCTCTGGCCATATCAACAAATGATCTTTGGGTTCCATATTTCTGATAAAGACAATTTTTTCTTCATAGACTACAGTAAACCTTGAAATATTTTTTTAGCCACGTTAAAAGTTTACAAAAGCTAAAAAGTTCTTACTGCTAAAATTCTCTAATCCAGTTAATATTAAAACAATGAATGAATAAATTATAATTCCTCCAAAAATGTGTTTCCCTTTACATTTTTGCTTTTATCAAATCTTTTACATTTTTTTTTTAATTACAAGTAGATAATCGATCAGTAATTAAAAGACAGTAATAAATTGAAGACCTCATCTCTTAATTACTGTTTGTAGATTTTTTTTTAATCAGTAAAAACTACACACAAAAAAATATAATGATTTCAATTTTTTATTTTGTTTAATTTCAGCCATCTTACATGGATTTAAACTTTTTATTGAAGTTCATTTTAATAAATGATATGTTTATTTATCAAAGTAAAATGCTTTCATATATTTCACCTCTGTACATGCATACATGCCTAAAGTTCTTAATAATAATATTTTAAATCTAAAAGAACTTTAAATAATATTTAACAATGAGTACAGTGCTTGTTATGCTGGGTGACCACTATAATATATAATAGATTCATTATTAGTATTTAGTATAACAATAATGTCCTTTTTTAATAATAATAATATGTGAGTGTGCATGAATGTTTTCTTTATATCTTTAAATAATAAAGGAGAAATACATTAGTAATTTAAACTCATTTATTTAAGAAAAATGTTTTTTTTTTTTTAAATGTACATTTTGTAATACTTTTGTTTGAATTGTAATGTGCATTTAATATGAACATTCTAAATCAAAAACATAAGTGTTTATACATATCTTTGAATAAACACTAGGCATGGAGCATGAAATGTGAAGAAGAGTCAGATATTTTTAAAATGTTATGGCAATAAGCTACATAAATTGAAACTTATAAATATATATTTACACTTTCAAAAATGTTTTTTCTTTGTCTTTTCCTTGTACTTTTATTTAAAAATGTCATGTATAAACAGTTAATGGCCATGGACCATTAAAAGTTAAAGCTTGTTTGAAGTTCCACTAGCCTTTCGACTATCGGCTGCTTTTCCACTTGACATGAGAAACACCTATGAAACATTTATTTTAAAATCTTATTATTTTAAGAAGAAAATATTAACTGCAATAGAATTTCTAAAAGCTTTCCAACAAAAAATTCTAATTTATAATAAACTATCAATATGAACAGTAAACAAAATAACTACTTTGTGAAATGCTTGCTAATGGATTTTTCTTTACAATCTACATCCTTGCTTATTTATATTCAGGAATCAGCGCAGATATCCCAAAGTACACTTGTGAACTTTATTTGCATTATTATTTCGATACTGATATTTGTTGTTGTTTTTTAAAAAAAATAATTTGTACATGTTAAATTTATTTTCAAAATATATTCTCAGCAGTTAGATTTTAATTAATGATACATATTTATATCACCTACACTACTTTTTATCTGTGTGTGAAAATATTAATCTGTATAAGAGTGAAAATTGAATTCAACTTGATTGTATCAAATTAAATATATATTTTAATAATGAATTATTTTTATTTCTATATAGTATGTTTTCAGTAGTTGAAAAGAATTATTTATAGTGAGATATTAAGTTCTTTATAGAAATATTGGCACTTTTTGTTTAGAATATTTTGAGAGTTGAAGTATTCCTTTTAGCATAGATATAGATAAAGATGTATATAAATATTTATATCACATTTATTCCACTTAAATGGAATGGCATAGGCAATTGCCACTTTTATTGTTACTTAGGAAGATATATGTTAGATTTTATATTATATTTATAGAAATATTCCTGAGACTTGGTTGTAGAATAGTATAGTTATAGTTAATGGATTTAAGACTGATTTAGCTAAATTACCAAAAGTTGAGAAAACGTATTCCAGATTTTATCTAAAACTGATTTTTAAGCAATTTGATGCTTAACAAATGCATACATCCTTATTTATTATTCCAAAAGGATTAAATATAAATGACAAAATGTAGAGTATAGAAATTTTGTCTTATGAAAAGTATTTATCTTATGCTAAAAATTATTGCATAAAAAGAGAACTGGAGATGTGAAATAAATAATAACTTATATTTCTTTAAAATAAAAAATATTCTTTTTATTATTATTTATTAATATAAATAAAATTTTGAATTTATTTATTAATTAAATTGGACTTCATATTTTTTTTCTTTTTTATATAAGATTATATCATTTGTCATTAGTTTATTTAGTCACATACTAAAGAAATAAATCATTAAAACACATTTATTTTATATTTCAGCTGAGATATTGTGAATAATATTTGATTATTTTGAAAATTAAGTATATACATATTTAGGCATGGCTTTCTTGGGAATTTAGTATTATACATTATATATACACATTTTATGGAAGATATTTAGTTAATATAAGAAGGTACATAAAATTTATTTAGCTAAATTTGAATTCAATCATCGCTTCTATTGTAATTAATTATTTATTTTGAATGTAATTGGAGTCAATAAAAGATACCCCTTGTCTCCAGATTACATTGATGGGTGTGTCCTACATATGTACTCCATGTTTCTTACATCTCATGGTTCTCACACACCCATTTACCATTAAAGTATTTGGCTTTCCAATGTATAGACTAATTATTTATTATATTTATTGCTATTTAACCATTACAATATATGTCTACAAATTATATAATTTTAATATTACATTAATTACATATGTTCAAAAAAAATCAGAATTAATATAATGATTAGATACAGTAAAATTATTTTTATATCAATCTTACTCAATATTATAAATAAAAGTAAAATTTCTTATTGATATTTACCTTAATTCAAAATATGACTTGGTGCTTGGAAGCTGTCCAAGGCTTTGTCAAAGTTAACACTTTTTTTTTATTGGTTCTAATGGTAATAATACCTGATTTAATTCAAAATAATTGCATGTTTATTTAACTCTTTTTTTTTTTTTTTTAATCAGGAAGACATAGTCAACAATGAACTAAGAATATTTTGTATATATTTTCATGTTGGCAAAAAATTTCTGGATCTAGTTTTGTCATAGTTATATGCAATAAAATATAGTTCAAAGGATGATGAAATGGGAGGAGAGGATAACATGTATTTTTGTAATGTTTATAGTTGAGGAAGATGCCTGGGGGAGGAGGGATTATAAATGTGAACAGTTGTTATAAGGTTCTGCAACAGCATAATTTCTATTATTAACTACTAGCACAAAATTTACTTTAGCAGTGCATATAATTTTATTAAGAATCTAATTTATCTTGTATTTTAATATTAAAAGGACAAGTATGCCTATATGTTTAAAAAGGAAAAAAAAAAATTTTATGTGCTTTACCAGTTCTTATTTATGGATTTCAGACTTGGACACTTAATAGAAAAACAATATAGACACTTGTACATTAGGAGTAGTAAGAAATCAAAAACAAAATATATAGATTAGAGAACAAAGAGATATCACTTCATCTTTGGAAGAATAAAGAAACAAGTGGAGATAGACTGGCCATATTGCTAGAAATGATAATAGATGGGCAGTTGAAATTTTAAATTGGATTCTAAATGGATGAAATAAGATTTGCTTGTTGTAGAAAAAAAAAAGGTTAGAGATTGGAAAAACTTGATTAAATTTGATGTTACACCTACAATTTTATTAGCAAATAAATTAATACTCCTACTTAAAAATAAGATTAATGAAAAAAGTCATTAAATATATATAAATTAGCAAAACTAATAACATTTAAGTTATCCTTGTTCTTGTTTGTAATTAGTTGCTTAAAACATTTCTAATACTGGCTAAGGAAAAGGTTATTCTCTATATTTTATTAGCAGTAGCTGAGCGAAGCCAGCTATGAATCTGACTTCTCTAGCCCTGTTCAGCTACAATTAATGAAGAAAAGATCTGGAATAAACCATTTTCTTATTTGTCAGCATTAGAAACATTTTAGGCAACTAATTACAAACCTAATAACAGTAATTTTTCAGGTTTTTTTTTTTTTTCTATCTTGTTAATTACTGATAAGACCATATTGATTTTATATATATATACATTTGGTTAAAAATGTAATTTTCACAATAACATATGTAATATATTAATAATGATAAATTTTATGTTTTATAAAACTTGCATACCAAAAAGCAATAAAACTGAAAAGATATAATAATTATTATAAAGAATTTAAACATTTAAAAAATTATTTATAATTTGTAAATTTTGGTGTATAAGTTTTATAATAGGAATTTTATTATTATTAGTTTTAAATTATTCTATATATAATTTCAAATAAAATGATATGTAGAGTACTTAGTGTCATTATTAATAAAAATTAGAACATTTCATTGCTTCATCCATATCCTAGATGATATTCGTTTAGGGTGTCTTCATTTTCTAACAAAACAAATATTAGATTATATAATTATTTGTTCTCATGTACTGAATTTGACCAATTTATATATATTAATTTCTTAAATTAACTTAAATAATATATGAAAAGAATATTTTATAATAAACATTTTTAATTACTGGGAAAATACTAAAAAGTTAAAGTAATATATATAAAATAATTGTTTTTTTCAACCACAATTGGGGCTTTTAGATTTAAAGTGAAATAAAAGTGTGGGATGTCCAGAAATTAATTCAATCACTAGCTGTATAAATAAGTGATTGAATTAATTAATGTATAGATACCCCCATGTTTTTATTTCATGTTAAATATAAAAATTCCTATTGTGATTGAAGAAAACAATTATTTTTTGGCTTTTTAGTGTACAGTAAATAAAATTGTTTATTATAAAATATTTTATATATATTATTTTTAACTTTTTAGTATTCACACAGTACGTAAAAGCATTTATTATAAAATATTATTTATAATTACTTATATTTTTTGTAATTATTTCTATTTAAAATGAAATCAACTCCAATATTTTGCTAATGAAAAAAGCATTTTTTATAAGGAAGTTGTTTACAAATAAGAGAAATTGAAATTAAGATTTTATTTTTATTTTAATTGATCATTAATACTTATCTTTTATAAAATAAAAATGTTTCAAAAATATAGAGCACTTTGCATGTGCATCATTGAAAACTTAATTACTCATTATCAGCATATTTGAAATTTGATCTGCCAACATTCTTAGATTACATAAACCACTGGACAATCCTGAAATATTTTTTTATCATGTTGCATTGTCATCAATTTCTAACGTACAAAATTTGAAGGAAATCGATTTGATAGAAGTATCTTAAAAATCAATTGCAAAATTTATCCTAAACAAGTTTCTAATAAAAGGTTTTAAAAATGTAATTAATGATATTTATATTGATACACTTAATTTTATTTTTTTAATTAAACTAGTTATAATTTCTGAAGAACATATTTGAAATAATTTGGTGAGATAATTCATTTTGTTATAATATAAAATTGTATTAATGATGTGAAAGTATCAATTCATTTTAATTAAAATCCTTACATTCCCCATGCTTTTTTTAATTATTTTTAAAAAAATTATTTTCAAGCATAACATAAAAAAAACTAAGGCCCATTACTATTTTGAAATTTTCATTTTAAAGAGAAACAAATCACAACAATATATCAGATGCTTATGTAGTGTGTGTCATTTTTTTGCTATGTTTATTGTAAGAACAATAAGTTTGTAAGTGACTAGGACTATAGTTAATCCAGTAATTTTAATAATTTCATGCTTTAATACAATAATTAATGTGTTTTTAAACAATTAAATCTAATAGATAAATGGAGAAAAAAAATTAAAAATAACATGAATTGGTAAATGGAACAGAGAAATAAATTATCGGTAGTTGTAACTTATGCACCATGTGGCCGCTGGGTGTCACTGCAGTACCATCAACAAGTGGCAAGAAGCCTGCAAGTGATAAAAATAAAAACACAAATTATAAAAAAAATGCCCAAGGCAATCAAACAAATTCATCAAAAGTACAAATTATACAAAAAAAGCAAGAAAATACTATAAAATTCAAATTATAAAAAAAACAGATATTGGTGAAAATATGACAACCCCCTCCCCCGATCAACAATTTGTCATTGAAAGTACAAATTATAAAAAAAAAACAGACAAAATGCTATAAAATTCAAATTAAAAAAACAGAAATCAGTGAAAGTAGCAAACAAACCATCAAAATGGACATTGAAATGACTAAAACACACAAATCATCAATGGAACAATAAAAAAATTCTATCAAATCATCAATGGAACAATAAAAAATTTTTTTCAAATCATTGATGGAACAAATTATTAAAAAAACAAACAAGAAAATGCTATAAAATTCAAATTAAAAAAAAAACAGATATTGGTGAAAATATGACACACACACCCCAAATCAACAATTCATCACTTTTGAGGCAATGTATATCAAACAAATACATCGAAAGTACAAATTATAAAAGAAAAACCAACAAAATGCTATAAAATTTAAATTAAAAAAACAAATTGGTGAAAGTAGCAAACAACACATCATCGAAATGGACAAATTGAAATAACTAAATCAAACGAACAACAATGGAGGAACATGAGAAAATTGAAATGACTAAATCACACAAATCATCGATGGAACAATAAAAAAATCCCCTCAAATCATCGATGGAACAATAAATAAAAAAAGCCCTGAAATAAGGCAAACGTAAAAATGACACCCCACCCCAATGAAGAATTTCTAAGTAAAAGTAGCTGAAATGGACAAGTTTGAAATGACTAAATCACTCTAAAATACAAATTAAAAAAAAAACAAGAAAAGACTATGAAATTTGAATTACAGCAAAAACAGTAAAACTATAATGTAAATGTCTAAAAAAGTAATGAACCTCATTTACTGATAATGGGGGATGGCGTAGTTTTCAAAAAAATATACCAAATTTCATCAGTTTAATTAAAGAAAAGACAACATTTTCAAATATGCCTTTCCCGTCACATTTCAAAGCAGGAATTTATGTATACTAAAAAGCAATAAGAATATTACACCAGAGAGGTTCTAGTTGTCTCCCAAAAATTTATCAAATTAATTTTTCTCTGCTTTCAAATTATGGAAAAGCATCAAAAATAAGTACTTTTCAAAAAGATTCTAAAGCATTGATTAATATATATTAAAAAGCAATAATAAATGTACACAGGAACTTATATTTATCAAAGTAATTATATTCTGCATTGAAATTATGGAAAAGCACTTAAATATTTTAAAAATAGATTTATAGAAATCTTAAAGAAAAATTCTTACCCAATTGTTGTCAAGGCTGATTTGTACCAGGCTTCGTTATTATTTTCAGCCTCTTGTAGTACATGTAAGTAATAATGCTTTTTTTCAAACAGATATCATTCAGAAGACTTTTCTAATAACAGATTTAATAACGATCGTTATTTTGTTTAAAAAAAAACAAATATGGCATAAATTAACAGCAGGCTTTCTGTGCAATTATAAAGAAAAGTCTTTTTCAAACATGTTGAACAGATGAAAAATAGTGATTATTTGGTTTTAAAAAATAAAACAAAGATGGTGCAAATTAACAGCAGCCTTTTTTATGGTAGCACGTCTCACTTTGTACGTTTAAAATGAAGTGTGATGCAATAGACATTTCACCTGAAAAATATAATTTCTTGAGCCAACAAATTTAATCAATATGTAACTGAAGTAGTCTTTTGAAATATCTGTTTAGTTTTATTATGACATTTAGTAATTTGTACTGCTACAAATAAAAGTTATTGGGATTTTTTTTTTGGACGGTGTTAATATGGATTATTTTTTTACAGAGATGAATACAATCTTAAACATGCGCAACATTTCAAAAACTCACACTCTGAAATTTAATTATAGTGATACAGTGTCTAGTGTCTTATCGTTCATATTTAATTGTAGTGTGATAATACTGTCTTACCATCTATAAAATGTTGAAAGTTTGGGATCTTTCAAAGACAGAACTTGAGGCAGTGCGTTCTGCTGTCAAAAAGTTTGTGACAATGGCCATCAAATGAAGCTTTATCTGAGTCCAAATGCAGAATGGTGGTGCAACATTGGTGTATGTCAAAAACGCATACCAATTCAAAGAGGATCGTGGTTTGAGGGCTGCAGATTGTCATTTGTCACAGCCACTGAATCATTTATTATTGGAGTAAAGACCAATTAACCATAGAATCGGGAATAAATGATTTGGACATGAGCAAGAAGACTTATTGCATGGAAGCAATATTTGAGGGAAGCCTGCCTAGAAAGCATGTTATCTCAACCATCCTGCAAAATTGGAGGGCCAGAAAAAATTGTAGAAGTAGATGAAAATCTTTTCACTAAATGAAAGAATCAACAGGGAAGAATTCTTCCACAAGAGTGGCTATTTGGTGGTTTATGTAGAGAAACAAAACTGCTTCATCGTTGCTATTCCAGATCGAACAGCATCTGTTCTTCTAGATGCCATTAAACAACATGTAGCACCAGGATCCACCATATATACAGACTGTTGTAAGGCATATAAAAGTTCTGACTTGAATGCTGCAGGTTACGAACATTTTAAAGTCAACCACACATACAATTTTGTGGATCCTTCTACCGGCGTGCATACACAAAACGTGGAAAGACTTTGGGGGCTAATAAAATGGTGCAATAAAAAAGAGGGGGACCTGTCAACTTCATCTGGAGTCATACTTAACAGAATTTATGTGGCGACGACTGCACCATGAAGATTTATTCAATTGTATATTAAGATGTATTACTATCCCATCATGTGAATGTTTAAAGAATTTGAAGTTTCTTTTTGTCTATTTTTTTTCCTGAACTAAACTGTGATATGTAATGTATTGAACTGTGATTAGTTTCTCTTTTTAAATCTTTAATTGATATATATGTACGGATTTAATTTTGGGCCATCTTTGTTTTATTTTTTGAAACCAAATAATCACTGTTGTTCATCTGTGAAATGTGTTTGAAAAAGACTTCTCTTCATATTTGCACCAAAAGCCTGCTGTTAATTTTGTGCCATCTTTGTTTTATATTTTGAAACCAAATAATCACTTGTTCATCTGTGAAATGTGTTTGAAAAAAAGACTTCTCTTCATAATTTTCCTCCACGAGGTGGCACAATTTGAACGTTATTACTTACATGTGCTACAAGAAGGCTGAAAATAATAATGCAACATGTTACAAATCAGTCTTGACAACAATTGGGTAAGAATTTTTCTTTAAGATTTCTATAAATATATTTTTAAAATATTTAAGTGCTTTTCCATAATTTCAATGCAGAATATAATTACTTTGATAAATATAAGTTCCCTTGTACATTTATTATTGCTTTTTAATATATATTAATCAATGCTTTAAAATCTTTTTGAAAAGTACTTATTTTTTATGCTTTTCCATAATTTGAAAGCAGAGAAAATTTAATTTGATAAATTTTTGGGAGACAATTAGAATCTCTGGTGTAATGTTCTTATTGCTTTTTAGCATACATAAATTCCTGTTTTGAAATGTGATGGGAAAGGGATATTTGAAAATGATGAAAGTCTTTAATTTCTTTAATTAAACTGATGAAATTTAGTATATTTTTTTGAAAACTACGCCATCCCCCTTTATCAGTAAATGAGGTTCATTACTTTTTTAGACATTTACATTATAGTTTTACTGTTTTTGCTGTAATTCAAATTTCATAGCCTTTTCTTGTTTTTTTTTTTTTTAATTTGTATTTTAGAAGGATTTGTGTGATTTAGTCATTTCAATTTGTCCATTTCAGCTACTTTTGGTTAGAAATTCTTCATTGGGGTGGGGTGTCATTTTTACGTTTGCCTTATTTCAGGTTTTTTATTTATTTATTCCATCGATGATTTGAGGGGATTTTTTTATTGTTCCATCGATGATTTGTGTGATTTAGTCATTTCAATTTGTCCATTTTGATTTCCCCGCGTTCCTCCATTGTTGTTCGTTTGATTTAGTCATTTCAATTTGTCCATTTCGATAATTTGTTGTTTGCTACTTTCACCGATTTCTGTTTTTTTAATTTGAATTTTATAGCATTTTGTTGGTTTTTCTTTTATAATTTGTACTTTCGATGTATTTGTTTGATATACATTGCCTCAAAAGTGACAAATTGTTCATTTGGGGGGGGGTCATATTTTCACCAATATCTGTTTTTTTTCATTTGAATTTTATAGCATTTTCTTGGCTTTTTTTTATAATTTATTCCAGCGATGATTTGTGTGATTTAGTCATTCCAATTTGTCCATTTTGATTTTCCTGCGTTCCTCCATTATTGTTCATTTGATTTAGTCATTTCAATTTTGTCCATTTCGATGATTTGTTGTTTGTTTGCTACTTTCACCGATTTCTGTTTTTTTAATTTGTATTTTGTTGGTTTTTCTTTTATAATTTGTACTTTTAATGTATTTGTTTGATATACATTGCCTCAAAAGTGATGGATTGTTGATTTGGGGGGTGTTGTATTTTCACCGATATCTGGTTTTTTTTAATTTGAATTTTATAGCATTTCCTTGGGTTTTTTTTATAATTTGTTCTATTGATGATTTGAGAAGATTTTTTTATTGTTCCATCGATGATTTGTGTGATTTAGTCATTTCAATTTGTCCATTTCGATTTTCCTGCAATCCTTCATTGTTGTTCGTTTGATTTAGTCATTTCAATCTGTCCATTTCAATGATTTGTTGTTTGTTTACTACTTTCATTGATTTCTGTTTTTTTTAATTTGAATTTTATAGCATTTTGTTGTTTTTTTTTTATAATTTGTACTTTCAATGTATTTGTTTGATATACATTGCCTCAAAAGTGATGAATTGTTGATTTGGAAGGGGGGTGTCATATTTTCACCGATATCTGTTTTTTTTAATTTGAATTTTATAGCATTTTCTTGGGTTTTTTTTTTATAATTTGTTCCATTGATGATTTGAGGGGATTTTTTTATTGTTCCATCGATGATTTGTGTGATTTAGTCATTTCAATTTGTCCATTTCGATTTTCCCATGTTCCTCCATTGTTGTTCGTTTGATTTTGTCCATTTCGATGATTTGTTGTTTGTTTGCTTTCACCGATTTTAGTTTTTTTAATTTGAATTTTATAGCATTTTGTTGGGTTTTTTTTTATAATTTGTACTTTCGATGACGAATTGTTGATTTGGGGGGATGGGGTGGGTTTGTCGCATTTTTACCAATAACTGTTTTTTTTTTAATTTGAATTTCATAATATTTTCTTATTTTTTTTGTATAATTTGTACTTTCGATGTACACCTGGGTCTCTTTACGCGGACTTATTTAACACGATTTTGAAGTTGCGCGATTCGTGTTTCACCGGAAGTCGATCTCCAATATTGCGCTATTACTTTAAATAATAAATTTCGCGCACTTACGTTATATTGAAAGTAATAGAACATTATTGGAATTCGACTTTCAACTTAGTAATTTCAATATTTTCAGTGCTTTATAATAGTAAGATTTTATGCAATAATGAAATTAAAATCATGATTTCCACATTTTATGTATACACACATTAAATTTTACAAGATTATAATGTAAATTTGTTCAAACATTGTGCGTATTAATTTTGCATTTTAAATCACATTCTGTTTTTGCTTTTTAAAAAAGAACGTAATCAATTATTAATCATTTAGTGTCCACAAGTTTATTTTTAAAAGGTCAGTAATAGCAGTGGGCACAATTAAATTTGACAATTAAAAATTAAAATCTGATTTTTAATTGTAATTAACAATTTAAAAATTACTTACGCACTATAAATTTGACAATTAAAAATTAAAATCTGATTTTTAGTTGTAATTAACAATTTAAAAATTACTTACGCGACTTGAAATAATGTGATGTGAAATTTGATTTTTAAATGCAGTTGAAAATAAAAGACAAAAATAAGAATTTAATTTTTAGTTGTTAGTTTTAATTAAATTTTTCCCAGCAGTTGTGAATAAATGTCTTTTTATTATCATAAGTCTACGTTCATAAGCAATTAATAAAATCATCGTCTCTAAGATTAATTACGTTGTCAACAGAAAAACATTAACACAACATGAGAGTGCAAATGAACATGTGTTTTGGCAAATAGCGATAATAATTAAAACGTGTATAAAAAAATGTAAATTACCGTACTGTAAATTATGCATAAAAATATATTATTTTGAATAAAATTAAATATAGTTAAAAAAAGTTTGTCTTGTATCAATTTTTTTCACATTTGAAATTTTTTATTAGTCATTATTTTATTTCCTTATTTTTTTTTTTTTCGCACATTTTAAAGTAATTTTACATTGGTGCTTTGCTTTTACGCGAATTTTGAAAAATCACAGACTGCATCCCCCTTTTTCAATGTAAGTTATGTCTATTTTTGCGCGATTTCGTTTGCGCGTGTTTTCTGAGGAACCTATCTATCGCGTAAAACGAGACCCAGGTGTATTTGTTTGATTGCCTTGGGCATTTTTTTTTATATTTCAGTGTTTTTATTTTTATCACTTGCAGGCTTCTTGCCGCTTGTTGATGGTACTGCAGTGCCACCCAGTGGCCACATGTGGCTTAAGTTACAACTATCTAATCATCAAATAAAAATATATTAAACAAGAAAGTAAACGAGGTAGGGGGTTAATCTATAAAAGCAAATTGTTTTAATTTACTATGTAAAATTTTTGTATCTATATAAAAATAATCATTACAAATAGTTATGTACATTCAAAAATATAAATAGTAAAACAAATATATTTAAATTTTCAATAGAGTTTGATACTATCTGTATTATAAAAATATTACTTTAAAAAAATGCTTAAATGTTTTTAAGTTGCCATGCAAATTGAAAAATGAATCATTTTTGTTTTATTATGCTTATTTGCATGTTGTTGTTTTTTTAATTTAATATTGATGATTATTGCTGAAAAATGTAAATATTAAATTAGTACAATATATTTATATATATTATTTAAAATTACAATGTTTATGATCTATTCTTGAAATAAGATCAGTATTTTTTATATAAAAGATAATTTCAAAATGTTAACTGGTGTGTTCAAAAGAATATATTTTTGATCTTTTTTTAAATACCTTTAAATGAACATAAAATATTACAAATTAAATCTATAAAAGTTAATTTCTTGAAATATGGATTAAATATTTGAATACATTTATTAAATACATTTAGATCTTTTAAAAGCTAAATCAAAAATTAAAATGTCAAGTGTTGGTGGTCTTGTGCTTAGCATAGCTGCCTTACAAGCAGCTGCCTCGAGGTTTGCTTCCTGTCGATGCTTTGACATATGAAGAAAAGAAAAAAATTAAAATATATACAATTTTAAAATATAAAATTAGACATAATTTTGTGTACACTTTTATAAGGAATTATTTAAAATTTACTTTTAAAAAAAAAAAGGTGGAGAGAATAGACTGAAAAAATATTAATGGAAGTCACATTATGAAAGCTTTCCTTTAGAAAACTGTAACTTGTAATTATGTTTAGTGGATTAATTTCATTACTTTAAATGAACAGAAATCTTTTAATGTTAAAAAATATGTGCTTATGTTCAATTATTATTTCTAAAACTTGAGATTAAAAAAGCAGTAATTTAAATTTTATACAATTATAAATTGAATGTTATTTTATTTAAAAGAATTTAGAACTTTCAAATGATTTTTTTTCTTTAATTATTGCACAGCATTATTTATATTGAAAAAATTCAAGAGTAGAACAATGCATATAATCTTAAATTTTTCAAAAGTTTGCTATCTTATTAAGATACCAAAATGGTAATGCAGTCAATTATTGTAGCTTTCCATGCTTTTTTTATTTGTATGTCTTTGTTCTAGAACAGTGTTTCCCAACCTGTGGTACGCGAGTTGCTGGTTGGTGGTACACGAAAAATAATCAATAATGGCGGATATAAAAAAAAAATTAAATCATAAAAATATAGAAACGTTCTTTCCAATAATTCATAAAAAATATTTTAATTAATAATATTATACAGTAAAGTTGTTTATATGTACAGTCGATAACGATCTTTAATGTTAATGATAAAATTGAAAGTATGATTAAGAAATTAGATTTTTGGAAACAGTAATATATATAAGTATCGAAAACAATCAACTGGAAGTATTCAAAACTCTGCATATTTTTTTGTTTGAAAATAAGGTTAGTCTGTCTCAAGATATACGAGAAAATATAATAGCACATTTAACAGGATTAAAAACGTCTTTCATAAAATATTTTCCAAAACCCGAAAACACAAATGATAATTGGATTTCAAACCCCTTCTATGAAGAAAGTTTAGAAAAAGCTACATCATTATCAATAAAGGATAAAGAAAATGTAATAGAATTATCATGTGACAGAACTTTACAAGTAGAATTCAAACGACACAATCTAATTAATTTTTGGTTAAACATTAAAGAATATCAATAACTTTCTGAGAAAGCTCTTAAATTATTATTACCATTTACTAGTATGGAATTAGTAGGAAGAACTTTTTCTTCACATATTTTTTTAAAAAATAAGTATCAAAACAGATTGAATGCAGCTGTAGACTTAAGGGAATACCTCGCATTTTTTGAACCAAATTTCAAAAAATTATGTTGTTCGAAACAAGCACAAAGATCTCATTAAATTTATTTTATAAACATATTTGATTATGATAAGAAAATATACTAATTGTTTTTTTATAATTTTGTGTTTTTATTAAAACCATTTATTAGTTAGAAAAGAAAATCATGACAAAATAGTAGATAAAGAATGAGTCGGATCAAGGCAAATCAATCTAAATTATTTAATTTGAAAGAATGTATCAGAAAAGGATCATACCCAGAAATTAGACTCTCATTAATTCTTGATCATCTATTGTGGATTACTAGATGTAAGCTAGTATTTAATCATCAAAATTTTAATCCTATTAACTTCATGCTGAACAATATAAAGAAAACAAGAACAAGAGATAGCCTGATAACCCCTGAGGTTATTTTTACCATGACTTGGGACATGCTGGATTTAACCTCTCCATGGCCCAACCAATAGCAAGATGCTCCGAAAAAGAGAAGACAGACTCAAATTCGGGAAAACCAAATGAAGGAATGAGAAAACACTTTGAACAAAATATGTACCAAATAACCTTTAATGTAATAATGCAATCTTTAATAAATTATTTTGGAAAAAATATGAAACTTCGAACAAACACATACATATAAATATGTTACAGTGAGTTTATAATCTGGCATAATGTTTAGGCGTGTTTCAATGTAATTTGTCTCATTATGAGATGTGAATACATACATGGTCACCCTATAATATTTATAATGCAAATAAAATAACACCCAATAAAAAATTTCACAAAATGCAATCATTTTTACGAAGTGGTACAATTTAGCGTGATGTACTACCAAGTGGTATGCGAGCCAAAAAAGGTTAGGAAACACTGTTCTAGAAGAACAAACCTTAGAATTCTTCTGTAGTAATTCATAGAAACTTAAAAATATCTGTAATGTAGTTTAGTTTTTTGGATTATTCTGTCAAAACAATAGGTTTCTGAAGCTTATAGATGTTACTTTAGTATAAATTTTACTAGATTTTTTTTTTTTTAAAGTATATAAAAAGTAAATGCAGAGGTCTCTTCAGTATCCCTCAAAGAGAAACATTACCTATGAGATTCATTAAATACTTGGGTTTTTCAATTTTTTGCCCCTTGATTTGGGCATAGATGCTTTTGAGAACATGAATTTTGAATTCCGAAGTTTATTTTAAAGTTATTGTGCCTAGATAGATTTATTTGAATATAATGACAATAGAATGCTCATTTAAATCTGCTGACATATAACTAAACATCGGTGAATTTATATTGTTTTTTTTTTTTATCTTAAACAATTATACAATCAATTCTTGCAGCAGAATTTTGTCATCTACAAGTCGTATTTAATTAACATTAAGGTATTAGTAATTGTAATTATCTAAAGAATTACAGAACAATATTCTTTTCAAAATTTAAGACTATTAGTTTATAATTAACTTATTGGAAGTTGCAATTATTTCTGATCTAAAAACAATTGAAATGGAAGTAATTGCATCTCCCATTGAATTATGTAAATGTCAATCAACTTCT
This sequence comes from Epiperipatus broadwayi, assembly GCA_028023455.1. NCBI lineage: Eukaryota > Metazoa > Onychophora > Udeonychophora > Euonychophora > Peripatidae > Epiperipatus > Epiperipatus broadwayi. The sequence goes on along the minus strand of JAQFVV010000008.1, from coordinate 17,913,331 downwards.
ATCATAATTGATTGATGATTACATAATTTGGAGATGAAGTTACTTACATTTCAACTATATATTGTTATGACTATTATTATATCTATAATAAACATAAATATTTTTAAAGTGATACACTTGTCATTACTTTTTTTTTAGAAACATCTATTTTAATACTATTAAAAATTTTAGTTGCATCTAAATTGAAACTTGTTTCTTATGGAGTTATTTAGTTCATAATCTTGTCCACAGTAAAATTTCTAGAATGTGGATCATTATAAACTAGTTTTTTTATGAAGGATTTAAGAGTAGCATTTATTATTTTTATAATAATGACTTTGAAATAATTATATATGAATGATCATCATTGGCTTTTTTTAATGAATGTCAAATTTGTACTAATGATTGTCCCAGTGAAGGAATTAAATTCTCTTGCCTTCATCCATTCAGAAAGGAACAGCTGCAAATTAGTTATACCTGTTTATTTTAATCCTGATATTTTGGATAATATATATGTAACGGGTAATTGAGTAATATTTAGTCAGTGTGTGTAAAACGTTTAAATAGTAAGCAGGATTTATTGCTATTAACATCTCACAATTGAATATTTACATATACCATTTCCAACCTTCTTATACACTTAACAATACTATTTTTTGCACCAAAACGCTCTTAACAGTTTCAACTATCCTGCAGCCATCATCAGAGAAATCAATATATAAGGAAAGGAGGAAGAAGAAAAATATATTGCTTCTAATTGAATATTTAAATAGTATCAGATTCATCATAACTATTTAGTACTGTTTTTTTTTCACACATGGAGGACATTTAATTAAGAATTGTTAATGAAAATTTGCCTAATATAGTGTTTTCAAAATATGTTGGAATTGATACGTAAAAATTAGTACTGAAAACATTAGTCGAGGATAAAAAAAATTTATAAAACAACTGTAATTAAATTTTATAATGTTTAACTTGGTACTTGTAGTATAACAATCATTTGTGGGAGTATTTATTCAAAAGTTATTTTTTCAAGCTACAATAAGAGTAGTCAGTATTTCTTGTTTTAAAAATGATTTATTATAATAGATGTAATTATGGAATATTACAGCCATATATCTGGTATATAATGCATCAGTGGATTGATTCAGCAATTACATCAATACTGGTGTTTATTAATCATCGATTATTTTGATTAATTATAAAATAAATATAAATGTTTTTTTGTGTAAAACAATTTTTATCTTAGAATAAGTCAAAATCTATCCCCATGGATATCACTTTATAGTTTCCTATCAGGGCTGGGTTTTTTAGTATACCATTAAATTTAAAAATTATCCCAATTATATTCATAATCATAACTAAGTTTACTAGCAAACTGTCCAGTATTGAAATTGTATAAATAATAATCTTGCATACAATTCTCTAATAATAAATATACGTTAAGAGATAAAATAGCTTAATGGCTGATTATTAATATTACAGTTTATAAAAACATAGCGCTATATAAAATAAATATCTCATTTACATGAATATGAATAGCGAATGCTATTAATTAAGTCTTTATAACAAAACTTGCTAACAAGACATTAGTAAAATAATAAAAAATATTCTGATATCACAATATTTCAAATACTGTAACTATGAACAACATGTACATAATATGTGAATGAAGATAAATATTTTCACACACACTTGTTTTCTGCCTACTTCATCAACTTGATGATTAGAATAATTTATGATTTTTTCTTAACATTAAATATCAGGAATGTTTGTGTAGATATATTCTATTCAATTGGAAACAAACTATCCCATACTTCAATACATAAACGTCTTTAAAAAGATAAAACATTTAAATTTAATTGAACATAAGAAAAATATTAATAAAGAAACAAAAATAATATCTACTTTTGATGGGATTTGCTTCTGTAATTTAATATTTAGACTTTTATACATTACAATCCAATGCTTATTAGTATTAAGACCCTATTGAATGTATGTTCTGGCATTTAATATCACAATACTGGTAGTATCTGCTCGTTTGAGATAAGAACTTATTCACTGAAGCTGCTAACTAAAAGCTAGATGATAAAGTGCTGGAAGTGTACATTATTGTTTCATATGATAATTTGTCTTGTAGGTTGATTGGAATTTGTTTATCAGATTGACTTTGGTTAGTATCGTCGTCGTCCCCCCCTCATTGTTTTTATATCTAATAGTATTTACCAAATCTCAAAGACAAAAATACAAACATCAATTTTTTTTTTTGTATTCTTTTAGGTTTACAAAATTATAATATTACTAATTTATATAGCATTGAAAATTTTAAATACAACATTGAAATTTACTATGTCAAACTTTGAACTTTATATTAAATTGCTTATATGCAAAGTACTGTAATTCTTTTCGGAGTTTTTTGTTGTTGTTCACTATTTCCAGAATCATTCGCTTTATCCCTGTTAAAAAATGTTTACTCTATACTTTTAAATGCATCAGTATTTTTCTTTTTATTTAAATGTTTCCAAATTTATGGTTTAATTTACATAAGCAGCAATCTTCGTATATACACACATCTTATAGAAGCATCTTGCTGCTATTACTTATTTTAGTTGTAACCTACATAATTATTAATGATGGACCATCATAGTTCAAAATCCCTCTCTCTCTTAAAATACATTTAATTTTTAAAATGCCTTCAAATTGTAGCGTTTGAAACGAGTCATGACCCATCCATACAAGTAATTAAATAATATAACCTGAATACACCTCCATTATAAGTTTCTTTCCTGATATGGCAACATCACCCTATTTAAATCATTTTATTATATTAACCAAATTAAAACAGGCAAAACTCTAGATACTTATTGCCATTCAGTGCAAGCCAGAGTAATCAATGGATGCCAGAAGGCTTGTGCATAAAATCCCCATCTAGTGCCTACTCTGGCTTGCACTGAGTGGCAATATGTATAGAGAGTTTTGCCTGTTTTAATGACAGTTAAGAGCAAGCATAAGAAGTGGTGATCATGTGATATATTAACCAAACCACATTATACACTTTATTTGCCTAAATTATCAATAAACTTTGCTGATGAGGCAAAATCATCTTATTCCAACATTATCTGCTTTATACGAATATATAATTATTAATAGCATTTGTTATTAATTTTCTCATTTTCTTTCATCTTACTGTCTTCCGTATTTATGCCAATCGTCTATATTGGTGATAATGGCATTCTGTATTTGTATTTTTAGTCTTCTAATTATTTGCACAACAATTCACAGATTTTAATCTCTTTTTTATTTACCATTTTTGAGTTATAATGGCCACTCTAGTTTACTAGTGGAAAATAATGATGATAATTTTCGGTATTGCTTTGAAAATTAACCTAGTGGTGTCTGGAAAATGTTTATATGAAGCAAATATATATATTTGGTTAATTAAATGGATTTTACTGCTATGTTCGTCGTATTGATACTAGGTGCATCATCCTTGAGCAACTGACCACTCGATAAATAAATTTACATTTTAATTCAAGTCTTGACAAATGTAAGTTTATAGTTATGTTTAATACAAATGCTTTTTGTAAATAATGCGTAATCTCTTTCACTTAATTATATTGTACGTGTGGATACGTCTGAACTCATTGAACCTTAACTATCCCGGAATAAATATTTAAGTGATTTTTTTTTCTCCTTAGAAAATTATGTCATCATTAAACAGGTTGATGATGTTTTGGCAGCAAGCCAGAATAAGTTGCTCCTCCAGTTTATCGAATATGTCTTCTTTATTTGCATTTTATAAACTGCGATCTAATTATTAATTAAAAACTCAAAACGTAAAAAAACTTTTTTTTTTCGAGCACTAATTATATTATAAAGTGATACACCATAGAATCATTTTAGAATAAATTTTACTTATTACAGATTGGCAACAAATTCTTATAAATGTCTTTAATAAGATTGGAAATTACGGAATAGCAAAATCAACACACATTTTAAAAGTACATGTATCCATAGAACTATGATATTCCACCATTCCATAGTAATGAAGACTGCAGCGGTTGACCAAACCAAGTTAACTGGGTATTTGACTCTTTAGCTAAAGTTACTATTGAATGACTTGCTAGGTTGACTACAGATTATTACTTGGGGGTGGGAGGTATCCTTAGTCTATTTGGAATCAAATATATATATATTCAATTTGCAAGACTTGCACAATGGTTCTCTTGTTATATTACACTATAAGGCAAGGGCTAAAGACATTTTTAAATACAAATTATTCCAAGATTCAATGTTTATAATACTATAACAGTTTTCATTTCATATTTATAAATTGTATTAAATATACACCAATTTTAAAAGAAAATAATAGCAATTCTTTATACAATATTGTTACCTAGTGCAAGTTATAATCAATAGATGGCTGAAGATTTATTGCATTTAAATCCTTGCCTAGTGTCTACTCATCCAATAGTTTCTAGTTGTCATCAGTGAGGAGCCTTGGATCTGAGAACTATGTTAGACCATTGAACTTAATGCACACACACCCCACCCAGTAGCTACTTTTTACCTATCTAATCAACTAAAGCAATGAGACTAAATTGAAAACACACTAATGTTTTAAACCCAAACTAATTTGCCTGTATAGTCATACAGATCTGAACCCAGATCAGTATCTATATTATTTGGTACTTGCCTGAAGATTTGTGATAATGGCATTTAGTTGTTCTCTTCCAATAAAATCAACAAATGGCTGTGGGCTCAGCAGGTCACCCCTTATTAGCTTATATTTACATGGAAGAACTTGAGACCACATTCATAAAGATTACTTTATATCTATGAAAAGTTTGGCTTAGCTTTGTTGATAATATATTTGTTGTATGGGCATATGGTGAAGTACTATCACAAGTTTTTTAAAAACACATCAACAATATATTCCCTGAAATTAATTTCACAGTAGAATTCAAACAAGAAAAAAAATTGACATTTTTAAATGTTCTTGTGTCACTCTCATAGCAAAATTAAAACTACAAGTTATAGAAAACCCACTCATAGAGGAATATTCTTAGCATATACATCAAATCACACCAGAAACACAAAACATGAATTGTATTATTATTATGAAATAGAGCAAAAGAAGTTTGTTCAGAAACCAGTGATTTGGGGGGGGGGGAGTCAATATAGAAGAAACTCTTGAAGAATAGTTACCCATCAGTTGTTATTAACAAAACAAATAGACAACAACAACAAAAAAAACATTAAAAGAAAAAACAATTATTGGTTTTGTAGTGTATTTATACATAGCAGAAAAATTAAAGAAATCTGCAATCAATAAAACAACAGCTTTCCAGAGTTATACTACAAGGAATTTCTAACATTACAAAACCTAAATTTGAAATGCAGAAAAGCAAAAATTGCATCTATGAAATACCATGTAAATGGATGTATATTGGTGAAATCAATCGCCCCATTGAAAAACGATTTGCAAGAGCACCAACTGATTATTAGAAAGAGAAAACTCTAAAAACCACATATGAACCAATACAAAAGTATTGAATAGAGAGGAAAAGGTATAAAGAAGCTGCTCACATGACAGTGGCAAATAATTCCTTGTCAAACTAGTGTGACTATACATAATGTCTGGAAATCACTAATTAACTTTGCTCTTAAGAAAAAATGGAGAAATCTGGAGGAACCTCATAAGTAAGTATATGAAATTTCTACTGATGGTTGACCATGGCGGAATGGCTAGGTTAGATCATTATTTTAAAATTCAGTCACAACAATCGAAAGGTTCAGGTTCAATTCCCATGAAAATAGTGTTACTGGACAGTTCATCCATATATGAAGAAGACAAGAGAATAACTTCACTCAAAATATTGTGTATATACTAATCTGCATACTATTACTTACAGTTGAATGTAATTAAAAAATTTAAAGTTTAAAATTTTTACTTACAGTTGAATGTAATTAAAAAATTTAAAGTTTAAATTTTTTTTAAAGACGTTCAATATTTAATACTAAATGGAATAGTCAAACATATAAATACAAATATATTATTTGGTGTCTTTGGGTTTTTTTTTTAAAGCCACAAGTCACTAACATCCTTTGCTAGGATTGATATTAAAATAGCACATGTTCACCATTTCATTTTCTTACACAAACTATGCAAATAGTAGCAATTTTCTCCATACAATATTGGTACTTAGTGCAGACTATAGTAATTAGAAGCTTGTGTATTTAAATATCTATCCAGTGCCTACTTATCCAATATCTCTAGACAAGTATCTAGTTTATGGCTGTCATCAGTGAGAAGGCTTGGATCTAAGAGTAATGTACCTACATCTTTGGATCTAATTTATAAGCTAGAAACTAGTCTGTGGATAATGAATTAATAGTCACTAGATAGTGATTTGAATGCACAAACCTTCAGGTATCTATTGATTACTATAGCTTGCACTAGGTTATGAAAAAAGTTGCTGCTATTTTAATAGTGTGTGCAAGGAAAAGAAATGATGATGTAAAACACCATCATTTCTTTTCCTTGCAAATCCTAACCAAAGGATTTTGGTGAATGTAGTTGTAAAAAAATCATGCACCAAGTAACATAGATACTCAAATGGATTCAGATTTGTATGACTACACAGGCAAATTAGTTTGGATTTAAAACATTATTGTGTTTTCTGTTTGGGCTCATTGGTGATAGTTATAAGCTAGAAACTAGTTTGACGAAGTAAGCATTATATATGGAGTTAATTACAACAAATCTGTCATACATTGATTACTATAACTTGCACTGGGTAGCAGTATTTTATGGAAGAAGTTGCTACCATTTTGATAGCTTATGTAAGGAAAATAAATATTAGAAGTTTTGATGGTTTAATTTTAAAAGGATACATTAATTTTAATTCTCATAAGTAGAAAAATGTAATCATATTACATTTAATTCATGTTTATTATGCATGCGCTAATTAATAAAAGCAAAATTTACAGTAAAATTTCACCTTAGTTTTTCCCTAAACAAGCCATTGGATTAATCCAGAAATCAAACATTATTATTAATAATAGCGAGGTGATCAAAGGGATCCATTTTTATAGAAAATTCAAACTTTTCCACAGGTAATTTTTGGTTGTTAATCTACAGCAGTGTTTTCCAAAGTGGAGTATGTGTACTATTGGGGGTACATAAAGAGCTTAGTGGGGGTATGTGCAGCACTGAACTTATACAACAAGCAGCATATAAAAAATAATAAACCTCTTCTTAGTATTGTGTATGTGTAGTTTTGTATGCTTAGCTGTGGCATTGACAAGTTTGATTCTGCTTATTCCTCCAATCTATGTCTCAGATAATGTGTTAAATACAATACTCATTCAAATACACATTGAACTGTTACTTGCATGTGCATGCATATTTTTAGCTTTCGTGTGATTTTGATACTGGAAATGTTTTTTTATGTTTTTTAGTAAGTCCCATAGATTTTGATTATTTTTACAAAATATAATTTTTATCCCTAACATTTAAGATTATGAATTACTGGTTGAAATTTTGAACTTCTAAACTGAATAATAGTAACAATCAACAAACAGAAAGTAATGAAATTAATGACAGCAAACCACTTACAATTTTGGGAAAACCTGTTAAGAAAAAAGCAAGGAAAACTTGCAAGTATGATAAATAATATCTTAAATTTGGATTCTCATGGACTGGAGATGAAAAAGAACCTATTCTGCTTTGTGTCATTTGTTTTGAAAATCTTACAAATGAAAGCATGAAACCATCCAACTTAAAGCACCATTTTGAGACAAACCAGAATCAGTATAAAGATAAACCCATCATTTTTTTTTTGAAAACTTAAGGATTTTAATCTGTCTCAAAAAGTAATGCGGGATTTGACAGGAAGTGACAATCAAAAAATCCTTACAGCATATCGTGTGTCACTTTTAATTACAAGATGTAGTGCAGCAGAGATTATTGAAGAAACTTTAATCAAACTTGCAGCTAAGATAATGGCAGAAGTAATGATAGGAGATAGAGCTAAACAAATATTTGACTGAGTTCCCCTCTCAAATAATTCAGTTCATCAACAAATAATTGACATGTATAATAATATAAAACATGTTATTGTCTGATATTTCTCAAGGTCATTATTATGTATTACAAGTTGATGATTATGCATTGCAAGTTGATGAATCTGCTGATATTGCAAAGTTTGCAAATCTTATGGTGTTTGTTAGATATGAAAAGGATCAAGAAATTCATGATGACTTGTTATTTTGCCAGCCTTTACTAGGTCATACAACAGGAGAAGATATTTTTTATGTTATTAATAAATTTATAAAAGAGAAGAAAATTGGTTGGAATAGGTGTAGAACAAAATGTATGGTAAGAAGTAATAAAGGACTTGTTGCAAGAATTTAGAATGTTGCCCCAAATCTCATATCCATACATTGTTGCATACACAATGATGCTTTGGTAACACATAAGATGCCCGATGATCTACAGAAAGTTCTGGATGAAAGTGTAAAAATTATTTACTATATTAAAGATCATCCTCTAAATGCACAACTTTTTTCACAAATGTATGAAGAAATGGGAAGTAGAAATACTCAGCTTCTTTTTTATACTGATGTTCATTGGCTATCTCGAGGTAAAATTTTAAACTGATTATTTGAACTTGGACATGAAGTTCAGATTTTTCTTAATGACAGACTTGAGCTGAGAATCTGTTTATATGACTATCAATGGTTTTGTAAATTAGCATACTTAGCAGATCTATTCTCTGTTTTAAATTGTCTCAACTTATCATTGCAAGGAAAAGAAATTTCATTGTTTCACATTCAAGATAAAGCAAATGCTTCCATACCAAAACTAAATTTATGGCAAAAGAAAATTGGCAATGGAGAAATGGACTTGTTTCATTCTCTTTTTGAATTTATAACAAATTTGAATATTAAAATAGATGCTGATGCTATGAAATGCTTAACACAGCACTTAGAGAGTTTACAAGTGGGCTTGAAAAACTATTTTCCTGATTTAAATAAAAATATTGTATGGATAAGTTTTTCATTTAACATTAATACAGTATCCATGCCAGAAGATTTATCGCATGCAGAAGAAGAGCAATTGTTGGAATTAGCTTCAGATGGATTTTTGAAAAATAAACACAAGGAGTGTACTTTAACATAATTCTGGTTGCAAATGCAACATGTGTATCTGGGTTTAATGCAAAAAGTCTTGAAATACATTTTACCTTTTCCAACTTCATATCTATGTGAGATTGCTTTTTCAGCATTTGTAGACATTAAGTCAAAAAAACAACAGACTTTTGAATATAGAACCCCATCTTAGATTAAAATTAACAACCAGGGAACCAAATTGTGATAATCTGTTGTCTCAATATAAACAATTTCATCCTTCTCATTGATCTTAATAAATTTTATTTATAATATAACTTTTATTTATATTTTATTATGAATGTTTTTTTCATTTATTATTATTTTTTTTATACACTAAAAAGAAAAAAAATAATATTTTTTTATTATAATTAAAGTATATGCAATTTTTTTGATGAGGGGTACTTAGCATTATGAAAATTATTAAAGAGGTATGCAGGTGTTCAATGTTTGGGAAACACTGATCTACAGACAAAACAAGCATGGCGAATGCTATGATTGCCACGTGTGAAGATAAGTATAATTTACGATCATATGCAGAAGCAATCAAAATGCCAAGAACAAGTCAAAAAATCAGGAAAAGATAGGCAGAGAGAATGTAAACCATTTAAATAGTGATAGGAAGGCAGGACAGAGCTCAAGATTTCATAAATTGACTGTTAATGATATAATGAAACTAGATATGCTTTCAGAAATATCAGAAATTCAAATTAATATTATGGAAGAAAACTGGATAGAAAAAAGCCTAAATAAAACAGAAATCTTCAACTCAACCATCTCACGAGATTTATTTTTCTCTTTCAAACATTTTTTTTTACTAGCCAATCAATCACAGATATAAACCACATTATATAAGTTTCCCAAAGATCTATTATATGAAGCAATTAATGAAAATAATCTATGGGATTCAATATTTTGAATTGCTGACCATATATATTGTAGTGGAATTTTATAATGAAGAACAAAAAGAGAGATTTGAAGAAAAAATCCAAACCCTATTTAAATTTTCACTAATCAAAGTAAATCCAGACAGAGAAAATATTGTTAATGGAATAATAAAAAACATGTATTTGAATTATAACATTATCAACTTCAACAAACTAATGCAACCTTTTGGAGAAGTGATCGGGTTTCAAAACGTATTTAAAAAACACTCCAATACCAATTTTATGTAATAGCTACCAATTTAAAGTACATTTAAATAAAAACAGACCAAGAAATGACTTAATAATTTATGGAACAAAACCACAGTGCTTTAATTGTAAAGAAAGAGGACACATAAACAGTGAGTGCCCAAAACTAAAATGCCAACACTGTAAACTGAGAGTGACACATAATCAATGTAAGGGTTTCATTAGAGAAGAAATAACACACAACATGAGATTGATGTATTAGTCAAGAAAAAAAACAAAAATTCAAATAAATAAGCAAGCGGATACAACATAATATACACAAAATGAAAAAACAATTATCTCAAAAGCACATAGAAATAATGGAAACAAATGAACATATTCCTCCTTCAAAATCAATCATCAATAAAACCTCTGAGGATATATTAAACACATTAATATCAACTCCTCAACAAAAAGACCCAGAAATAAATAATTCCTTAGGTAAACGTAAACCCGGATGCCCTCCACTCCAAAACCATAGTAGGAAACCTGGCTTAGAAAAAATCTGAATTAAGTGAAGATGATTTACCACCATTTGATGACAATAGGAAAAAACTTAAAACAATTTTAAAGGATCCCTCAGACACTAATACAGAAGCTACAGTGGATGAAGAAGCTTACATAATGGAAAAGATAAGTGTACCTTTTTTAAAATATGACAATATTATGACTGAAAAGTAGTCACATAGGGTAGACTAGGTAAACAGTAAGAGAATGAAGTCAGATTAATTTATCAAGAAAACAAGTATAATAAATTCCTACAATAAAAAATAAAAACAAACATGAGGATAAAAATAGGTTCTTTAAATGTTCAAGGATTAAACTCAATAAAAAAAATTATGAATTAAAAAAATAGATGAATACTGCCCAGTCACAAGTAATGTGATTAAGTGATACAAAAATATATAATAGATTCATCAACATATCTTAGTAGTCATGATTACACCACTTTCTTCAAAATAGCCTTTTCACCCTCAGCAGGGATGGGAATTGTAGTTAGTAAAAATTGTCAATTTAGATCAGTGTTTTCCAACCTGTGGTACGCGTACCACTGGTGGTACGCGAGGTGCTGGTTGGTGGTACACGAAAAATAATCAATAATGGCGGACATAAAAAAATTAAATCATAAAAATATAGAAACGTTTTTTCCCATAATTCATAAAAATTATTTTAATTAATAATATTATACAGTAAAGTTGTTAATATGTACAGTCGATAACGATCTTTAATATTAATGATAAAATTGAAAGTATGATTAAGAAATTAGATTTTTGGAAACAGTAATATATATATATATATAAGTATCGAAAACAATCAACTGGAAGTATTCGAAACTCTACATATTTTTTTGTTTGAAAATAAGGTTAATCTGTCTCAAGATATATGAGAAAATATAATAGCACATTTAACAGGATTAAAATTGTCTTTCATGGAATATTTTCCAAAATCTGAAAACACAAATGATAATTGGATTTCAAACCCCTTCTATGCAGAAAATTTAGAAAATAAAGGATAAAGAAAATTTAATAGAATTATCATGTGACAGAACTTTACAAGTAGAATTCAAACGACACAATCTAATTAATTTTTGGTTAAACATTAAAGAATATGAACAACTTTCTGAGAAAGCTCTTAAATTATTATTACCGTTTACTAGTACAGAATTAGTAGGAAGAGCTTTTTCTTCATATATTTTTTTTAAAAAATAAGTATTGGAACAGACTGAATGCAGCTGTAGACTTAAGGATATACATCACATCTTTTGAACCAAATTTCAAAAAATTATGTTGTTCGAAACAAGCACAAAGATCTCATTAAATTTATTTTATAAAAATATTTGATTATGATAAGAAAATATACTAATTGGTTTTCTATAATTTTGTGTTTTTATTAAAACCATTTATTAGTAAACAAAATATAACAAAATAGTAGATAAATAATGAGTTGGATCAAGGCAAATCAATCTAAATTATTTAATTTGAAAGAATGTATCAGAAAAGGATCATACCCAGAAATTAGACTCTCATTAATTCTTGATAATCTATTGTGGATTATTAGATGTAAGCTAGTATTTAATCATCAAAATTTTAATCCTATTAACTTCATGCTGAACAATATAAAGAAAACAAGAACAAGAGATAGCCTGATAACCCCTGGGGTTATTTTTACTATGACTTGGGACATGCTGGATTTATCCTCTCCATGGCCCAACCAATAGCAAGTTGCTCAAAAAAAAAAAAGAAAACAGACTCAAATTCTGAAAAACCAAATGAAGGAATGAGAAAACACTTTGAACAAAATATGTACCAAATGACCTTTAATATAATAATGTAATCTTTAATAAATTATTTTGGAAAAAATATGAAACTTTGAACAAACACATACATATAAATATGTTACAGTGAGTTTATAATTTCAGTGAGTTTATAATCTGGTGTGACATTTAGTCGTGTTTCAATGTAATTTGTCTCATTATGAGATGTGAATACATACATGGTCACCCTATAATATTTATAATGCAAATAAAATAACACACTTGCAATAACAAATTTCACGAAATACAATCATTTTTACAAAGTGGTACAATTTAGCGTGATGTACTACCAAGTGGTACTCAAGCCAAAAAAGGTTGGGAAACGCTGATTTAGATCATTTAAAATTATACATATATATATATATGCACACATGCTGATAGTAACATTATATCATAAGTCTTTAACACTTAATATTATATTTGTTTACATCCCACCAGATCATAAAATAATACATTAATAAATACATTAAATGCAAAATTTGCACCCTCAACCGGTCCCATAACACTGATTGGGAACTTTAACATGACATATAACAAATTTGCAATGAAATGGTTATGCTTACTGGCTTTTCCACTTATGACAGAAGAAGGGTTTCTACCACAGAACTCTGTCTCATTTAATAATGACAGATATTCATCAATGATTAATCAGGTGCTTTACTCAGCAGCACTGCAACATATGATGAACTTATCATTGATAAATACGTTTTTTTCAGACCATGCTGCAATCATAGTAACTTTTAAATGACCTTATACACAAACCATTAATAACAACCAGTAAAACCTAGAGTACTTCTGCCCAGTAACACAACTGAACATCTATTTTCAGAAATATACACACTACTGTTAAAAATTAGTGACCTTGAAATAGATTCAGTTAAAACCTGGATAACATTTGTAGATAACATTTATAAATATTATATCTTGTACAATAGACAATGTAACAAGAAATCAAACAGCACCATCAAAAGTCCTGGCTCTTGCAGATGACATTAATAAAAGAATCATATGGAGGACTATTACAGCAGAAGGATGCAAAAATGTAATGGCAATGAGAAGAGCATATCAAGCAGCATGTGAAATACTCGGATAATATATAGCAATATAAAAAAGATATACTTAAATCATCCCCATACCTGGTTAAGACAATATATTAGATGGGCATTAAATCAAGCACCAGTAAATAAAATCCCCACAGCAATAAATATGGATAATGAAAACATTATAAGCAACAATATGATGCAACCACATTATCACAATTTAAAACAAAATTACAAAAAAAAATTAAAATATACTCCCAAACATAACTTGGGAGTACCAGAAGATAATTTAAAATTTACACCTGAAGAATTTGTTGAAAGGCTTGCAACAGTACTAAAATCATGCGAACCAGAGATATATGGCATATCCTTATTTGTATATAATCATTTAAGCAAATTTACCTCAAAATACAGCAAATTTTTTAACAAAACAAATATATAATATTCAAGGACTCTATCCAATCTCTCTGGTGCCATTTATGAAAAAACAAAAACATATCCACACATACAAATCTCAGACTAACATCAATGAGTTCACTTGGCATTAAGGTATTAGAGTCAGTGATTAAGGGAAAAATTCAACCCTATATAATCACAATTTTTGAGATTGCAGTTCACCAAAAAGGGCTCTTCAACAGGTCAAGCAATATTTCTGTTTAAAATGGTAATAGATTCAGTCAGAACTAATAATACATATGGTCCAGTTGTAGTAAAGCTAGATATGAAATCTGCATTTGATACAGTACCAATTGATCTACTAATTGATGAACTAATAAAAACAACAATACCAACTTTACTAATATACTTGATTACAAATCTACTTCTGAACAGGAAAATACACATTAGCCTCAATGGGAAATAGCACCTTTAATTCTTTTTGTTCAATACCACAAGGATCACCATTAACTATTCACATTATACATCAATCCATTGATCAAAGCAATAGAAAAAGATTTAGCAGGAATATTCATATCAGAATTAAAAACAAATATACCATGTGTAGCATATATGGATGATATATCTGTGTTTCTAACATCAAAAAAACAAACTCCAAAATTAATAAAAAATTTCCAAAATTATACAAAAAAATATAAGCTTGAATTCAATATGGAGAAATCAAGTGGTCCGTCAATATATACAGGACACTATCATGAAGATTATTTCAAAGGGACATGGAGCCCTTTTTTAGATTTTCCAGTTTATTTAAGCAGCATGGAGATGCACGTATAAATCCAAAGAGAACTAATAAAAAAAAACTCAAACAATAATCAATTCTCTCTCAAAATCTTATATGTCACTATATGCAAAAGTGGCACTTTTTGATCTTTTAGTGATGACTAGAGTTTCATACTACCCCCCAATAATTATGTATAGCAAAGCATTCACATTAAAAATTGAGAGCTTATATAGAAAACTATTGTAGGAGGAAAAGATGTCTACAATATCAATTAATATAAATAAACACGTAAAATTAAATATAAACTATAATATATATAATCACCATCTCAAACGAATGACAAATTCTATCAATTTACTCGAGCGCTTTCAAAGGTCTAAGTCTTCATTTTCAAGAAGTCATTCATTTGAGATGGTGATTATATATATAATAGTTTATATTTAATTTATACATGTGTATTTATTTTAACACAAATATAGAGTTTACAAATACTTTTCTAACACATAGTTGAACGTTTAAATATTACAATATCAATTAAACGAATCCCAAATTCCCTAATGCAAAATGAATTAGGATTACATGCAATAAAAATATTTCAAATTCAGAAAACCATCAATTTAATTGCATTATTAAAACAGGCAAAACTATCTATACATATAATGGTGATCATGTGATGTTTATTGGTTTAACATTTAATTACATCATGCATAAGGCTATTTCCATATCTTGAAGTAATCCATAAAATCACACCATCAGACAAATCACCAATTACTGGTTTTTTAAACGCCCTTAGCATCTCATTGCTAAATATCACAAATTCAGTGATCTGAACATGGAAAACTAAGTATAGATATTGGGAAATATACATATTAATCTATCCTTCATCTTCAAATGACAATAATAAACTTTTTAAAAATATAAATAACAAACAATTAACAAGAAAATTTAAATATTGGTTGCTAGAACTGAAATACTATGACTTCCTACCTAAACTAAACATGGAAGCATTACCGATTTTAAATTTCTTTCATTATAAAAGAAATTGCATAAATATTGATGATGTGTGCAGGCTTTGCAAAAAAGAAACAGAAACTCATCGCATCTTTTTTTTTTGTCCTATATTGGATAGTACCCAGGCTGAAATTCCCAATTTATTCCAACATAGAAAGTATACTACACAAACACTCCTTCAATCTTATGTGAAAGATAACTTTGCACACATTAGAGCCAGTATATTTACATTATTCTCACTATAGTGTACTAGAAGCACATTTACATATAATACAAACACAAGAAGGCATCCAAATATCTTTTGGAACAAAATATTAAGGCTAAGGGATGAAAAAAAAAACATCAACAAACTCGTACACATCCAGGTGGTCACTAATGCGACTACGCTCAAGCCTATAAAGAAAGGAGAGGAAAAATTGGACAAAGAAATCGAATAAAAACTTCATTACACAAAATGATCACACTGTAAAAGACAGAATTGAAGAATGGATATTTGAAATCCTTTAGTGTTGGACAATAATATATTTTTTGGTCTCTTTGTTATTAATATTTCTAAAGGTAAAGATATAATTTTTTTTTCTGTATAAATTTGTTTATATATATATATTTTCCATACAGTTCTTCATGTAAATATCAAGTTGTCATGATAATATATGTACCGGTATTCCTGAAGTTTTTAAATTCTGTTTGTACAATTATTAAACTCAATAAAGTTCCTTTTGAAACTAATATTACATTTGATTTTTACTCATCTCATACTGATATATCTGTTTAGAAAAAACGAATTTAATGATAATTATTATCATTTATGTTAAACTGTGAAATAACAAAAATTGAATGGTTAGTTGCTTAGAAAGTTATGTGAAATCATAGACTTGAGTTTCTGATCTAATGACCCCAAATTCTCAAGTCACGTGGCAATTATAGAATTATTTATTTCAAATTCCAATTTTTGGATATTCATGTACACACTGTTGTTGATAGATTTAAATATGATACAGTAGATTTAACTTTGATTTAGATTTCCGTCATTGCTTATATATAATTAATTGCTTTGACCTACTTGAATTCCAGGTGCTGCACAGGTTGTTGATTAGGTTTTTTTCAATGTACATATATTAAGTTAAATAATTTTACTTTTGGGAAATGTATGTATTCAAGCACAAGTGCGTGTGCGGCGTAACTGCTCCCAAAAGCTGTAATACAAATACAAATAGCATTCCGGACAATCCTACCATCGTATGTAGAGAGAGACATGACCTCAAAAGAAAGATCAAAGAGGCTTTATTTATCTCTCGCGACAGCGATGCCATAAACAGGAAGGACACGTGTTTTTCTCTATCAAAAAGATGGAATTAGCATATTTGCATAAATTTAAACGTAAGCAAGCTATGATTATGAAGGCAAGATCCTTTGAAAGCGCTCGGCTGTTTTAATATTTTTAGTTAGCTATTTGTATTTGTATTACAGCTTTTGGGAGCAGTTGCGCCGCACACGCACTTGTGCTTGAATGTACTTATATGTATTTATTTCTACTGGACTTGTTCTTCTGTCTTTAGTGAATGAAATTAATATTATTGAGATTTACACACACAAAAGAATAAAAGAACTAGATTTCCAAAAACAAATCTGAAAGTTTGCATAATTATTTAAAATACAATATCTATATTCATCATTATGTAGATGCAAAAGGGTAGAAATCAGTAGCCTATAGGAGCATAAACTTCTCTCAATCAATGGACAAGACTGTATCAATTTGCAATCTTTCCCTTTGTATTTACAATCATTGCATCACCATTTATCTAATTCAGAGTAAGCTTTGATTGATTTTCCAGCTAAATACTAATTTATGATAAATAAATAAATTGGCTATGGGCTGGTTAAATGGAAAAATCTTAAATCTTGTCCAGACTGAAACTAGGTTATAGGCAAGCAAATGCACTAATGCTATAAAACTCTTGCTATTAGATAATCTAAAACTTTGAATGGATGGGAACCCCCCCCCCCCCATTTTTGATAGTGAATTTTTCATTGTAATAGGTGGTTTTAAAATTTTATCACCAAAAATGGTAGATAATATTTAATTCTCAAGATTATCATTTTACCATTATGCATTATTATGTCTAGTTGATTCTTAATGAAAAAGGCTTAAATGATATGATTTGAAAACCTGAAATTGGAGTTATACTTATGCCATTTAATAAGCCTAAAAAGTTCTATTTAAAAAATTAAATGAATAATAAAATCATTATGAATGCCATTATCGGTGATAAGAGACATAATTAAGTGAAACTCTGGGTTCCTTCTAAATTATTCATGTAATAATTTGTATTAATAATTTATTGCTTTTGAAATTATTTTATTATAAGTTAACAAGGTTTTAGATGTACTTATATGCCAGTAAATGTTATCATGTTGGTTAATACCATAAACCACAAGCTAATATTTGGTCTGAAGATCTTATATTTTTTAAATATAGTTTAACGGTCGTGGATGATGATGACGTTTCCAGTCTTACCGCATCTGCCGACAGAGCGCCACTAGGCTACTTTGAACCTAGAAAATTTATATAGTAGGCAGATATGTAAGTTAAGATTCAAAAAAATCTTATATATTATTCTGACCATTTGCCCAATGTCACTAGCTCATAGAGTAGCAGAGATTTTAAACATTTATAAGTTTCAATAGATTTCTATTCTCAAAGTATCTATTAAATATTTAGAACAATAAAATAAAAGAAGCCACTGCCAGTAATTAACACACAAATAGATTTTTATTAACACACATTTAAAATTGAGGAATAAATTTATTTTTAGGTTTTAACATTAATATTTTTTTAAAAATTTAAATTACTATTTTAAATAGATCGCACAGACGGATATTTAAATTATATTTTACTTTAGCATGACGAGCATAGATAGTCTACATAGATTTTTTTTCACTTAAAACTTATCAAAACATTCATTCAGTCTCAGACTAAAAGTTCGTAGCCAACCCAATGTCAGCTTCCAGATATATAGTAGCAATCAATGCAATACGAAGATGCTAGCATAAAATCACGCCACAGGAATGTGCATCTGGCAGCGTGATATTATTTGAAGGAAATGATCCAGGTCTAGATCAGGAAAGTGCCTCTGTCTGACTAAGGAATCATGTATATAAATTTTTTTTAAAGAGTGCTACGTATGGGGGAAAGCGGTCTTTCTGCCGTCTTATAAATCCCTGTCCATAGAGCTAGGAGGGGTCAATGTTGCAGGAAATACATCTGCGACCATTTTCAACGATATGACTGCCTCTTTGGGGTCATGCATTCAGTTGGGCACGTTGCCCTGTATGCTAGACACGCTTCACATTACATTAATATAAACGTCTATATATCTCTCCACTAGCACTGACACAACCACAAAACAAATAGCCTGAAATTAAAATCTGTTAAATTAAACATAAACGAATTTAAACATAGTTATTAATCTTTATCCATGCAGCTATCTACACCCAACTTTAAATTTAATACATTTTAGTTAAAACATAATACACACAAAAAAAAATGAACTGGAAATGATTGCTTAAACATCTACATAAAAAAATATCAATAATTGAATTTGCATTCTTTAAGTCAGATAAGAGTTCTTATTTTCAGTTATTAATTATTTGCAATTTTAGGAAAGTTATTAGATAGATACAATAGTTCATACTTTACGGATTTAATAGATTGAGAAGTCCATCTTCGTGATCACTTTCGTAGATTTTGTCCTTCTTTGAAATAAAACTGCGACTTGCCATGGATTTGGTCAGGAACTGTCATCCAGAGGCCTCAGCTGGTTGTCCGGAAAATTAAATTTATTGCAGACTTCCACATCGTGAAAATCTGCAATATAGTTAGTTACATTGATCTATTCATAGTCAGCTCTAAGATAACAATTATAATAATAATTTGGCTTTTATATTTTTATTAGTCTCTTATCATTAGATCTTGAGATTCAACGAGCAAGACGTCACTAATCCATTCGTGTTTCAGTTATGGTCCGTGCTGTCATTTTCGTGTTTGCATTGGTCATTTAATTCCTTTGTATTCTCTTATCTGACCATTTAATTTATTTTACATGCCTCACGAGGTAGTTTGCTTTTGAACAATCATTTAATTAATAAGACAATCATTTCCTTTTTCTAAGACTATAGAAATCAACATTATTTCTATTTTTAAAATATCAATCTTTATATCTTTACTTTTTTACAAAAAAAATTACTTTCAAATATTTTTATTTCTAAAAGTTTTTAAAGTTGTCCATCATGCGATCTATATATACGTTAAACAGTTTTTAAATTTCAATTTTTATTTATGATCTTTTATTTTAATTTTAAAATAATGTGACGGGATATTATATTCCGTTACAATAGTATTCATACATTGTTTCTATATCTATATGTGTATCTGATGTAATAATGAATGATAACTTCATAAGTGCAGATGATGTAATCGAATGGTGAAATGAGAAATGTGTAGTGAAACCAGAGTGGAAATTGATTGTTATGAATTAATTGCACATGAATAGGGAGATTTATATTATTTTTAGAAATTAGTTTGATGTTATATATTCATCACATTGAGGATATCCAAATTTGCAATGACTTGGGATGGGATCGGTCAAATCATTGATCATCCCTACCATTTCTATTCAAGACTTATTAAAACTAGTATACATTTATACAGCATATAAATAAATACATAATATTTGTAACTAAATTGTCGTAAGCTATGGACTGTTTGTGGTTCCATTTCCTATGTTCACACATAGATGTGCCAAACTAATACTCTTAAGCACTTTTCAGCTATTGGTTAATTACAGGAGCAAAATTTATCATGATAGTATGTTCTAAACACTTCTTCACTTATTTTAAACTACAGTATATCTAAAATAACACTTGGGAATATTTATTAAATTAACAATTACAATTTTATTTTGACATAGTAACTATTACATAATTAATGATTTATACTATTTACAACAAATGATCTTAATTAATACTCATTTCTTATATTATCAAAATGTCCTATTTATAGAGTAGTATTGTTTACCAATAAAATTAGAATACACTTACATGGATTGGAATTATGGATGACTCAATCATAATTAATCCATAGAATTATAAATGATATTCGTAACTGATATTGTATTATAAACTTATGCCAGATATTTTATTTTGAGTAAAGAATTTTGAAGACTGAAACTCAACTTTATAATTAAATAAAGTGTATTTTGTTAGTAATCAATATGTGTGTCAAACAATTATTTATTATTATATGAATATAATATTCATAACAGCAATTGTGTATAAAAAGAAATTGTTGGAGCAATAAATAAAATAGTATATGGAAATAGTAATATATGCCTAATATATCTGGAAAACATTCAGTTGGCCAAAATGACAGTATTCTTAATCTAAAGAATCCAAAAATAATTATAAAGCAAATATCCTTTGACTAATTTGGTCTTTCTTATACAGAACAATTGTGCAAAATGTATTGGTTTGCTACAATACCCAAATTATACTGGGATTTTGATGTGTAGGATATTTAGATACCAATGAACTTTTGGTTTAATTTACAATGATTTTAAGATTTTTATTTTGCAACACTGTAACAATAAAGTTATCTAGGAAACACATTCGATAATACCATTATATAATATGAAAATGAATTGCCTGGAAAACAAAGTGCTTGTTTCTCGATCGATACTTTGTAGGAATATAAAATAAGGTGAATGGAAATGGGGTGGACTGAATGTCCTTGTTTTCCATTCAATACATTCTGATGATTTACAATACAAAAGATAAGGAACTGCCTCATAAATCAGTGTTTTTGCTTTCTCATGTTACCTTGTGATAATGTAATTCCCCTTTAAAATAGAAAAGAAATATTATTTTAAAATAATAATAATAGACTAATAACAGCATGATGAATGCATAATATATTGATGAGAATAAGGCAATAATTTTTCTTGAAACATATCCATGCTAATAAATAAATTTCTATGCAACACATGAGAACTCAAATCACTTTGCATTCTCAATACAAAATTCAAGTTTTGATATTTAATCATGAAGAAATAATTTCATGCTATTTTCAAATGATATTGATGATAAATAATTCATACTGTTTGCCTGTATTTATTAAAATTCAAAATATTGTGTACTGTATTCATAATGTTAATATTACTAGTAGATTCTATTTAAACTTAGCTAATTATTTTAATATGGCTGCCTTTAAATAAGTTTGTTTAAATTATAAAATTGGATTAGATAATATATTTAAATACACTTTATTGGTATTAAACCTAATATTTTCGCAACTATTGAAATAATTAGTCAGAGTTTGTCATCAGTCTGTATAAACTTTTAAAATTGTTCATAACTTTTTGAATAGATTTAAAATAAAATGTTTTGACCTTTGAACATTTCAAAAATATTAATAATAGTAATGTAAATAAGGTTTTAAATAGTGGTTTCAAAATCACTATCAATATATTTTTCCAAATCTGAAGTTTCAGTAACAAAGTCTATGCCAATATGATATCATTCATATTATAGAGTAATAAAGTTTCAAAATGCATTTCAGAATTAAGCATGAAATAATTATTTTGTATAGGTTTTACAAAATATAATAAATTAAGTTATATATTGGAATATAATAAACATATCAATATAATCATTACGCAGTATAAAAAATATAAAATTACAAAATCTCCATTTTTGTTTGAAATATCTTTAAAAAAATTTTCCATTAGCCAAACTTTTTTCCACATAATAATTCCACCTAGTACAATCTCAAGTAATCAATAAATGCTAGAAGATTTTGCATAATTCCTATTCAGTAACTTTCCAATATTCCCAGACAAGTTTTCAGCTTATGACTTTGGATCTGAGAGCATTGCATATGGATCTTTGGATCTAATCCACAAACTCCAGCATCCATCATTTAACTTTTTGCTTAACAGTAAAACTATCTTTTCAAAATAAAAGCACAATAGTTTTTTAATCCAAGCTAATTTTCCTGTATATCATACATATTTGAAAAATAATTCAGTATCTACCTATTTTAATGTCTTTAGTTTTTTTAATGACCATAATCATTATAATCTCTTTGCTAGAATTGGAATTAAGTCCCTAAAACATCACATGATCACTTTTTCTATGTGCTTACATAAATTGTTGACATTCCACATAACAGTGCCACCTAATGCAAGCTCTAATAATCTATAGATGCGAGAAGGTTGAGCATTATAATTCCTATTCAGTGCCTTCTTCTCCAATAACTCCAGATTAGTTTCTAGCTTATGACTCATCAATGAGAGTCATGGATCTGAGAGCAGTACACCTGGATTTTATGATATATAATCTAGTATCTATTGTATTACCAAAGCTTGCACTAGATAGAACTCTTGTGTTGGTAAAAAATTTGCTACTGCTTTAATAGCTTGTGTATACATACATATAGAACAGGTGATCATATGACATTTTAGTGATTTAGAATGTTTACATTAGTTTTCTTATTTTATTTTCCAAAATGAAGGTATAATAGCATTATTATTGTAAATATATTTTTATATTATTCTGTGGAAACAACAACCATATAGTAATTTACTTCTTCTGCAACAAACATAGAGCAAATTTTCATTATTTATTTTAAAAAATATTTAATTAACACATTTCATTGACTTTTGATTTGTTAGGCAAAATAATGGATATTTCATTCATTAAATATAATTTTCTGGAGTGTAATTGTAATTAAAACACTTAAAATTTATATTGTTTCAAGATTTTATTGTCTCATGTAAAAACATTTTTTGCTTTAATGAAAATAACAGTAATAAGAAAATATAATAGCTAATGCAGTTCCCAAAGTTCAAAGTTAAAGCTAACTTTTCAAAGCTTTATAATTTAAATAAATAAATCGTATATTCACACTATTTAAAATATTATGATGGATTAGTAAAGGAATCCTATTTTCTTATTCTTATTTTTTGTGGACACCATTTAATTATAACATATCAAAAAGTATATAGGAATAAAAAAATTATTTTGAAAATATGTACGATTTTAGTAGTGTAGAAATTATTTTTTATCAAATGAATTTTTAAAATACATATTTCCTTGTGAATTGATTTTTTTGTTTCTGCATATTCTTCAAATAAATACCACTTTAATGCATAAAAATAAATGTGATGGGTTTTTTTTTTTAAAAAAGAAGGAACAAAAACTTTTGGGATTTAACCAGCCTTTTGAAAATATAAACACCTATAATGTAAATTTTTAAAACAACATTACAATTTAAAGTTCTATCTGCTTTAGAAAATTAATGAAGTATTATTAATAAAGAAAAATAATCATCTTAAAATATACTTTGTTATTTTTTAAATATTTTATCTTATTTCTGTAATAATTATTTGTGGCTTTTATTTTAAAATTTATTTCTAATACAATACTTCCATGGTATTGGACTGTTAAAATATTAAGACAATTTTAAATTTTGAAAGTCAGTTTACAAAATTGTGGAAATAATTCAAGTAATTTCTGTTTATTAGTTTCATATTTTGAAATATAATTAAAGGAAATAATAAATATAAGTAGGGTTAAAATATAATTAAATTTCTTTATTTGCACTTCTTTGGAGGATGGTTGATATTGGGGGATTTTGCAGTTATACTTACATTAAAAATAGAAAACTTAAGTTCATTCTTGCCATGCATACTTATTATCTAACTAATATTTCTGGTTTTAGCAAGACTCATGTTAAGAGAAATAATTTTTATTTAAAGTTACATTTGGAGAATTGACAAAGAATAAACATCTTAACAAGTGAAAAATTAAAAATAAATTGAAAAATGAATGAATTCACATAAAACTATTATTTACACATGGATCAATGAAGACTGGAAAGGATATTACTTCCCAAAAGTATTTTTAACTGCTTTTTAATCTTTAATTAAATTAGAAAATTATTGGCTTAGAAATATGAAAGTGAATTGTATATCAGAATGCACACACTCATATCTCAACCATACACTTATTAATGTAAAGTTAATTAAAGGGATTGCTTTGGGTAATAATTAAATAATCATTGAGTAAACAATGCTTTCTAGACTATTTTACTTAAATAAAATTATTGCTAAATGTAAATTGTAAACTGAATAAATACATGAACCATAAATTAATAAAACTATTTTAAACTTACTAGACAATTTCTTATTCTCAAATTTGGCCATCATAATTTCCCATTGTTATATCAAATAATAATAATATTCTGCTATGTTTTTAGTATACTTCCTAATTTACTGTCTTTAATGACAAATCTATAAACTATTTCAGGCTTCAGGTATTATGGAATTTTTTAGTACTTGTATTAGTTTCTATTTTAAAAAATATTTGTTTTTTCATGTGTACTTTTTTTTGGTGTGAGCCAAGATGTCAGCACAGTTTCCTTGCAAGCAAGAAGTTGCTTGCAGATAGTTGTCACAGGTTCACTTCCCGGCCAAAGCTTTGACATATGGGAAAAAAGAATCATGATATTCTCTCCATTTTATTATTGATTTTATTTGTTTATACTGATATGGTCTTTAGTGACTGAATAATTGCTTTTAATTTTTTTTTCCCATACACACATAGAAAATCAACTAAATTAATATAAGAAAATGTAAAACAACAGAAATCCTTTCTTCCAATCATAGGACTGTATTGTTTGATGAAATACAGTTCTCTGATTGAAATATTAAATAGTGTATATAGATAATAAATGTAGAAAGATTTGTTAAAAGTTTTAAGAGAGAGTCAAATATGCAAAGCAAAATGTTATCACAATAATTAAGAGTACTATTGGTGATATTACTATGTTGGTTGAAAACTTAACATACATTATATATTGTGCCAAGCTTTTGGATGGTGCCCATTTTGATGACTCACAGAAACACAAACAGATGAATAAATCCTGCATATATTTAAATTCTTTCCATGTAACATGACCAGCTGTCAATTTCAATGGTACATTCTTTACTATTATAAAAAAGTATAATAAAAAATTAAGTTTTTTAACTTTAACTAAGATTGACTTCATTAATGATGATGAAACCATGTATCCTCTATACAGATATTTTAAATAAGATCCAAGTTATTTTCTGATCATCATACATAAACCCATTCCTTAGAGAATCATTCTCATTCAAAAGCATTTTTAAAAAGTTTATATAGGGAGTTTTAACTATGTCATTGTCTAAATTTGTGTGCCACTTTTGTTTAGAAAAAAAAAACACCTATTGATAAAATATCCTCTGTCAGTCATTGAAATTTTATATCATCATTACCTCTGCACTACAGCTCAGGACATGATTTCTCAAGATAATAAGATAAGAACAGCCCAGACTACCAAATAATGTGAAAGTCTGTGCTCATACCCTGTCTATTACATATATAGACACAGGTATATATATAAGCCTGTGTATTTCATCTATAACAAAACAATTTATTTAAAATCATCTTAATTGGTATTTATCATTATGCATATTAATTTTATAGAAATGTCATTAAAATCTTTGATGTATGCATGTCAGAATATAGATCAATTGTTTTAAATCTTCTATCTTTTAAATTGATTCACAGTCCCTTTAATTCCTATATATATATTTCAACTATTTCATAATCAAAATCATAATTATAATATTAATATATGAATAACAAATGACATAGAGTATGTACATTTCTTACAATATTAATAATTATATAAAAGAAAAAAATTTCACGTAAAGCTTACAACAATATTAAAATATTTTATTGTGAGACAATTCTACTTAAATTAGTGAGGACTGTTATTTGCATATTATGGAATTTAAAACAAGTCTTACTGTAGATTCTTTAATAATTCAGCTTACTATTGATCATAAGTGATACCTATATATCACAGTCTGTCATTCCACTTTTGTCCATGATGTTGGTTGAATTGTATTAACTTTTTTCATGTAATAATTTTAACTTCTTAATATTGGTACTTTTTTATTTCAGTTGGTCAACTTGATTACTGTAAGCAAGGAAAAACACTTCCACTGTGGGCAAGCAAAAGCTATATTTTATAGCGTCATCATTTCTGTATTTGTGGCAAATGTTAAAAGTTATATGGTTCATTTCTGCTGGTTTTAACAATGACCTTTATAGTCTTCATTGAACAGAAATTCGTCATTATAACTATATTTAATTTAGCATTGAAAAGTATTTTTAGCAACCCTTTTTTTTTTTTAAATCTTTCTTTAAAAATAAAAATATATTAGAATTAAAAGTGAATATAAAAAATAATAAATAATAGAATATAAAATTGTAAAATATATTATATATAGAGGGGGGAAAAGAATTAATTATTAAAAATAATACTAATGTAAAAATGATTGAAGTGTTTAAGGATATTTATGTAGGTATATATATATATAAGGGAGTATAAAAAACATATATAGGATATTCCTTACAAAAATTACCAAAAAACCAAGTCAGATGTCACATGATCTAATTTAAACAAGCTTGTATTTCAAATGCTATATAAAGAGCTAGCAAATAAGCTCTTAACAAGCTTTGCAGAATATTTTTAACCGCAGACTGGTTTCTGCTTCTGACTTCCTCAGTGAGGTGCTGGGATATTTAAGCATTAGATTAAAAATACCAGGACAAGCCCTGCACTTTATCTAATAGATAACTATTAAGTAGAAAATCTGAAATTTTTAGACATCCATATGTCTTCCAATCTAGCTATTTAACTTAAATAGTCATATGGGACTGAACTAAGTTCAGATACACCATATATTAATAGCTTTAGCAATATAAAATCACCAAAGCCTTAATAGCGAAAAATAAAATTGCAAACAAATCAAGTCAGGTGTCACATGACCTAATTTAAACAAGCTTGTATTACTTAGTTCAGTCCTATATGACTATTTAAGTTAGATAGCTGGATTAGAAGACATATGGATGTCTGAAAATTTTAGATTTTCTACTTAATAGTTATTCATTAAATAAAGTGCTGGGCTTGTCCTGGTATTTTTAATATAATGCTTGAATATCCTAGTACCCTCACTGAGGAAGCCAGAAACAGAAAACAGTCTGGGGTTAGGGATATTCTGTAAAGGATATTCATGTATTTATATTTAGGTTTATTATAGATCTGAAGAAGATTGATGGGGCAATTGAAACCATTATGATAATAAAATAAGCATATAATGCATTGTAAAAAAGTAAATAAAGAAAAGTGATTGATGTTAATATTGTTTTTTTTTTTTTTTTGGTAAGACAAATAATTGTCACTGAATTTGGTGTCAGAGACAACTATTATAACTCAAAATCTTTTTATGTATTGATGAGTTCCTTATTTTTTGAGTTGCATAATGCACTTTATGTCTATTCTGCCTCTCCATCAACTTCTTTTTTTCTTCTCTGATATATATATATCTATGCCAATGCCTAATGAGAACATATCTTTCCATCATCTGCAGTTCTAGTTTTTTCTTCTGATATTTTTTTTTCTTCCTGTTCTTTCTGTACTTTAATCTGATAATTATCACTAATCATCTGTTTTTCGATAAACATCAGATTTAATTTTAATTAAACTATCAAATATATTTACAAAAAAAAAAAAACTTCAAAAATATCAAAATTTGTTGCTTTTAGAAACTTGTGTTTATTTTATTCAATTTTGACTCTTTATATTTCTTACTTACGTGTCAGTAATCCATTCTCTTTTCTCTGTAAGAAAATGTAAACTATTTATTCTAAATTTCCTCCTAAGCTAATATTTTAAAATCAAAGAATATAGAAACAAATTAATATTTATTTCATAAAACTAAACATATAATTTCTAAAATACTTGTAGTTTTACAAATATTTTCGTTTGAGAATTTTTTACTTTACAGTAAAATAACCCGCCCCCCTCCCATACACACATACAATATATCACCAATCGAGAGAATTTTATTTGTTTTTACTATTTTTATTTTATTACTTTAAATTATTTATACTGTCTGGTTCTTTATTTAGAGTAAGTTAATTTGTAATATAGAATGATTCCATGCTATGTAATTAAACAGGCAAAACTCTCCATACAGTAGTGCCACTCAGTGCAACCAGAGTAATCAAGCCAAACGCGGAAAAAAAACCATGTACCGATAAAAACATGTTGATCCATCTAACATGAGCTGGAACTTAATGAAACATACTTCAAACCTAGTCAAGCCCGAGATTTAGGTCAGGGAGCAACCTGGATTCAAACCCATTCCATAAGCACCAAATCAAACATCTAATGAATAACATAATAGTGATAGCACACGAGAATTTAATTCTAAGTCCGGCCCACTAGCAGAGAGGAGGAAACAATGAGACATATTTTATCGCATCAAATTTGGCTAAACTTATATAATCTAGGAATTATATCATTAACTCGTTAGCAGGGGTTTTTTTTTTTTTGCCTGTTTGATAACAGTTATGAGCAAGCATAAGAAACAGTGATCATGTGATGTTTAGTGGTTTACAATATATGTATGTATTACAATATATGTATTACAATATATGTATGTTATTACTATGTGATTATTCATATAGTATACGAACATGGATGGGCTGCTCACCAACATGCATTAGCCAGCATGGTGAGTTTATTGGCTTTTTACCTCTGAGTTTAAGACCAAGAAACACCATGGTCTTTCTTCTCAGTGCCTGATAAGGCAGAATGAATGTTTGTGTAAATGATAAATATTTTTCCAATACATATATACAATTATGACAGACAAAAATAAAGCATGGCCCTTATTCCCAGGAGGCTGTAAAGTCACCAACCAAGGCAGCAGTTGGTGGCCGAAGGCAGAGGGTGCTAAGAATCCCCTGATTGTGGACCCAGGTTGCCATTTGATGACGACTTTTTATTTAGGTACTTACAACTGCAGATCACTTTCAAGTGAAGGAAGATTGCAAGAATTAGAAGAAAAATTGTCTTATATTAAATGGGACATTATTGGACTTTGTGAAGTTAGAAGAAAAGGTGAAGAAACAATTGATTTAAAAAGTGGACATATACTCTATTATAAAGGCACACATATTGGAAATACAAGTGGAGTAGGATTCATTATAAATAAAAAGTGGAAGAACAATATTGTGGAGATTGATGGTGTATCGGACAGAGTTGCAAGATTAGTTATACAACTTAATAGCAGATACCAAATGCAGATAATTCAGGTTTATGCCCCAACAAGTTCTCATAGTGATGAAGTAGTAGAAGATTTTTATATGGATGCACAAAAGGCTTTTGATCAGAGTAAACAACATTTTAAAATTGTTATGGGAGACTTTAATGCTAGAATTGGTAGACAAATGAAAGATGAAATTGCTGTAGGTAATTTTGGTTATGGTAATAGAAATGAGAGAGGACATAGACTTGTGGAGTTTGCAGAAAAAGAAAAACTTTATATTATGAATTCATTATTTGAGAAAAATGTTAAAAGGAAATGGACATGGAAGCATCCAAATGAAGGTACAGCAGAACTGGATTATATTTTGACTAACAGGAAATACATATTTCAAGATTGTAATGTTCTTAATAAATTTAACACAGGAAGTGATCATCGATTAGTAAGGTGTAAGTTATGTGTTAATGTAAAACTAGAGAGACAAAAATTATTGAGAAAAACAATATTTACAGTTGATATTCCTAATCTTCAGAAACATTCTAATGAATTTAAATTAGAACTTACAAATAGGTTTCAAGTGTTAGGAGATTTTGAAGAGGATTCAGATTTGAATGAAATGAATATGAAAATAACTGATACACTTTTAAAAACTGCAACAAAGATAGCTGGTAGAAAAAAGCAGCAATTGACTAATAAAATTTCTACTGAGACTAGAGAATTTATGAAGAAAAGAAGGAATATGAAGATATACAAAAATGATGTATTAAAAAGAATTGAATATCTCGAATTTTGTAAAATGGTACGGAAAAGAGTTGAAAATGATATAAGAAAGTATAACTGTGAAATAGCAAGGAAAGCTGTAGAAGAAAATAAAAGTCTCAAGAATGTTAAACAACATTTTGGTATTGGTAGGAAATTTATATCTGCAATAAAAAAAAAGATGGAATTATTACTAAAAAGAGAGATGACATCATGAAATTTGTAGAAGATTTTTATCAAGAATTATATAGTAATAAAGAACAAGTACCTCCTATATCTATTACATCTTTCGAATTGCCCAGAATTTTAAATGAAAAAGTGAGACATGCAATTAAATGTATGAAGAAAGGAAAGGCTCCAGGAAATGATGGAATTATAATTGATATATTAAAAGAAGGAGGTGAAGAAATAGAAACAATTTTAGCAAAGTTATATACCAAATGTCTAAATGATAAAGATGTACCGGAAGATTGGAAGAATGCAGTAATAATATTAATATTTAAAAAAGGTGATAAAGAAGATATTAGAAATTACAGACCTATCAGCCTTTTATCAGTTTTATATAAAATTTTTACCAAGATAATTACAACTCGTCTACAGAGAACTTTGGATTTCCACCAACCAAGAGAACAAGCTGGATTTAAAAGTGGTTTTAGTACAATAGATCATATCCAGGTATTGAGAGAAGTCATAGAAAGGACAAATGAATATGAGTTGTCATTATGTTTTGGATTTGTAGATTATGAAAAGGCATTCGATTCTATACACATTTCTTCAGTGATTAAAGCATTGGATCATCAAGGTATAGATCCAGGATATTGTCATATTTTAAAGAATATTTATAAAAATGCAACAGCAACAATTAGATTACATAATGATACTGGAAAAATCAACATTGAGAAAGGTGTAAGGCAAGGTGACTCCATATCTCCAAAACTTTTTACAGCAGTGCTGCAAGAAGTATTTTGTGGATTAAAATGGGAAACTAAAGGAATGAAAGTAAATGGAGGGTATTTAAGTCATTTAGATTTTGCAGATGATGTAGTTGTTTTTGCAAATAATGCTTCAGAGCTGCAGGAAATGTTGCAGGAGTTAGCAGATGAAAGTAGAAAAGTAGGACTAAAGATAAATGTTAAAAAGACTAAAGTAATGTTTAATCGATTTGCTCAAAATATGAAAATAAAGATTGATTATGAAGAATTAGAAGAAGTTAACAGTTACAAATACCTAGGTCAGATTATTAATACAGATGGAAACATAACGGAAGAAATTAATCATAGAATTAAACTTGGTTGGAGTGCTTTTGGTAGAAATAACTTGATACTAAAAGGAAATATGCCTATGTGTTTGAAAAGAATGGTTTTTAACAAATGTGTTTTACCAGTTTTTACTTATGGATCTGAGACTTGGACACTTAATAGAAGAGCAATACAGAGACTTCAGACCACTCAAAGGAGTATGGAGAGATTTATGTTGGGAGTAACAAGAAGAGATCGAAAACGCAATGTATGGGTAAGACAACAAACAGGTGTTACTGACCTTATTGAAAAAATTAAAAGATTGAAATGGAGTTGGGCTGGACATATTGCTAGAAGAAATGATAATAGATGGACAATTGAAATTTTAAACGGGATTCCAAGAGATTGTAAAAGACTCAGAAAGAGACCACATGTGTGATGGATGGATGAAATAAGAAAATGTGCAGGGGTGTTGTGGAAAAGAGAAGCTAAAGATCGGAGAAGATGGATTAAACTTGGAGAGACCTTCATCCTGCAGTGGATTGATAATGGTTGATGATGATGATTACTGTTAAACTGCAGACATTGGAATAAAACAAATGGTTTCCTAAATGCTAAAACAACAATATACATCAGGAATAAATATTTCTATAATACTTTTTTTTTTACTAGTTAGTCTTTCAAAAGCATCTTGCTTGTTTAATCAGGAAACGGGTTGACTTAGTAATGTTGAGGTGCAACACAGACTCCTATATGTTGCTGCTTTTATTAAGGTAGCAGAGTATTTCAACTTAGTAATATGTCTACTGTATATAAATCACTTGTAAATTAAAGTGAAACTTGAACTTTCTATTGACATAATATTAGAAAAATTCCATTTAACAATGTTTTGTAATATTCTATAAATGGCAAAAATCATAAGATCAATTAATATTTACTTCAGTTTTCTGGATATAATATTCTAAGAATTTATTATTGTAAATTCACATCTTCATTGGATTTGGACAGATGAAAAAATGATTGATAAAAGTCTTTCTAAAAATACAATTTGAATATGGGTTTCGACTTCCTCAGTTTATAAATATTATCTCAAAAAAAATCTAAACACATGAAATGTTGATTTCTTTTATTGATAAGATATGGATGATGATAGAGTATATTGAAGACGTATAATGAGACAAGGCATTGCTTCTTTCAAAATGAAAAGCTTGCTGGCAAAATATCAAGTAATTAAAACTTTGTATTATCATTGAGGAATTAATCTATTATATTATTGATATTTCTGAAATAATCTTCCACATTGCTAACATTATTAATATTTGACTTTTTACCCCCCCCCCTAATTTGGAATAGCTATATTCGCGTAGATGATAAATAAACTTCACTCAATTTGATAAGATATCAATTAAAATATACATTCATATATAATTTGATTTCTCAGCAACTTGTATGTCTTCATTCCTTACGAGTGATCTTTAACATTTCTATTCAGGAAATAATCAAAATTTTAATTAAAAGAATGATTAAAATCTAAAGAGATTTTTTAAAGTATATCCTCACAAAGTTATATATATATAGCATATATAATAAAGCCTACAGCAAAAAATTCCTGAAGCAAAGACTCATTGTATTTTTTTTTTTTTGTTCAAAGAAATGAAGTATGATTTTATATAAAAATATTCATGAAGTGACAATTAAAGTATTATTTTTTTAACTTATCTTAGAAACCTATTATCAAATATATATATACTAACTATCTTTTTTTTTTTTTTTGGAGACGATAAATAAGTTTTATGATCACTTATATATATTAAAAAATTATTTTTTTAAACACTAATACTATTCATGATAAATGTACTTCTTTCTAGTTTATAATCTTTGATGATTTCAATCTTCATATTACTAATTATCTTAAGTTTTCTAGATGCCTTCTCAAGTTTTTTAATAACCCACCGACTGTCTGGGCCTATTGATATTTCTGAATTAGTTCTCCATTCTGCTAATATTTTAACTATATATATAGGCATAATTTTTATGAATATTTTTTTTAGCTCAAACTGTTCTTTTTTACAAATATGTGCTTTTTTTTTCTATAAAGTTTTTCATGTTACATATTAATTAAAAACTATATACTTTTAATGTATAAAAATAATAAATAGAGTTGCATAAGTATGTGTGGTTAGTTTAGTCCGTAATAAAAAAAAAGGTTTTAAAAATTTACTCTAGAAAAAATTAGTATGCATAATAATTAAAATTATGCAAAGTATGAAAATAATATGCATATGCTAATTTGCAATGTAACAAGGAAAGTGATGGTGCAAATTAGATAAAACAAACTTGCCAACCTTGATGTATGTGTGAGTAGTACTGTATACAGAGTGCAGTGTACGTAGTATTGTCTTTTCCTCACAGCAATGCATGAATGTTTTAGTAAGCTCAATAATGCAGAATTAACAGTAAAGTGTAAGCACCATTGAATGAATTATAGTAAACCAAATGCATTAAAGTTCAACACTATAAAGAACTGTAAATGCAGAGCCTATAAATGAGAAAAAATTTGAACAATTGTAAGTTAAATGCAAGATTCCTTAATTGTATATGCAAGTTAATTTAATGCAAAACAAACAACAAGCTGCTAGTTTAAGTACTAATGTTTACTAATATTTTATATATTCAAAGTAATAGACTCTTTGTTCAGTTTAAGTTTACTTGTGTATTTATTTTCAAAAAATTATTAATGAGTGTACAGCTGGCATAGATAAATTTAGTCCCGGTATACATCACTGTGTAATCTGATTATTGCCACATAACTTTAATCGTTGAGAAATGTTCATGATTTTTTTTATTATATATATTTGTTCAGTTGATTCTTCTTAGTTTCAAACATCGGTTTCAGTAATTTATATTTTAACAATAGGGAAAACAATTCTCATTCACTATCATTTATGGAATTAATCACAATAACTGCAAAGCAGCTAACGTTTAATAATTTTCCAAAAAGAATGATATAAATTGTAAAAAGTGACATTACATATTTATTTTCAAATTTTTAACCATTTTTGGAAAATTTTGAAATTTTAGTAGTTGTCAGCCAATTATGTTGATATTATATTTATTTTATTATTATTTATAGTGATAGTATATACAGCAGAACATCAATTATCTTAATTTTTTTTTACACAATCAATCAAATATTTTGTATAATAAAACATCCTAGAATATTTGGGTTATAATTATTTCATATTGAAACAGTAAGGTCTGCTTTGCAGATCTTCGTTTCACCTGTTCTCACCTATTTCCTACCCTCATACCTTAGTTTGAACCCCAATCTATCGTAGTGTGTCTGCAATATGCTTATATACCGAAAACCCCGCCTAATTTTAAACCACGAGTACAATGCTCGTATTATATATATAAGTCATTCCCAAATAAATAAAAAATTATAGATTATGTATATGTTCACATAATTTTGATTTATTAAAAAGTAAGTTATATAAGTCGTAATTGCGCACACACTATGATATGCATTTTAAAACATATCAAAATTATAAATTGTTAAAGTTATTTTGTTTGAATCTATTTACAAATATATTACTGTCGTAATATATTTTGATTTAAAATAAAATTCATTTAGTAAATATTCGTTTAGTAAATAGATTCAAATATTGCAAGTTAAAAGTAAAATAATTTTCGTTTAATTTAATAAAAGTCATTCCAAATATTTCTTTAAAATAAATGAGGGACAATGGTTTAATTAGTTAATATTATATAAGTTTATCTAAAAACAGCAGATGTCCACTTAAGGTTTTCTTTAATTAATAAAAGTAACTTTAATTAAATCTAGTTTGTAATTCGAATGTCGACAGGGAAATTAACAAAAGAAATTAATTAATGTTGAATTCCTTTACACATTCGGATAGATTTAATTACAGCTGATAAGTCCGATATATTTTTGTAATGCTCCAGGGCAGTTCTATTGTTAAAGTTTATTATAAAAAGAAGGGTTTTCTTTTGTCCTCCAGTTTTTATTCTAATGTTTCTAAGAGAAATCATTCTGAGTTCTATTCTAATATTTTGCTAACCTTGACATGACAGAGTAGAGGTGTTAAGATGGCTATGTCCCCTCGGAATAGCCAGCTGCTGCTCCAGACCATCGGAAGCTATCACATGGGGAACCCCGGAACTGCTGCTGCTGCCAAAATATGAACATTTCCAGATTTTGCTGTTAAGTTATATAAAAACCTGCCGACCATCAATCTACCTAAATGCTTCTCCAGAGGTAACCCTAAATTAACCCAAGAGCTCTTGTGATTCCTAACTAACATGCTATAGCTATTCTAAATTGTTTTCTGAAATTTCACATAACTTTATTATGTATTTCTTTTAAATATAATCAACATTTTGCTCTCTATCCTTGGGTTAATATTTTCTATTTATAAAGCTTTCTTTTATTTTATTATGATAATGTGTCAGAATCGTCTTTGACCAAGTGAACATATTCCCTTTATTGAAAGTAAAATGCCGCTATTAAGGCATATTTTAAATTTATAATTTTCCAATTTTATTATCTTGCAAATCACTCGTTCAAGGGCGATTCTTTTCTTTAATATATAATATAATCACATAGTTTAAAATCTACATGTTATTGATTTTAATCTAATATCAGAGTATGTGCGAGGTCAATGATTAAATGTGTCCCCTAATGCATGATTGCGTATATAAATCTATACTTACTTTTCAAACCCGCAAGCATGCATTTTCTTATTTTAATTACCGTGTTCTACTTTAATTACAAAGTTCATCATTGACGTCGAGAATGTGCGGACCCTTTTAAATGAATTTCTGGTAATTTGATTGGGCATTTCTCTTAATCCAAGGAAAACCCATTCAGTATGTTTTATATACACTAGTCTCATATTGCTGGTAAATGAATTGGTTGTTGAGACCGCTTTGTTTTAATTTTCCAAGGACTCTGTTTGCTATTGCAGTTTCCAGGCAGATGTGTTCACAAATGATACACCTGGGAATTAAATGCAATCGTCACCCGTCGCTACGTTTCGGCTGTTCATCAAAATACTTTCCTACGGGTTAGTGGCAAGATGCCCTCCGTAATTATTCCGGATCTTCAATATTGTTTTATTTTATATTTATTTTACAAAGCATCCGTGACTTAAACGTGTCACACCCTCCAACTTTAATAAATTCATTATCAGCAATACTGACTTCCCAATGCAACTCTATTAATATTATTATCAAATAAATGCTTTGATTACATTCCCACTTTGTTGCTTAGTAAGCTTTAGTCCGTGCTATTCTTGAAATCAATAAATATTTTAGAACACTTAATTTTCAAATATTTTCTTAAACTTGTGTAATTGCTCAAAGTACCTCGCACACGTTCCTATCTCGTCAAGCACATTATCATAATGCTATTAGCCCAAGGAATAGTATATATCACTTTGTTTTAAAACCTTTTTGTCATTTATTGAAATATAATGCCCACAATTATTTAATACGCGTCCCTGTCTCATATAAGCAGACAGTGGTGTTATATATATATTTTATTTAAATAAATTTTGTGAAATTATTTAAAACTAAATTTGATCTCTTATTTTATTTAATTGCTATCACTGTCTCGGTCTATATATATATTTTCTGCATTTCTTTTGTAAATCCATAGACATTAATTAGCCACCCAAACTTCTTTTAGTATAGAGTCTTTTGTTTCTCCCTGACCACCAGGCACCAGTCAAAGGTCATACTAGTAGTGGATCAGATGCATTGTCATGTAGATGGCACTGTGAAATTTGGGCTTTAGATTTGAACTTAGTATAACTAGAAGGCAACCCCTCCTAGAATGTTCAGTTTCGTGTCTGGGGTTTGAATTCTGCAGTGTGTTAGCGAGATTCTGACTGTTACAATATATATACAATTTTTATTTTATATAAAATTATAATTTGTTCTAAACTTAAATAATTGTTTTACATGATTTCTATTATAAATCAGACTTATTTTTACATCAATAGAAACAAACATAAGCAATTCCACTTAAGTAGAAATATAATTATTCTTGTAAAAGTTTATTTTTAAAAAAATATAGCAAGAGTTCTGGAATATATTTTTACATAAGGTACATTGATTTTTTGATAACAATGTCTGTCAAATTGCCTCACTTTGAAACAGCCAAAAAAATCCTACAGTAATAAGTGATTGGAACGAGCTTCCTGTTATAATCTTTTTTGTACTGACTTAATGAAGACTAAGTGATAACTAGCCATTCTTTCATTTCCCTTCCATTCTTGCAATAGACAATGATTTGTGTTTGGTTAGGATTACAGGTTCAGTTCCAAACCAACAAACACAAAAATAACAACTACTAAAAAATATACACACTTGTTAGTTAAACAAAAACATACATATATGGTTTATACAAGTTAATGCTGAGGTAGTCGTTCTGAGTATGGAATTCACTTCCAGTTAAATGATTAGCCTGCCTCGTGAGCTCTGGTAAACTCTTCCAGCTACATATTTAGATTGCCTCAAGTCAAATGCAGACATAGCAGTTTTCAGTCCATATGTGGACTTGCCTCACTGCATGGACATCACGATAATGAGTAGAGAGACTACCATTGCTGATGGCAGAGGGTTTATTGGAGAGCATGTTCAGTTATTTAAGTTGACAGAAGTAATTGCTCTTCATCTTGCCTCCAAAAAGGCTGACTATTTAATGGAAGAATCTATCTTATTGGCAACATTGGATTTTGTGTGCAAACCCCAGTGAAGGATTTAATCCCTTTGGATAGCAACTGGGTGCTAGACAATCAGATAAGGAATCTGAAATAGTTCACTTCTAAAGGCAAGGTCAGAAATGACAGATATAAATGATAATAACACATTAAAGTAAAATAAATTAAGAATTTATCTATGCTGTACTGTATGTTTTAAAAGAATAAAAATGAAAATAACAGCATACCTACAGTAGATACAATACTATGATTCTTTTGAAGAGTGCTGATATTTAGAATAATTTATAGTTTAAATAAATGACATGTAACTATATATAATGAGTAATTGTTTAATTATATAACATAATAAAACAGAAATTCTGATGTGAAGACCACTGATGAAGTCTTGATTTTTATGAATATATCTTCAAATTAAAACAATGTGTTAAGAATTTTGGAAGGTGATCACATCCTAGAATACTCTGTATTATGGGTAACTTAACTAATGCATCTCTCAATATTTGTCAATGTGCTATCTTTTAAATCCTCAGAAAAATGCATGCATATCCTAATCTTACATCATAGTTTCTGCTATTAACAATAATGAAATTTGATTAAGAAATCAAAATTGAGTTCTTTGCTATTATTTAATAATATTTCATTTGAACTAGTTATTCCAGAGAATGCTTTATTGGTAACGCTTCAGTTTACTGCTAAATCATTGAATCAAAAATGATTTAGAATCATCAGATAATGATAGCATACTTGTTAATTTCAAATAAATACATAAAATATAAAAGTGGATGCACTTTGCATAATATTTTGCACTTAGATTTATAATTATTTATAATGATAATGTGAAAAAAACCTATGTACCATGACAATAAATAAATTTGTGAAATCAGTAAAATGTTAGTATTTGAAATAAAATGTAAGCAGTATGTCATTAATTATATTGGCTTTTCAAAATGCAAATAAAAGAATTATAAGTAAAGCAGGAACTCTTTGAAAAAATTGTTGTTGTTGTTGTTGTTATTATTATTATTATTATTAATATTATTATTATTATTATTATTATTATTATTATTATTATTATTATTATTATTATAAATTTAAT